>JAGXJF010000477.1:0-1202671 GCA_019208055.1 Stipa capillata | reverse complement strand
GGCCAAGCTGCTCCGCCTTCGCGTCGAGCTCTCCGTCCCGGAGAAGCTGCTGTTCTGCGCGGCGAGCGAGCTCGGCGGCGAGCTGCTTCAGCCGCGCCTCCTCGTGCGGCGGCGCCCTTCTCCCGCCTCGCCAAGTCCAGCTCGCGCGGCTTCACCAGCGCGACCCGGCGGTTGAGCTCTCGCTCCTGCCGATCGAGCTCCTGCGTCCTCGGGATGATCTCCTCCCTCATCTCATGGAGGATATCCCGCTGGCGCTCGATCTTGGCAAGATCATTCTCGTACTCTCGCTTGGCGACGCGAGCACGGGCCTCTAGCATCTCCGCCATCTCCCCCAAGACCCGCTCCCGATCCTCTAAGGACTTCTCCTTGAAGAGGAGATCCTCGCGGAGCTGATCGATGGCGGCATGCGCGGCCTCAAACATATCGGAGGGAGCCCCCCGAGACGTCTGGCCTTGCCGCGCAGAAGGCTGCTCCCTCGGCCGGAGCAGCAAGGCCTTGGCCCCCAAGCTCCTCCTCCTGGGGCTCGGGGCGCCCGGCCACGATCAAAATCCCGGCCCTTCCCTCGGGCCGGATACCTTCGGCCCCTCCAACCGGGGCCGTTCCTTGTTCGGTTGCCGCCACCCGCTCCTCGGGCGCGGCAACACGAAGTTCCTCCGCCGCCGGCGTCTCCTCCATCGTCGCCGGCACCTCCAGCGTCGCCGGCGCCTCCGTCGCGCCCGGCGCCTCCACCTCCGCGCTTGGGGCAGCTTCCTCCCGCGAAGCGGCGTCAGCACTCGGGGCTGGCGCCGTGCTCGGGGTCGGGCTCACGCTCGGTGCAGAGGGCCCGCTCGGGGGCGGGCCCACCGACTCGCTCGGAGCCGAAGGGCCGCTCGGGGGCGTAACCGCGCTCGGGGTCGTTGAAGCCCTCGCCGAAGGAGGAGGACTCGGGGACGGGCGAGTTCTCTTGCGCTCCCTAAGAGAACAGATGCAGGCAAGTTCGGGTCAGCACCCGAGCAGGACACTTAGCCAAAAAAAAGGAAAAAGAGAAGTTGGAGGGAAGAAAGTTTTTCAAAACTTACTGCCACGAGCCCCTTAAAACATGGCGTTCCACGCCGAGGGGCAGCGGCGGATCCTTCCTCTTCTGACAGGCGGCGGCGCCCGCGTCCGCCGCCGACGCGCCTCCAGAAGGCGCAACTCCAGAAGGCCTTTGCCCGGAGCCGCTACCTCCTGCCCCCTGGGCCGCAGAGCACACGGGCGGAGGAGGCGGCGGTGCAGGGCCACTGCCTCCCGCCCTCGGCGTCGTAGGGCGCACGGGCGGAGGTGGTGGCGGAGGCACCGGGCCAGAAAAGCGCAATGCGGGCCCTCCCTGCACGGAGGGGCCCGCCCCGGAGCTGCCTCCCGCGTCCGTCGGTCGCCTCCCCGTGGCCGGCGGTGCTTGTGGACGTAGCTTCGGCGCCTGCGGCCGCGGTGGCGGGGACGGAGGGGGAGGGGCTTGCCCCTTGCCCTTCGGATCGGCCGGATCATGGATCACGGCGGGGGCCCTCGGCTCCTGAGCTGCCCTCGCCGCTTCGGCCTCCTCGCCGCTCGCGAAGATCCGAATGCCCACCGCAGGCCTGCGGCTGCCGTCCTTCGGCGGGGCCACGATGCCCTTCGCGTCGCACGACGGCATCATGTCAAGGATGGCCTGGCGATCTGCGCTAACGCAGAGCGGCAGGTCCGGCCGCGACAGGACGGCGCTCGTGGCGTCCGGCACACCCGAGCAGCGACTTCAAGATGGCCGCTAGCACCGTCTCGGCCCAGTTGTTGTCGGCGCCGACCTCCGTCCGGGTGACGTCCATGTCCCCGGTGTACATCCACGCCGGCCGCTCGCGTTTCCGCAGCGGCGCCAGCCGGCGTCGCAGAAAAGTCGCCGACGACCATGGTGGCAGTCAACCCCAACTCCCGGAGTTGGGAGATGCGAAGGGTCATCACCACCAGCTCGTTGTCGTTCTCGGCGAGATTATCCCACGACTTGTCATGCCTCGCCGGCTCCTCCGGAAGAGTGAGCGACTGCGCCGGGTCAGTGTGATGTAGAACCACATCTGACGCCAGTCGTCCCACTTGTTCCGCAGCGTTTGCTGGATGTAAGGGTCGGCGAGCTTCGGGCGAAGCTGAAAGTTGGCGCTCCCGCTAACCTCCGTCCGAGCCGAGCCCCGGCTCCTCCCGACGGAGCGGAGGACGAAATAGTGCCGGAACAGCGGCACCGACGGCACCATCCCCACGAACATCTCACAGAGGTGGCGAAGATCGCCAGCACCACCACGGAATTGGGGGTGAGGTGCAGCAGGTGAATGCCGTAGGCCTCCAGCACCTCCAGGAAGAAGGGCGAGAACGGCGGAAGCAGCCCGGCGGCGAGGAAGCTGGCGAAGATGACGGTCTCGTCCGCCCGCGGCGCCGGTGGGTACGTCGCCGGCCGAACCCTTGTCGGGTGCGGCCGGCCCTCCGGCACCGCTACCTTCCGAACCTTGTCCATTGCCTCCTCATTGAGGAAGCGGGACTTGGGGAGCACGGCGTCATCGGCGTCCTGCGCCAGGGGGGTCGATCGGGTGTGGCGGCGAGTCATGGCGGCGGGGATGGTGGCGAAGAAAGAGGCGAAGGTGGCGAAGAGAGTTTTTTCTTTTCGGATGGCGAGAGGAAGAAGACGGAGAAGAGCGCCAAAGCTTTGGGAGCAAAGTGTTTGGCGCAAAAACCGGAAGGTCCAAAAGGTGCGGGGCCGTTTTTCTTTTAAGGAAAAAGGCTTCGGAAGTTGCAGACCGCCCACACCCGTTGATCTTCCGCGCGATCGTGGGTTGTCAGTTGTCAGTCCGCTGCCACTGACATTGGGCCTGCGGCCGCGCGAAACACCCGGAGGGCGTGCAATCATGGCCTGCGGAATTACTGCCGCGCGCAGTAAAAACGCAGTCGCACGAAACCCGGGGCACGCAACCACCTGCGCGCGGCATAAAAAGGCGCGCGCCTTTCCCGCGCAGGGCAAAAACCGAAGCGCCGCCGCCAGGTGGAGAGAGCGGATTGGCCGCCCCTTCCACCCCGCACGGCGCGCATTAAAAGCACTCCTCGGCAGGGCGCATGAAGATGGGCCGACCTCTCTGGTTGACCCGTTAAAAGAAAAGATGGCCTTATCCCCAGTCGCGGCCCTTCGGGTCGCGGCCCATTGGGCCGTCGCTGGAAGACAAGGCCGGGGGCTACTGTCGGCGGAATGGGACCCACAGTCTCCCGAACCGCCGGCGCAGGCCAACCAGAGGCCACAGGGCGTGACACGTGGCGGCCTTATCGGCAAAAGCCCCGCTGGAGAAGCGGGTGGGCCCGGTGGTCAAACCCGGGCACTCGGGGGATTCCCCCGAATGCCACGTTCGTGCGAGCCATCTAAGGGCCTTGCGGTCCCGAGGGTCCAATGCCCAAGAATCAAGGAAGCGATCGGGGCCCTCTCCCCGAGCGACCGGCATCCCGCAAGGCGTGGGCCCAGAAGAGTGCTCGGGAGGGTCCCCGGGCGGACCCCCCGAGCACCTCCCCCGAGCGGAGTCCCGAGCGACCCCACGACGGACGCTCCCCGAGCGCCCGGGGTCGGCCA
The DNA here is from genome assembly GCA_019208055.1 of Stipa capillata. Lineage (NCBI taxonomy): Eukaryota > Viridiplantae > Streptophyta > Magnoliopsida > Poales > Poaceae > Stipa > Stipa capillata. The sequence continues at coordinate 1,199,085 of JAGXJF010000477.1, read as the reverse complement.
AGGCAGTCCGGGACAGCTGGCGCTCTCCGAGGCCGAAGGGGCTGCTCGGGGGAGGTGGCGCTCGGGGGTCGTGGGGCCCCCCTGTGGGGCCCTCCTCCGGGCTGCCGCAGCAGTGAGCTGGCTTCTTCCATAAGCCTTAGTCCCGGCAGAGGCATTTAATGCCTGTCATTCAGGCATTAAATGCTAAAGTCCCGTATGGGCATGATATCGATCAGGCCAGTCCCATCCCCGCAGGGCAAATCCCTTTTTGCCATAGCCCCTGTCAGGGGATGGGGTCCGTCTGACAGGGTTGTTGACCGGCCAGGCGCGCTGCCCCGCGCGCCCGCGTCGCTGTCACCCCTTTCCGCCCCTTTGGGTCAAATCACCGCGCGCCTCGTGGCCCGCGTTTGGTCGCTGACGCGCGGGCCCAGGGGCGGATACTCACCGACTTAGTCAGGAGGGGCCCGGCAAGCCTCTCTTCGCGGGTCCCGCTGAGCATAAAACTGTCAGCCCCCCCCCCGGGCGGAGGGCATGGCGAGAAGACACGCGGCGCGAACACCGGCGCGGCGCATTAAATAAAGAGGTAGGCGTTTCCTTAGCGCTCACGATACCAGGTGCCATAGCCTTTGCTTGGCCTCTGTGGTGAACCCCCGGCTATATAAGGGGAGTTCCCAGACCATGCAAAGGGTTCGGATTCCGGAGAGAAAAAGGGGCGCTGGTTAGATTTCTTTATTCGGTACCAGAAGATCAGCTAGCCTGTTTGTAAGGAAGAACACCCCTGTAATCTTGATAGGATCAATACACCCACAACGAAGCAGGACGTAGGGTATTACACCTCCGGGTGGCCTGAACCTGGAAAAATCCCTGTGTCTCCGGCATCAAGCATCATAACCACCCTCATCCTTGAAACGCCATCACCGGCTCATAAGAAAAACTCTATATCGCCCCCGGCCGAACCAACAAGGGGGTCCATTCGGACCACCGCTAGAGACGTTTACTCGTCGACAGTATCCATTTTTAAAATTCTCCAATTGAATTTTCATGAGTTTGATTCTCCTATATTTGAATTTCAATATTTTTAAAAAATTCAGAGTTATAGTTTTTTCGGTTCAAAGTTTCCAGCTTTAATTTGGATTTGTTATTCCTAAATTATGAATTTTGGAGATAAAGGTCACAAGAAGATAAGCTAAAGGAGGACCTCTTGGTACATGTCACCTCGATTAAAGTGAGGGTGTTCCTAAAATAGCACTATTTGCCAATTTGACACGTGGCTTAGCGATGGGAGCAATGATGTTGTTTCACTCCCTTGAGTTCAATTGTAGGATTGACACTATATTTTTTATATTCAAAGTACACTATGTGCACATGCGTGTTAAGTGGGATCACTATAGTCACCAATATATTTTTTTGAAACAAGGGCAAAAGCTTGCCACATTTCATTGATTAAGAGAGGAGTTTAGATATGTACATAAGAGCACCCGAAGGTGACGCAACAAGAAAAGGACTACTCTCGCGGTATGATGCAACTCAAGTGCTTAGCTCCGGCGATGGACCAATCTCTGGCTTCTTTTTTAATCTTGGCGACAATAATAGGCGGCATTATTGAGTGATCTCGAAAAACCCGTGCATTCCTCTCGTTCCAGATCTCCCAAGAAACTAAACATGGCTAAAGATGTCATTGCTTTGCTTCGGCGACCCAAGGGGTGGGTCACTGAGAACCACCATTCCGAAATAGAGTTGTAGTTTGCCCAAGTGTCAATGGTCATGCTAGTTAGACTTAGCCAATCTCTGATCGTGGACCATAATCGGATAGAGAGGCGACATTTGAAGAGAATGTGAGCGGCGGTCTCCGGCTCCCTCCTGCATAGTTGGCAAAGGCCACAATTTGGCCAGCCTCTTCTTTGTAGTCGATCGGCAGTCCATACTCTATCTTGAAGAATAAGCCACACAAAGAATTTGCATTAGGGGGGGCCCAGCTGTTCCAAATAACCGGTCTCATGACCGTGGAAGTAGTGCCTTTAAATTGCGCATGGTAAGCCGATGAGGTCGAGAAGTTGCCGCTGGAGGTTAGCTTCCATTTGATGGAGTCCGCTCCTTCTTCGTTTAGGTTCACCCCTTGAAGCATCGTCCAAAGAGAGACGAATTCTTGCAATTGGGTCACATTAATTCCTGACGAGGTGTTTATGTTGCTTATCCAATCATCGTCTGTGAGAGCTCTCTTTACATTATCGTTGGTATCCTTGACCAATATTTTTTTAACATATGTAGAAACAACGTACATATGTGTAATATTGTGTGTGTGGTATACATACATGTCTTATACTCCTATATAAGAAAAAACATCTTCGTAATGTATTCATGCATGCCAAATCAATGCGGACAATACTTGGATCAACCTGAGGAGATTTCAGGCATTCCAGAGCAGCTCGGTACATCTTGATCTTAGCCGTTGGAAAGTCTGCCTCAAGTCAACCGCATCCGCCGCGTGGAGTCGGCTCGATCGGCAGGTCGTGTCATATACTCTCATCAGATTTTGATCAGAATACGGAAGCAACGACGGTTGGAATCGACCGCCAGGCGCCGGGTACCTTCGGTGCGGGGGCCGACGATGGCCGTGCGGCCCGCGGGAGAGCGAGAAGCCGAGGGTCCAGGCGTCCAGCCGTCGAGGCTGCAGGGAGTTTGCTTCGTACGTGCAACCTGTAGGAGCCTGGGCCTGTCTGAGCAGTGAGCACCCCTGACCCGACGGCACGGCAAGTGCATGCGGCCTGGCCAGTAGCCCCCACCGGCCCGCGCGTCCCCTACGTGCTGCGCAGACCAAATTAACGTACAACCTCACGCAAAAGCAACAGCACTCGCGCGTACCGAAAAGGCACCCCCTCGCTATATTCTTCGCGAGACCGCAACGCGTCATAATACTCATCGAGGTCAGAATGCACAGCGACACTGGCAGCAGCACGTTAGCTACCTCACCGTGCTCCAACTTCCGCGGCCGGCGGCAGGGATGAACGGCGTGATCGAGCTAAGAGATGTCACGACTGGACTAAATATCGCCGGTTCGTTTCCATTTTCCGAAGTCTTGAAACTTTGTCCACTTCCCTTGTCGCTCTAAGCTTCCTTGCAGTGATATCGTCCACAAGCAGGCAGGCAGGAAAAATTCAGCAAACCGATCGATCGATCGATAGATTCCGCGCGATACAAGAGCGGACAACAACTAGCGAGTTCGCTTCTAGCTTTTGTTCAAACCTACAGTAAGCTAACTCGGTGCCGTTTGTGCCGGCGATCGATGGAGCGGTGGGAGAGCGTGAAGAGCTTGTTCGGCGACGGCGGCAACCTCGGTTGCTTGCCACGGATCAGGGAGGAGGTGCCCAAGGATTTGTACTCTTACCCGCCTGGTAAGCGAAGCGCGCGGTTTTGTTGGATTCAGAGCTCGATCGAGTGTTCTGTAGTTGCTGCGATCGATTTCATTCCCTGTCTCTCCGCTCCATCCACGGCTATGTACCAGTAAACTCTGCTGCTTACGTCCTCTCGAGAGAAACGGAAAGGCCCGCGCGGTCCTGCTGCGGAAGAAGTATTCACCGTGGAGGTGCTTCCGGAAGTGGCACTACGAGAGGTGAACAAGATAACCGGCGTCTTCTCCGGCGACAAGCTGATCGGACAGGGGTCCTACGCCAAGGTGTACAGGGTCACGCTCACGAGCACGAGGGCTGCCGTCGTCAAGAAGCTCGAGAAGCCGTCCAAGCACGCGTCCAACAACGTCTTCCCCAAGCAGGTGCGCGTCTCACGGCATATGGCAGCGCGCTGCACTCATCGATCCATTGTTGCTAGCTCTTACTGCCTTTCTGAGAGCTCAAACTGAAGCATGCAAACACTGCTGTGAAAAAATCTACCAGCTGTCGGTCGCCTCGAGGCTGAGGCACGAAAACTTCGTCAGGCTGCTCGGATACACGGTAAGCGGCAACCTCCGCGTGCTGGTCTACGAGTTCGCCGCCATGGGCACCCTCCATGACGCCCTGCACGGCACAAGATCAACCCACTGAACTCGCTGCAACCATTCTCAACTTGAGTTATGTACGGCAACACGTACTGACACGCAGTTAGCGCCATGGACCAACGGCAGGGCCGAGCGAAGGTCAGGCGGCGCAGGAGGAGGCGGAGCCGACATGGCGCGGCTCAACCGGTCGACGCACACGCTGCGGTCGTTCGGGTACCAGGCGCCGGAGTACGTGCTGCCACCAGACCGGCCCTGATCTCGCTGGCGTCGTTGCTGATTACTTTTACTTCGTCGAGTTTGATGAAAGTATCAGTTGCTTGGTTCCTGAACTGAATGATGATTGGATTGGGCACTCTTCAGGTATGCCATGACGGGCCAGATGACCGACAAGAGCGACGTGTACAGCTTCGGGGTCGTTCTTCTGGAGCTCCTGACCGGGAGGAAGCTGCTGGACCAGACGTTGCCGCAGGGGCAGCGAAGCTTGGTCAACTGGGTACGCTAGCATGCAATATTTTCCACTTCTTTTTTGGGCTCTACATCGATCCATTTCAGTCTTACTAGAAGGCTGAGCATTTCTTGTTTGTATGGTCACCCACCCCAAAGAACATACAGATATTGCTTGTACGAAGGCTAACAGACATGGTAGACCAAATTGTCACTCAAGAAATCAGTTCATCTTCCCTACTTGTCGTCAACCAAACAAATAGAGAGTTAATCGATTGATAGTTTCTTCACGGAAGGTTTAGCTGGTACTGGATGCAAACTAATCAACATGTAATTTGTTTGTCATACTTCAATTCAATTCAAGGAAGTTAGCTATGATGCAATTTGCAGTCAAGTTAGCTATGAGCTAAACAAAAATAATAACTGCAATTGGAGTATGCTTTAAAAAAACAATGCAAGAAAGAAGTCAACTAGCTTCTAAAGTAGGACAGAAAGAAGTCAACTAGAAACGCATTTGCATTTTCCAATTTGTCATCAAACGATTAGAACAACGTTTGAGGATCTCCTGCTCTCATCGATATACCAGGCAGCTCCACAGCTGACTGAAGATAAAGCTCAGGAATGCATCGACCCGAGGCTCGGCGACAAGTACCCTCCTACCGGAGCTCTCAAGGTCTCTCACTCGGTCACTCCATACGGTTACATCTCGTATTTGTTACACCTGAACCCATCTCTGTGTAACCTAATCTAACCCTGCAAAATCTGCTTTCGTGTGATCGTGTCCCCTGCAGCTTGGGAGAATCGCGGTGCAGTGCTTGCAGTACGACCCCACCTTCCGGCCGTCCATGGGCACCATCGCCCGCGTGATCAACTACGCCGTTGTGCGAGACCAGCAGGAGGTGGTCTGATGATATACGCGTGCGGAGAGCAGCTTTGCCGTTGTCCGTTGATTCATGTGAACCAACCGTGCATGTCTTGTGCTACTGTAAGCTATCTAGCCATGTTTGAGCAATAGTTCTTGCAGCCAAAGAAGTAATGGTATCTTTCAGGAGTTCTAGGATTAATGTGAACTTGTAAAGGTCTACCTGTAGGAAGTCACAGAAACCCAGAACATTTCTTTTAGCGTCAATACGCACATTTGCACATGATGGTGATGAAACACTCATCTTTCGAAGAGAATACTATTTTGTGAACAAAACTTTATGGGCAGATCAGCTGTGCAGTATTTAATGGTACAAATGGTCAGCACAGGTGGATATCCCGTTGACACAATATTGAGCACATCAGTTTTGCCCAAGGAAAAGAAGAACTATCGTATCATATGAATGAACTTGTGTGGAAGAAGTAACATCTCCCACCCTGCATTTGTTGCCCCAAGAAAGTTGGGGTGAAAAAAAAAGAAACAAAGAATAGGATGGCCTCTTACATATAAATATTTCTTTTGCTTTTACAGTATACAAGAGCGTTTGGTTTACTCTATCATGCTACATAAAATTTGTTGTTCACGGGAAAAAGAATTTCTCCTATACCTACCTGCAGAACAAAAAGGAAAACAAGTTCATCAAAACTCTTGAGAATTAGATGTCTTATTAAGTTAACAACTCATAGTTCCGCATGCTGAATATAAACAAAGTGTTCACTTTTGTTGACATATAGATTATTAGGTTACTGTAAGCTAGAGAATCACTTTTCATTTCGTTTGGTTCACTATACTAGTTGTTGTGACAAATACCAGTCATAATGGCCACACTAGGATGTAAGTAAAACCCTGATTCCAATGGCTAAACTCCAGACACAGCAAACTGGCTGTTTTATCCGACAAACAATTGAATTGTTGTGCCAACATAAATGAACAATTCCAAACTATTTTATTCAACGTTCAGAACTATAACTGCAGTTAAATGCATGATTTACAAGGTAAAACAATGGCTTCTCTCATATGAAAGAAAGTCAAAAGTATGAGACGCACCTCAATATAATGTTAAATTGGCAACAATGGTTTTCTATCTTCAGTCGCGCTAAGGTGGCTTGCCTGAAATAATGGTCAGCTTAGCAAATAAGTCACTAGAACAGAAGTTCTTGATTTTATTTATCAAACAATCTGGCACTTACATCAGCAGCAGCACCAGCAGTCATATTTACAAAAGAAGAATCGGATGACCTGCCAAACAGAAATCATTTTATCAGACTAGATATTCAGAAATATTTTGTGAACATCACAAATTTATGCTGACACCAGTTTATCATGCTTTGCTCCTGTAACTTCCGAACTTAATTGGTACGCATCAGAGCTAGCCGAGAGAACCAATAAAACAGTAAGTCAATGTATGAAGATAGCACCATGTCCACATTTATTCTTACTCGAGTGGAATGAGAAAAAAAAACTAGAACTTCAACCAAAAAAAAAGTTGAAAATGTCATAAGGTTGTTACTTGTAACACTTTCACTTTATATGGCATTAATATAAAGTAGAAACATAAGGGAACAAGAATATTGACCTATGCTTCTGAGCATCTCCCAGCTCTAAAGTTCCAGCTGGTTTGTCATCTTTGGCTTTGGCTAGTGGAGAGAAAAACTGAACAGAAATAGCACTTACATAAGTTCAATTGGGAGTACGCATCAACTTTGCGCAACAAGCTAAAGAATGAGAAACAACAGTCACCTGGTGCATTGAGATAAACACTATTGAGATGCCTAGGAGAAAGTTAATAGTCAAGGTATGCCCCAAAAATGCAGCAGATGCTAGACCAGTAAAAATTGTGGCCACTGTTGACGAGTATTTCTTCAAAATTGTGTCTGCAGTATGATCTCAGTTAATCATTCAGAAATACGAGATTACGAAAGATATAATAGAAATGAAGAGCCAAAGGACAGGTAAAACTAATATTGTGTCAGCGAGTTAAATGTGTATATCATCCTTTACCTGCATACTTAAAGAAGAATGAAGAGAGAATTCCTTGAGCAGCATTGTTACAAATGAGAAAAATTGTGGCCCTTGAATGCCCTCGAAGGATATCAAAACTCTCTGGCCCTGCAAACAGATGAGGCAAAGTCATATCATATAGCTTATGCTGTAATAGCCAAAAGTCGGAAGAAAACATAAGACGCAGTAGGACATCCATGAAATAATTCACTGGTGCTTCAAATATGTAGCAACCAAAATGTGCAAGAGCACATGGCTTAAGTTCCTGACTTACGAAATTATAATATTTCTGCAGCATCCTAAAGATGCTCAAATCATAGTTCACCACACGACATTTTGGGTCAATATATCAAGCACTAAACAGCCATTATATTTGCTTTGCTTTGTAACCCTAAAGGTAAAAAAGAAACCCCAACTTGGGTACCATCTCCGCTGTTTGCAAAACCTGAAAACCCCTTGGAAAATATCATACAGAATCCTATTTTCCCTTGGCCACACCCATATAGAACTTCAAATACAAGAGTTATCATGCATAACAGCCTTATTTGTTGCTAAGGAAAGCAAGTTTTCACGTGAGATGCTTACCTTGAAATATGACAGTCCCCAGGATGCCGAGGAAGTTGAAAATTGCACCATAACCATACAGAAACACATTCTGCATAGCATGTGTAAAGAGTTAGTGTGAATAAAGGGAGAAAACAGGCCGGGGAAAAAGGAAAATGAGCAAGTGCATATCAGCACGAACTGGTAAGCATAAAAATCACATGATAAGGAACCAGATCTTACCAAGTTACTATTTTGAGGCAGAGAACGTAGTACAGCATTATGCACGTGGACTATAATGATTTAAAGGAGCTGGAAGCCAAGCTTTTAGTGAAAATTACCTGAAGATAGATGCTCGTGTCGAACTGGCTTTTTAAGGCATACTCATTGTAGACAGAGGCAAATGATGGGACAGTAACCTACAATTTCACATAAATATACACACACACATATATATATATATCATGAACTTTGGATCCAATAATGGTTCAGTCATCTGAAGCAAAAAAAAATTACACATAAATATAAAGATCAAACAGTTCAATAGAAACTTACAAAAATTAATGTGTATATGTATGCAATTGTGGTGACAGGAAGACCAAAAGTTTTGGCGCCCTCAGGTATGGAGCGTAGTTGATTCACACTGATTCCAATAAGCAACAAAGCAAGGGCTTCCCACTGATATTCATCAGAAAAGAATGGGGTCATAGATCAATATTGTGAAAAGCATTTGAATGACAGTGTTTGCAGAACACATACTTGCATGCACTAGTTCTTCCTATGATTTATTTTACTGAAGTTGCACTATTAATCCTGGTTCATTTTTAGCCAATTCAGGAGTGCAACTGAAAATGTCAACCATCATTTGTAGCAACTGCGTTATTATTACTACTACAGAGATCATGAAAAATATAGTCAGCAAAAGGGGAGAAAAAACAAAACTCTGACAAAAGAAAAGGAACTTGCCTAATGATTTGGAAAATTTAGCAGTAATAAAACATGGAAAATAAATATAATATATTCACCATAAGAAGCTATTAATAATAACACATAACTGTTATATTTTTTTAAAACACCTAATGAGAGAACTTATGAGGTGCACAGAGCTGCAAATCAGTATAATAACACATAACTGTTATAGTTATCCTCAGTGAAGATACATAAATAGTTGCAATGACAACCTCATGCTCACCTGAATTACAGAGAATTTCCTTCTCATTATAAGTTTTAGGAGGACAGCTATGACGAGTACCTGAATTATATAGAAACGAGTATGAAATTAGCAATTTTGCATTTGCCACACACAGGGAAGCACACATCCTCAAAGACACACACCCCACATGGTTTGAGTGTGAGAACATGTCAATACAAGAAAAATTGAGTACCTTCAGGTTGCTTAGCATCTCACAGTCGCGGGATTGAAGTATAACTGCACGGGAAGTATGATAGTGACTGAAAGGCAGCAAAAGCTCCATGTCCAAACTCGAGAAATAGAAATTTCGAAGAAAAATTGGGTAAATTAGAAAATTCTGATTTAGTAATCATCTGCACTCCTGCTATAATGGCTTTGATTTCTTCCTTTAGAGTATTTCTTTTATCCCTTGTTTGTCAATGAAAGAAAAATAAAAGGCATAGCTAAAAGACCTATCAGAAAATCTTCTAAGGACATGAGTTCAGATAAAATGGTACCAAAACCAATTCATGCTGTTTGGCTGATACCAGTTACCAACAGAACTGATTTGAATCCTGCTGGTTGAATATTCAACTTGATGTGAACTTTTTTTAATTCAATACTCAATGCGAACTTGACCACTTAGCAGCTTTAAGAATCGGCTGGTCAAACCAGACATTTTGCATATTTCTAGGTAACAACTAAAATTTTATGATTGGTTAGTTGCAAAGACAACTATAAAAAAATAATAATAATTGAGAAACACTCAAGAAAGGTTATAGCTTTTGCATTTATGAACCAGTTTGTTTACAGGTAATTGAACATTTGATCCTCCCAGAGTACGGTCAATAAGACTCTTTGAGCATTAGTTTACACTGTCATAATTATCCCAAAAAATGCATACATTTATAGTAACAATGTAAGAAACTATATCAAAATATACCGTAAGTATCCTAAATATCATGCGTACCAAAAATATTTACTGAATAAAATACAGGTATACTGCACAGAAGAATGGGATTTCAGCTAGTTCAATGAACTTTTACCTGCATGATAAACTTTAGGTAGTTGTTTATGGCATATAGTAGAGCGGGAATAGCTAAGAGTACGTTGTTACGAGCTGCCTACACAAGAAAAGGATAACAGAACCAAATGATTAGTGGCCATGAATAAAATAGTAAGCAATATGATGCATAGAGCTACAATAAATAAATAAATAAATAAAATATAAGAAAACTGAATGCAAGTCAGTCGAGCATAAAAACAACAAAAGCGATGAGTAACATTTCTTCTAAGGAATTGAAAAACATAGAAAAATCCTACATGTGGTTGAAAATTAGAAATGGAAGTAATATATCTTATCTCTGTGCATGCTGAGCACGATCAACAAAATAGTGCAAGCCTTTCTGTCTTTTAAAAGATTAATCACCTGTACAAATGTAGCAAGTGACAGAAGTGGCTTCTCCCCGACCTTCTGTTTTCTAGACTGTCAAATAAAAGAGCAACAAAATTAGGGGGTAGCACTCTAATACAACAGAACACACAAAAAGTTGTCAAATGTAAATCCATTGCGGCTTTGCTGCCTTGCTGGTTTAATGAAAATGAAAACTTTCTAGTTTCCACAACACATTGATTAACCATTACCAACAATAGAAGCAAAATATTGATAGCTCATAGCAGGATTGTACATACTCACAAGGGTTGAAACGCAAATAACAATTGAGGAAATCATGGGTCAGCATGAACTAACCTGGATTATTAGCATTATGATAGCAAAGAAAACTTTTGTAACTTCCGTCAAAAAGTTAACGCTTATAGGACTGAACTGAAACTTCCCATCAACCTTGCACATAAAGACTAGGATAGGCTGCAGAACAAAGTAAATAATTAGCAAGGTATCTGCAATCAGATACATGGTACAGTTTGGCTATATGCCTATATGGTTGTCCAGATTAAAAATGTACAGGTAGTTATAAAACTATTTACTTTAGGTACAAGGTTACCAGATCTGCCAATAAATCTTTTGACAAAATCTGATGAGAACATTTTTTAAAATGGAAACACTAGAATCTGATGACAACACTAGAACATGAAATCCGCAGATGTAGGCCATGTTTGGGAAATTTGGAAAAACTTTCACCAGCAAATTTGGGAGCACAAGCAAACCTAAAGAACTAGAGAAAAGACCTGCCGTAGTATCTTCTTTTAACCCATTCTCCTGATTTAGCTCCTTTTAGGGAGCTAGCTACCAAACCACGATCCTACTATATCAAAACAAGCACATAACATGGATTTTGACTCTAGTTCTTACTTTACATTTTTTCCCACAGGTAAATGATGTCGAATTAAATCCCATCCAAACAGGCACATGAAGTCAAACATCATTAACGAGACTGAAATACCTGGAGGCCGACCAAGATGCAGTCCCCGGACACGAGAAGGAAGTTGAGCACGCGCTGTTTGGACGATATCTTGCTGTGGTGCTTGTCGTATGCCCTCGACACGCTCCTGGGGCTCGGCGCCACCACCTTGGAGTGGCAGACACTGCATTCTAGCACACCGCTCCTCTGCATCTTCTCGAACCAACCAGGACCAGCAGCGCCACAAACAGCACCAACAAGAGATATATATTACTCTATAGCCGCGGCATGTAATGATTCCCTGCGGACACCTGTGTCCAAGACACTGAAATAAGCAAACTAATCACTGTAAACCGAGTAACAAGTAGTATTTTCGTCCAAATTCACAACATTTGGCAAATTCATGTATAGCAGCGCAGCAATGAAATCTAACCAAAAACAGCATTGCTGTCGAACATAAAAACACATAGTAACTTTCAAACCCCAATCTAAGCCCCCGTCAGCAGCTAGCTAATCCATGTCGGATCACAAAACCCCTAAAAATCACGCAATACAGCTAAACCATTATCAAATGCAGAGCAACCGCATGCTGCTACCTATACGCCTAATCAGGCCAACCAAAACAACTTCAAAAATCGCAGAGATGAGCCGAACGACGAAGAGATCTGGGGAACTCGTGTCCACGACTGTACCACGGGGGAGGTGGGACTGGGGGGACGGGATCTCGCAGATCTAGACCCGCCTGAGCACCGGGCGCACGTCGAATCTCTGCGAGGTCGGGTTCCTTTGGCTCCGCTCCCGGCACGCGCGCGAGCGTCGCGTGGATCGGGGGGTGGGTGGGGTGGGCGACAGGGAGCCTCGCCGCGGGATCTCGGGTTTGGGCAGGGGAAGGGAACAGGGGAGGGAGGTGTGAGCGCGGAGGTGGAGCCGTGGACGGGGAGGTGGTGGTGATGGGAGAGGAGCCGAAGGAAGGAAGGCGGGTGCACCTCGCGTTTATTTATTCGCGATTTGTTTTCGTCTCCTCTGTGTTTGAGGAATGCTAAACGGTCCCTGAGTTTTACACCTTTTCTTATAGTTATTGACTTCTTTATGCCGAAAATTTGGTCCAAACTGCTACCCTCTAAGGCACCTCCAAGACTCCAATGGTACAACGAAAAATCGAGACATGCTACATATCTATTTATATTTATAAGATATAAGATGCACTTTCAGTCGAGCACAGGGATTAAGCAGGTCAGGAGATGACCATGTTATGTATGATGTTAACGTTTTGGGAATAAGAGAGAATAGCTAGTATGTGCATTTACTTATAAATATTTATTTTTAAAAAAATACAGGCACTCTCCATTTGTATAGATAGAAAAAAAGATTTACGATATGTACATGGACAAGAAAAGGAAAAAAAATCAAGACTGACTACTCGTGACTGGATAAGTTATTGTTGTTGGCCAGACGACCCGAAGCCAATTGCCACTACAAGATCTCCTCTTGCACTAAGCTGGCAACCTTGCCGGCATTGAGGGTCTTGCCCTGTACGATAGTTTCTCTCCTTCCATTCACCTACGATAGTTTCTCTCCTTCCATTCACCTCATGTTGCGTAGACTAGGAGACCATTGAACTTTCTCTAGTCGGTCTTTCCTATGATTCTCAGGTTATCATCCCACCACCCATTGATGTAGTGTCTCCAGACAAGGCAATGGTGGAGACCACCCCATTTCAGGAGCAAACCGAGCTCCAGATCTCCTTTATGGAGGAGCAATCTCTATAGAGATGATGCACCGATTCTAGGTGAATGTGGCAGAGGCTGCAAATTGGGTTGTGCGGCCATCCTTGCATGGCTAGGTTTTCCGCTGTCAGGATCTTGCCATGAAGAACAAATCAGGAGAAGAATATGCATTTTGCTTCTGCACGCCAAACCTTGCCCGTGTTGAAAAGAGGTACCCCTGAATTGGATCTCGTAAGTTGATTTTGTGGAGTACGTGCCTGAAGGTGTCTATTTCTAGAAGATCAAATCTAGCATCACGTCATCAAGGTGTACCCTTAAATGCTTAAGAGGGTAGATACATGAGGGCAAAACATTGCATTTGCATGAGTGCCTAATATTTTGACACGAAATTGTAAAAACTATAAAACTTATATGTTTTAAGTGATGGAGAATGGAGTACTACCTCAACGAAGTTTGAGGATTTTCTACAATGTGTCAACAAATTTCTACATCTGAATCAGACCCGAGTTATAAAAATAAAAAAGTACCTTTCTCATGCCAACCCTATTAATTTTACGTCACCTTCTCCTGCTTCCACATGAGCGTCAGTAAATAATTCACATCTTCCGGTCCCCACTCTCGAAGTGAATGACCCCATGAGGGCAGGGAGCTCTCGATGAGCGGCGACACCATTAGAACGTCGATGAGCTAAAGGCGACCAGCGACGGCATGGGAAGATTGACACCGTGGTGAGGGACACCGATGACAATGACGCTGTCTCTCTTTGTCTTCCTTATCCATGTGACTTGTTCGGATAGACACAACTCATGAATATAGCTCTTTTTTCTAGTTAGAATCAATTACTCTATTATATGAAATTTATTGTATTCATAAAAAATACCTTTAAACCGGCTAAAACACCACATTGTCAGATGTTCTTAAGGCGATTTATCGTATTGTTCCGTAGGAAATGGATATGCAGCGGTTATAGCGGTGGTAGCACCTACATACTCCTCTTTTCTGTCCTCGGTGTATCACAAGTCTAATCTTTTTTTCAGCTCAAAAGAAGAAGAACAAGTCTAATTCTTTTTACATAACCCAGGGATTCATCTTCATTTCACCAATTCACGCCATGCTCCACTTGCAATACGCTGTGCAAAATACGAAATATTCGAGGGAGGAAGTGCAAAAGAGAAACACGCACATTTCCAGTATGCCTTTGTCCGAGTGTCCTGACGTCTTCTTTGACTCCAGGCGAGTCGGGTACCCTGTCACTTTTCTTGTCAGATTCAGAGAGAAGCGAAGCTGCAGGCTACTTCTCTGACCTCTTTCCTTCTTCTGCTCTCCTTTTGCTGCACGTTGCTAGCATGTCATTTGGAAGATTTCCATGAATGTTAGGTCCAAGACCAAACACCCTGCAGTGCCAAGGCATAGGAATATTCTAAAGTATAACCTCTTTCACTATTTGTTAATTTTTAGAAGAGGAACTAACACTAACACACTAGCAAACAACCGCTACAATGGCGTTATGCCTTTCGGTAATCTCATGCACTTCGTCGCATTGGAGCTTGGGGTTGATTCGGTTGGAGTACTAATGGCCAATTTGCTTGGACAATTATCCACTAATATATATAGTGATGCGCAACCCTTCCTCGGGTATATAATTCTGAGTAGGATTCATTATCTGCATCCATTTGTTGATAACATATATGCGGTCACATACTCATATTTTAATCAGGCGCTAATCATTCGAATAATAATGTTTTACCTTATGCTTTTGTAGGGGGTCACCACGTACCAATTACGGGAGAGTGCATATCCAATGCCAAACAAATAGGACACTTATGACTTTATGAGTGGACAAAGGTAAACTCCAGCAAAGTTCTAGATGGCACGGCTTGTTGGAGTGGTTTAGATGGGAAGTAGGTTGGGCAAAAGTGCACAAAGAAATTTTGCCATTTTTGGCAATATGAACAATTATATTTTGGACGCAGCTATACATTAGTCTTATGCAGTGATCCTCTGATAGCCTCATATCCGTGTCGCATGGTTAAAATTTTCATCTCCCAGCTTAAAGAAAGGTTGCACCTATTTTCTATTATATGCCTACACACCAAACTAAATTAATTGACATCAACAAAAAATTTCTCTACTTTAAAGATATTTTATCTTTTAAACCGTATACCTAATCTGCAATCTATTTTCACTATTGAGTTTGTCTCGACGAGGCTTCAAAAACTAAATCTCAATTGGATATGTTTCGACGACCTTTCTCGAGCTCAGAAGTTATCAGCTAATAATACACGTGTTACCAGACTATTTACATATAATTATTAACATATAATAATGTTAACCCCACATATTTCTAAACTCATATTTAAGAAAATAGTGTCTATGAATATCTATCCGATCGGTTCACTGTAGTTATCAAACTTATCAAAGGTAGTTATCAACATATAACGATGCATTCTCCACATATTTCTAAAACCGTCTTTGAGAAAATAGCATTGGTGTACACTTATCTGACTAGTTCACGATAGTAACTAAGACTATTTGCCAATGGTTATCAACGCATAATAATTGTAAACATGTCCAGGAAAGATGCAACCATAAGTATTCCCACCATGTCTCTTTGTTGATGGGAATTATAAAATCTAACATCTCACCTTCATTTATTCTAAGCACAGTAGAGGAGTGTTGAACTTGTCTAAGAAAACCCTATCAAATATACTAGCTGTGAGGCATGAGGTTCAACTACCTGATAACTCGTTACTAATAGGCCGGTAACTAATACATTTACTGTGTGATAACTAATGAGACCAAAAAAATATTGTTCAAACATATCAATGTGAGATCTAGTTTTGTTATGCTTATTGAAACGAACCCAGTGGTGAAAACGGGTCGTGAATTGGGCAAAGAATTTGAGCTACAAAATATTTTAAAAATTTAAATGTTAGCAATTAATGTTGATGACATTATCTATTTTTTCTCTTGCTATCTACAAGTAGTAAACATGCAGCAACATACCTTTCCAGCATGCGCGCTCCGATCTCTCTACTCCGCCATGCATCTAGCGCGGTGCAAGAGGGGCGCTCCATTAGACAAAAAATAGCACGTCTTCTATTTAGATTTTCTATTATATTTTATGCTCACGACTCTTCAGAGAGTTAAAAAGAGAAACATAACGGATTTCAGATAGTTCACTCTGCAACCTCTAATTCTCAAACTGGTAACAACTCTATTATCCTAGACCATCATAGTTTTGGTTAGCGCGGTATCCCCTTGTATATGTTTTGTTAACAGGGCAGCCACATGTGCATCCGTGTCAACATTCCTGTTATCCTTCATCTTCATTAGCACGCCATAGATTTGCTTAGCAGAATGCCACGTAAGCTAGCTAGAAGCAGCAATGTGGTTGCCAACGTGGCAAAAACCTCATAAAAACTAGCTCAAGCAGGGGCGAAGCTACATCGGGTCCAAGGTGGGCCCTCACCCTTCTAGTTCAGATTTTTTTCTTGACTAGCAACGAATATATAGGAGTTAGACCGGTATATCACATAATTATTTCGCTAGCTGCCTCTAACTCTAAAAGCCACTTTGCTATACTTCCACATAGTTCTGGGCTTATCATTTATCTTCATCAAATTTAGCTTTGCATTTTTTTTTCACCCTCTCTTATTTTTTGCTGAAGCTCCGCCACTGAGCTGAAAGGTGTGAAAGGCAGGCGTCCTTTTGAGTTAGACAGTAAAAATGTTAATTTTAAAGTTGGAAATTATTTTAGATTGTAGGAGTAAGAGTGGTGTAAAATAGACTTCTTCTGTATTTTATACACCAAATAGTGGCTCAGCATGGTTGGTTAGCTTTTCTAGTTACAGAATAACCTTACAAACCCATTTAGGGCAAAATGGGCTTCAACTTCCACAAGCGCCATACCTTGTCTCCGAGTTAATTTGGAGCATTAGAATGAGTTCAAACCGAATCGACTTCACAAATAGTATCTTTTTCGTTTGAGTAGCATAGTTTTGGCATTACTATATTCATATTCACAAAACAAGATGGCATAGCTGACTAAGGAACTATAACAATATCAAACAAGATAATAATAACATAGGAATGTTGCAACTAGCCTGGATGTCATATTAAAGTCATATTGGTGTGCTACAACATAATAACCTGCACTGTTACCTTATGACAGGAGATGTTCTTATATCACTCTTTTTGACGAAAACAGTTCTTATTGTATATTTAACATGAGATGTTGTCATGTCACACTTAAAGCATCTCTACGGTGGTGTACGAAAAGTGCATGCTAAGCATGAAACTGTGGTCTCCATACTCCGCCCTGTACGATGAAGTGAGGGTGACCTTAAGCTTGAGATCTTCCATAGAATAAAATGTAATAACCATACTATGGTAGTTTTTCTTTTTGGTGGATCAACGATTCGACATCCTAGTATGGCAAATTCAAATCAGCTCATGCCTGTGTTGAAACTCGAAGTATTTCAAACATCTATAGGAATTAAGTCGTTTCTTAGAACCGATAGGTGGTGGTACTATAGTATTTTTGTAGATGGACATAACCAGCTTAGCCCGGTATTTGCAGCCTTTTTTTTTCTTTTGAGATTATATATTTGCAGCCTATTTTTTTATTTTTGAGATTATTATATATTTGCAGCTGAGCTCTCCATAGTAGCCTTTCCGGGTTCCACTCAACCATGTCCACCGACCCGTGTACCATGTCCACACCGACCGATGGGCGACCGTGGCAGAAACGGTCTGGAAAGGGTCCGGCGCGCCCAGAACACAAAAGAAAATTCTCAGCAGAAAACCGAAAGAGAAAAGAAATCCTAGGGCAAGTCACACGCACGCCACCCAAATTCCCGTGGCGATCCTCCGCCCATCTCAGCCGGCGGCAGCGAGCCGCGCCAGGTCGTCGGCCAGCCCAGCAGAAGCGGCCAAGGCGCATTCGGTCGGCCGCCCGATCAGGCCCCGGGGAAGAATAAGAGGGAGAAGGGGTAAGCCAGCCTTTACCGTTTGGTCGGAAGCAAAGAGTCGCCGGCGGGGAAACCGCTGATGCGGCGCTCATGGCGTCGGCGCTTCTCTCCTACCTGCAAAACCTCTGGCCGCTCTCCGCTCTCCTGAAGGAGGACGACTTGGGCGCGTCCGCGCGGCTGCTGCGGGCGCTCCCTCTGCCGGAGGAGACGAAGCAGTTCGTGTTCGCGCTCCGCGAGCCCGATTCGCAGGGCGTGATCTACATCCTTGCAGCGCAAAACCTGTCCGAGCAGTCCGCGTCGGACGCCGACCATCTGATCAGGGGTGTGCGCCCCAAGGCCGTGATCACTCAGGTTGCGCACACGGCGATCGACGACGTCCGGATCGAGGAGAAGTGCCTGGCGGATGGCGGAGCAGGCGGCGTGCCGGCGTCGCCGTTCCAGGTGATCAAGGGTTGCGTCACGGAGAAGAAGAACAAAGACCAGTATGTGAAATCTGCCGCGTGCCAGGTCTTGCAGGAGATTTTTGGGGTCGGGTTCTACGGCCACCTGTTGGCTGCCAAGAGAGCCGCGGAGGAGACGGAGTCGTGTTTTCTCTTGCTTGGCTCTCCGTATGAGAGGAATTGCAATGCGGGTGGGTCGAGCAACCGAAATAGCACGGAGGATAACTCAGGTCAGCAATTACCGACTAGCTGCTTGCTCCCTCAGAGTGCCACGGAGGATCAGAGTGCCTTGGAGGATAACTCTGGTCTGCAATTACAGAGTAGCTGGTTGCTCCTTCAGAGTGCTACATCAATAGTAAGCTCCCATGTTAGGAAGGTATGCCTTGTGGATGATAATGGAGGACAGCTCATGAAGTCGCTAGCTCCAACTGTTAATTTGTTGATGTCCCAAGCTATCTCTTCCAATGCTATTATGGAGTGCAGGCTATCTGAATGCAAGCCGGCTGACAGATACGAGGTTCCACCTTTTGCACAGACTGTCTACCCTTTGCTTGCCGATCTTTATGAAATATTTGTCGAAATTCCGTCGATTGGGAGGGCTATGGCTTCTGCACAGATGTTGCTCACTCAAGTTCACAAGGGGAAGCCGATTTGCAGTGAAATGTTATCTGATGTCTATGTATTTAGAATTGCAATAGAGGCCCTCAGAATAGGTTTAAACAATGCAGGAAGGTGCAGCATTAACACTAGAGATGATCATGGTTCCAAAAAGTTGGATTTTGCAGAACTCCCTTCTGAGGAGAAGTGCCACATTCTTCTTGTGCAAGCTCTCAGAAGTCAACTAAGGGAGTTCGGTTCTGTGGTTGCAATAGTTGATGCCAGCTGCTTAGCTGGAATAAGGAGACACTGGAACACTCCTGTTCCTTCAGAGATCACACAATTAGCTGGCAAGTGCTTCAGTAGTTATGGCAACAAAAATGACAGTGATAACAATGAGCTGCCCTTGGCTGACAGCATTGATAAAAGGAGTTGGATAGCTGAGAAACCTGTGGTCGCAGTTGGTGCAGGAGGAACAGCAATTCTGGGGTTTTCATCCTTGTCAAAAACTGTCCATGCTTCTGCCATCCTTAAGCTGGCTCCCTATAAAACTCCTGTGGTTTTAAAGTATGGCTTAATGCAGCTGCAAAGACATGCTACCGCTGTATTAAGCAAGCTCTTCTCTCATGGGGTTCTTAGTGCTGGTTCAAAGTCATCTGCTTTACAATTCACGGCTTCAGCAGAGAAGATTCGAGCTGTGACACATACTGTAATATCATCCGCAGAGAGAACTAGCTTGTTGGCGATGCGGACGTCGTTTTATGAAATAATGCAAAGGAGGCACAACCGACCTTTTAGAATCACTCCTTGGGCAACATTTGGTTGTAGCATTGCTGCATGTGCTGGCCTCTTGATGCACGGAGATGGAATTGAGTGTGCGGCCGAGGCGGCACCTTCTGTTCCCATGATTGCCTCCCTGGGTCGTGGTCTTGCGAGTTTGCGTCTCACATCCCAGGAAGTGAGGCAAACAAGGGGCCAAAATGTGAAGGAAACATTGCGAACGTTGATGAGCAACCTAAAGAAATCAGCAAAATAAAGGCACAATAATGTACAACTGAAACTGGATAGATTTTCACCATGCAATTTTGTCGTAGACTTGACTTTTTGTTACCATATGTACAGTGCATTCTTGTTTTAACTGAGAGAAGGAAATTCATAGTATGTTATTGTGTGCACTTCTAGCTTGAGCTTAGAGAGCATGGGAACCAGATTGGATCATTTGTTTTTGATCTTCTGTACATAGAAATATATCTATGCTTTAGTAACTCATTGAATCCCAGTGGCAATATCATCTTAAAAAGGATCTAGATTGCTTGGTATATACGCTAGTATTGTTATAGGTACCACACGAACAGCAATACTTTCTTTTTGGGGACATATTTGTTTCATAAGCAACAGAAGAATCACAATGATCTTATTCCGTTACCCCTTCCCTCTTTTCTGAGGTCATGTTTTCCCAGAAACGGTCTACAGGTCTTGTGCTAAATGCCTAGATCACATATCTTCGATCGCCTCTTCTTATTCGCCTAGTACTGATTTCGAACTTATTCACACATAGGAGTATTTGATTGCCTTTGACCTTATGCTTGCTCCTTGCTGATCTTGAGACAAGGACAAGCGCACAACATATTAATTGAGATATCCACTTAATGACGTACATACTTACATATAAACATCTGTTTCGTGATTACAAAGTAATGTGAAAAAGAGAACTGTTCTTATGATCTCTTAGTGGCTAAAAATTGGCGGATGCCGCCTATACAAATTGGCGGACAGTCCCTTCACATTTGTTCATACTGTTGCTGCTTTGAGGGTGAGAAAATCAGAAATTTGATTTGTGTAGAAATCTGGCTGGATCGCGTTGTCGGGGCTCTGAAGCATCTGCACGGAAGTCACACCTGCAGAAGGCAACGAACCTTACTTACGCTGATGTAAAAATCAGCTGAGCATGTGCCGGAGTTCAGAGTTCAGAGTATGATCAAGAAACCTGAGAGAACCAGAAGAGTTTTGCAGCCTCCGTTTTGGCCAAACAGGATGTCAGTATCCAAACGGTCACCTACCATGCATATCTGAGATGATGTGATCCCAAACCTGCCATCCAGGAAGAAGAAAGGTAAAAGATCTCAAAACTACTCTTAGTCATCGATCAGTTGTCTGATTCACATCTTCTCCAATGCAGATATCTGAGAACAGATGGATGAAGCTGGACGGCTGCTAGTCTTACTTCTTTGCTAGGTAGTCCATCATGAATGTCGACGGCTTCCCAACAACGAGCGGTTCTTGTTTGGTTGAACCGAGAACTGCACCGACCATGGACCCGCCACCTGAACCAGGGACAAATGTTCATGATTTATGCAACGGTTATACGTATTTCTCCACAGTATGTAGAAAGAGTAGGAATGCCTGACTAACCTGCCCATTCTTGGGCATCAGTGAGATGGGTGACGGCGTCCCTATTTGTCGCAATGAAAAGACACCCAGGATTCTCACGTATGCAGAGTGTCCCGTACCTCAAGAAGTAGATTAGTGATAAGTTTGCAGATCTTGTGGAATGGCTAATATCAAACTTTTATTGATAAAGAAGAGATAACATGTGGTCTTGCTCTCTTGCATGTGTTAAGTCAAAAATGAACGAATAATTGAATGTGCGTTACAATACTCATCTGAATTTCTCCAACCCTAGCAGAGTCTTAAACCATTTACATCTAACCTTTGCTCGTCTAAATTCATTATTTTGAAGGACGAGAGAACAAGAAGGTACTTACTGAACTTTGTAGTAGTTAAAGTAGCGATCAAATCCGACTACAACTGCTCCGACCTGTGACAAACCCAAATATTGTCACTACAGTAGTCACATTTTGCTGTATACCAATAGAGGGACAGGGATCATGCTTACATCTTTGTCATGCTCCATGTAAAAGCCAGGCTTCAGTTCTATCTTCTTGTCACCATCTGTCTGCACGAGCACGAGGATAAAATCTAAGGTGTGTATGTTTGTCCTAAGTCTCACTCACTCGAATCAGTCAATGCAGATTTGCGTGCAACATTGGTAAAGCAGAAGTCACTAACATGCTACATGAGCACGAGTATACAACTGTTAACTAATCATGAATTTCACAGAGAAAAGAGGTTACATACGGGGCCACCGAGGTGCTGAAACCCAGCCAGCTCCAGCTCCTTCAGAATCCCTTCCTCTCCAATCACATAAACCTGAACCATAAAAATGTTTAACTTGGCGCTCGTATTTTTGTGCTAAATCATCTGCACCAATGCGCCACACTTTCTGAAGATGGTGACTGATGTGTACTACCTTCTTATCTTTGGGGAAATCGATGGACTGCAGGTACGCAGCAGCCGCGAAGGATGACGCAAATATCTCTTCCTGCGTATCGACCATTCATGCCTCATCAAGTCAAATTAGTGGGAGAAGAGATTGATCCATACTACAGTAGTTCATGACAAGGATACCTCATTGACATTCAGCCCGAGGGTTTCGAACTTCTTCCCGTACTGCTTTCTCGACTTGGTCGAGTTGTTCGTCACGAACACCAGCCTCTTGCCCTGCAACACCATAACCCCAACAGCAGCTTGAGGAAATCAGCAATAAGCCATTGGAATTTGAGAAAATAATATAATTTCCGAACCTATAAGAGTCAATGCAGTTTGCGACGAACCTTTGATCTGAGCAGGTCGAGCGTCTCTGGCACGCCCTCGATCAGCTTGTCACCCTTCCAGATCACCCCTACGCGCCACAACCAGAGCTAACTCAAGCGAGCTCCAAAAAATCACAAACCTTGAGCGATCGATCTATCTCACCGTCGCAGTCGAATATGAACGTCTCGACAGAGTCGATGAGCGCCTCGGCGTCCTCCAGCTTTGCCGCCGGGGCTGCCGCTGCTGCCGCCGCCGCCGCCATCACGGGCCATCTGACGGCGCAGTGCGATGATGCCGCGGTCAGGCCGCCGCTGCGCTGGTTCCGCCCGAAGAACGGGGACGGCGGCAGCGTCTGCGACGACGGGGTAGGGGAAGGGGAGGAGGTAGAGGGGAGGAAGGTGGGGGAGGCGCGAGCCAGGAGCATCTTTCCTGCTGCTGCTTCGATGCTCTGTTTCTTTTGGAGAGATTGGGTGGCGTTTGGTTGGTGTGGTTTCGGTTTCGGCGAATGTAACGGTATTGCCTATGTGGCTGTGCCATGAGTGTGTAGGCGAGCATTTCTCGTGCTCCGTTTGGTTGGTGCAGCGCGTCCATGATCGGTGGATTTGTGGCTGGGAAGGCAAAGGGGAGGGGATCGGGGTGTGGGCTAGTGTTGCTGTGGTTGCAGTTCAACTTGGCCGGGCATGTTTGTATCTGAGGGAGACTTTTTTTTGAAATATTAATTTTCTATTTCAAAATTGCAATTTTTTATAAGGATCCAAAAATTTATAAAAATAGCCTCAACCGCCACACGATATAGCGATTCAACTTGTAATCGCGATCTATTATGGTGATAAGTTCTTATCACCATATGGTATGGCGATAGCAGCTTATCACTAGATGATGCGGTGATATCTTCTTATCGCTAGATGGAGTGGCGATAGCATCTTATCGTCCCTGAACCTCCTGCCTCCGCTCAGCGGGTAGCACGCAGGCGTTTATATAGCCCGACCTCAATCACCAGATGGTGTGGCGATAATGCCATGTGTCTGTCGATTGGGTTGGGTTAGTGGGAGGAGGGGGTGTCGTCATTATGTGTGGCGATAGGCTAACGTGGAGGTCAAATTGGTAAGCCGTACGGCGATTACGATCAATCGCCATATTGTGTGGTGGTTGAGATTATTTTTATAAATTTTTAGATCTTGGTAATACTTTTACAATTTCAAAACAAAATAATATTTCAAGAAAAATCTCATATCGGAGGCTAAAGGGACACGAAGAGCATCATAGTATAAGAACTCCTTTTTTCTAGGAAAGGTAACGAGCTTTCCCTTTACACTTACACTTAGACCGGTGGGAGCGGAGGTAACACATCGTTTATGATGGATTAGTTTATTCATGCTATCTCTAATGTGCTCTCTTTTACTTGCTTTGGCCTTGATAATTGACTTCTTTATTTCTGGAACTTCTTCTTTGGTTTTGCTTTATACCACAAAAGTGCCATGTAAGCTTATATGGGTAATGCTCATATATGAGATATTACCCTAACACAAGCTTCTTTGAGCTGTAGTGCTTGGTAAAATGTTCTTTCTCTACCTTTTGACTTGATCATCGTTCTCTTGGAACGAGTATCAGATTGCCCATATATGAGATATTATTACTCTAACATGAGCTTCTTTGAGCTATAGTGCTTGGTGAAAGGTTGTTCTTTGTCTAGCTTTTGACTTGATCATCGTCATCTTAGAACTAGTATCAGATTGCCCGACTCCCCGGGAGATTCTTGTTGGGCCAGACGAAGGCCAACAGCCAGCCCTCTTCTATCCTTATCTGAGGGGGTCGCAAGATTGGGACTAATGTATTGTGATGGGCCAGGAATATTATCCTTTAAAACTAAAGGGATTACTTCTAATTAGAGTTCGTTGGAGGAAGCGCCTTGGTCATTTTGCACACGGCCGTTACCCCCTTTTCTTCGTCGTTCTCATTGATATTGAGTGTGTGGTGTAAATATTTATGTCTAACCCATAATAGTAATTCCAAATAAATTATAAAGACTCACTATTATATAAGATCATATGTGAGCATGTGCATTACATATGTCGGCACATGCTATGTGTGTGAGAGCACATATTAGCATGCATAGGACGTGCACCAACACATGCCATGTGTGTGAAAGTGTATAGGGCACATGCCAGCATGCGCAGAGTCTTCTCTTGTGCCATTCTCTTCTCCCTCCATCCTATGTTGAGTTGCCTCCAGAGCTACTCTGTCTTGAAGCCTGGCGTCCACCGGAGTTCAGGAAAGCAGGTCTCTGAACCATTCATCCTTGGGATCTTTGTCACGCCCTGTTTTTAAAGCAACCCGATTTTCGGAAACCTAAACCTAAAGACGCGTATATGCGTATATGTGTCAACCGTGTTGCTTGATCATTTGGATTTCTAATGCTTCTCAACGCATGTCATCTCATGAAATCATCTAAGCTTTTCTCATCATCGTATGTGCATGAAACCCCAACACCCTAAATCAAACACACGCACCATACACGCACGACACCACCCAAACCCAAACCCTAAGTGGCAACTAACCCATCTTTGCTCCCGACCCTCCAAATATGAACTCTAACCTCCCCCATACCCTACCCCTTCCGTGCCGTCGCCAGAAACCCTAAAACCTAATCTGCCGCCCTATTTCCTAATAATTACTTTATCGGGCAGGAACCCTAAAATCCATATTTCATGTGTTTTCTTCCACCCAAAAATTCTGGAAAAATCTCATAAACTTCTTGAAACAATTTATCACCAAATTATGAAATAACATTGGAAGGTCCAGTTCAAAAATCTTGGACTACATCCAAATTTGAATTTAGGTCAAATCTGCACCTTGAACTGCAACCCTTCCAAATCTTGTTCAGAAAAATCCCATAAAATCCCACAATGCTCATCTTAGTGCCAATAGCTCAAATGTGCAAAAACATGAGTTTGTCCAGTACAAAACTTTGGCAGGAATCCTATCGAACACCTTTGCCCTATTCCCTCTTTCTCTTGGGACCAGGGATCAGATCTCATCCAAAGGTCTCCAAAACCTTGCCAACACTTCTATTCCAGCCAGGGAACCCTCCCCCACTGTCTTTAATTCTTGAAGAACCCCTGCACCACAGACCAGGGAACCCTCCCTCACTGTCTTTACTTCTTGAAGAACCCCTGCACCACAGTCTTCAACCCCAACGTCATTTCGTGCCGACCTTGGCAAGCCCCCCTGGCTAACCCTTATCTGCAATTTGATGTCCAACACCCCAAGCTACCTTCCTTGAGTTGCCTCAGTGCCAATGGCATGGCTGTGCACCTCTGTCAAGCCCATGCGCTCGCGTGCACGCGCATGCCAAGCCAGGCATGTGCCAGCCGCGCTCGGGACGCGCTCTGCGAGTACACTAGCTGCAAGTGCACGGCATCGGCCTGCCATTTCCCATCTCCCAGCCTCTGAAGACCCATTGCCACATGCCATCCCGAAGCTTGCTCCTCCGCCACCCCAAGGCCCCAGCTGTCGACCTCCAGAGCCGTCGCAACGCCGAGCACGGCGTCTGCAACGGCCATCGCGCAGCTACCCTCCTCGTCAGCCTACAAAAGGTAGCCCGAGCACCCGAGCTACTTCACCGCACTCCGCCTACCTGCTCTGAAGCCCCGCACCCAACGCCCCCACTCAAACCCCCACCATTCTTTCCTCCGGCCAAGGTCCTCAATGCCACTGACCCCACCAAATCCGAGCATTCTACACCTCTCCATCACCCGCTGACTGAACCATTCCTTTCCCCTCCTCTACCTCTCCCTAGAACCAGTGACAATTTTTAGCCAAGGCCGCCGGAGCCGAAAGCCCCTTTCCCTGCCGGAGCTACGCCGTGAGCTCCCGCCGGACGCGGCCCGAGCGGCGGCACCGCTTCATCTAGCTGGCAGGTAGGGACCACCCGGGGGAGGACACGCCTAAGCGGTAAGGGCCAGCATGCCGCTGCCAGGTGGGCTCCAACCCACGTCCGGGCCCGGTGGCAGCTTAAGTGGAGGGGTAAACCCACTTACCGCTTTCGACATCGCCTCCTGAAGCCAGAAAACCCCCGGTTTTCTTCCAGAACCGGTCCAAACTTTGGTTCAGCCGGTTCACCCCAAAACTTCTGTTTTTTGAAAAACTTCCAAAATAGAAATTGATCCCAACAATATTTGGCAACTTTTTGTTCAAACAAATTTTCAAAAACTCAAACATTTCTTGCTGTACAGAGATTAATTCAATATTCTTTCTAAAATTCAAACCTTTTTAAAATACCTTTTGAACTTTTGATCAACTCCAAGAGCTTCTAATAAGTTAGAGCCCCAACCTTCTGAACCTTAGCATCTAGCCACATATATGCATACCCATGTTGCATGATTCAAAGATTTAAGAAGAGGAACATAAACCCTAACAACCCTAACCCTAGATTTCATGCATATATATGTCTTAAATAGCACCTCAAACGCGATGAACCTCATCAAAAGTATTTCTCTAGCACCTTCTAAACCACCAAGTCCCTGGACATTTCCTCCACCATGTTAGAACTAGGATTTCTGAGAAAAAGGAGTTCTAAGCATGAAACCCTAATCTAATTAGTCCCCGCATAAAATATAAAAACATCAACTTTCCCCTCCTCGGCATAATCTTGCAAGCATGGCATGTGTTCCGCGTTGATTTTTCTTTCTGACACTTCGGTTTGTTTGGCTCTTATCGGCATTCTTTGAAACGTGTAGTTGACGGTGTGAGGTACGTTCGTCAGGAGGAACCCGAAGCATCGCCGCATTTGGATCAAGACCAGGAACTGCCAGGCAAGCTTTCCACCCTTGATCATGTTGAATCCTAAGTCTGCGAAATGATATTTTGTTTACGAAACATGCATGCCATGTTTTATGACCCATTATTTTATGTGGTGAAGTTATAACCGATGCTTAGAAAACCCTAGTCCGACCCTGAACTCCTTGTCACCCTAAGGACTACATATTCCAGAGAAGTTACCGGAAACTTAGGGTAGTATATATATACCTACTTGGCTTAGCCCTGCAATAGAAAATTAGGTTTTCAAAAAGAGAAACAATACCCCATATTTCATGTGGTGAAATGTTGGAAACGGACCGTCGGGTCCGAAGGTATATGAAGGTAGTATATCCATGGGTTGGGATATTTTACCGCAAAAAGGTTTTGCTAAAACCTGAAAATAAAATGGAGAAGATTTTGATTCGGGTCGGAAATGAAGGGGAAAAAGCAGGAAGCTTGTTAAAGTGTGAGGTAATGCCCGGCGTGGTTCTCGCTGCCCGTTTACGGGAGTGGTGTGAAGTCCCTCTCGGATCACATAAGGACCGAGCTTAAGTGCCATTTGGCCAAGTCTTACCATACATCCACATGTCCTTTATGGGAAGGACTTGACCTAGTACCCAGTCTAAGACTAGCATGAACCCGTAGGTAGTGTGTAGTGTGAAGACGAGGTTGTAGCCTCTGTAGAGAAAAGTTTTCGCGGGAAAGTGATGGCTTGTTCGCCACAAAGTTGGAACACCAACCTCCTTGCAAGCGATGATACTGACTCAAGCTAGGTTTGGTACATGTCCTTCTGGCGGGTTCATGGCTAGGTTTACTCCGGTGAAGAGTCTCGTTGTACGAGCTCTGGTAGTATGCGGTGCATAGTATGCCCAGGGTAACATACATTGTGTGGGTAAAGCCGTACCACCTCTGCAGAGGGTTTAAAACTATTCAAATAGCCGTGTCCACGGTCAAGGACGAACTTGGTTGGGCCACACTAAAGTAGATTGGGTTGCAAAACCTAAAAATGTGGTTATGGGTTTAAGGACGTGACCTGCCGTGATCGCAGGGTGACCTAAAAAGTTCCCGTTGTGTCGGAAAGAGTGAAGAAGGGATTTTTCCCGTGGACTCAGGCAAACCCTAGTATCCCCGTTGTAACGAGTGAGCTGAGACTCCCCACTGAAGCGGGTGATTATGAGACTTTCCGTTGTTGTAGGAAAGCACAGATATGAATCCCGTTGTAGCGGGAAGGAAAAGATGAACAGATGTTTGTCTCGGAATACTATGGAAATTTATGAAAACTGCTTTTAATATCTATTTACTTATTTCATGCAAACTTACTTTCTCGCACAATATGAAACATAGGTTAGAGCCATTGCTTAAAATACCCTTGCATGCATTTTTATTCGTATCCAACTCTCCGGTGGGAAGTTTGCGAGTACATTCAATGTACTCACCTGGCTTGTTATGTGGCCAGACGATGAGGAGGAGTACCAGTCCGGACATAGCGACAGTGATTTTGAGGCGTAGGGTTTCAACCCCCAGTCAGTTGCCTGTGGTTCGGCATATTGATGGGTTATCTACCGCATGTTTCTTTCCGCTGCAGTTTGAATTCGGCCAATAGGCCTGGTTTGTATTATTAAAGACAAAATATGGCTATTTGTGTAAAGAACGATGTATCGCACGTTTATGCTATCAAGTGCTTGTGTGTGTTAGCCACTGATCATGGGACTAACACGGTAATCACAAGGGTTTATCCGGCCTTAAAATCGGGTACTCCACAATCTTGCTAGGGAGAGGATGAATAAGGTTTTTGGGAAATGTCTCAATGCGACTGCTCGCAGTGTCTACTTCCTCAATATCGACTACAGAGTTCATGTGCGGTTACGAGACGTCTTCCCCGGGCTCGTTATCATCGGCTTCTCCCCCATCATTTCCGACCGAAAGGTATACCGTCAACATCATGTCCATACCGTTACTGTATGTGTTCTATGACATGCTCAGATGTATGTGTTGTCTAGATATGAGTTATACAGCTTTATTGCTTATATTCTTGTCTAGTATGCACGTGGTATATGCTGTAATTATTCTTGTGATTAGTATTGCCATGAATTATTTCAAAATTAAAATAAACCTAAAAGTGCTAATTATTTCAACAATCCAAAACCTTATTTTAGGCACTTGATTTTACAATGGCTGGTTTTGCCGATGCATTGAAGCTAGATAAGTTTTCTGGAGTGCATTTCAAAAGATGACAGATAAAAGTCACTCTGTGGCTTACCGCTATCAGCGTCTAATGGGTATAGATGGCAAACCTGAAGGGACCTTACTCCTAAACAGGAGAAGGCGTTCAAGGAGGATGCTATACTATTTGTGGGTGTCATTCTTAGCGTACTTGAGGACCACCTTTGCGATGTGTTTATGCATATGAGAGACGCAAAGAAATTGTAGGATGTACTTGAAGCTAAATTCGGTGCATTGGATGCAGACAATGAATTGTATGCCATGGAGCAATATCATGATTACAAAATGGTTGATAACCTTTCTGTAGTTGAGCAGGGTCATGAAATATAATTGATTGTGAAGGAATTAGAATTTCTTGAGTGTGCACTACCTGACAAGTTTCTTGCAGGGGCATTATTGCCAAGTTGACTACTTTATGGAGAAACTTTGCGAAGTCTAATCACGACTCTTGATGTTGAGGAGAAAGCTTGGGCCAAAGATGTGCACCCAAAGGTAGGCGAGGGCCAATTCAGTGCCATAGTGTAACAACCTGGTCATAGCAAGTTCAAAGGAAAGAGCAAGGTCAATCAGATGACCAGCTTTAAGAAGAAGACAAACAAATGTGACAAACCTTGCTTCTTGTGCGGTGTGACTGGCCATTGGGCCAAGGACTGCAAGAACCACAAAGGGAGAAAAGGTCAGCCGGGATAGACCACGAAATCTGTCAATGTGACTATTGGCAACAATGAAAGAGAGATACCTGGGTATGGTAGTTTACCTATTGTTCTCTCGGTTAGTCGGTCATCGATTGGTGGATCGATACTGGAGCTCGGGATTCTTCCGTCCTAATGGAGAATGGGTCCCATGCTTCTGTTCATGATGTTTTCACGATAGATCTGAAGTTTACTTCGGGAAAGATCTCGTGGCTGAGGAATGTGCAACATGTCCCTTCAATCAATAAGAACCTCATCAGCGGCTCCCTTCTCCACAGAGATGGGTTTAAGTTCGTGTTTGAGTCCAATAAAGTAGTCGTGTCAAAATATGGACTATTTGTTGGAAAGAGCTATGAGTGCGAAGGCTTGTTCTGCTTTTCTCTTTTTGATTTTTGCAACAAAGTTGTAAACCATATTTGTGACAAAAATAATGGTGGTGAGGCCAGTATGTGGCACTCACGATTATGTCATAAATTTTGGTTACATGTCTCGGCTTTCTAGTGTGAGTTTTATTCCAAAAAAATTTATAGTCAAATGTTCTAAGTGTCGAGCTTGTGTGCAAGCAACACAACCTCCTAAACCTCACACTCCGGTCTCTGTGAGATGAATGGTGTGTTGACTAAGAGTGGAAAGGAATATTTCATCACTTTAATTGATGATGCTACTAGATACAACTATTTCTACCTATTGAAAACAAAAGAATCAACTTGATAGACATATCAAAAGAGTTAGGCCAAATTGCGGTGAAGAATACTTCTGAAATGAGTTCAACTTGTTTCATGAGGAACATGGAATCATCCTGAAAGAACATCTCCCTATTCACCTAGTCAAACATGGTTGCCAAAAGGAAGAATCACACTTTGACTGACTTGATTAATGCATTGTTAGACACTGCTAAATTATCTAAGGCATGGTAGAGGGAGGCCCTGTTGACCACGTGTCATGTTCTAAATAGAGTTCGCACTAAGAGCAAAGAGATAACCTCATATGAGGGTTGGGATAGAAGAAAACCATCACTTTCTTACTTGTGCACGTGGGGGTGCTTGGCAAAGGTCAATTACCGATAACTAAGAAGCGCAAGTTTGGACCTAAAACTGTTGACTGTGTCTTTTTAGGATATGCTCACCGTGGCATTGCTTATATGTTTCTAGTAGTCGAATATGAGGTATCTGGCGTAGTATCGATAAAACAATGGAGTATAAGGATGCTACATTCTTTGAGAATATTTTCCCCACGAGGGATATGCATAGCACTTCTAGTCAAGTGACTAATATAACTCCTGAACCCACCATCTCTATTGAACATCTTGAACAAACTCATGATCCAACCCCTGAGGAGGATGATAGTGAAGCTCCTAGGAGGAGCAAGAGACAAAGGACCATAAAATCCTCTAGAGATGATTTCACTGTGTACCTTGTGGATGATACTCCTAAGACCATTTTAGAAACGTATGCATCTCCAGATGTAGACTACTGGAAGGAAGTAATTCATAGCAAAATGGACTCCGTTCTCGCTAATGGAACTTAGAAAATCACAAATGGGTTCAAACCTATAGGATGTAAGTGGGTGTTCAAGAAGAAGTTTAGACCTGATGGTACTATTAAAACATACAAGGCTCAGCTTGTGGCCAAGGGTT
The DNA here is from genome assembly GCA_019208055.1 of Stipa capillata. NCBI lineage: Eukaryota > Viridiplantae > Streptophyta > Magnoliopsida > Poales > Poaceae > Stipa > Stipa capillata. The sequence goes on along the minus strand of JAGXJF010000477.1, from coordinate 1,166,932 downwards.
ATATACAAAAGGAAGGAGAATACTTCTTTGATACTTACTCATATGTTACTAGATTGACCACTATAAGGGTACTACTATCCTTGGTTGTCTCACACAGCCTTCTCATTCATCATATGTACCTTAAGATGACTTTCCTTAATGGGGAGTTGAACGAGCAAATCTATATGAAACAGGAAGAAGAAGGAGGAGCATTGCTGCTATGTTGCTGCATCGGCCAAACAGGAAGCCAGGGAAGGAAGAAGAAGGGAAGAAGAAAAAGGGGAAGAAAGGAAGAAGATTTCATGGATCCCACCAAAAAAGAACTCAATAAACTCGTGCCAAATCCAGGGTTCATGCGACAAGGGTAAGGTTCTTGGTAGTCCCTAGTGCGTATATGTGCAATGGATGGAACGAATTTGATGGCCGGTGAAATTTTGGATGACCGAGTTGGAGATCTGAAAGTTTATTTTAATTCTGGTACAAACTGGTCGAGAATACGATATTGGTCCCAAAAGCAAAGTTGTAGCTTATGTTCATAGCTTTCCAATGTTATATCGTTTGCATGATTTTGATCAATGGTGAGAAAATTTCTATACAAAACAAGTTCTCTGTCCGGCTGTTTTTAATCATCGCAATAATCTTTTTGTCAGTTTTTGGGCAATATGAAATTGGAATGAAATTATGAACACAACAACAAAGTCGTAGAGAATTTCCCTTAGGTTCCGAAGTGGTATTATTTTTTATGTTTGGGAAATCAGGATTAAAGAAACAAAGTAAACAGTGAGGAATCAGAGGCTATGCAAAATAAATGTTTGAGAAGGAGAAGTTGGAATTTGAGTGTGGTGAGGCTTATAAGTGTTATTAATTTGTATCTTGTGTATCTTTCAATATTTTTTCTTGAGTGTAGTTTGATCCATAGGTTTGGGAGTTTTTGAAGCTAAGGATAATTCTTGGTTGATCATCAAGGTTAAGCCAAGTGCATGACGATCCATCTGTTTGTATGTTTGCCGTTATTGGTTGTTTTTGTTTCCTTCGTTGATGTCCTTTTTGGTATTCCTGTATTCACATCTTTTATAAGCATTTAAGACATGCGTGGTGAGAATGGTCCCATGTTGGCTATTCCGGTGAGGTTGGTGAGAGACCGTCACATGTGGGCTAATCTGTTGTGCTTGAGCTTGGTCGGTGAGAATTTTCATGATGGCTACTCTGTGATGCTCCTGGATTTTTTTTGGTTTGTTATTCATTGTCTTTGTACAAAGTTGGTGTTCATATTGGTGTTTAGCTGTAAATTATGGTTATTGTTCTTAAGGGTCTAAATTGTACTTGGCTAAGCATCCATTACTTAGTCTTGCTTTTCTTTGTTGATTTTTATTTGGTTTTCAGGTATACGGTGTAACGACATGCATGGGAGCGAGTAGCAAACCGTCTTATGGATGCATCACTTGATTCACATAATTGACACATGCTAGCTCATCCATTCCATTAAATAGTTGGAGTCTTGTGGTTCTATATAGCATATTAGGTGACCGACTAGTACTTTACATTATATGCTTGGTTGAAGTCTTATGCCATTTATAACTATGTGTTTGACTATATCTTGTGCTAGTTATGTTATATTATTAAATGCCTGTCATGGATGTCCTTATAAATAAAGGAGACTCTGAGGAAATTTACAACTTTTCCTAGACCTAGTAGATTTTAGTGTAGTTTGATAGCATTCTAGGTAGGGTTGATATCTAGGGTATTATAAGATAAACCAGTACTGACTATCCTTATGAACTGTGATAACCAAACGGTTATCGTAAAGTGAATAGTGCAAAAGATAACATGAATTCATCAAGGCATGTTAAAAGACGATTGAACTCTATCAGGAAATTAAGAAACTTCAGAGTTATAGCTTTGGATTATATCCAAACAGCTAAGAACCTGGTAGATTCCTTCACAAACAGACTATCACAAAATGTGATAGATAATGTATCGAAGGAGATGGATGTGAGACCCATGTGAGTTATACCATAGTGGCAACTCAATCCATGTGATCGGAGATCCCGTGAAGTAGGACCCTAGAAGAATAAACTATTGGTTAACTGGAGGAGAGTACCTTTACAACCCACTCCGTTGGAGATGCAACACTCTTGGAAGTGTATGATAGGGTCATTTTTATCTTAATGTATTATGCGGCTTTGATTAACAAAGATGTTATCGTACAGAGCATTCTTGAAAGAACATACATATGAGAGCCCGACTGTTGCTTGCAGTATATGAGACACATGTAATTTCTAATAAATTCATGAAGAGACCAAGGAGTACGACTTATATGCCCCACTCGAGGAGTAGTTCTTTGGCAGCCTAGTATCAGCATTTACTTTAAGTGAAACTTATCTGCACAAAACTACCAATTCAAGGCTTAGTCCATTGTGTAGTTCTGGATGAGTATAGCTTGAAGACCTAGGTGGATGTTCAACCTAACAGGTCTTCATCGAAAAGTCGGTATATTAACAATACACTAGAATGGAGGAAAACTTCGTGGTGCCTCTGGGATTTGGTGGGGGATTGTTAAATTTTTGGGCCTAGCCCATAATAATGATCTCAATAAATTTGAAAGGCCCATAATTATGTTGGAACACATGTCAGCATACGCATAATATGTGTCGATACATGCTATGTGTGTGAGAGTGCGCAGGAACGCATGTCTGCATGCACATGACATGTGTATAAGAGTGTGTGAGGGCACATGCCAGCATGCGCAGGGCGTGTGCTGACACATGTCAGCATGTGGAGGGAGAATCCCACCTCCCCCCACAAGCCTATATAAGTGACACCTCCACCCCTCCTCATAACACACCAAGAGAGTCTTCTCTCTCATTCTCTTCTCCCTCCCTCATGTGTTGAGTCGCCTCAAAAGCTATTCCGTCTCGAAGCCCCGACTTGCACCAAAGTTCGTGAGAGCAGCTCTCTGGAACCGCTCGTCCTTGGGATCCTGGCCCGGAGAGGATGAAAAATATCTTTGAGAAGCATCTTGGCGCGACTGCTGAGAACGTCTACTTCCTCTACATCGAATACATAACTTATCTACAGTACAAGATAGGTTCCTCGGGCTCGTCATTGTTGGCTTCTCCACCATCATCTCCAACTACTTCCTCTAGATCGAATACATAGCTTATCTACGGTACAAGATAGGTTCCTCGGGCTCGTCATTGTTGGCTTCTCCACCATCATCTCCGACCAAAAGGTATACCATCAACACCATGTCCATACCGCTACTGTATTTGTTCTATGGCATGCTCGTATTACATGTTATCTAGATATGAGTTATACCACTTTATTGCTTATACTCTTGTCTAGTGTGTAGTGATTATTCCTGTGATCAATGTTATTATAATTTTTTAGAATTAAAATAAACTTAAAAATGCTAATTATTTTGATAGGTGGGAAACTAATTAATTTCTCAAAGTATTTTTAGATTTCTCCACGGTTATCTGTTTTATTTATAGACCACACTTTTGTGTTTTGTCCTCTCTGATGAGTTTTTTTGCTGGAGTTTATTTATCCATGATGGGCTGACTCAGATCGACTCAGCTTGATGAAACTCGACACTCGGCCAAGTTAGGTGTAAACAAATCATCTTTGATTTTCTTCTAAGAACAATACTGCTAACAATGTGTATATTCTAAACATTATGAGGATTATCAACAATCTACTTTTCATTGTTGGTTTTTCAGTGGTCATGACACCATTACAAGGTACATAGTTTACAACGAGGAAGATAAAGTCCAACACGTTCATCTACATATTTATAGATTTGGTGGTAATATATTGTCCATTTTCAATTTCAATGTAAAAGTTGTGTATTTTTGTATTTTACTCATTCAATTATTAAATATAAATTATAAGGTAATTCTAAAAAAATCTTATGATCAACGTCATTTTTCTCCATGGGAGTTTATAAAATTCTTTAAGGGATGTATCAAAGCAAAACTCATCTTTTTCCTCGTCATGTCGTGCAGACAATCTAATTGGCCCTCTAAAGAGAAATTGTGATAATTTTATTTCAAAAGAAAAAGGAAGAAGTCCATTTTTGTCCCCTAAACTATTGGCTAGGCTCATTTTCTCCCTCAAATTATTTTCGCGCTCAATTAACTCCCTAAACTATTTGAATTGAGAGCACTTTACCCCCTGGCCAATTTCTGGAAGGATAAGATCATATTTAAAAGTTTTAAGAAGCTAACAAAAATTCATCCATGTAAGTTGTGGGGTTAAATATATGGGAAAAGCAAATGTACATGCACATGTGGGTACATGAGTTAAGGATTTAGGTCAATTCTAATACTTGTGCATCTCAAAAAATTCTCAAAAAATTCATAGATCTTTATCATGTTATAACATGCACAACTACAAAATTTCATGCAAAAATATAATCAAGAGTGCCCTACACAAAAAAAGACAAAAAATCAACTTATTTTTAAAATAGTGCAGTAATAACTTTTTTCTCTTTTTTTGTGTAGGTACTCTTTATCATATTTTTGCATGAATTTGTGTAGGTGTGCATGTTTTAACATGATGAACATCTATGAATTTTTAGAGAATTTTTTGAGATGCACAAATATTAGAAATTGACCTAAATCCTTAATATGTACATCCGCTCTTGTGTGGGTAATGTGGAATATAATAAATGACATGCACTTTCTAACACTTGTCTAGACTGGGGTGCAGATTTTCTAGCAGAAATTATTTCGGATGCTATCAAGATGGAAGATCCTTTGCCCCAGCTTTGCAGCATCACAGTTACATGAAATAATTGCAAGAGTTGAAGCCACCTCAAGAATGGACCAGCCTGCGGTGGCACTGAAGAAGTGGAAGATACCTAGGGAGAGATGTCACCTAGTGATCGACAACTCCCACTAGGTTTCAGTGTGCGTGCATTTCTAGAGATAGAATGATTTACTCCCTTCATCCACAAATATAAGGTGCGCACGAAATTTAAAGTCCAACTTTGATCAATAATTAAAACAATAATATTAAGTTATATAACACAAAAGTGATATCATTTGAAAATACGTTTAAATATGAATCCAATGGTACCGCTTTTGTGTCATATAATTGAATATTATTGGTTCAATTCTTGGTCAAAGTTGAACATTAAATTCCGTGCGCGCCTTACATTTGTGGACGGAAGGAGTATAATAGTTTCCCTGGAAGCTGGCACTAGCATTAGCTCGGTATGTTTTATTTGCATGTTCCTGTCGATCCCTGTTGTGGAATTGCTTTTCTTCCTGGATAGTCATGTATAGAAAATGGAATTGGGGCTTTGCCCTATTGATCTAAAAAATTCAATGACATATCGTCAAAGGAAAATCAATCCAGCAATTGGTTGCTGAACAATATCAACTAGCAACCAGTTGCCAATCTCACCTTCTCTTCTCGTTCTCCCTTCATCCGTTCACTACTCCACTCCTCCTTTGCGACATAGCTATGTATGCGGCGAACAAGACAGAGTTGACCGGTGCCCCTTGGTTTAGCCCTCCGAACAAGTGTTCACTAGCTAGTTCATCAAGTTTAGAGGGATGGACAGGGGGTGGAGGCGTCAAAATGTAGGCGAAAGTGCAACTAGCCCTTAAGTGTGGTTTTGGTAATTAACGACAACTCCTATGGACTAACGTTTCCTTGACTTAGAAATGAAGTTATGTTCTATAGGTGATGCATGAAGGGTATTGGATGGACTCGGCGAATGAATGCCATCAAATCAAAGATATGCATCAAGATAAATGAGTTCAAGAGGTGAATGTCATGTGATCAAGAAGAATATCAAGAAGTGACCAAGATGAAGTTCGTCGTGTAACTTAAGATAGTCATGACTGATCAAGATCTTGAAGCAAGGAATTCAAGGGAAAAATTTAAGTTGTGGCTTCAAGAGATTAAGATGAAGTTAGAAGATGTGAACCTAAACTTAAGCTCAAAAGAAGATGAAGGTTGATCAAGATGAATTTCGATGATGAACTTGATATGGTCAATGTATGAGCTAGAGAATGTGCCACTTGTGATAGTAATCAAGTAGATTTGTAAACAATTATGTATTACATTGTATTTACTAACCATCTATGTGTGTTTAGAGAGTGCCTGCGGGTTAGGTATCATTCATGGGTTTGCACCAAAAGGACGACTTCATTAGGAGCCCATGAGCGGATGACATTAAGGGTGATGATCATCAAGGTTGAGAAGAGCAAGTTCAAGATAAGCATCATGAAAATAAAAATGCTTGAAGCTTGTGTTCCATCAAGTGAAGATGGACATGTGAAGATGATTTCGAAAAAAAGCTTCCCATAAGGGATTATTGGGGAGCTAAATGAAAGATTCCATCAAGCGATGGTGAGCAAGGTGATTTAGACTTGAAGTAAGGATGATAAATGTTGTCGAGCTCAAGTGGAATGCGAAAGGCAAATCTATGCCTAGACTAGGTTTTCCTAGTTTAACCAGTCCCAAGGAGTTTAGAGGGAGACTGGATTGCAGGATAAATAGCCAAACTATCAAGAGGGACTATCAAACGAGTAACTCGAACATGTCGTGTGCTGAGTGCTCACATCATTGCATGAATTGCATGTCGTTGTGTTCCCTTTGTGGTGGAGGTGCTAAATCTTTGGGTTCTAGCTTGTCCGAAGGTGCCAAGTTGTGATAGCTTGGAGACTTTGGGCGTTGTTCGGTGTTTGTGTGAGTTACCCCTTGGATTTGGTGTCCAGGTTTGTTCAGTTCAACCATCTTGGTGTGTGGTCTGATCAGAAGTGGTTCGGAAGGTCCATGCATGGGAACTAGGTTCTAAAGAGATGTGTCTAGGGGGTTGGTCTGACCGGCCTTAGAGGGGCGGGTTGACCAACAGCCCCAGCTAGAGACTTCGGCATTTTTGCTAGTCTTCGGGGATGAGATAGTGAGGTTTTTAGAGTTTCTGGGGTTCACTTGTTGTGTCCAGGAAGTCCCTCTCCGGAGTATCCGGGGTTGGTGTCAGAGACTTCGGGGCAAGTGTGTTCTTTTGTGTCTCAGAGTGTCCAACAATCATTTTTTGACCGTTGGTAGTCAGTTGGTCTGACCGTTAGGAGGGTCAGTTTAATCCGTCAGCCTCAACAAGAACTCTTCAACGGTTAGTTTTTGATGGTTGGCTATAAGTAACCCCCTTAGGCCATCTTGGAAGATTTGTTGTTGCCATTAGAGTTATTTTATTGACCTTCTCCACTTGCTTCCTCCCTCTCTAAACCCCTCTAGTTCATGTGTTGCTTTTTGTGAGGTATGCAGGAAGTTTAGTGCATTAGTCGCACTTTGTGATTGCATTCGTTGCATCAGTTTGAGCTCTTGGCATTGATCGATTCAAGCGAGAGTCCGAGAGTTTTTTACTCTTTGAGGCCACTACCTCCTAGACGGCTTGGTGGTGTTGGCTCAGTGATCTCGAATCTTGTGACGAGGATTAAGTTGTTTGTGAAGTGGTTGTGGAGCTCGTCATCTCCAGAGCGAAGGGAGGAGCTAGCCATAGTGATGGGGGTTCGCTTGGTGCACCCTCAAGGAGGAAAGAGCATGATTTGTTGTTGACTTAGGTTTAGGTGACTCGGCTTCCTCAACAGAGACATGGCGTATCAATGGATATTTGAACTCTGAGATCAGACATCATTGGTGTCTCTTGTCTCCTTTACATTCTTACAATTCACACTTGTACTAGAACAGTTATATTTCTTCTGCAGAGATTGAATTGCTTGTTTATCTCCCTAGTATTGCAAACCTTGATATAGACATATGGTGTTGGTGCACTTAGTTGAGTCTAGTATATTTAGGATTTGTGCCTCTGAAAATCTGACTAGTTTAATTCTGCATTACAATTAAACCCAATCCTAAATTATTTTTAAATGTCTACTCCCCCCTATAGGCGACATATTTGTCCTTTCAGTAGGCGAATCAAGGAGGGTAGGATAATGCGTCAAGACCTTTGGCCATGGGTAGCGGGGGACAGTGGGTGAGTGGTGCTAGCGAGGCGGGTCGACACCAAGGGTTGCGAAGGTACGTCAACATCAATGGCGTCGATGGTAGTAATGGGGTGGGAAGAGGAGAGGTAGATTTGCAATGATGGTGACAACACTGATGGTGTTAGAGGAGGAATAGGAGAGGAGGAGGAGGAGGAGGAACAAGAGGTTGAAGACGAGACGATTGTGTGCATTTTTCTATTAGCAAAGTTCTATTGTAAATTGTTTTGGCCTCCATGTGTGAAGGGTAGGATTTGGGTCGAGGTATTACAAATACCACATAATTTTTCTCCTAGGTAATCGTCAAAGGCTGATCTCTTTCCAACAAGTGTTGATAGATTAAGTGACATCTAGGTGTACGTATTTGGTAAGTAGTAATATCTTTATTCATAAATAGATGGTTTTAGAAATAGCGCAATCCAACTTTTCTAATTTTGACTACTAATATATATAGGCAAAATTGAACTACAAACCTGGCGTCGCGCATCCTTAGTCAGTGTGTCGTGGTATTGGGGAGAGTAGATCTAGGGATCTCCCCGGTGACATTGCAATGTAATGTTGCATGCAATCATGTACATCCTGAAGCCCATCTTTTACTAGCTTCTCAGTTGTAATTTTGAACTTCTATTCTGGACTGTTATGGCTTTTCTTCTAAATGAAATTGAAAACAGCATTGCTACATTTGTCAAAAAATATATATAGAGAGAATTCCTTCTATGCCTCAAAATAACATGCTAATCCCTCTTTTTTTTAATGAAAACACTTCGCATTCCATGCTACTACTTTCTGAATTCAGTTCTTCATATGCCATCATTGTGAAAACTCTGTCATATCCAGCCGTTCTGTGCCTAAAAGACCGTTTTGCCCCTAATTTCACATCTAGGGCAATAACAGACTCAAGATCAAAAAAACAAAATAAGATCCAAATATTCGAGAACAAAACACGTAAATATCTTGAGACATATTGTAACTAATTATTTTTTGATCTCGTAACCTTTTGAATTTTTCTGTATCATTTGAGTTCTAAGTAGGAGAGAATTTTGGAACTTACATTTGATTCTTGGTATGAACCTATCTGAACAATCAAATTTGAGATATGTTCCAATACAAATACTTAGTTTAAATTTATGGAACTAGAAAGAAAATAAAAAAAATTGTGCATATCAGGAATCAAATTCAATTTTGAAATTCATTCTCTACTTTTGAATTTTCGAAATAAAATAAGAAATTTAAAGTGTTTCCAGATATAAAAAATATTTAATTTAGGTTTGGAAAATCAGTATAATTTTTTAGATTTTTATATCTGATGTGATATCTATTCGAGCTCGGTTTAATTCATTGCCCCATATGTTAAATTTATAGGTAAAAATGGCCATTTTATGCACTTAACTATTGGGAGTGACTTAGGTTATGGTGACGGAATATAAGGAATCGAATTCAGAAAGTAATGGCATGTAAGGAATATTTGATGGGTTGGATGAAAATATAATCTATAGATTTATCATAAAAAAAGTTCTTACAATATAACCATTTCTACTTTTATACTGACATATTATACTTTATTAAGGTAACGGCGCCAGCTATTTACAAAGGGATCCCATTTTATATATATAAAAGGATCCATTTATAAACGGGCGTACTACTTTATTAACTCCAACATTGACTGTGGGTGCAAGCATGGTTTGGTTTTTATTCTTTCGTTCACACACTTGTAATGCTTGTCAAGTTTGGTGACATCTCGGAGTACATGCTTTGTAAGCATTAATTTATTTCGCCAGCATAGATGGTGTATGCAGGCATGATTTGGTTTTGATTGCTTCCTATAAATGACTACCGGCCATCATCAAATGATTCAAATCTCTTCTCTTCAATTCCCAGGCTTGAATACACCTATCATTCCAACCTCCTCTAGTTTCCAATCTCCTATTCAGTCACAGTTCACAAAATCTCCGGCCATGTCCCACACCATGGCACCCGTCGACACGCGGTTGGAGCTAGGCGTCGACGGCTACAACGGCATGGAGCTGTCCAAGCGGCTCGACGACCACGACGACGACGGCCGGCCGCGGCGCACGGGCACGGTGTGGACGGCCAGCGCGCACATCATTACGACGGTGCTTGGCTCCGGCGTGCTGTCGCTCGCGTGGGGGGTTGCGCAGCTGGGTTGGGTGGGCGGCCCCGGGGTGACGGCGCTGTTCGCCGCCGCCATCTACTACACCTCCGCGCTCCTGGCTGACTGCTACCGGTCCGGCGACCCCGTGGCCGGCCGGCGCAACCGCACCGACATGGACGCCGTCCGCGCCACCCTGGGCGGGTCCAAGGTGAAGCTCTGCGGCGCCATCCAGTTCGCCAACCTCTTCGGCATCAGCATCGGCATCTCAATCGCTGCCTCCATCAGCATGCTGTAGCGAACTGAACCGCACTCCACCACGACTTCTTGACCACTGTTCCTACTTTCTCATCGAATCTTTATGCTTTTTGCTCTGTTCGTGTTACTGCGAGACGAACAGTGCGATCAAGAGGGCGGGCTGCTTCCACGAGGAAGGGCACAAGAGCGAGTGCCACAGTTCGATCAGCCCGTACATAGCCATCTTCGGCGTCATGCAGATCGTGTTCTCGCAGATCCCCGACTTGAACAATATGTGGTGGCTCTCCACCGTCGCCACCATCATGTCCTTCACCTACTCCTCCATCGGCATCTCCCTCAGCGTCGCGCAGATTATAGGTACGTGCATTTAGATGCGTGGACATATCGAACCAAATTGTGGAAGTGCTTACATTTGCAACGAATTGCAGCGCACGGGGGAATCAAGGGCAGCCTCACCGGCGTCGCCGTCGGCGTAGGCGCCGCCGGCGCGAGTGTCACCTTGATGCAGAAGGTCTGGCGCAGCCTACAGGCCTTTGGGAACGTGGCATTCGCCTACGGGTTCTCTATCGTCCTGCTCGAGATCCAAGCAAGTCGCCATCCAGACCACTCGCTTTGTTTAATTCTGCTGGTTTGTTTCTTGGCTGCTAATTGTACGTGCGTGTTTGCTCTGTTCTTTATGTTAGGACACGTTAAAGGCGGCGGCGCCGTCAGAGGCGAAGGTGATGAAGAAAGCGACGGCGGTGAGCGTGGTGGCGACGACGGTGATCTACCTGCTGTGCGGGTGCGTGGGATACGCGGCGTTCGGGGACGCAGTGCCGGACAACCTCCTCACGGGCTTCGGCTTCTACGAGCCCTTCTGGCTGCTCGACGTGGCCAACGCTGCCGTCGTCGTCCACCTCGTCGGCACGTACCAGGTTATCTCCCAGCCGATCTTCGCCTTCGTCGAGCAGCGGGCCGCCGCGGCATGGCCCGGTAACGCGTTCGTCGGTATGAAGGAGGTCCGGCTGTGGCCCTCCCCGTTCCACGTCGCCGTGTGCCCCCTCCGGCTGGTGTGGCGCACGGCGTACGTATGCGTCACCACCGCCGTGTCCATGCTGCTGCCGTTCTTCGGCTCCGTTGTGGGGCTTATCGGTGCGGTCTCGTTCTGGCCGCTCACCGTGTACTTCCCCGTGGAGATGTACATCGCACAGCGCGGGGTGCCGCGGGGCAGCGCGCGGTGGCTGTTCCTCCAGGTGCTCAGCGCCGGGTCCCTCGTTCGTGTCCATCGCGGCGGCGGCCGGCTCCATCGCCGACGTTGTGGACGCGTTCAAGAAGCACAACCCATTCTGCTGGACATGTTGATAAGTTTTCTTTGGACAAAGCACCAAACCTGAGAGCAAATTTTTACTACTTTGGTGTAATATGCAATTGATCTTTGTATGATCAGAAGCTTTCGCGGTAGTCAGGTAGCTGTTGAACTGCATGAGTGCAGTCCATACAAGCATTATGTCCTTGTGGACCTTGTGGGTGACATCCCCTGTCATTCAAACGTGTTTCTCTTCAGACTAACTGACGGTGTTCTTCTTTTTAGACAAAGGTGACAGTGTACTTCTGAGTAGATGTGTTGAATTTGAGTGTTTCCAAACATGGGGAAATTGAGTCGGTGGCAAATCCCAGTATATAATTGCCAACTAACGGAGTAGCAAATACTCAATTTTCTCACGTTAAAAGAACACACCGGTGATCAGGTCTCCATCAGGTGAATTTCATAGTATCCTTCCACTACTATGTAACCTCAATCTCCGGATATTTCGAGCTTCTGCCGCCGGACACTGTTAGATATGTTAGGCTAAAGCCCGTATAAATAATAAATCTTAAATAAATTTTAAGGACTTATTAATTGTGAGACATGTGTGAAACTTTCAATTTCATATTAGTAGTGCATGGAAATAGGAGAAACACGCGCGCTCGCTTATATCACCACGCGCGCGTGGTATCATGTTCGGCGTAGGTCGAGAATGATTTTTCCAATGAGAATAAAGGAAAGGTGAACGGTCTTGTTTTCACGGCGAGTAATTCTTACCATACAAGTAATGCTCAAACGTTAGCGAGGTAATTAATACTTAACGGAAATGTTACTATGTTATAATAGCAACGATGGTGGAGGTTGTCCCATTTCATCATTCAATGTGCACCATATGTCAGAAGAGCAGGCCTTCGGAACTAATCGTCCTTGTGAGCTTGGACTGAGCGGTGGCGAATAAGGCTTTTTTGGGAGCGCACGTGATTGCTCGCTGATTCACCGGTACATCTTCGTTCAAGCCTTCCGCTTTGTTCACAAGCGACGGCGAGTAAGGTTTTTGGAGAGTGCACGACGGGACTGCTCGTTGATTCACCGGTACATCTGTGTCCACGCCTTCCGCTTCGTTCACGACATCCACTCCATCCATGACATCCTCCTCATCCACGACGTCCTCTACGTTAGCCGCATCGTCGTCACCACGGCGTCCTCCTCTTCCAATGGCAGGTTCGTTCCCATGATCATGTTTACCCTCCTGTTGCTAGTACTTGTCATGCTAGCACATATATATAGTGTAGATACGCTTAATTGCTTCTTGGTAATTGCTAGCATGCTAGAATGTACGTGTCATGTTCACATGTTAATGTTGCAATGTTCATAGTTATGTTTTATATGTGGATTAAAATAAACTCAGAAGTGCTAATTATTTTAACAATCCGAAAACCTTATTTTAGACATTTGGGTTTTACCATAGCAAGTTTTGCTAATGCACTGAAACCAAAAAAAATTATCGATATGCACTTCAAGAGATGGTGGATCAAAGCTACTCTATGGTTGACTGCTATGAACAACTGCTATGAACATCTACTAGGTTGTGGGTGGAAAACCTGAATTCGAGCGGGCGTTATTAGCATTCTTACTGACTGCATTTGCAATGTGTACATGCACATGAGGGACACAAATGAATTGTGGGATGCACCTGAGGCGAAGTTTGGTGCATTGGATGCAGGCAATGAACTATATGTTATAGAATAATATCATGACTACAAAATAGTCGACAAGAAATTTCTATTGAGAACTTGATGGCGTCTCTTGATATTAAGGAGAAAGCTCGGGTGAAGGATGGACATCCTAAAGGAGGTGAGGGATAGGCCAGTACCAACTTAGTACGATAGAACGGTCCTGGCAAGTTTAAAAGGAAAAACAAGGTTAACTAAACCACCAACTACAAGAAGAAGAATCCGATGAACAAGGCGAAAAAATATTGCTTCATGTGCTGTGAACTTGACCATTGGGCTAAGGATTGCAAAAGCTACAAAGGAAGAAAGTTTCAGCAGGGATAGACCTCCAAATCTGTCAATGTGACTATTAGCAATACCGAAGCTACAATAGCCAAATATGGTAATTTAATTACCGACTTTTTGGCTTGTCAGTCTACTGATTGATGGATTGACAATAGGGCTAATATACATGTGTGTGCTGATGTTTCATTACTTTCTTCGTCTCGGGTCACTCGGTCGTCTTCTGTCCTGATGGGGAATGAGTCACATGCTTATGTTCATAGTGTTGGCACGGTAGATCTTTTTAACTTCGGGAAAGATCATGCGGTTGAACAACGTGCAACATGTCCCATTCATAAATAAAAATCTTGTTAGTGGTTCAAGCTGGTGTTTAACTTAAATAAATTATTTTTAATGACATTAACAGAGGTGAAGCTAGTGTTTGGCATTCACGTTTATGTCATATTAATTTTGGTTGCATGATTCGGCTTTCCTACATGAATTTAATCTCAAATTTTTTATTAGTCAAAGGTTCTAGGTGTCAAAGTTGTGTGCAATCCAAGCAACCTCATAAGCTCCACATGGTAGCCAACGAGAGAAACTTAGCACCACTAGAACTCTTACATTAAGATTTTTGCGAGATGAATAGTGTACTGACGAAGGGTGGACACAAACATTTCATGACTCTAATTGATGAAGCCACTAGATTTTGCTCATGCATCTTTCGAAAACTAAAGATGTGGCTTCGAATACTTTAAAATATATAAGGCAGAAGTTAAAAACCAACTTGTTAGAAAGATCGAAAGAGTTAGATTGGATCATGGTGGCGAATATTTCTCAACTGAGTTCAACTCTTTCTATCAGGAACATGGAATCATCTATGAGAGGACACTTCCCTATTCACCCAATCAAACAGTGTTGTCAAAAGGAAGAACACACTTTGACTGACTTAGTTAACACCATGTTAGACACTACTGAATTATCTAAGGCATGGTGGGGGAGGCCCCATTGACCGTGTGTCATGTTCTAAACAGAGTTTCTACTAAGAATAAAGAGATGACTCCCCATGAAAGATGGGAAGCGAAAAATCCATCACTTTCTTAATTGCACACATGGATATGCTTAGCAAAAGTCAATGTACCAGTAACCAAGAAGCGCAAATTTGGACATAAAACTGTGGATTGTGTTTTTCTTGGATGTGCTCATTGGAGCATTGCTTATATGTTTCTAGTGGTCAAATCTGAGATACCCAACATGCAAGTCTGTATGATATTGGAGTCTCAAGATGCTATGTTTTTTAGAACATCTTTCCAATAAAGAAAATGCCTAATACTTCTAGTCAAGCAGAGTATTTGACTCCTGAACCCGCCATTCCTATCGAATACTTTGAACAGACACATGAGAAAATCCCTGAGAAGGATGACAGTGGTGCTCCTAGGAGGAGCAAGAGACAAAGGATTGCAAAATCCTTTGGTAATGATTTCACTCTGAAGCTTGTGGATGATACTCCCAAGATTATTTTAGAAACATATGCATCTCCAGATGCAAACTACTGGAAGGAAGCAGTCCGTAGCAAAATGGACTCCATTATCGCTAAAGGAACTTGGGAGGTCACAGATTATCCTTATGATTATAAGTGGGTGTTCAAGAAGAAGCTTAGTCCTGATGGTACTATCGAGAAATCCAAGGCTCGGCTTATAGCCAAGGGTTATACCAAGAAAGAAGGTGAACACTTCTTTGATGCTTACTCACCTATCACTATTGACTACAATAAGAGTACTACTATCCTTGGCATCCTCACATGGTCTTCTCGTTCATCAAATGGACATTAAGACGGCTTTCCTTATTGGAGAGTTGGATAAGGAAATTTACATGGAACAACCTGATGGATCTGTAGCAAGTGGTCAAGAGGGCAATATTTATAAGTTACTGAAGTCTTTGTATGGTCTCAAGCAAGCAACCTAGCAATTGAATGAAAAGTTCAACATAACTTTGGCATCTACAAGCTTCGTAGTAAACAACGCTGACAAGTATGTGTACTACCACCATGCTGAGGATGAGGAAGTGACCATGTGTTTGTATGTCAATGACATACTCATTTTTTGGACTAACCTTGACGTAATAAAGGAGGTCAAGGAATTTATGTCTCAAAAGTTTTGCCATGAAGGATCTGGGAGGAGCTGATGTTATTCATAACATTGAGCTGGTAGAGGGTGAGGATGAAATTACTTTATTGCAATCCTATTATGTGGAGAAAGTTCTAAGCTTCTTTGGCTATATGTATTGCAAGCCTTCCTCAACACCTTATGATCCTAGTGTGATGCTTCGGGAGAATCATGAAATCACTAAGGATCATCAAGATACTCTCATATGATTGGTCACTTATGTACTTGGCTCACGTTACAAGGCTTAACATCTCTTTTTCTATGAGCAAATTAGCCGGTTTGTTTCCAATCCAGGAGATGATCATTGGCGTGCTCTTAAAAGAGAAATGCGCTATCTAAGGGGTACAGTGAGCTATGGGTTTCACTATACCTGGTACCCAATGGTACTGGAGAGAAATAGTGATTCCAACTGGATTTCAGATGCAGACGAAATCAAGGCTACGAGTGGATATGTATTCACTCTCGACGATAGAGTTGTGTCATGAAGGTCTTGCAAACAGACTATATTGACAAGGTGAACCATGGAGGCAGAGCTCACAGTACTGGACACAACCACTATTAAGGCAAAATGGCTACGTGAGCTCTTGACGGACTTGTCGATAATTGAATAGTAGATACCGGCTATCTTCATGAACTACGATAACCAAACGGTTATTGTAAAAGTGAATAGTGCAAAGGATAATATGAAGTTTTCGAAACATGTGAAAAGATATCTAAAGTGTGTCAGGAAATTGAGAAACTCTGAAGTGATAGTTTTGGTTTATATCCAAATAGCTAAGAATCTGACAGATCCCTTTACGAAGGCTTATCACAGAATGTAATAGATAATGTATTGAAGGAGATGGGTGTGAGACATACGTGAGTTACATCATGGTGATAACCCAACCTTTGTGATCGGAGAGCCCATGAAGTAGGATCCACGTGAGTTACAACCCACTCCGCTGGAGATGCAATACTCTTAGAATTTGTATGGCAGATGATTTTTAATCTTGATGTGTTCAGTGGCTATTATTAGTAAAGATGTTCTTCTACAGAACAGTCTCAAAAGAACACACATATATGAGCTCAACTGTTGGTCATAGTTTGTCAAACTTCGGTAATCTCTAAGAAACTCATGAAGAGGCCAGGAGTATCACTTATATGCTCCAATTGAGAGGTAGGCTATGGCAGTCTAGTTTCATTAACGACTTCAAGTGAGATTTTTTCACAGGAAACTGCTAATTTAAAGCTTAATCTATTATATAGTTGTGAATAAAGTAGCTTGATATTCTAAGTAAATGTTCAATTTCAGCGAACACTGGTATATCAACATCATATAACGATGCTCCATTTGTGCGCTCGCTGGAGCTTTTTTCGCATTGGAGAATGCTACGCTTGCAATGTATATGTTGACCCATGATGAATAGATGAGGTAGAGGCATGTGTTTGTCTAACTTGATGCGGAAAGCAAAGTTGTGTTAACATCATGTCTTGGTTTCAGTGAGACGGTGGCAGGCACCATCGTTTTCCTTCTAAACAGCCATTACAGAAGGTGAATATCAGTTTTTTGAAAACGAGAATCGCGCATATATGCCACTGCGCTAAGTCGCTTTTAAGATATGGCACTGAATACATTTGCCACTACCAGGTCTTGGTTGGGAGTTCACGGTCAGTTTGGTTAACAATACGTGCCTAAACTAGTTGGAGGAGGAAACAGAGGCGAGTGATGTTTGTCGGAATAACGTAAGCGTTACTACGTAAGCATAACTCGCCATCAAAACGAAACTAAATGAGTCTTGCGTGGACTGACTAGCCGGAGACTATTAGATCGGTGGGAAGGACTAAATGGCTAAAACGTTTTTTGCAAGGCAAATGAGTAAGCAAGTATATGTGTTTCTCTTGTTCTCATGTTATAAGGAAGTGTGACACAACTTATTTTATATATTGGTGTTCTTTCACATTCATTAGCAATATAAAATTAAAGGTTTTACACATACCTCACAACTAATGAATCTTTAAAATTTATTATTTATAAAGGCTTTAGCCCAATATGTCTAACAATTTCTACTAGATCATAGAGGCACATTAAGACATACGCTCGCTCGATCGCTCGTCTCGCCACACCTGCCCGCACGCGTGTATCGTGTCCGTGGCTGAGGCCAAGCCATGCGTGGAGCCAAGAATGGTTTTACCAGTGAGAGTAAAGAGAGAGTGAACGGTCTCGTTCTGATGGCCAGTAATGCTCACGTAGAGTAATGCTTACGTTGTTCCGACAGACATCATTCGCCTCTGCTTCCACCTCCAACTAATTTAAGCATGTGATGTTAACTAAACTGACCATGAACTCCCAACTTAGACCTGGTTGTGGCCAAATGTCCTCAGTGCCATATCTTAAAAACGACTTAGCGCAGTGTCATATATGCTTGATTCTCCCTTTTCAAAAAATTGATATACACCTTCTGTAATGGTTGTTCAGAAGGAAAACGAAGGTGTCTGTCACCATCTCACTGAAACCAAGACATGATGTTAACACAACTTTGCTTTCCGCATCAAGTTACACAAACACATGACTACCTCATCTATTCATCCGGGGTCAACATATACATTGCAAACGTAGCATTCTCCAATGTGAAAAATAGCTTCTCAGGTATTTCAGCGAGCGCACAAATGGAATATCATTGTATCAGGTGGAGCGAATGGAAAGACACCTCGCACAGTATGTGGACCATGAATATATATTAGGTCGAACATTTTCCAAAAAAAATAGATCGAACAATTTCCCTCAGAAAAAGAATAATATATCAGATCGCCGGAGACTAAATGATTCTTGCATGGACTAACTAGCCGGACACTATATTAGATCGCTGGAGGAGTAAATGATTAAAAAGATTTTTTGTGAAGTAAAACTTGAAAAGGTGGGCGTACTGACTGAACGTCTGAACACTGGACCCCTTATGTCCTGTTGTTGTTATAGAAACAATATATAAGAGAAGTTGTTGATAACTCGATGATTAGGGTGCGACATTAATGGACCATGTACGACGGCTTTATGAGAAAGTCACCGTACACTTGACAATGTGTGATAATTCGAGGTTTTTTGAATAATGTGAGACAAATAACACGGTTAAAGCTAAACCGCTTAAAGTCCAGGCAAAAAGGGGTATTCTTTCTATAGGTTTTGGTAGCTCAGCTGGTTAGAGCAAAACAAGCAACGGATGGAGCATATTTTCGTGCTTTCTCATACCAGTGCGTATATGAATGAAATGGGGTTTACTTTTAGAATAGAACCGCTATGTCTGTCCACTATGTCTGTGATCCAATCTCATGGAAATAGGATAAGGTAGCAGCGAGACGAGCCGTTTAAATAGGTGTCAAGTGGAAGTGCAGTGATGTATGCAGCTGAGGCATCCTAACGAACGAACGCCGGCGCGAACACAGCGGTCTCTGACCAGGACCAGGAACCAATTAGAATTTGGATCTTGACATGTCGGTTGTTTTTAACCTCTTTTTCTTTAGTTTTGTTTCACTCTTGTAAGAAACTCTTGTATTATAAGAAAGTCATTATATTCTACTATATACAAATAGAAAGAGCCATTACAGCAATTCAGAATTTCTACTAAAAATGGCCTTGAAAAGGAGGTGATCCAGTCGCACCTTCCAGTATGGCTACCTTGTTATGACTTCACTCTAATCGCAAGCCTAGCGTTATTGCTTCTATAAACATAGTAGCTAAATAATCCCACCATGTTACCCCCTTTCCTATAAGTATTGTATAATAGTTCGGTTTTTCATGATTTTTTCCATTCCTCTATGTAAATAGCCTAATATGTAGGTTCGGCCATCTGGTAGAGCACGACCTACTCCTATGTCGGAGAGGGACTCGGCTAGCGACTTGGGCCGTTTGGGACTTCCCAAAGTCACTCTTAAAGCTCCCGGTGCGAGACTTGGAGCTATATGCCTCTTTTTATGAGATTTCTTATTTATGGGATGTATTTTACATCTCCACACGAGGGGTTTTATATAGGTAAGGTGTCCATGACAAATGACCATGGCTACCCTTATGAGATGAGAAGTGGAGGGGTAATATGGTGAAACAGTGGTCCATGAATCCATGGTAGACTAGAGAGATAGGACAGAGTATGGTCTATGGTGGACTAAATTCTCTCGTACACCTCCTAATCCTCTTGACCTAATTTTGACTTGTCTTCACTTGATCTTTTGTCATGTAGGCGTCATGTAGGATGCTATGGGCGGCCCATATGGAGATTATAATTACCATGACATGTCCAAACAAAATTGTTCGGCCTACTTTTAGATCTTGAATTTTGCATCAAGTCCATTTTTTAGCCCTAATACTTTGGAGCTTTTTGAAATGAACCTTAAACTTATGAGACCATCTATTTTCCAACAATTTAAAGGTGGTTTCCACTAACGTGGATGCCACATATTTACTACATTATCCAATGCCTGCCACGTCATATATAATATTAATAAATTAATAAAATCCAAAGGGCAAGTGCCCTCCTTCCTCCTAGTGCGGCTATGCCATTGCTCAACCTGACTCCGACCTCGCCATACCTTCCCTACCACCGCGATCAAGCACCATGGAGGTGAGGCACGTAAAGCAAGGAAGAATAGAGAATAGGGCATCGCATACCCTTATCTTGGTTCCCGCGCACCCTACACGATTGCATTGCCCAAGTTCCTAGCCCGTCGCCACCTTGAGTTCTAGTCGCCGCATCCGCTTTGACATGCACGTGCAACCTCCTACAAATCATGTCCACCCACAAATCATGTCCACCCAGAATGAGAGGAGTAAAAGCCCTTTGCTTCCTGGCCATGGAGTCAACCCCCTTGACGCAATTGACATTGTCTTCCCTAACAGCGGCCAAGCGCCTCCACAACCGCATCTCTATGCGAGGTGAGCTTCATCGCAATCCCAACTGACCTTAATCTACTCCACCTCTTGAACCCCTCACCTTAGCTAGCCCATCATCCTCGCCTCTGCAACGGCCTGGCCATGGCAACCCACCATCGACATTGTGAGATATTACCGCGCAACATGTGGTGCCTCTCCATCACATATGAAAACATTGGCACGATCCTTGTCTAGCCCTAGCTCCGTTTTAGCCACAACCTATTCATCACTGGCCATACATCATCGCAAGCCCACTAGCTACCATGGTTGAGCTGAAGAGAAGAGATGAGAGGAATGGGAGGAGGGAAGGGAAGTGCGGAAGAGGAAGGGTTGTAGAGGAGGAAGGAGGGAGGAACGATTGGAGATGACGAGGGGGACGGAGGTGGTGCCTAGAGTGGGAGATAAAGTAGGGATGAAAGAGTGAGACCAGCACCGGTCGGTGAAGATAAAAGAAAAGAAAAAGGGAATATAAGATAAAAGAAAGATTGACTGGTGGGTCATATCATTTTGCCATGTCATTAGTTACATGTCCACATAGACGCCATGTTAGTTGAAAACCGTTTTGAAATTGATCAAGGGTTCAAAAATAGACATTTTTGCAAATTTAAGGTTTGTTCTTTATATAAAATAAAATTTCAAGTTTTGTTCTTTTTTAAAGAGAAATTTAAGTTTTGTTTAGGACGGCTTTAAAGTTTCAGGACGAAAGTGGGCCTCAGGCGAAGTTCTTCTTTCTTCCTAGAAGAAAGAAACTTTGTATGTATTGGGCCTGTTGGGCGTGAAGTAGGCCAGAACGGGATGTGTTGGGCCTGTTGGCCGTGAAGTAGGCCAGAACTAACATCTTAGTGTAGGAAAAGGGGTCATCCCCTTCGTAGCCTGAGAAAGGGACGACGCCACCCAATCCTTCCTCTCCCCTCTCCGCCTCCCCTCCGCAATCCCACTCGCCGCCGACCCGGAGCTCGCAGCAACGACCCGACGCCGCGGCCCCTCTCAAGGTAGCCACCAACGCCTCTCCCTTTTTTTCTGCGACGTTATTTCACTAGCACTTGGTATCTGATTGACTAGAGGTGTCGTCATTCTTCGCTTAGCCTGGATTTTATTTGTTTGTTGTGAGGTTAGGATCGGCTAGGGGCGGCTGCTTGTCGCCGGCGCATGTTTGGTTCTCTGAATTGCTCGCGCTGAAGGCGAATATCTGTAAGGGCAGGCGGGCAGCAGCCCACTGCAGGGCCTTTCTTTTAAGCATCCACACGGTCGTCATCTGGTTGCACATCAATACCTAGATGTTGCACGCGTGGGATATCCTTCTGATATTTTGTTGAGACCTGTAGGATGAAACTGGGAGTGGCTATGAGCTGTACGAGATTAGTGCATTTGCTTTGCCTGCAGCATTATTTTCTGCATGTTGAATACATTCTAATTTTACTAGGATTCATGTTAAATAGTGCTGGGAAAAGAAGGGGCAATTCTGCATTTTAGCCTGCATTAGTGCCGTGTTTCAAATGTGGTCCCATGACGCTTGGCTGTTGTATTTGCTTTACTTTACTTTCGGGGTAGTGTGGCGGGTTGGGATCCCCTCTGGTTCATTTCCGGTGGAGCTCGTAGTTTTAGCATGATCTCCAACATAATCCTCCCTCTAACATTGGGAATTTGCTTTACCGAATAACAGAAGTCTTTGTTCCATAATCCTTGGGCACACTCTCAACTATTTAATTTGAAACAAATGGTTGAGAACATACACCGCTGGCTAAATTTACTTCATAGCATTAGGGGATGGGGTCGGCCTATTTTTTAAAAGAAAGATTGTGACTTCTGATGAATCATCTTGAGCAGTGACTAAATTGTTATGCAAAACAGAGAAATTTCATTATTTTGAACTAGATGAGTTCTTGAGTTGATACTGTTCTGGATACGGGACATTCTTCTTTCTAATTTGGTATGTACTCATTCCTATTTTAAACCTACAGATTTGGCTCTAGTCAATTCTACAATTCAAGAAGTAGGAAGACATGAGCTACTTCCAAGCTATAACGTACAAGCCTTGTGGTGGGCTCACTTTGGACAGGCCAGTAGCAGGTCTTGGGAGAACTTGCAAATTAATTCGTCCACATTCGCTATGCCCACATTCTTCTAGATCTTGCAAGCTGCAAGAGCAAGTATATCCAAGGCTTCTTCTTGTTGCTGCTTGTCGTCAAAGGCTTGGGCCTATATATGCCTCAAGTGGGAAGGAAAACCCTGAGTTTTTCAATGATGTAAGTAGCTTTTGCAGTTTTCTTATGATCGATCACTTCTTTTTTTATCCCGGGAATATATCTTTCAAGTTTTCCTCATTTTGACCATCACTGTGCAGTTGTATTACAGTTTTTTAACCCTTGATATGGTTTATATTAACTAGCCTGTTCGTGTTATGTTCTCACATGGCAAATGGTATTGTAATGCTTATTCATGTGATGAGAAATAGGATCTGCCTTGTCATTTTTCTTTGCTTTTTATTTGGTATCAGAATTATTATTTGCTCCTGCAAAGGTCTTGTTACAATCCTGACATCACAAATTTTAACACTTACCTTTATTTTTTGGGGAGAGTTCTACTGGAAACTTGTTGACTTATTATAGCTTAGCAAATTTGATTTGGTTTGGTACTCTGTGGGAGTTTGGTATCGATGTTGAAGGAAAACTTTAGTTTAAGGAAAACATTTATAACAAATAGGCATATGGTGTAAAATGGAGCATGTTAACTCTTAACCCTATTTTGGTTTAATTTCATAGATCAGACAATTTATATGATACAAAACAAGCATATTTAGTACAATAAGGTTGTTATGCTCTGTGGAAATGGAGCCATCTGATAAATCTATTGTTGCTTTCTTTTCAGCCATTCTCTATGGATTCTTTGAACAAAGCAATGGCTGGAGCAAAAAAGCAACGTTCCATACAAGACTTGCTGATGGAGCAAATGGGTAAGATTGGAGGACAAGGGTCTGGTGGAAATGGTGGAAATAATAACAGTTATGGAGGCAGCGGTGGTGGTTCTGATGGCCCAGAGGGCGAATCTTTCACGGAATCATTATATGAAATGGTTCAAATTTTATTAGCAACTATCGCTTTTATACTCATGGTAATTTCATTGCTTCATTCTTCCTTGTCATTGTTCTTCATTCTGAAATGCTGTATTTCGATAGTGATTGATTTAAATGAGCTCTGTGTCGAATTCCCAATCTCTTGTAATGGCTAGATTTACTACATTAAGCAAGCAGTTTTGTTATTTCCTGTGCAAATTTTATTGCTGTGTATTCATAGCCATAGGGGATGGTACAAATGCATGAAGATAATATTATATTGTCATTATTTTAAACATCCTTTCTCCTTATGTCATTAACCGACTCAGAAGGGATAACACATATAATTGGAGCACAGAATAGTGAGATTTCCATTCTCCATTAGTGAAGTGAGACACACAGTTAGCTATTACACCACCATCCATGTGGTTTCTATTTTGTCAAAGAAGACCCGTATTTCTTATTGGTCACTGTTTTTGTATTTCCCATAAATTTTGAACTATGTGGACTAACTTACAAGTAAAAAAAATATGAAAACACCCCTTGCGCTAGAGTAGCTTACTAGGGATGCTGATTGGTGTAACATTAGTAACATGTGCACTATTTTCTTGTGGCCATCTTCATTATAGAGCTGTTTAAAACATATGGAAAACTGTACTTGCGTTTCTGCCAACAACTTTTGCACAAATCTACTTCCAGCATAAAACACATGACATGAGTATGTTTATATTCTTGTTGGTCGTCAATACTAAGGACGCCCCATACATGCTTTCTCACAACTTTGTTTGCTCTGTTGTGCAGTATATCCATATAATTAGAGGAGAGGAGTTGTACCGCCTTGCCAGGGACTACACCAGGTATCTGGTTACTGGTAAGAGAACGTCCAGACTGAAGCGTGCCATGCTTAACTGGCGTGATTTCTCCGATAGCATCACAAAGAAGGATAGCACGCAGGAAGGCGTGTATGGAAGACCAATTGCTTCTGAACCCATGTGGTGGCAACAGCCCCAAAAGTTTGTTCATTACTTGAGGGAGTTTTTCAGAAGCACCGTACGCCCACATGCCCAAGAATCTTAGCTCTGGAACTCCACCTTCGTGTTTGAATTTTCACCTCAGAAACTTCGTGTTCTAATCATGTGTAGGCCAGTGCTAGTTGCATGGATAATGCAGTGAAATATATCGATGCACCTAGACGATCTGGTGTTGTTTCTGGCGGGTGGTCTTTCTCGCTAGCGTAGTGAAATTACATTTGCTGTCTCTGGCTTGATTAGCTACAGAACAGAAAGGATGGGAGGGAGTTCTTGTTCTTCTGGCCGTTTCGTGGGTTATGCAACCTCGCTGCTGTGATCGTCTGCTGGTGAATTGGTGCAGGTGATAACTTGAATGCTGAATCTGATGGATCATAACTGCAAAGTTCCAAGTACTCCTAAATCAATGCAGCAAAAAGGTGTACCAAGAAAGTTGTGGTTCACTGCAAGCATTGTGAATTTGTGATGCACTGATACCGTGTAGTTAGTTTGCCTTCCTGCCCCTTGGTAGTTCAGTTCATTGAACTTGGTTGGCTTATCTGAGTTGATTACGCTGACTTACGGGATGACCTTGCCCAGCTGAATCATCCATTTGCTTTGTCGAGGTCATCCGATTGTGTTTTGGCTCCATTCTTCATTTTGCCGACACCATGCATATTTATACACGAGTACTCCATAAAATCCTGACGAGCCAATTTTGGCGGTCTGATGGGTACTCTTATTAGGAACACATGATTAACCCAGTCGTTCGCGCTATCTATTATATTATTAAAATAATAAAAAAGAAGCCACCATGATTATCTACATAGGCTAAAATATTTACTCTATTTTTGTGGGTCTAAATTATAATTGTTATTATAATTGTTGAGATTAATCAGATAGAGATTAGAGTTGGAGAACTAATACAGATATAATTCCAAAATTTAGGCCGGACCGATAGATCTATTCGCACGTCTGCCCTTGAAACATTCGGTTCGAACCGGTCCAATCGGCGGCCAACCAGAAGAGTTCAGTTCGAACGGGTCCGCTGAATTGGTGTGATGACTTCATCAATGACGTCAGCAAATTAACATGTTGACCCGTGCTTCTTTGCTTCGGATTAACTCCAAATCAGGCAAACCATTCATAGATCCGATTTGAAGCCTGACGTGACGGGATCTCCAAATTAACATCTGATAAATTTTACTCTAGCAAATATTCTAATTAATTACTTCGAGGGATCTTTTCTGTGTGTTACTGCAAAACAATATATTATATGGTTATATAAGGATTTTTGGTATTATTATATGATCAAATACAAAGAATTGAGAGTCAGAAATATGTGAATATCAAGTGCCAATAATCTACCCGTTAATTATAGTACTCCCTCCGCCCAGAAATGTAAAGCGTATCTTGATTGGTTAAGATAAATTTTTGATCAATAATTTCTCTATTAGTATGTGATTTATGTTGAACTAATTAGCAATTTTTGAATTAATCTAATCTAGAAAATCATCATGACAAATGCGTAAATTGGATAAACCAACCAAGGCGAATTAGACATGCAAATAAAAGCTAAATAACCGGCTAGCATCTCTATTTCATTTGCATCAAAAGCAAGGCAGAAAGCCAGGAACACGTACGTCGGGATAGCCGCGGCGAACGATCCAGCGTTAGCGTCAGAAGACAGATGAAGTCCTCGTAGTCGAAGTAGTCGTCCGACGACGAGGAAGTAGTCGAGGCAGCCGTGCGGTAGTCGATGAAGACGAGGAAGCAGTTCGATCGTGAGCAGTCGCACCGAGACGCTCCCCAAAAACCTTATCGCCCCTCACCCGGTACAGGTTCTCGAGAGATGGGTTCCGGAGGCCTGCTCTCCCGTACGGCCGTGTACGCAGTCGCCGGGATGGGAAAGCCGGAAGGCAGCACAATGAAAAGGAACGAAGACGGCGGAAGACGTGAGCGCGAGGAAGCAGATGCAAACTTTCGTGACGGCTAGGGTTGCCCTGCTCCTCCTCATATAGTCGCTCGGGGTTAGGACGTGGGACTACACGACTCCACATTCGAGTCGGTAACAGTCCCACAATCCGATAAGTACGGGTAACACGTCCGTTAACAACTCGTGCAAAAACTCTATCCGAGTGGCAAAAAATTCACGCACAGATTTTGCTCGGCTCGATCACGAAACACGACGCGCGCGCGCGCGACGTGGCGAGGCGGGCGGCGGAGGAGGAGTGCGCGTGAACTAGTCCTCTTCTCAAGCCTCAAGGAGGTGGTCAACACAACTCCTTATAAGTTGGTCTCCCTCCACCTCCACTAGCAATATGAGACTAAACTTCCACTCATACCATCCAACCAAATGGGCCTTTGAGATTTTTTCAGGAATTAATTGGAACATGGGCTTTAAGCCCATTAATTCTAACAATCCCCCACCAGATCTCGGAGGCATATTTGATTGCCTTTCGTTCCAATACACTGCTTTGATATACCAGTGTTTTCAGTGGAGACCGATTAAGGTTGAACATCCACCTAGAACATAAAGATACGCTTGCTCACAACTGAACAATGGACTATGCCTTAAATTGTCAGTTTTGCGTGAACAAGTTTCACCTAATGTCCTACCAGTACTAGGCTGTCGTAGGCTATCCCGCGGATGGAGCATATAAGTCTTATTCCTGGCCTATTCATGAGCTTGCTAGAGATCACCCTCATCTCATAGACTGTGACCAGCAGTCAGGCTCACATAGGTGCGTTCTTTTAAGACGGCTCTGTAGGACAGCGTCTTTGCTTGTAAAAGCCACAGAACACATTAAGACAAAAGTTAACCTGCTATACAGATTGTGAGAGTGTTGCATCTTCAATGGAGTAGGTTAGTTGGTCACTCTCCTCCAGTTAACCAATAGCTTGTTTTCCCAGGTCCTAATTCACGGGATCTCCGATCACATAGGTTGGGTTCCCACCATGGTAACTCACATGGGGTCTCATACCCATGTCCCTAGATGCAGTGTCTATCACATTTCTTGATAGCCCTTTTGTAAAAGGATCTGCCAGATTCTTAGCCGTTTGGACATAATCAGAAGCTATCATTCCGGAGTTTCTCAATTTCCTGACAGATTTCAATCTTCTCTTCACATGTTTGGAAGACTTCGTGTTATCCTTCGAACTGCTCACTTTAACAATCACGGTTTTGATTATCACAGTTCATAAAAATAGCCGGTATTGGTTTTTCAACCACCGGCAAGTCCATTAGGAGCTCACGAAGCCATTCTGCTTCGACAGTGGCCGTATCCAGTGCTGTGAGTTCTGCTTCCATTGTTGACCTCGTTAAGATGGTCTGCTTGCAAGACTTTCACGAAACAGCGCCACCTCCATGAGTGAACACATATCCGCTCGTGGCCTTAATCTCATCAGTATCAGAAATCCAATTTAAATCACTATATCCCTCCAGTACCCTTGGATACCCGGTATAGTGAAGACCATAGCTCACAGTGCCTTTTAGATAGCGCATTACCCTATCAAGAGCACGCCAATGATCATCTCCCGGATTGGAAACAAAAAGGCTCAGTTTGCTCACAGCAAACGAGATGTCAGGCCTGGTTGCGCTAGCTAAGTACATAAGTGAACCAATAATTTGAGAGTATCTCAGCTGATCTCTAGTTATTCTTCGGTTCTTACGAAGGAGCACACTAGGATCATAAGGTGTTGGAGAATGTTTGCAATCTGAGTAACCAAAACGACTCAGAACCTTTTCTACATAGTGAGATTGCAGCAATGTAATTCCACCATCATCATCTCTCAACAGCATGATGTTCAAGATAATATCAGCTACTCCAAGATCTTTCATCTCAAAACTCTGAAATAAGAAAGTCTTAACCTCCTCAATCACCTTGAGGTTGGTTCCGAAGATCAGTATGTCGTTGACATACAAGTACATAATAACTCCTTCGCCCCCACCATAGCGATAGTACACACACTTGTCAGCTTCATTGACAACGAACCCAGCAGACGTTAAAGTCCTGTCGAACTTCTCATGCCATTGCTTGGGTGCTTGTTTCAGGTCATACAAAGATTTTAATAGCTTACACACTTTTTTATTTTGACCATCCACTACGAATCCATCTGGCTGTTCCATATAAATTTCCTCGTTCAACTCTTCATTTAGGAAAACCGTCTTAACGTCCATTTGATGAACGAGAAGACCGTGAGGCAGCCAGCGAAAGTAGTACTCTAATATAAATTAATATAAAATTAATATAAATTTCTTTTTCACGTGGCTTCAAGTGGGCTTCTACTACGAATCGTCGTTCGGCTGTTTAGCACATACGACATAATCTCGTTAGAACGTTGTACGAGACATTTATACCATAACAAATCAATCTGGAGAGTCCCGATCGAGAACGTGTGGGCAAGCAATGTACAGGAACCTTGGCGAAAAGCTTGAGACCTGAGGAGCCGAGTAAGTTGCACAAAAGGATGGTGCGGACCGACATGAATGCATAGCCTTACATCGGCAGCACTCGAGTCATAGTCGCCTATAAGCACCAAGGAAAACAACTGGAGAACCGCAGCCTGCAGGCTCTACGGTCCACGAGAAGCCCGCAACAAGAACTCAGTGGAGAGATGGAAGCATTGCGAGTCGTTGACTCTGGCCATAAAACATTGCCATATTTAGACCTATGTTACAGTTATATAGACCTATGTTACAGTTATATAGGGTTTGTACGAAAAAAGTTCATATATAATAATATTAAAATATACATTTCTAAAACCAAATGATGTGTTAGGTGATTCTTTATTTCTGTCATATCATATCAATCAATCATATTTTGTCAAGCCTTAGTAATTTACAATATTCATTTTAAAACATAAAAATAGTAATATTTTTGAAGAAAAAAAAGTCTAGCCATGCAAATACATTGGCCACCAGGCCTATACAAGGTAATGCAAAAGTATCCAACGCTACATTTGCTAAGAGACAACACATGGTGCAAATCCAATAAAGCAAAAGAAAATCTACAAAATTGATACAGGTAGAGATTATCTATGCTAACCTTGGTAGGCCAAATAAGGTGTGATATTGCCTGAGTATAACTAACTTCACCTTACCATAGCCACAGCATCATTGCCATTGCACGTCTACATCCACGCTATTAGAGTTAGGGTTTGAAGTCGGGTGAAGACAATGACATCACTGAGAACTCATAGTTGGGCTTAGAGTTTGAAGCAATTAATGTTTGAAGGAGGTGAAATTGGATGAATAAAAAAAGAGCAGGCGAGCCAGGGCAACAACTAAAGTTATTTTGTAGTGATGACTGATGATAAGATATGCCAGTAAGGAGCTAATAGGAGACCGATGGTCGGAGAACAAAGATAGCAGCGTAGAGGAGCACTGAGTGAGATTTTACTTGTTTAGAATAAAGAAATGAGTGAGATGAGAGGAGTAAAATTGGGCTCACTGCACAATGATGGATGGCCAAAAGTAATAGTAATTCCGCACGAATTACATAGCCATTTTTCCCAAGAAATGACAATAGAGAAACTGTTATCCACGTGAAAATATAATTGCAAGTAAATATGTAAACTCTACAGTGTGGCACATATTCTATAATCAACAATGTATGTATATTTAACCGACTAACTACATAGTGGCGACCCTCAATACACATTTCACAACAATACTGAAATAGTTAGACCTTAAAGTAATTGAGTTTCATGTTTCTAATAATATGTTACACAAAATATGATCTTAAAATGTCAATAAATCTTATCAATGAATCAAATTTCCATGATAGTAATTAAGTAGGCTTCAATAATATATTATATTTACTACAAAGCAGGAAAACATAACTAGACACCAAAATATATATTTTTCAAAAAGTATAAACAACAAAAAATCTAGTAGCGCAAATGCACAGACCATCCTACTAGAAAATAGAAAAAAAAAGTAACAAGGTCTATAAGCATGAGGATTAATTTCAATTTCAAACCTCTCCATGCTAAACAATAGGAAAGAAAGGTAACCACGTTCCTTCCAAAGGGCTAGAGAGTACAACATTGATTGGGAAAAAAATTGTCCCAATAAATATATTATTTATACAAATCTAAACAAAGAAAAATACACTTGTAGTACATCTATCTTACATGCCATGTTACGTTTCGTGTAGGGCAGATTGAAGGGGTACGAGAGGAGGCATTAAGGGTAAGTTTCCCAGGGACAGATTAGTGATGTGCTGCATGGACCCACGCTAATCCAGGCGTTAAAGATGGACATGGTGCCGGGGTGCCACAAGTCACTAAAAAATCTATCATAACTTCAGTTAAGTCTCCTCGAGGTATATTTTGGCTACAAGGCTTTCTATAATTTTAAATGTCTGTATAATGGCACAAAGACATCTTAGAGGTAACGTAAAGCAGCAACATCAACAATTAAGGGGCAGAAACAACTGACATTAAACAAAATCAATATCCGATAAACGATGTGTAACGAATTTAGCGGCAAATAGAGAGTAAAATAAAAAAAGGAATCTATGCATGGTGGAACTAGTACAACCTGGTTATTGGCTGGCTTACTTAGTGCCTGTTTGGTTGGGCTATGACTGTTGATAAAAGATTTTATTGGTTGACTATCTAGAAAAGCTGTTTTGGCTGTGAGAAAGTGAACATATGACTTTTGGTTGATCAAAACCATCTACAGCATTTTGAAAAATGAGCATAAAAACTTCAGCACATTGAAGCAAAAACCCACAGCTGTCGTTGGCAAAAACTACTGAAAAACTGACCGTTTGGTTGGGTTGCAACTTTTTCTAGTGGAAAGCTGCTGAAAAGCCCAAGCAAACACCCCCTTGTTGACCTGGGAGATGGGCTTGCTGCAATGGGTGGATGGGCCAAAAATAATTTCATAGAAACTATATAAGCAATATTTTCCAAAAACTAAAAATAGAAAATTTATTATCAAGGTGAAATTAGATCTACAAATAAAGATGTAAACGACTAATCCATCTCAAGATAAATCTCTACAATTAGTTTTCTAAAGCTAAGTGCCCTTTGTTCAGAAATATGTGACATTTTAGAAAGCGTGCAGTCAAACTTTTTTAATTCTGACTACTAATAGGTTAAAAAATATTTAGATTGATAAGGTAAAAGTAGTATCATTAGATTTTTCATAAAAAATATTTTTGAAATACATATTATTTTATTATTTTTTGCAAATATATTGTAAAAAATAACAGTCAAAGATGTATATAGGAGAATGTGTTAATGTCTAAAACGACAACTATTTACGAACGCAGGGACCGTCAGTGCATACATCACAATGATATTTTGAAATCCATAGATACTAAGCTAGAATGAAAGAAGATGTTTCTGTATTTAAGTTTTGTGTTCCTAACTCGTTACGCAAAACATGGTTTTTAAATTCTAAGATATCTTATCCAATCAAATTTCTTCAATAATATACTATGTTTATTTTAAAACACAAAAAATATTTAAAATGTTAAGGAAAATATATTTTTTAATAGTATAAATATCAAAGTATGAGTATTGTGCACCAAAGTCAAGAGCTCTTGAGTTAAAGACACGGCTGGCAGAATTAATATAAAGGATTGTGTTCCACTTTAAGTCCACGTATTTGACTTGAGGGAGCCAAACGTGAGGCGTGCTGAAATGTAAGTATATTGTTTGTTTTGGCCTATTATTTTGATCTTTTGTGTAAATTGATTGGTGCATAAAATTTAATAATAAATAATAAAAAGTTTAGTTGCACAAGTACACGGGCCACACCGCTAGCTAGTTTCATAATAAAATGGAAATAGAAAGGAACAAAGCCACGATTTGCACTTGGCTTGTATCAATCAAACTGCTCATAATTAGTAGACTAGGGCTCCTAATAGCACGATTTCCGGACGAATAATATGCGGCCGAAAGCCAGGAGCCTCAGGACGGCGACCGGACGAATTAGCTGATAAAGCTAAGCACATGGTCGGGACTCCCAGATGAGTCAAAGAAAACGCCGAATTTGCGTAGGCACGTAGGCTTTGCGACTCAAGCTGGACATGATTAGCCACTGGCACGAGCAGCGTCCTAAGATGCCATGCCTAACGAGAGATTGCTACTTTGCTAGCTTCCGGCAATG
The DNA here is from genome assembly GCA_019208055.1 of Stipa capillata. Classification (NCBI taxonomy): domain Eukaryota; kingdom Viridiplantae; phylum Streptophyta; class Magnoliopsida; order Poales; family Poaceae; genus Stipa; species Stipa capillata. The sequence goes on along the minus strand of JAGXJF010000477.1, from coordinate 1,134,060 downwards.
CCCACGGCGACACGATTCGCGGCACAGGCGGAGAAATTAGTAGGTCGATCGGTCGGTCGTTCTCGCCGCGCTCTTTTTTTGTTTCCAGGTTTGTGACCAGATGCTTTGATCGTGTAAAGAAATGCTTTTGTTGAGACACTGCGGGGTCATGCCCCATATTTATTTCCTCGATCTATATGGTTTAGCTTTCTGGCAGTTGGTCCTTGATCAGTATCTATTTCATTTCAGCTGCTCTGGGATTAGTTCATCGTGGTCCTGGAAACACATGTTCAGTCCAGAGGACCATTTCATGTAAGACGGCGCCGATTCACCAAGTAAACAATTGTGAGAAGCTCAGCTCCTCGGTCCATGGCTTATTCGATCATATTGATTCATACGCGCGTACGCAAGTAGCACAAGTAACGTATATGGCAGAGTTTACTAGGATATCATAAGAAAACCCCGTCAAAGAAAGAGCGCCTCAAAAAAGGGTGAAAAGAACCCAAAAGGAGTCGAGGGTCCGATCAGAGGAATGAAGCGATCAAACGACGGAGCAGATAAAAGATGGTCTGTTTTCGTTGTGCCTCACGTAATGATCGGCGGTGGAAGCGCGTGGACCCCGTCCGGTCCAGGGTGTGGCCGCGCGCGAAACCGTCGCTTCGTTCGTGTGGACTCATGCATGGGCGGAGGCCCACGGCGCGGTGTGGGAACAGAAATGATTCGCGTCGCCGTCGCCGTCGCCGTCGCCGTCGCCGTCGCCGTCGAGGCGCCGGGCACGACAGCGACCGCCGATTCCATCAGATCGAGCGCGCGCGCAGGCGCAGCCGAGCGATACAACAGATCGATCGCCTGTAGATAATGGAGAAGCTATATAAAGTTGGCGTGGGAAGCTACAAGCAGAGCACGCGGGGTGACCGCGACCGGGTACACTGTTCGATCATGTGAGGTGTTTGACCTTAGACGCGCAAATCGGGGATGATGAGATGGACAAGAGCTTCCATGCTAGCACATGCAGTTCGTAGACTTCGTGCATGTAGTGATTGGGAATACTACACAAAGCTGGGCTTCCACTGGGTGTGAACCCAACTGATTCCGTCACTAGCTCTCATCAAGGCAAGACTACTGTCGGGCCTGCAGGCCAGTTAACCAGTTCTAGATTTTGAATGAAAAGTTGACCCACGAATTAATTGCGTACTGAAGATGTTTCGTGCTCGTAATGCAGCTGGCTGATGGCAGCCTAGCATATATTGAGTGTAGAGTGTAGACAACAACTAATAAACATGTTACGTTTCAAAACATAAATAAAACAAAATAAACATGATGTACAATAGTAAGCAGACAAACGTTAGGTAGCGTGGCAGGGCATAAGCGTGGTATACTGATCCTGACTCCTGATCACTACTAGTCAATTCTGTGTGTTTAGGTTCAGAAAAGAATATAAAGACCACTGCATAGATCAAACTAAGATCTGGGTATTTACATCGCATAGTAACTGACGCATGTGTACTCGCAATCTTTTGTCTTCCTTTCAGTACGTGCATCATATATACAGTGTGTATATACACGTAACCCGGGGGCTACACGGAGCTAGAACACACCAGACTCTTAGAAGAGAGGACACATGAGAAACGGCTTTCCGTCCCAGAAACAGTCCAAATTAACATAACACGTATGTGCCGCAGCTTTGTCAAAATTGACAAGCGACGTCTACTACACATACCTGTACTCTTGTCGACACATACCATATCGGATATCACCGTACCCATATGCATATACCCCGGTATTCTCCCAGACGTGGACAAGTCACGACCCCGTGCATGCAGAGACACACCCGGGACTCGCCATATAACCCTTTCGGCGCATGCAGCCCCGCACAAATGTCACGCGCGGCCGCGCCCACGCCCGCACCGAACCACACGGCCCCTGCATGCACGCACGCACGCACGGCGGCACGAGCGAACAAACAGGACCCGTTTGTCCCTGTCCCTCTCTGTGGGTTAAGCAGCATATGGCGTCACCTCCTGAGTCCTGTCCTCTCCTGGGCTTTGGCCCTTTCTCCCTCCTCTCTCCTCTGGATATTAGCTGTCATGGAAACCGATGCCACCAGAAAACAAAGAAAAGGGACCGGAAAAGGGAAATGGAACAAACTACTACGCGCACAAGCACACACACGCACGCACACGATTTTGGCGCCAACACTCGGTGCTCTGTCCACCGCATCCATGGTAAAAAGCCACCATTAGCTCCTGCCCAGCTCCAATAGCAAAAATAGCCCCCGGTCAAAAATAAAGTTAAAAATATCTCCGCGGCTGATTCGGCAGACGACACATACGACGTGCCGCACTTGGGACCTGCAGCACTCTGCTCCCGCTCCTCAGGTTTGCGGCATGCAGATGGGGCCCGCAATGCCGGCCTGCCGCACACGGGACAGGCGGCCCAAGCCTGCCGCAGGTGGGACCTGCGATATCCCACCTGTCGCAGGTCAGGCCCGCTGCATCCGGCCTGCCCACGCTTGTATGCCATGTTGGCACTAGCCATGCAAACTTTTCGCCACACTGTGCATCATAAAGCCGAAAATCGTGCGATGGATCAAGACATGTTTTGTCTTACACAAGGTGGCAAAGCGTTTGATGCTTACTACTAGTACGACCTATTTGTATCAGCTCAAGTTAGGGTACTAGCGCTATTTTTTGAGCAAGCAATTCATTGGGAAGGGCAAAGCAGATACAGTAGTTAGTACTAATGCTATTTTTTGAGCATGGAATTCATTGGCTAGTGCAAAGAAGATACATCAGCTTTGTTATTGTCATTGACATTGTAAGTTCCCTGAAAAAATTGAGAAAACACAAGGGAGGAATATTTGAATCCATGCGGGCAGGCAGGAAGCCGCGGACCTGACTTGCGACAGGTGGGGTACCGCGGGTCCCACCTGCGGCAGGCTCAGGCCACGTGTCCCGTGCGCGGCAGGCTAATGTCGCGGGCCCCATCTGCGTGCCGCGGGCCTAAGGCGCGAGAGGAGGGTGCCGCAGGTCCCAGGTGTGGCACGTCACACGTGTCGTCTGCCGAGCTAGTCCTGGGGACTACTTTTGCTATTTGGGCTGTGCAGGGGGCCAAATGTGGCTTTTTACCCCGCATCCATATCACCTTCTCACACCTTTCTGTTTGTTTCGTGTAGCCTGGGATGTGCAGCTAACGATTCCGCAAGAAATCCATTTTCCGTCGTCACACTCATACAGATATACTCCATAGTGTCTCTCAAAAAAAAGATATACTCCATAGAGTACTGCTTTGCTATAAAGTATCCGTTTCCTTGTCTTATAAAAAGAGAAATCTATCTGCAACACGCCCGCTACCGCTAGACGTGTGTATGTATATATAAATGCTTAGGACCTTCCTGATCCCCAAATGTCCCTGGCCAGGCCCCTCTACATCCATCCTTAAACCCTCCATAAGCCTTCCCTAGCTTCTCCCTCCTCTTGCTCCCTTTCCTTTGCTAGCTTGATCTGCGCCGGCCTCTGCCATTGGAGTCGCGGCCCGGCCGGTGATCGATAGCTTGTGTTCTGCCATCTCGATCTCTCTTGCACAAAGTGCTCGCTCCACACGCGCGCACGCATCTCTGATCCTCCTGGTAAGAAACCCTTTGCCTTTCATTTCTCCGATCTCCTCATGCAGTTAACTAGATTCTTTCATGTTAATCACTTCTTTCCAAGCATCAATAAACCGAACGCTAGCTGCAGCTGTTAACCATAGTGACCTCTTTTTCTTCTTTTTGTTTTTGCTTAACCATGGTGCCGGCGTAAGCGCATACATCTATCGAGGCCATGTTCTTCTTGCTTGTGTACTGAGAGAGAGAGAGAGAGAGAGAGAGAGAGAGAGAGAGAGAGAGAGAGAGAGAGAGAGAGAGAGAGAACGCATGGCCATGGAGGCGGTGGCGTGCGTATGGCGTAAGGTGAGCTACACGTACGTGTCAGTAGGCGCAGCGAGCGAGGCTTGGTTGGCGCGCGTCCTTCCTCTCTGTACAGCTGGCTCCTGGTTGGATATCTAGCTACGTCGACGACCCGATTAATTAGACGTGACCCGACAGACTTCCTTAATTAAGCGCCAGAATGATTAATTAGGCGCTGGGTAGGAGTAGCACCCATTGCGTCGCGACGATGGTAGCTGTATTAACTATAACTGGTTAAAGTTAATGAGTTTTAGGTGATCGCCGGATAGAGATCAAGGCAGTAAAATGTACTCGACCACAGTAAGCAGTAGTACTACGGACGGTGGAGACATGACTGGGCTCTCCACCTAGTGAGTGCATGACAAATTCATCAATCATGGCTTCTGTTACCAACATGCATCATCAAAGGGACAAAGCGTCTTGTCCTATTTTCTTTCCCTAGTTTCGTTCCACACCTACCTGGCCCTGGCAGCTAAAGAAAAGTGCGCACAAGTATGAACAATCGTTCATGCATGCCCTCATCGCCAAAACAAGAAGGGGGTTCATGCATGCCCAGGTGATATCTTGCATGCATGAGGTTCAGAATTTCTTTCTTAGCAAAAAAATGAAAAAGCTAGTTGCAAGAGAAAGCAAGGTAATTAACACTAGAAATACTAGTGTAAATAGTAAAGTGCTCTACTTAAAATACTAGAGTTGCCTTAATCCTTTCCAAATGGATTAATTAACCAGGTGTGGCCTATAGCTACTAACTTTTGATAACAGTCCAAGCCCTTCTTTGTACTTAGTCAATGGGCCTGTAGTCTGAATCCCCGGAATGGCGCACAAATGGAAGAAAACAGGTGCACCAATGTATTATGTCACTGCTAGCTAGCCTGAACTACATATAGCTGGCACCTTGTTGTCTTCCCAACCAAAGGATGGGACCCCCTAACTGCTGGAATATGACAACAAAGAGTATGTGGTAGTTGATCACCACAAGCCACAATACATACGCAAGGACATCCTGTTGTACTGTAGGAGGGAGATTCATCATTACATACCGCGTTTGTACAATTGTACTGTAAAATCTGCTGCTATATAGGAGTAGATGTTAGCTTGCTAGTTGTCGTTTATGTTCATACAATGTTCTGAGAGATTGTTTTATATAGTTAAAACTTGTATATGCTCGTTACATTGAAATAATCCAAGTAAGGCATGGTTGGATACATGCCATATTCTCTTTTCAACCCATGGAGTAGCCAACGGTTTCTCAGGGCAAGTCTAATAAGGAGGCTTATTGAGTTTTATGATATATCACACCATGTACAGTGCATAATATACTATACATCACAAGAGCACAGTACACAAGTATCTGAAACCAATGGATCCTGATGTCCTGCAAGTGTTTGGAACTCACAACTTTGTAATGTAGATAGATAAGGATTACAATAGGTTATTTGCTTTGACCCAATCTGTTCTGTAATTATTTTAGCTCAACTGGGGAGGCGAGGTCTCGTGACCTTGGGATGAGGTACCAACTTTACGATGCGTAGACCTTTGCCCTATCCTCTCAGCCTCTCTAACTCGATGCAATGGCTTCTAACAAATTATTCTACCTTACAAACAACCTTTGGATAAGTCCCAACTGGCAGCATTAGAAACAAACAAAATTGTCAATTAATGAAGAAGATAGCATGCGGCTGCTTGGGAGAAAAAAAAGGCAGCCAAAGAATACCAGGCCACCTGCACTTCAGACAAGCTTAGGAGGGAACTAATTTAGAGGCTCTTCTTTTTGGCGCCTTTTGTATTAATTTTCTAGAAAAAAGTTTCTGCAGAAAATAAGGATTCTTGATACTCATGAGACCTTTGACCTTGTCTTGTCATGTCATTCCATTATTGTTACTTGTGAAGCAGTTGAGTCCTAGCTCATAAAAATATGCTTGTCTGTCTGAGACCAGCCTTCTGAGTACATGAGAGTGATTCCCATGAAACCGACTTCTGAACCAACGACTACAGCTGTAAAAGTCAGCTTTTACCTGAGACCGAAGGCTCATACAGAAAAACTCCTGATTTTCAGCAGGAAAAAAGGCTAAAGAGATAGCGAGCAGAAGAGGAAGATGATGATGATGACTGAAGTGACCAATCACAGCAAAAGGAACCACACCGACAGCTACTTCAGTGGCAAGGCCGTCACCACCAGCAGCTCGGAGGAGTTCGGAAGCGGAAGCATGGGATCAAAGAAGCCGAGGAACACGAGCCCAAGAAGCGCTCCGATATCCCCAAAGGCATGTAGTGTTAAGTTTGCACATATGTCTCTTATCTGTCTGTTATGCTGAAGTGACTGTGTTGCGATTGAGCAGGAGAAGAAGGACAAGGTTGGCGAGAGGGTCGCGGCACTGCAGCAGCTAGTGTCACCATTTGGGAAGGTATGTAGTTCTGCGATGTCATATTCCCCTAACATTTGATCTTTCCATTGAGTAAAAGCTTGAGCATTTTTGGTTCTGCATCGAGTAAAATTGTGGCTCTACACTTTGGCAGACGGACACAGCTTCTGTTCTTCAGGAGGCCTCGGGGTACATCAAGTTCTTGCACCAGCAACTCGAGGTTCTTACACTCACTCGCCGCTCATCGCATTGTGATCTTGTGTTTGCTTGCTTATCATTCAGTTCTATTGATCGCAACGCATGTTTTCTCTCTCTCTCTCTGTCTCTCTCTCTCTCTTTGTGCAGGTTCTTAGCTCCCCGTACATGCGCGCCCCTCCGGCGGCTGGCGCTGCACCTGAGGTGAGCTCACGCTTTTAATTCACCGTCATTACACTATTCTGAAATTTCCTGGAAATATCCAACATAACAGACTCTGATAGAAGTAGAACGCAAGTACATACACCATTTTTTTTCATTTAAGAAATGTGTCGTGTAATCGATTTGCTGTGGTTCAGGATCCCGACCACTACAGCCTGCGGAACCGCGGCCTCTGCCTCGTGCCGGTTGACCTGACGCTGCAGCTGACCCAGAGCAACGGGGCCGACCTCTGGGCGCCGGCGAACACCAGCAAGCGCAGATGAAGCGAAGCCCGCTTCGTCACAGGCCGACCAAGAGCCGGCGGCCGTACTGTGTGGGGCTGTAAAGTTCCAAGTGCGTGGCTGACCCTATTTTAATCTCCTAACAGGCAACTTAGCAGTCTTTCCTGTGAACCTGGACTCTGTCTTGGCGCCGGGCGTATGTGTGATCGTATATAGAGAGATGGTACCCTGTCGATCGATCTCCATGTGAGGTGTGTGTATCTATGTGGTTTAACATGGTAGGAACCTGTTGCTGTCACCGACTAATTAAAATCAGCAGTTACATATGTACTCTTATGCCGTCTCTCAGCAATGCTCAACCTGGACGGGTATCGATATACGGCGCGTTTCTGTGCGCTCCTCCGTGTCTCTGTCGGTGCAATCTTCCAGGTGTGCTACAAAGCGAAACTACACAGCATTATCGGGTAGCCTACTTGTGAACATGTCTCGAGTCGGCGGACAAATTCTGACATGCCAAAATGGCACGGCCGGGTTGAATCACCAAACCGAGCCCAATTTCGAACACACCCTGACACGTGTTTCACCCTGACCCTTGGTGTTAGTACCGATTTCTGATTAGACGTCGTCTAAAAACATGGCTAGGAGCGTCACACGTTCGAAGCATGCACACTAATTTCTCCCTGTCCATGGTGTTGCTGTCGTTGTCTGATTAGACGGCTCTGGAAACATGGTGTGGAAGGTCAAATTAAGAGTGCTCGCTCTATATGACGCTGAGACGCTGCAAATGAAACCCATCTTTTGTCTAGCAACTGTACGAGCTTATTAAATTACATGTATTAACTAGTTTATTTAAAAATTTTAATCATTGAAAATAAATAAATTATATGTTTAATTTTTTCTTACATCTAGACTCCTTTAGATCTTAAACGTAGGATGTAGACCACAATTATTTTTGTTAATAGTGTGTTAGCTAGATCTTACACTCGAGATCTCTTGCTTCTGATACCATATTGAATTTGGATTTGTTATTTCTAAGTCGCCTGAGAAATTGTTATTTACTGGTTGACCAAATTACACATCATCAAGCCTAGTTTGTGCAACTTTAGATTTAGAGACGTGCAGTTGGATAGTTACACATTTCTAGACCTAAAGTTACACACAATTTCTAAAATGTGCAATTGCTCAATTCACTGTTAGCATCTATGTCCAAGATCGTCGACTTAGAAATAATAATTTCTCAGTCGACTTGGAAACACTACTACAGATTCTGGATGGTTCATTACAGATAGGTGAAAGAAACTATCTGCGATGCACAACATCACAGACGGTTAACAATTTTAAACCATCTGAGATAAGTTGAGAAAAATTCACCATCTCCCACATCACAGACGGTTTTCAAACGAACCGTCCGTGATAAGTCATCTAGATGGTTGGTATAGGAACCATCTATGACGTGTTTCGCTATTATACATAGTTCATTTAAAATAACCGTCTGAGGGGTCATCGGAAACGGTATAAGTGAATTAAACGTCTACTATGACAAGCGGCCATATATATTGAAGCTGCCATATCCAAATTTCTTTCAAATCCAGATCCTGATTTTTGCAGCTAGGCGATTTGGTGATTTTTAGGCGATTAGACTCCATATTTAGAGGAGTTGGTTTAGTTCTACTACTAATTGGTTATCCAAGCTTAGTAATTTGTTCTTAATAATTGCTTTATGGTTATGGTTTAAGGTTATATTTCAATGTACATGGTGAAGAGAAAATTATTTAGATCTGTGTAAAGGAGATAATTGATGCTAATTTTTGTTATCTAGCTAAAGGGGTTAGTATAATTAAGGCTATTGTATGTATTAGTGTGTAACATAGCTATTGTTATTATGGAGACCTAATAGTAGATTTTTGCTCTTAATCCACTACTTTGCGAAGATGTTTTTGAAAACCTAAATCGAGTTTTGTATGGAGAGTTTGTTTGATAGATTTATGTGAAAATATGTTGAGTAATTATGCTTTCTTGCATAGATGGAGCAAAGCTGGATGCACGGTTAGAGCCGTGTATCGGTGGAGTACATTAATGATGTATCTAGATTTATAAGAGCTACAAAAGAGGATATGTTGAGAAATGATGAGTAGTTTATACCATGTCCATGCATTGACTGCAAGAACCAGAAGATGTGGAAGACTGAAGAGCAGATTCAAGGACACTTGATTCGTAGGGGTTTCATAGATGGTTACACTTGTTGGACAAGTCATGGTGAAGAACATATTATACAGGAAGCCGATGATCAAGTAAACAAAATGCATGTTGATGATGTCCATTCTGAATCCAATGCTGAGGATATGCTGCCAAATGAAGACTATGATCTAGATCAAATGTTACACGATGCAGAAGGGACAGATGTCGGTAGGAAAGTGTATGATAAATTCCTGGTCTTGATGGAGGACGCGGAGAAAACTTTGTATGAGAGGTGCAACTAAAATACACAAAATTGTTGTATGTTCTTGAACTTCTTAAATCGAAGCCAAGCAACACATGGTCCAACAAATGTTTCACATTGTTGTTAACTCTCATAGAGGACATGCTTCCAGAGAGAAACCATACATCAGCAACCACCTATAAAGCAAAGAAGGTGCTTTGTCCCCCTATGAATGGAAGTAGAAAGAAGACATGCATATAAGAATGATTGTATCATCTTCCATAAAGAGTAAGAAGACTTGCATGTATGTTATGTGTGTGAGATATCTCGATACAAACAAAGTAAGAATCTCGATACAAGCAAAGTAAGAATGAAGATGATGACATGGGGGCCGATGAGGTGACAAAATGACCTCCTGCTAATGTTGTGTGGTACCTTCCTATAATTCCCCATTTGAAACATTTATTTGCAAATGCTAGGAATGCAAAAATGATGCGTTAGCATGCCGAGGACCATAAGAATGATAGGAAGCTAAGACACTCAACTAATGTCAACTAGTGGAGAAACATCGATAGAAAGTACCCTACTTTTGGTACAGAACTGAGAAATATAAGGTTTGAATTGAGTACAGATGGAATGAATCCATTTAGTAACATGAGTAGCTGACACAATACTTGGCTCGTGGCTCTCCGTATCTAAAACCTACCTCACTGGTTGTGTATCTAGTAGAAATATATTATGCTATCGATACTTATTCAAGGACCGAAGCAATTTAGAAATGACATTGATGTGTACCTAGCACTACTAGTGGACGATCTGCAAACATTATGGAATGAAAGGTAGAGGTGTGGGATGCAGATAAATGAGAGAACTTCACATCAATGACTATCCCACCTTTGTTAACCTGTTGGGCTATAGTATAAAGGGGGCCAAAACATTTGCTCAATGCTTGGATGATACCGTGAGTGTGTAGCTAAACAACTCCCGCAAGACCATTTATATGCAACACCGTAGGTTCTTGTGGAGAAATCACCCCTACCGCAGCATGAAGAAACAATTTGACAGAGGGATTGAGGAAGATCTTATTCCAAATCCTAAGAGTGGGGAAGAGGTATATGATATGGTTAAGGATATAGATGTTGTGCTCAGAAAGGGATGTAAACTGAGGAGGACAGCATTATCCAAGGTTATGAAACGAAGAGGTCGTTGAGTTCTGTGTGGACTATGTGGCTCATGTACATCCGATAGGTGTGCCTCGATCACGCCATGAGGGGAGGCTGGAGGGTATCAGGACCATCGGAACGAGAGGTGATTCACGGTGTTACAACAGATGACTGTAGTGTCCCCTTACATCCAAGAGCATTTGAAGGTGCTACGACAACAGAATTCGATGCGATCTGATGTTTAGATCATGAAACGGTACAACATTTGGTTCAACCAATGGTTCAAGGACTGAGGTCGTCAACCGAGGATATGGCGACATGGTTGGCAAAAGAGCCAGCCTATTTAGTGGTGACATGGCAAGGATATGATATAAATGGATACATATTTTATATGAAGGCTCAAGATGCAAAGAGCACATACAGAAATAGTGGTCTTTTCATTTATGTCGTCGATATAGTTCGGAGGAAAAGCCCATACTATGGTTTCATAGAAGATATTTGGGAGCTCGACTATGTACCTTCCAAGATCCCTCTATTTCGGTGTCGTTAGGCTAGTCTCCAACATGTGAAAGTTGAAAGTATGGCTTCACTACTATGGAGCTGCAATAGGATTTTGATACCAAGAAGAACCCTTCGTATTCGCTAAACGAGTTAAGCAAGACTTCTATATAATCAACCCATCAAATGAGAGGCTTCGATGTAGTAAGGAATGGAAAAATGAGTATTAAAGGAGTTGGCAATATAGTGGATGAGGATGACTACAAAAATTTGACGATATGCCTCCTTCTGAAAACGGCACGATGTCAGACGAGGAAGAAGAAGATGAGGAAACCACCGTACGTATGCAAAAAAATCATGAGGAATGGCTAATTTTTAAAGAAAATAAGAAAGTGATGGATTAAGAGCAAGAAAATTACTTCTACGTCTTATATATTATTTGGATTCAAATTATTTTAATGTGATGGTTATTATATATGGAGTTATTACATCTTTGTGAATGCACATGATTTTTAATGTGATGGTTAGTTATATCGAGTTATTGCATCTTTGTGAATGCACATGATTTGTGAATTTGATCATATACATCTGTTGTGTTGTATTTGAGAAGGCATGGCTAGCATTTTCTGAAGGTAGCTCCAAAACAAGAAAAAGCCATGCCCTTTGGAGATAGCATCACATATGGTTTTCCCGTCTTAAACCATTTGTGATTAGGAGACATCATAAACTAGTTGAGACTATTTGTGATAACCGTCATCACGAACGGTTATTTAACTTGAACCATCTGTGATGTTATTTCCATACATACCGGGACTTAGGATTTTTTTCCCTGCCCACTCGCTCAAACATTTCACACCCACGTAAGGTCCCTCATCTACTCAAGCCCATGGTACCGACCTCCCAAAGATTGCGTCGCATCGCCACCGTCGTGTCCACGACAACTGTGTTGCCTCGATGACCGCATCGGCCAGTCAACCGCGCCACCCCGACGACTAGGCTGCCGCCGTGTCCATGCCGTCCTGACGTCCGCTCCACCTCCATGTCAACCCCAACACCCGTGCCGCCAGCTCGACCTCCTCCCATCCTCCTCACCATGTCATCGCCTCTTCCACGACAAAGTCGCTACCAACCCGAGGTACCACTCCTCTATTTCTCCTCCATGGGTTAGGGTTAGGGTTAGGATGTTATTTTACATTAGGGTAATGGCGTTCCTTATTACATGCTCTTTAATATGAATTGTGTTAGAGTTGCTTATATGCATGCTTATCAAATTGTGACATATCAATTGCATTTTGAAATAGTTGGATAGATTTGAAATTAGGTTCAAATATATTGAATTTTCTTTAATCAGTCACTTAGAAAATCATGAAATGTGATAATAGTTAGCTACATAAATTGAGTAAAAATATAGAAATTGTTCATTTGGCGAGATTGCACTTATATCTTAGAATGCTATTACTTAGGTCTCGAAATTTATTTAAAAAATAGAAATTGTCTATAGTCTAGATTGCATTTTAATATTTATATGTATTTTAGTTTTAGTATGGTTTCATTCATAATATTAGTTTCTATAAGACGTCATCCACACATTCTTCGTCGTCTTCCCCGAGTTATTCTAACTCAATAGGGACTCGAAGACAGGCACCAAGAACGATCTCAAAGAGGCCCTCAGTATGTTTCTTCGTCATTGAAATATGTGCTTAATCTGCGATGCCTACAAATCCAAAAGGAGTAGGTCCTAAGTTCCGGACATTATGCGGGATTCTTACATGAGAAAAGGTGGAAATTGCCATACACAGCTGGAAAACAGTTGATGAAAACGTGATAGAGGCAATGCTGGAAGAACTATTTGTACGGTTTGAGTTTCCAGAGGTTTTTCATCAAGACATTTGACATGCTGTGTTAGGTACTATGACTAAGGCATGGAGGACATTCAAGAGAGACCTCTTAAAAATATTTGTGAGACAGGATAAGAGTCCTTTTAGCATTTACCCTTTCTTGGATGAGAAAAATATAAAAGATTTGTGCAGATGAAGTCCACGCTTGAATTTCTAGCCAAAAGCGAGGTGCTGAGGTCCCTCCAAGCAAGAAACAAGCACCCACAAGGACCTGGCACCTGTGGCTACATGGGAAGAAGGAGATATGGCCCCAAGAGTCCGAGGTCTTCCTTGTTCTTCAAGAGATTCAAGATGGACATGCCCATGACTGGGCTAGAGCTCGAGCGAAGGTAGATTGGGTGACGAGTAGCATGAACTTCCCAAACCCCTTAAACACTGAAGTAACACAACACTTGGTAAGATACCAGACTATCTATAGTCCATACGTAATTGTGTTTGGGAGTTGAATAACTTGTCCACCTCTTGCAAGTCGAGTTAAGTTCACAATCTTCACAAAGCGATTTCAGAACTCATAGAGCTGGAGATATGCTCACCACGGCCCTTAGAATCCTAGAGCATTCTTGGTCGCATGCGAGGCGTAGAAAGTGGTGTTGGTTGGAAGAAGAGACTCTTCATGAATGAGGAGTACCGAAGAAGGAAGAGAGCCAAAGATGACGTGCTAAACGAGAAGGTCCATAAGAGGGTACAACAAAGGTTGCATGAGATGGAGGTGAGATGCAAAGGTTTAGGGAATCCTTGACGGTGCATCAAACCAAAGTCGCTAGCCCCCGTAATTGTCAGAGTAGTTGCGTGTCCGCTGGCCCTACTGAGGACTCAACAAACCTAAAATTTCATTGCAATCCTCATCTCGGTAAGATAAATTACAAAATCCACCTTATGTTGCATATGTGGATGCTATTGCTTGAGCTAATTAATCGTGAATCGATATTAGGTGGCGATGTGATGCACAATTGTTGTATGAGTAGCCAACGATCACCCCCTAGAGGCTATCCATGGGAATTTCTATCCTCCACGTGCAAAAGACCACGTACACCATGTCCCTTGGTTAATTTTGTACTTTAAAACTTATATTTAATGACCTTTATGACTTACATGTGTAGCTTCTATTGGGTTATGATTGTGATCCTGTTGCAGTTAAACAAGGTCATATATCTTGATTTAGAACAAGGGAGCCATGACTTTACTCCCATCCGAGATGTACTCAAAAACTTGTCCATCGAGTTCAGTGCTAGGGGAGGCAAATGCAAGGGACCCAAGCTTTCTCACAAATTTAATTTCCCGATATGATTTATACTACATTCTATAGCACATTTCAGACTATTTAGGCATAAAGAAATAATTAACAAATTTCAATGTTTTACAGCAAACAACCAACCACTGACAACCAATATTTGCGGATTCCTTGCTTGCTACCATATGCACGCGATCACAGATTTAGTGACTAAGAACAAAAATGTACAGGTTTGTTATGCAATAAAACATTCATACTTAATTAATTAGCTGTGCTCTAGTCTTTTTCTGACATACATACTTTAAGATGCATTAAAATGATCTTTCTCTTAGCAACAGGTTTGGAGATGCGAAGATAATCGCTTGGAAAGAGGTGGACTCAAACGGATTCACGGAACTATTGGCTCCTTCCTATTTGCGGATGTCATCGACGAAAATGGCGAGTTCCACTGTCCAAATTAGTGTTTGAGGGTGAGATATTGTAAAACTTATATTTTTTACAATTTGTTCTTCTGAGAGGAATGATTATTGCTATGTAACATAAATATCGATGAGATGTGATATAACTTCAATAGTGATGTGAATAATTGTCATGTGAATGTTTGATCTCAGTTGAATTGTCATATGTGTGTGTGCGCACGCGTGCTATTTTTCAAAGGGCACAGTTAGCATTCTTGAAGCTATCTCCAAATCAAGGAAAAAGCTATGCTCTCTGGAAAGAGTATCATAGACAATTCGAATGGATAAGCCGTCTGAGATGTCACCATAATCATAGACGATTGGCCAAATATACCCGTCTATGGTGACAGTTATCTCAGAGGGTTCGCTCATAAGAAACTGTTTGAGATGACTAATATCTCAGATGGTTCGAACTTAGGCACCCGTCTAAGGTGGGAGTTATCTGATGGGATTCGTAGCATAGAAAACAAAAATTTTCCTACGAGATGCAAACGAAAACCTAGATCCAATCTAGAAAACCAAGATCCAATCTAGAAGAAGCTTGCAACGAGAGACAGATCATATTTACATACCCTCGACGAACACGTCAACGCAGCGGAGAATTTGACCGTTGTCGATGAAGCCCGCAGCCTCCCGCAGCTAGGTTATACCTCCCAGCCGCGAGAGGGATCTTCTCGTGTTCCAATCCGATCAAGCACCGCAACGAGCGGCACCTCCGAGATGTGCACACGTACGGCTCGATGACGTCTCCTCCTTCTTGATCCAGCAAGGTGAGGTGGAGAGGTAGATGAGATCTCCAGCAGCACGACGGTGTGGTGGTGGATGTGGTGGAGAAATTCCTGCAGGGCTTCGCCTAAGCAGCTGCGGGAGAGGAGTAGATGGGAGAGAGGGAGGGGCTGGCGGCCAGGGTTCAAGGGGGGCTGCGCCCAGCCCTCCCCCCCTTTATATAGGCTCGGTACTGTTCACGTGAACAGTACGTGAACAGTAACTTGCCTCCCAAGTTCCCTTTTCCTTTATCTTTAGATCTCCTATTTTTAAGGGATATCGATCTTATCCATCTAGGAAGGGGGGTACTGTTCACGCGACACTATTCACGTGTGTACTGTTCATGCAGTACCCTTGGTCCATGTGGACCCCTCCGGGATAAGTGGGCCCTACTCTAGAACCCTCCGGAACCTTCTAGAACTTCTCCGGAACTCTGCCGGAAAAATCCCGAACCTTTCCGAAACCCTAAAAATACTTTCCCATATATGAAATTGTATCTCCGGACCATTCCGGAGCTCCTCGTGACGTCCTGGATCCCACCCGAGACTCCGAACAAAATTTCGGTCTCACCATATTAACATCTCATTCTCTACCCTAGCATCAACGAACCTTAAGTGTGTGACCCTACGGGTTCGGGAATATGCGGACATGATCGAGACACCTCTCCGATCAATAATCAATAGCGGGACCATGGATGTCCATATTGATTCCCACATATTCAACGAATATCATTTATCGGTTGAACCACGATATCGAATGTTCCATTCCTTTGTCTCACGATATTTTACTTGCCCGAGATTTGATCGTCGGTATCACCATACCTAGTTCAATCTCGTTTCCTGGTAAGTACTCTTTACTCGTTCCGTAATACAACATCCTCTGTGACTAACTCCTTAGTCCCTTGCTTGCAAGCGATATCGAATGTGCATTACCGAGTGGGCCCAGAGAATATCTCTCCGTCACGTGGATGGACAAATCCCACTCTTGATACATGCAACCCAACAAGTACTTTCCGAGATACCTGCAAGACACATTTATGATCACCCTGTTACGACGTGATGGTTGATGCCCTCAAAGCATTCTTCCGGTACTAGGGAGTGGTATTATCTCATGGTCGAAGGACTAGAACATTTAACATATGATAGCTGAAGCAAATAAAACTTAGTGACACGATCAAATTGCTACGCTCAATTTGGGTCTATCCATCACATCATTCTCCTAATGATATGACCTTGTTATTAATTAACAACTCATGTTCATGGTTAGGAAACCTTAACCATCAATTAATCAACAAGCTAGTGTTAGAGGATCACTAGGGACACGGTGTTGTTTATATAACCACACAAGTAATAATGTTTCCAATTAATACAATTATAGCATGGAGAATAAACTTTATCATGAACTTGAAATATGACAAATAACAACTTTATTTATTGCCTCTAGGGCATATTTCCAACAGTCTCCCACTTGCACTAGAGTCAATAATCTAGTTTACATTTGTAAAGGTCTAACACCCATGGACTCCTGGTGCTGATCATGTTTTGCTCGTGGAAGAGGTTTAGTCAACGGGTCCGCCACATTCAAATCCGTATGTACTTTGCAAATCTTTATGTCACCTTCTTTGACATACTCACGAATGGTGTGAAAGCGGCGCTTGATGTGCTTGGAATTCTTGTGAGACCTTGGCTCTTTGGCGTTCGCTATGGCACCAGTGTTGTCACAGTAGATAGCCATAGGGTCTAACGCGCTAGGAACCACACCAAGTTCAATCATGAACTCTCTCATCCAGACACCTTCCTGTGCTGCTTCAGCAGCAGCCACATACTCCGTTTCAGTTGTAGATGCCGCGATGACGCTCTGCTTCGAGCTTCTCCAGCTCACTGCTGCACCATTCAAAATGAATACATATCCTGATTGAGATTTAGAGTCATCTATGTCTGTGTTGAAGCTAGCATCGACGTAACCCTTTACGACAAGCTCTTCATCACCACCATAGACTAGAAACATGTCCTTAGTCCTCTTCAGGTACTTAAGGATATTCTTAACTGCTGTCCAGTGTTCCACTCCTGGATCACTCTGGTATCTGCTCGTCAAACTAAGAGCATGGGACACATCCGGTCTAGTACACAGCATGGCATACATGATAGAGCCTATGGCCGAGGCATAGGGGATATTACTCATCTTTTCTCTATCTTCTGCCGTAGCCGGACACTGAGCCTTGCTCAATATCTTACCTTGCAACATGGGCAAGAACCCTTTCTTTGACTCATCCATTCTGAACTTCTTCAGAACCTTGTCAAGGTATGTGCTTTGATTAAGTGCTATCAGGCGTTTTGACCTATCTCTATAGATCTTAATGCCTAATATGTAAGCAGCTTCACCAAGGTCTTTCATTGAAAAATTCTTATTCAAATAACCTTTTACACTTTCAAGAAGTTCTATATCATTTCCAATCAATAATATGTCATCCACATATAATACCAGAAATGCTACAGAGCTCCCACTCACTTTCTTATAAATACAAGCCTCCTTGTAATTTTGGACAAATCCAAAACCTTTGATCACCTCATCAAATCGAAGGTTCCAACTCCGGAATGCTTGCTTCAGTCCATAGATGGAACGCTGAAGTTTGCATACTTTACCAGCATCCTTAGGATCGACAAAACCTTCGGGTTGCACCATGTACAACTCTTCCTCAATGTTACCATTAAGGAACGCAGTTTTGACATCCATCTGCCAAATTTCATAATCGAAAAATGCAGCAATTGCTAGTAGAATCCGAACAGACTTTAGCATCGCTACCGGTGAGAAGGTCTCATCGTAGTCAACTCCTTGAATTTGTCAAAACCCTTTTGCGACAAGTCAAGTTTTATAGACGGTCACATTACCATCAGCGTCTGTTTTCTTCTTAAAGATCCATTTGTTCTCAACGGCCCTCCGACCATCAGGGAGGTCAACCAAAGTCCACACTTGGTTATCATACATGGATCCCATTTCGGATTTCATGGCGTCTAGCCATTTCTTGGAGTCTGGGCCCATCATCGCTTCCTCATAGTTCGCGGGTTCGTCGTTGTCCAACAACAAGACATTCATGACAGGATTACCGTACCATTCAGGAGCGGTACGTGTCCTAGTCGACCTGCGAAGTTCAGTAGCAGCCTCGTTTGAAGTTTCATGATCATCATCATTATCTTCCTCTCTAGGTGGTGAAGGCTGCACTGGAACATCTTCCGTCGCTGCGCCACTCTCCAATTCGAGAGAAGGTTCATCAACCTCGTTCAGCTCTACTTTCCTCCCACTCACTTCTTTCGAGAGAAACTCCTTCTCAAGAAAGGATCCATTCTTGGCAACAAAGACTTTGCCCTCGGATCTGTGATAGAAGGTATACCCAATTGTTTCTTTAGGGTATCCTATGAAGACACATTTTTCCGCTTTGGTTTCGAGCTTATCAGGCTGTAACTTCTTTACATAAGCATCGCATCCCCAAACTTTAAGAAACGATATCTTAGGCTTTTGACCATACCATAACTCATATGGAGTCGTTTCAACGGATTTTGATGGAGCCCTATTTAAAGTGAATGCGGCTGTCTCTAATGCATAACCCCAAAACGATAGTGGCAGATCGGTAAGAGACATCATAGACCGCACCATATCCAATAGAGTGCGATTACGACGTTCGGACACACCATTGCGCTGTGGTGTTCCTGCTGGCGTGAGTTGTTGAACAATTCCACACTTCTTCAAATGCATACCAAACTCGTAACTCAAATATTCACCTCCACGATCAGATCGTAGAAACTTAATTTTCTTGTTACGATGATTTTCTACTTTACTCTGAAATTCTTTGAACTTTTCAAACATTTCAGACTTGTGTTTCATTAAGTAAATATACCCATATCTACTTAAATCATCCGTGAAGGTTAGGAAATAACGATATCCACCGCGCGTAGAAGAACTCATTGGTCCACACACATCAGTATGTATGATTTCCAACAATTCACTTGCCCGCTCCATTGTTCCAGAGAACGGGGTTCTAGTCATCTTGCCCATAAGACATGGTTCACATGTATCAAATGATTCAAAGTCAAGTGATTCCAGAAGTCCATTAGAATGAAGCTTCTTCATGCGATCTACACCAATATGACCTAAACGGCAGTGCCACAAGTATGTGGTATTATCACTATTTACTTTGCATCTTTTGGCATCAATATTATGAACATGTGTGTCACTACAATCGAGATTTAACAAGAATAAACCATTCACAATGGGTGCATGACCATAAAAGATATTACTCATATAAATAGAACAACCATTATTCTCAGACTTAAATGAATAACCGTCTCGCAATAAACAAGATCCAGATATAATGTTCATGCTTAACGCAGGCACCAAATAACAATTATTGAGGTTTAAAACTAATCCCGAAGGTAGATGTAGAGGGAGCGTGCCGACGGCGATCACATCAACCTTGGAGCCATTTCCAACGCGCATCGTCACCTCATCCCTTGCTAGTCTTCGTTTATTCTGCAGCTCCTGTTTCGAGTTACAAATATTAGCAACCGAACCAATATCAAATACCCAGGCACTACTACGAGTACTAGTAAGGTAAACATCAATAACATGTATATCAAATATACCTTTCTTCTTGATGTTGCCAGCCTTCAAATCTGCCAAGTACTTGGGGCAGTTACGCTTCCAGTGGCCACTCTCCTTGCAATGGAAGCACTTAGTGTCAGGTTTAGGGCCAGCCTTGGGTTTCTTCGCGGGAGTGGCAACTTTCTTGCCACCCTTCTTGAAGTTTCCCTTCTTGCCCTTCTTATTAAAACTGGTGGTCTTATTGACCATCAACACTTGATGTTCCTTCTTGATTTCCACCTCAGCAGCTTTCAGCATCGCGAACAGTTCGGGAAGCGTCTTCTGCATGCCTTGCATATTATAGTTCATCACAAAGCTCTTGTAGCTTGGTGGCAGTGACTGGAGAACCCTGTCAATCCCCAACTGATTGGGAATGACTACACCCAACTGACTTAGGTGATCGGCGTACCCAGACATTTTGAGTACGTGCTCACTGACGGAGCTGTTCTCCTCCATCTTACAGTTAAAGAACTTCTCAGAGGCTTCATAGCTCTCCACACGGGCATGAGTCTGAAATATCGCTTTCAGTTCCTCAATCATCTCATATGCCCCGTGTTTCTCAAAACGTTTTTGGAGATCAGGTTCTAAACCGTACAGAATGGCGCACTGAACTATCGTGTGGTCATCTTTGCGAGATTGATAGACATTCCTGACATCCTCAGGAGCGTCATTAGCAGGGGCCTGACCCAGCGTTGCATCAAGGACATAAGCCTTCTGTGCAGCAGTGAGGATGATCCTCAGATTGCGGTACCAGTCCGCGAAGTTGCTTCCATTGGATTTCAGTTTCTCTTTCTCTAGGAACGCATTAAAATTGAGCGACGGAGCTACGGGGCAAGCCATTGATCTACAACATATTTGCAAAGGCATTTAGACTATGTTCATGATAATTAGTTCAAATTAATCAAATTACTAATGAACTCCCACTAAACTCAACATCCCTCAAGTTGTTTAGTGATACATGATCCAAATCCACTATCCCAAGTCCGATCATCACGTGAGATGGGGTAATTTCAATGGTGAACATCAACATGTTGATCATATCATCCATATGACTCATGTTTAACCTTTCGGTTCGATGTGTTCCGAGGCCATGTCTGTACATACTAGGCTCGTCAAGCTAACCAAAGTATTTCTGCATGTGTAACACTGGCTTACACCCGTTGTATGTGAGCGTAGAGTTTATCACACCCGATCATCACGAGGTGCTTCAAAACGACGAACTTTCGCAACGGTGCATACTAAGGGAGAACACATTTTATCTTGATATTAGTGTGAGGGATCATCTTATAATGCTACCGCCGTACTAAGCAAAATAAGATGCATAAAAAGGATAAACATCACATGCAAGAATAATGTGACATGGTATAGCCTTTTCTTCTTTTGCGCCTTTGATCTCCATCTCCAACGCACCGGCACGATCTCCATCATCACCAGCATGACGCCTAACTCCTTGGACGTCGCACATGATAGCCACCACCACGTGTTGCAACTACAACTGTTGCTACCACTAGCGATAAAGTGATGCAATTACATGGCGTTTGGAGTTGACACGCAGGTCATACAATAAATATTAAAGACAACCATGTGGCTCCTGCCGGTTGCCGTACTCATCGACATGCAAGCCGTGAAATATTACAAAACATGATCATCTCATACATCACATATATCACATCACATCTTGGCTATACCACATCACATGCCCCCTGCAAAAACAAGTTAGACGCCTCTACTTATTGTTTGCAAGTTTTACGTGGCTTCTAGGGGTTGTATACAAGAACCGTTCTTACCTACGCAAAGCCACAACGTGGATTCAATTATTGCTATAAACTTTTCCAAGCCTCCCGTTGTAAATTAAATTTCACTATAGCAAGAGAGACAGACACCCGCCAGCTGCTTATGCAATACAAGTTGCATGTCGAGCGCAGAACCGGTCTCATGTGCGAGGACATGTAAAGTTGGTCCGGGCCGCTTCATCTTGCTATCCCGCAAAATCCAAAGTGCACGAAAAGAGGTAGCAACAAGAGAATCAACGCCCACAATCCAATTATGTTCTACTCGTACAAAGCATCTACGCATAGATCTAGCTCTGATACCACTGATGGGATTCGTAGCATAGAAAACAAAAATTTTCCTACGAGATGCAAACGAAAACCTAGATCCAATCTAGAAAACCAAGATCCAATCTAGAAGAAGCTTGCAACGAGAGACAGATCATATTTACATACCCTCGACGAACACGTCAACGCAGCGGAGAATTTGACCGTTGTCGATGAAGCCCGCAGCCTCCCGCAGCTAGGTTATACCTCCCAGCCGCGAGAGGGATCTTCTCGTGTTCCAATCCGATCAAGCACCGCAACGAGCGGCACCTCCGAGATGTGCACACGTACGGCTCGATGACGTCTCCTCCTTCTTGATCCAGCAAGGTGAGGTGGAGAGGTAGATGAGATCTCCAGCAGCACGACGGTGTGGTGGTGGATGTGGTGGAGAAATTCCTGCAGGGCTTCGCCTAAGCAGCTGCGGGAGAGGAGTAGATGGGAGAGAGGGAGGGGCTGGCGGCCAGGGTTCAAGGGGGGCTGCGCCCAGCCCTCCCCCCCTTTATATAGGCTCGGTACTGTTCACGTGAACAGTACGTGAACAGTAACTTGCCTCCCAAGTTCCCTTTTCCTTTATCTTTAGATCTCCTATTTTTAAGGGATATCGATCTTATCCATCTAGGAAGGGGGGTACTGTTCACGCGACACTATTCACGTGTGTACTGTTCATGCAGTACCCTTGGTCCATGTGGACCCCTCCGGGATAAGTGGGCCCTACTCTAGAACCCTCCGGAACCTTCTAGAACTTCTCCGGAACTCTGCCGGAAAAATCCCGAACCTTTCCGAAACCCTAAAAATACTTTCCCATATATGAAATTGTATCTCCGGACCATTCCGGAGCTCCTCGTGACGTCCTGGATCCCACCCGAGACTCCGAACAAAATTTCGGTCTCACCATATTAACATCTCATTCTCTACCCTAGCATCAACGAACCTTAAGTGTGTGACCCTACGGGTTCGGGAATATGCGGACATGATCGAGACACCTCTCCGATCAATAATCAATAGCGGGACCATGGATGTCCATATTGATTCCCACATATTCAACGAATATCATTTATCGGTTGAACCACGATATCGAATGTTCCATTCCTTTGTCTCACGATATTTTACTTGCCCGAGATTTGATCGTCGGTATCACCATACCTAGTTCAATCTCGTTTCCTGGTAAGTACTCTTTACTCGTTCCGTAATACAACATCCTCTGTGACTAACTCCTTAGTCCCTTGCTTGCAAGCGATATCGAATGTGCATTACCGAGTGGGCCCAGAGAATATCTCTCCGTCACGTGGATGGACAAATCCCACTCTTGATACATGCAACCCAACAAGTACTTTCCGAGATACCTGAAAGACACATTTATGATCACCCTGTTACGACGTGATGGTTGATGCCCTCAAAGCATTCTTCCGGTACTAGGGAGTGGCATTATCTCATGGTCGAAGGACTAGAACATTTAACATATGATAGCTGAAGCAAATAAAACTTAGTGACACGATCAAATTGCTACGCTCAACTTGGGTCTATCCATCACATCATTCTCCTAATGATATGACCTTGTTATTAATTAACAACTCATGTTCATGGTTAGGAAACCTTAACCATCAATTAATCAACAAGCTAGTGTTAGAGGATCACTAGGGACACGGTGTTGTTTATATAACCACACAAGTAATAATGTTTCCAATTAATACAATTATAGCATGGAGAATAAACTTTATCATGAACTTGAAATATGACAAATAACAACTTTATTTATTGCCTCTAGGGCATATTTCCAACATTATATCAGACAAATTTTACGCCATCTGTGTTAACTAGATCGCCACTGACAGAGGCTGACAGACAGCAGGCTTAACCGTCTATGATGCAGGCTTTTACCCACTGTGATGATCATGCATCAAACTTTTTCATCTTTGAGACCATTTCATGCACTAACGAGTTTGCCCTAAAAGTCAAGTCGATAGAGAAATGCGAACAATAAGTTTCAACGGAGCCCACCGGGCCTAAGTGCCTAACTCACCTATATCGGGCTTACCTTCGAGAGGAAAAGATGAATGCGCTTTAGTCCATACCAAACAATTTCATTTTTGGGGTTAGATGCTCGGTTCAATCAAACCAAATCAACTCAAAGATATGCTTAATTTCCTCTCTCCCAAAAAAAAGTATGTTTAATATTGGTACCTGCGCACTGTGCCGTGGTAAAGGCGGGCGACCGAACGAACCTAACTGGGGGGCCCATGCATTATGGCATAAACTTGGCACGGCCTCTCTCTCTCTCTACTATTCTGGCGGGGGCGATGCAACCGAAGGCACAAACTACATCGACAGAGCCCCAACAGCGACTGTTCACAAGTCCAAGTCCGGGAAACTCCGGACGAAACGCACTGGATTTTTTTCTCTCTCAGCGCGTGAATTTGAAATGGGAGGTTCAAAGCATTTCGAGTTCTGCCATGGCGCGACGTGAACTCTGAAAAAATCCCAGTGAAATTCAGGCACTGGAAGGAGGAGAAATGTCAAAATTGTTTTTGCATGGTTCTTGTCGAATCCAAGTTACAGCCTGTGTGGATGTGGCTGAAGCTACTCGATCGGCGTCTACTTCTGTTCATCAATGCGGCAAGACGAGGGGACCCATCAACAACACCACAGAATCCCCATAAAATCGGTTCGCGAATTCAGCTGATCAGCCAGTAACTGTATGGCCCAAGCGTTCCAAAAAAATTTAATGGAAAAAACTGCTCCTCCATGTAAAAGTGACGACCAGGAGCCATGAATGGTGCTAAGGAATTCACCAGACAAATGAACTTGGCCTTCAACGTGAATCTGTCATTCTGTGCCATTCGTATCCTGTGCTGAAATTTATTTCTGACACTCCTTGTTCTGTGTCTTCCATTATTTTGTGTGATTGTCCTGCACTGAGAAAAGATTTGCTTAAGCTTTTCCAAGCTTGGAGCCATGAGATGTAATACCAATACCAGCTGTTTGGAATAAAACAAGCGCGGTGTCGGCAGCGAGACCAAAAGAACGTTAATTTTGTCGTGAATGTAGCGCCAAAAAAATTGTGACGCACGGTTCGTGAATATTAGGTGTGTTCTAGTGTTCAGAGTACATATAGGCCACGTTTGGGAGAGCCGACAGTTGGTGGCCTGTTACTCTAGGAAGCGGCCGTCTAAAGAAGCAGACCATATTATTTTAGAGGGTTGCTGAGTATTGGACTAGCTGGCTAAACTTAAGACGAGAATATTTAAAATATCCTTAGCTTGTGAGTCTGTTATTTAATCTCAGCTCAGCTTCCGGGACGTAGAAAATATCGTCTCAAAGTATGGCCGGGATGCAACCTAGCTTGGCTGCTCGAGTTCGTGACAGGTGTTGTGAACTTCGAATGGCTACCCGTCGCGAGATATGTACGTCCTGTCACCGCACCGCCATCAGATACAGACAGCCCAGGCCCCCGGGTGCACAGCATCCGGTCGTCCGGATCGTTTTGGTCTGAGACGAGCCTCGCCTCCCGTGAGTTCTGGATGCTGTTCCATAGTCGCATCCGTCAGTAGCGGCCATCGTCCTGTGGGCGAACTCGACCATCTGAATTCTGGAACATATGCTAACGACGGTCTGCGTAAGTACTTTGTGTTGGATGATCACGCATATGCAGGTACATAGGAAGAATCTTACGTCTAGTTTAAAGCTTTGTTTTTGAAACAAAGGAATTTTACAGAAAAAAATAGAGGATAAAAATCCTATGCAACATACGACAACGTCTCTAGTAGATCATATGATTCCAGAAATTCATAAGATAGTAACCTTTTCAATAAATCTTTGGAGAAAATCAAACATAAGCTCTGATCCATAAGAAAATTTGTTTGAGAGTTCCAATGCCATTTCTCTCTTTCTCTCCCTTTTATGTCTAATTAAGTGGCAATTAAGTAAAACCCAATCTCAAAATTTCTAGATTTTTTATGTGCAATGACTTCGATTCCTGTATTTTTTTTAATAAAGGAAGAAATTATATTACTTCCGGCCTCTGCATAACAATGCACACAGCCACCACAAACATCCACAAGTTTCAAATGTTTAAAGAAAAAAAAAGACCGACAAAAAGGGTATAATCTAAACCGACACCGTCAAAAGACAATCATCGCACGACGCGATCGAAAACCCAGAAATTACGAAGCATCTCCAACAGCAATCCTGGGCTGCTGCCTCCAAGCACTAGACGAAAATAAGTGTAGCACCACTCGTCGTAGCTGGTCGCTCTCCACTTGGAACACTAGTCGCTGATCCTCTTGCTGCAAGGGCGCCCATGTGCAGAGAAGAGAAGCACAAAAGAACACCACCTGATTAGGATGATAAAATTTTTTTGTCAAAAATTAAATCATTACGGCATAGCCAAATAGCCGTACACAAAGCAAGGGCGCCAGAAAAAACTTGATCTCTACAGGGCGCTACAAAAGAATCACGCCAAGGTCCCATCATATCAGCAACAGAGCTGGGAGTAGCTATGTTAAAAGCTATACGAACCACTCTCCAACAAAATTTGGCCACCTTACACTGAAAGAAAAGGTGTTGAATGGTCTCATCATGCGAACAAAAACAACAAGAAGAACTCCCTGTCCAATTTCGTCTGAGCAGGTTATCTTTTGTCAGCACCACCCCCTACCTAAATACCAAAGGAAAATTCTAGTCTTGAGAGGAACTTTCAACTTCCAAAAATGTTTATGACGAAACTGCGCATTAGAAACCATCAGAAAATGATACAAGGACCTGATAGAGAACAACCCATTTGAATTGGGAACCCATCGAATTCTATCCCGGCTAGCATTAACCATAACCACTTCCAACTCGCGCACCAACTCCATCCACTCCGCTAATTTAGCCCCAACAATAGTTCTGCGAAAAGACAGATTTAAAGGGGTGGCCTGGAAAACTGAAGCAACATACACATTTTTATTTCGAGCCACATTAAAGAGCATCGGATAGCGTTCACTCAAAGTAGAACAACCAATCCATAGATCAGCCCAAAATCTAGTTTGAGTACCATTTCCAACATGGAAGTGACAAAGTGGAAAGAAAAAACATTTCACCGCCATTAGACCAGCCCAAAAATGAGAGTCCCCTGGCTTGAACTCCACCTGGACCAAAGTTTTCGTCCTAAGATATTTCTGACGGAGAAGCCGCTGCCATAAGCCATCTTTGTTTACTAGTTTGAAAAGCCATTTACAAAGAAGGGCACGATTATGTTGCTGTAAGTTAAGAATACCTAGCCCTCCTTGGTCCTTAGGGCGACAACAAATGCTCCATTTAGCTAACCTATATTTTTGTTTATGCTCATCGCTTTGCCAATAAAATCGAGATCTGTAGAAATCAAGCTGCTTTCTAATCGATTCCTGTATGATTTAACATATTATGATACTTCAATCATGTTATTCCTGCGTTTCTACACTCTTACATTTCGAAGAGGCTAAGACTAGTACGGGCTGTGTGGATCAAGGAACAAGATGGTGAAAGATAATATGTTCATAGCTCTCTTGTCTAGTTTGAGGAATGGAACGAGTTGATCCACAGTATCGTCCTTCATAATCATAATCTTAATACAAATGAGAGATTAGATCATCCCACTAAATTTGAGAATCATGTCATGACGCACTAATCTGATTTCCTAAACCGAACAACCCATTAAGTTATTACGGATCACCTCTGCTCTCGAGGGGCAGATCCATCATGAGGTCAGTCGAAGCATCTGCCCTCCCATCTTTGCGGAAGATTTGGTAAAATATTCTTTCTTAATTTGGTATTTGATAAAACGTCTCGTAATATGTCACTTATAGGTGGTCTCAGAACCCATATATCAGTGACACATGACGGAACATCTTGTCAAATGCTAAACTAAAACAAGTCATTTTATCAAAATTTTCTACCTTGGCACCACTCTAGGCACCCCTCCCTCCACTTGTATCCGGGGGTTGAAGCTTTGCCTTGTATGAAGGTTGAAAATAAGCTGGAGAACAACTCCCTCCTGATTTTATTTCTGGCTTGGTCGCTGCTACTCCTGTTTATGGCCGTACCTAACCTATGTATAGAGGTGGAACCGGATCGGGTTATGTTAGATAATGCTCAAACAATATCATATATGACACAGAAACGGATCGAATGAGGACGGGAAATGGACAAAACAGTCGGATAATACACGCATACGTGAAAAATTATCAAGTTATAATAGTCCATAATAAATAATTTACTTCTAAAGTTTAATATTCTAGACAAACACAAACATGCAATACACAATAGACTAACACAGTCACAGCCTCACCGGGCACATGCGCCTAGAAGCAAGTAATAGCAGCAAGCATACGTAAAGAGACAAAGTCATGAAGTCCAGTAGTCCATAAGTCCATAATTTAAAGTCTATAGTCCGTACACTGATTAAGATAGCAAAAAGCCATGCAATCATCTCTTGTAAGCAAAGGTTACATCACAATAGCAAGCAACCAAGCAGCATCTCCCGCTCCCATTCTCCTCAATCAGCGTTACTAGTGATTTCTTCAATTCTTCAACATCTTCATCCTAGAATTTGTCATGGTTTACATTAGTGCTATTAAATGGCAGCAATGTATATGAACCTTACAGACACTCAATTGCACGGTCGACATAGAAAATTGGATACGCAAGATAAAATATGCATGCAGGCTGGCAGGTTGCAACTGGATACAGAATAAAAAAATAGCAGCAAGACATATTGTCAATTACCACTTACCTGGCTAGGTAAATAATGGCAACAAAAGATACTTGTCGGTACTCCTCAATCCTCATCATCACTGGACATTTGCGTGTCCTAACAATTTCCAATAATTATCCACAAGAAATTGAGTGATCTACTGATCTACTCAGAAGTTGAAAAAGGACATAACTAAACATCCAACCAGCTGGTATAAATGACTAAATGAGCTACCTAATTCAGTATTTCATAAGATCGCTAGATTGGTGGCATTAACCAAACATCTAAGCAGCAGGTATAAATGAGCAATAAGATCAAGAAGTTATCTACTAATCTATTCATAAACATTTATGATCTACAAAACTACAATGCATTACTTATATCCTTCCATAAACATTTATCGCCCTTCTTCAAATACCAAGATCACAGGATCAAAAACTACAATGCATCCCTACTGCTTAGTGTTTACCGGTCAAAAGAAAAAACAAAAAGAAAGTGCGTAGTGTAGAGCACAAGATCAAGAGAAGCTTACTGCTTACAGAGGGAGAGGAGGCAGCGAGAAGTGTTTGATGGCATAGGCGCACTCCGTACTTGGCGGTGAGTGAGGGGGAGAGGGGGGGATGGTGAGCATCGGCTCGATGAAGGGGGAGGGCCAGGGAGCGGCAGCTCGACGAAAGGGAGGTGCAGATGGCAGAAGGGCCACCAGGCCCGCGACTAAGAGGGTGGCATGGGTGGCGTGCATTTCTCGTCGCGTGCATGCGGCGCTCGCCTGCTCAGGTCCAGCGGGTGGATAAGGGCTCGCCGATGACATAAAGGGCAGTGCAGATGGTAGAGGGGCCGCTGGGTCGGTGACTGAGGGGGTGGCGTAGGCGGCGTGCGTCGTGCTGTCGCGCTCGTGCGCCGCTCACGTCCGGCGGGTAGATGAAGGGATCGGCGACGAGAGTGGGTGCACGGTGATTGGCGAGAATGAGTGGATGTGATCGGCAGGAGTGTGGGGGCTGCGTGCGTTGCGCCGTCGCGGGCGTGTTGTGTTGGGTGGGGGCGGCTGAAGACTGAAGAGATCCTAGGGTTGCTTAGTGTGTATTGGGTAGGGACTCTTCTTGGGCTTCTTTGGCTTTACAGTGGCTTAATAGTGTATGCATAATTGGATAATCTGATTTAGATTTGTCGGATATCCGCCTAAAATTCTAGATAATCCAATATTCGACGGATAGTGGCAATATTATATCAGATACCATATTTAGTTTTTAATATCCGTATCTGATAACGTATCCGATTCGTAATGTTTGTATCAGATACTGAATCCATCCGGATAACTCATTTCTCTTCCGATATGCGATTCCGTCGGATACGGAAACTATTCGGTCCGGATATTATCTTATGCGATGTCAACCTTACCTATGTATGTAGCACGAGTACTTTTTTTGTTGAAAACTCACTCCTTGCACTAGACTAAAGCATAACGAGACATGAGGGTCCCACAGAAACAGTATGTCCCTCCACCGACTACAGTGAAGGACTTACAAAATAAAGAAGTTACCAAACAACCTGAAGGATACATTGCAAGGAGCTGCCACGCGTTGGCTCACGTGTCTAGAAACTACAGCGCTGGACACTATCGCATGCGATGAAGAAAATCTTCTCTAGAGCGCAAGAATCATGTGAACATGTTGATGATGACCTGCTGCTCCACTATGAGGCACGTAGTGGTGAGATCACCGTGCGCCCCCTTTGCCAGTATCCAGTAGTTGGACCTCCCTGTAGAGAGGTTAAGGGCTTCAACAGGAAGCGTAGCTTGTGCACGAGCATAGGGTCACCAAAGATCTCCAATTGATCTAGATTCTTTAGATCTAGAGAGAAAACTCTCGTTAAGATAGTCGATTATGGAGTCGCTCATCTTGTTGTGAGCAAGCTGGAGGCATCCAAATATGGGAGGTGAAGTACTTTGTAGTTGTAGCTGACAAGAATGGTGGGACGCATTGCCGCCGGTCACAAACAAAGGAGGAGGAGACCAACACTAGGGATTTTATTAGAGAAAAGCAGAGGGGGATGAGAACGACATGGGACGAACACCAATCATTGTGGATGAGGACGAAGATCTAGATCTAGCACCATGCGAACCATCATCACCAACTTCTGTCAGATTAAAGCAAGAATAACGACGGTGGATGACCATAGATCTAGGGGAGCTCTTTATTCTAGTTTGCCACAAGACGCATCCCAGAAACCTGCCCTCGCCAATGAAGTAGATGAAGAAGGTGCAACTGAGAAGCAGCTGAAGGACTCTTCATCGGGTGCTCCTCACCACCAGCAAATAAATTGACATTAAAATCAAACACCTCTAATGCAACAATATATATTCTATACGGATTTGTATAGTGGAGATGAAGCTCTTCTCTCTCCCTCTCTCCTTTGGCAGGTGGAGCTAGTGAAGACGAGGATAAGAGAAAGCGTTGATAGAGAGCTAAAAAAAATAGAGGCAAGAAGAGAAAGAAGAGGGCAAAGCGTAGAGACGAGAAAGAAAGAACGAGAGCCCCGCGAGTTTCCTACTAGATACTCGTACGAGACCACACCAAACTAGTCAGTTATTACAGTGGTGGATGCGCGCGCGTCTCCGATAACCTACTCGTACGAGACCGCACCAATTACACCGGTGCCTGATGCGCGAGTGACGTTAGCGTCTCCTCGTATATACACAGACACAAAACCCCGTCGTCCAAAACAAAACGAAAGGAAAGATCTCCCCACCCCACGTCACACTTCACAGGCAATTTCCTCGCCTTCAATTGGCGCGAGATCTTCCCATCTCCACGGGCCCCACCCGGCGTCCGTCCACCCAAAACCAAATCAAATTCTTGGACGCAGAGCGCGCTGCCAGCGCTCCGGGTCGCTTTTAATAAAGCCGCCATCAAACTGCAGAGCCTCCCTCGTCCGCTCGCGCCCGTGCACGTCGCAATTTATATGCCGCTCCCCGCTCGCCGTGGTTAGTTGGCCCGCCGTCACCAACTCTCAAGCAGCGACCGCCGTTACGTGTGGTCTGAGGTTCCGAGCCGAGGAAAGGCAAGCGAGGCATGAGGATCCAGTGCGACGCGTGCGAGGGCGCGGCGGCGACGGTTGTGTGCTGCGCGGACGAGGCGGCGCTGTGCGCGCGGTGCGACGTCCAGATCCACGCCGCAAACAAGCTCGCCAGCAAGCACCAGCGCCTGCCGCTCGACGACGCCGCCGCGCTCCCTGCCACGCTCCCTCGCTGCGACGTCTGCCAGGAGAAGGCGGCCTTCATATTCTGCGTGGAGGACAGGGCGCTCTTCTGCCACGACTGCGACGAGTCCATCCACGTCCAAGGGACGCTCTCAGGGAACCACAAGCGCTACCTCGCCACCGGCATCCGCGTCGGGTTCAGCTCCGTCTGCAGCGCCCACGCCGACCAATACCCCCCGCCCAAGGGCGGGTCCAAGCCGCCGCCGAGCGCCGTCGCTGCTAGCGGGGTACCCGGGCCGGCTCCGACCGCCGCGCAGGAGGTGCCGTCGTCGCCGTTCCTGCTGCCGTCGGGCTGGGCCGTCGAGGACCTCCTGCAGTTCTCAGACTACGAATCCAGCGATAAGGCAAGCAGCTAGCAAATCATGCTAATCAAGTAGTGTCCCCTTGAAATCTCCATCTCACGATCTTTTTCTGTTCGTGTTGTGTTTGCTGTTGCAGAAGGGGTCTCCGTCTCCTCTCGGGTTCAAGGAGCTGGAGTGGTTCGCCGACATCGACCTGTTCCACGACCAGGCGCCGGCCAAGGGGGGCAGCACCGCGGCGGAGGTCCCCGAGCTCTTCGCCGCGCCGCAGCCAACGAGCAACGCCGGTTTCTACAAGACGAGCAGTGCGCACCAGAGCAAGAAGGCACGGGTGGAGCTGCCTGACGAGGAGGACTACCTCATCGTTCCTGATCTTGGATGAGATATCTGAACTGAACAGTTTGTATGCGAGAGTTTCAACCCAAAAAAAAACAGTTTATATGTGATATAATATGTCTGCATGTATGCAAAGGATTCTGCCATCTTGTTGTGATAATTGATCGGCCTCGAACATATGTAATTATAAGGCAATTTGGGGCCAATACTTTCAGCATGAGATGGGTTTGATGCATGCTATGAATTTAACTGTTGCCTGTGGTGTATTTGCAGATTGTTATGTCAGAACCTTAGCACTGATGTAAAACCTTGAATCAGTTTTAGATAACCACCTGAATGCCTTCAAATGGATGAATGCATTGATCAGTACTGAAGTTACCAAAACGAAGCATCACCCATGACCCATGGAATTGAATAGTACAATACAAGAGATCGTTCAGGAGACTTCGAAATATGCAGCTTGGAAATTCATCCTTCATACTTTTACGCAATGATTTTACAATTCAGTATTTGTAGATCTCAAATCCTTTTCGGAGATGCTAGTAAACTGCACATAAATTCTAAGCAAATAAAAACCAAGCACATTGTATACAAATTCCAAAACCGTCACCTTTTCTTCAGCAATGAACTAGCTCTCAGGAATATTTTATCTATCTCATCAAGCTCGGACACTTCCAGTTCTTTTCCAGGTGAATCAGTCTTATCAGAAAGTGAAGCAATCTTCCTCAGATGCTCCTGAAAATCATCTGGTTCACTGTCATTATTTACTGAGGGAAACTTATTCAGCCTGTCTAGATACAAAGGACGCTCCTTGCTATCTTCTACTTGCTCCTCTGAGTCTGTCTCAAAAATGTCAGAGAGATCCTCAGATTCAGAGTATGTGATAGACTCTGAAGCTGAATCATCATCAACCTCAGAATCTTCATCCTTTAGCCTTTCTGGCCCTTCTATACTTTCTGACAGGAGATCAGATACACTTCTGTTGTGAATTGAACTAGAAGAATCTTTTTTCACGGACATACTGTTTGCACAACCTGAAACAAAAATGACGTCTTCCGCTGCACTTTGTCCTTTATGCTTCCCAGCTAACTTCATCTGCGCATGAAGATCTTCAAGCTCCTGCTCAAGCCTGGGAATGTATCGCCTAAGAGCTCGGAGACGATCTCTGTATTTTGATTTATCCAGTGCCTAATTGAAAATGTTAGATTTAGAAACGACCAAAGAAACAACAAAGCATCAACACTAAAAGGTACAACAGGACAAACTTTATCTTCTTTTTTTACTTCTCATTCTGCATATTTGTCTACTGAAGTATTTTCTATTTGATCCTGAGTAGAACATCCTTCTTTCCATCTAAAAAGAATTGGCTGGCTATGTCTCTTGTTCCTATGCTCTAACTCAAATGTTGAATGATAAATTGGATTGTACCGAAGCCTCTCCATAAATGAGGATTCTACCGAAGCTTCTCCATAAACCCAAATGTTGCTTGGAAATCTTGGGATCGTACTGTTGCTAGTATATTTTTGGTTTTGTCTTCCAACCTTGCTTCACAGTACATACCTATGCTACAGATATTGATATGTCAATCCTTGTACCATGATAGCAGAGAGAGAACATGCCTTCTTTCTAGCCAACCTTGCTTCACAGTTCATACCTATGCTACAGAGATTGATAGCTCAATCCTAGTACCATGATAGCAGAGAGAGAACATACCTTCTTTCTAGGAAGTGCCACTTTTGGAGACATTATTTCTGGTGGTGGCTGTGCATAGTTTTTTCCTCTGTACATAATAATTGTATTCCCTTCTAGAATATCGAGCACAATCCCACCACTTAGAATGGCTAACTCTGAGGCAATTTCTTTAACCTCCTCTGGTGTGAATGTCTTCACAATTACCTGTAG
Source organism: Stipa capillata (assembly GCA_019208055.1). Classification (NCBI taxonomy): domain Eukaryota; kingdom Viridiplantae; phylum Streptophyta; class Magnoliopsida; order Poales; family Poaceae; genus Stipa; species Stipa capillata. The sequence continues at coordinate 1,099,467 of JAGXJF010000477.1, read as the reverse complement.
GGTTTGGTGCTTTTTCCAGTGCAAATGCATGTTCAAGATCACTCCCTGGTAAATTCCGCGTCTGCCAACAGGCACATAGTTTTTACTTTTTTGGCCCATCTTGAGGAAGTAGAAGTGCTCTTCAGGTGTAAGAACCTCAGGATCATGTGTAGGTTCTGATGGATCATCTGGTTCAATTTTCTTCAAAGCTGCAAGAAGTCGTTCTTCTTTTTTTCGAGCCTTTAAGGGCAATCCCGAAAAACAATGCAAAATATATAAGAGCAAATCATTTGTCCATACAACAATGTATCTAGGAGTGAAAATTCCACAAGAGTGCATAAAAATAAACAAATCTACTTTCAGTGTAATGTGAGAGCAGTGGCAGCATGGACATTCGGTTGTAGTAAATGCAGGATTCACAGCATACAAAAGAGAGTCAACATCTGATAAGAGCTCCCAGCATTCACTATTTTCATCATGACTGTATGCTTAGGAATATGAAACACGCTAACTAAATCAAGCAAGAACATTTTTCAGCTTGCCTTGACATACCTTACATGGCAATATGGACTAGCAGTATTAGAACTCATGCTATGTCAAGTTAAAGTTAAGCAAACTTCATTCTTTTATGCATGAAAGAAAAAAGATTTCACAAACTAAAAGATAACAATTCAAACAGATAAGTCTGTAACAACTTACTAGCTTCAGTTTGTACAAAATCTTCTCCTCCGCAGTCATTCTTTGAAACTCCCTTTTCTTATTCCATCTCAAGGATTTCAAAAACCTTGTTACTGCCCTCTTTCCTTTTAGCTTTTTCTCTTTGCTTTTGGTTTGCCAGGATCATCAACTAGTACAACAGCTCCAGGATTTTGTTGAGGCTCTGACATAGCCTGATTTTCACTATTTACTGGTCGACTGGTATGGACAAAACGGTATGTTTGAAGGCTATAACTTTGCAACCAACTGAAGAACCCAGCATCTCGGTGAGAAACCTTGTGGGAAGTATAACTACAACAGCATCAGAACTTCGAAATGACAAAACTGATACATTATAGCATTTGCCTGATGAATGAACTACCCCCAAGAAGATGAGCGTGCACACACGAATACAGATTAAACCACAAATGCAGAAACATATAACTGAAAGCACAATTGTGCCGAGAGTTCGCGTGTTTGGCATTTCATCGAACACTTGACGCCCACTACGTTTTGGAGCAACCTGTAACATCTGAACAAATACCTACTGCAGCAATAACTGAAATCACAAGCCCAGGTCTCTAGAACCTCGCAGAATACATCTCCTCGAACACTGAGAACGAGAATCTGGGGGGAAGAAAGGATCGGCAGGTTCGTTTCTTACGATGGTGAGCTCGGCCGAGGTACGCGCATCTCCAGCGGCCCGTGGAAAAGCGCCGCCGCGTTTACACTACCGGACGAGGGGCAAGGCGGCGGAGGCCGTGAATGCTGCAGGCGCCACCCGTTTGTGGGCCGCCGGAGCAAGAGGAGCCGGCTGGCCATGACCGCGCGGTACAGCGAGCGCTCGATAGAGAGCCCGTTCGCGCGTATGTGTGTGCGTGTGTGGTGGGGGGCGTGAGCCGGACGAGGCAACCGGCGTGCCGCGCGTGGTTGCTTTAGGCAGGCGCTGTGCCGGCAGGAAGACGGCTGCGCGAGCGTGCCTGCGGGGAGGGACGGGGACGACGACGCCTCGCTTGCGTGGGCCGTGGAGAACTGCTCGTGGAGCGATGCGACTGGACTGGGGGCAGTTGGCTCGGCCGCGAGGAACAGAGAAAGGAATAGGCTGGGCCCGTGTGCTATATGCATTTCGGATCTCGAATCCAAATTGGGGTGTGGTTTGCCGGTCGGATGCGCCGTTGCTCCGATTTATATAGAGAGAGGAAATGGCCTTCCAGGCTGTTTAGTCATTTCTGTTTTTCCTTCTTCTGCACAAGGCACTCAGAGAACACAATGGCCCGACCAGGAGAAGAGGACGTCTAACATCGAGGGGATTCGATCCGGCGACGTTGCTTTTCTGAAGGAAGACACAAAGCCATGTCAAAGTGGCCGTATCACTGCTCTGCTCGCGCGGCTAAGCGACCGGCGCAGCGGCGGCGGCATCTGTACGTATTGCTGGACGACTGGGAAAGGGGCTACAGCATCTACAGGGTGGGCGAGGACTGGCACTACGATCTTGGGGGTGCGTCCCGTCGAAGTTAGCCCCGGCATCCCCGTGTTCGACACCGAGACTTTTGGGGTGACAGTGTGCCCATGCCCGCAGAGCCGTCGTTTTTCACTGGCAAACCCTTGTACGCGTCCGTTGGCGACAGGCTCTTCGTGATGGTTCACCCGTCCCTGGATATGCTCGCCTCCCAGCCGCCACCCAACAGCGAGGAGCCTTGGTCCTGGTCCAGCATAAATCCGTGCGCACCGTTCGTGTCCGAGTATGGCACCTGTTAACGCGTTACGCCCGGACGGGCGCACTATATTCATATCCGTGAAGGGGTGGAAGCATGACGATAGAACACGACTATACAAACACCTCCGGCAGCGCACCTACTCCTTCAACACAGAGCGCCTCGAGTTCAACTGCCATGGCGAGTGGCTGCTGTCATTCAAAGGGCAGGCCCACTATGACAGCGAGCTGAACACGTGGGTTGGGCTCTGGTTATACGCTGAAGGAGCTGGACACGTCTGCTCCCCGATGTTCCATCTCGCGCGAAGTGCGAGACCAGCAGGCCTGACTGGAAACTCTGCAAGGATAAGGTGTTTGACGTGAAGTCGATGAGGCATCGAGAAAATGGCATATTTGGTACCTTGACCGGGGTCAAAGCCGAAATTGATCCCGCTTTTCGCGCAATGCCAAAAGAGTCCGGGCGACTCGGGTGACAGGCGACGCGTGGCTTCTATCGCCCGGAGCGACGGCGACGGTCCTGCGTCGGACCCAGCGGCAGCGACGCATGGGCTGTTGCCCTGGCCGGGGGCGACGCCGGGCTATCGCCCTGGCCGAAGGCGAGACGAGGCGACGGCGGGGCCACGAGGCGACGGCAGGGCCCGGCGACGCGACGCGGGTGACAGCCGGCCTATTGCCCTGGCCGGGGGCGACAGGAGGCCTATTGCCCTGGCCGGGGGCGACAGGAGGCGACGGCGAGGCCTCGGACGCGACGCGGCCTTTGCTTTTAGCTTTCACGCTTTTCGCCACCGCATGCAATATGCTTTTGATTTTATGCAGACAAATAGAGCACGTAACTCACGGGAACACACAGTAAAAGTTTTCCAATCAATACACATTTGTTCCCTTAAAAGACTCACCCAAGCCATCTGAAGCCCCCGCAGCTCATTTCATACCCTCTCCCCTTCGGTACTTCTTATTTCTCCTCTCCCAACCTTTCTCCTCTCCTAACTTCTGCGTTAATTCTTATGTTCTTGTGCTACTATATTTGGTCCAGAGGCAATCTCCCAACTCCTGCATGATTTGTTGTGTTCTTGTGCTACTACATTTGGTCCAGATGCAAGAGAAGTAGAAAGAAGAAAAAAATTGGTAAGTAAAATTAGATTTAGCTTTTCGTTTAGTATAATATATTGCAGATCAAGAGATAAGTTTTAATATGAGATGATTTATTTCGTAAATAACAGTAATAATTAGTTGTTATGTTAGTCAAAAATTAGCGAAATGATAATATTTGACATGTTATTAAACTTTAGCATGTTGTTATATCTCTCCTCATCCCCTGCGCCTCTCAAATCTCACTCTCTTCACTTCACTTCAATTCTCCAGTAGCTTGTTGTACTCTTCTCGATTCAGTTGCTGCTAGAAGTGGTCCAGAGAAAGAATAGAAAGGAGAAAAGGATGAAGGAAAAATGAGGTAAGCAAACACAAAATTAGCATTTCGTTTAGTAGAATATATTGTACATCAAGTGACAAGCTTGAAGTGGAGGTAATTTTTTTCAATAATGATAATGATAAGTTGTTATGTTAGTAAAAAAAAGAGGTAAATAATAATGCAGACATGGCAGTTAAACTTTGACGCACTGTTATTTCCTGTGATATACTCCCTGCAGTATGCAAAAAGCTGACGGTTTAGACATGATTTGACATTGCTATGAGTATCCCTGCATGCATGGCTAGAGTATGAAGAGATTTTTGTACTGGCTGGAGCATTAAGTGAATCAATGGAGTTCTTGTACTGGCTGAATCAAGCAAATGGGTGAGTTCAAACTATGCATGCAGGGGTAATAGTGTCTGCACTAACTGGATGCATGCAGGGGTAATAGGGTCTGGTTGATGCAAAACATCTTCCAACGTCAGCTTTTCACACACCTTTTCTGAAGTGGTTAAACGTCAGCTTTTTGCATACTGGAGGGAGTAATTGATATGGAGAACTATAATAATACTGGATTAGTTATTAATTTGTTAACTTTGGGATGCTGTTATTTCGTGTCATATAATTACTATGGACAAGTATAATTAATATTGCTATTTTTTTAATATTGCAATGATTAATATTAGGACAAGAAGATAGCAAGAAGAGAAGAGGTAATGGCGTAATCATAGTTCAAATCAGCGGTTCTATTGGTACAAAAATTAGTGAGAAGCTTCAAGTGGAGGTAATTTTTATTTGTATGATAATAATGATTAAATTTTTGGTAGTCAAAAATTAGCTACATATCAATATTAGACATGATAGTGATATTTTATATGTGCAAATAATAGAAGTGAAAATTTAAATGAAAATGAAAGAAATACTATATATGACATGTTAAGAATATTCGGAGAAAATGTTAAGAATAATCAATATTTTACATATATAATATATTTTACATATAATATATTTAAAATCAATATTAAAAATATTTTAATATTCTTAATATATTTTATATAATATATTAAGAAGAACATGTTAAGCCAATATATCAGAGAATATGTTAAGAATAATCAATATTTACATATTACAGTAGCAAAGGGTCGTTATTTAAAATCTGTTGCGTGTGTACATAGGTACGATGAATCAGTTGTTAGTGTTCTATGGTGGAAATGTAGTGCGGGATGGCCCTTCTGGGCTAGATCTGTCACAATGCCAATACAAGGTTGCACAAATTGAAGGGTTAGAGGAGATAGGCCTGCTGGACCTGAGGAGGTGCATACGCCGTGAGTTCGATCGAGAGACAGCACGCAAGAAGCTTGTGATTGAGGCAGTAACGTGTAGGAGTCCAGATGATGGGTTTTCTGACCCCTTCTGGGAGCTACACAAGGTGACGGGCAATACATCATGGGGTGGGTACATGCGTCTTGTCAGCACTCTTGGCGCCGCGATGTACGTAATATATCACGTTATTCTCGTTTTAAAAGAATTTATAGGTGGGTTTAATATATGCTATAGAAAAATATTAAATTTTGTTAGAGCTCTTCAAACTTATTTTGCTCATATTTTTCCTCTCCAAACCAATTAATATAAGTAGTTTTTTTTAGAATACCGATCAATTTAATCAAATCTCACCAGTACCGATTGAAAAAGTGAAAAACTCCAAAAATGAAAAAGCCAAAAAGGGGAAAAAGAAAACGCCGCGCCTGGGTCCCGCCGTCGCCTCCTGTCGCCCTCGGCCAGGGCAACAGCCCGGCGTCGCCTCCGGCCAGGGCGATAGCCCGGCGTCGCCCCCGGCCAGGGCGATAGCCCGACGTCACCCCCGGCCAGGGCAACAGCCCGTGCGTCGCTGCCGCTGGGTCCGACGCAGGACCGTCGCCGTCGCTCCGGGCGATAGAAGCCACGCGTCGCCTGTCGCCCGAGTCGCCCGGAATCTTTTGGCATTGCGCGAAAAGCGAGGTCAATTTCGGCTTTGACCCCGGTCAAGGTACCAAATATGCCATTTTCTCTGAGGCATCGGGGGGTCACGCTCGTGTACATGGGAGGCAGCAGGTATTGCTTGGTTGAGTGCCGGGCGCACATGGATGATGCGGGGTGTTAGAGATGGACGGACCACAAGAAGAATGAAATCAGAATAGCGGAAGAAACACGGTAATCAAGAACATAATGTGAGGAGTAAACAAAACACGCACACGCACACGATCCAAGACACAAAAGAGTTTTACGTGGAAACCCTAGAAAGGGTAAAAACCACGGGCACACGACAACGGCAACTTCACTATGATGAATGAAGTCTTAACTCGTTAGGGATTTACAATGCTTGACTTATCCCATAACGACTACAGGGTAGGGTATATATAGTAACAGGTGGCTGAAGAGGTATCTGTGTTACTCCCTGTGACACAGCTGAGTGAAACAGGCAGTGACTTAACATGCTAGCACCTGACTCATATGAGCAAACCCTAAGCTATCTGTGTCAGCTTACCTGTGTCACCGGTGATGGACATTAACTGTGACACAGCTGTCTGACACAGTTGTCTGACACCGATAACGCAGAACGTCTTCTGCAAAGAGGTGACAGAAATTTGGAGCAAACTCCAACAAACTCCACCTTGAGATAAATTCCTTCCTTCCTTGTAACGTTAGGGATAACAAATTCAACTGATTTAACAGTTCATCACGTGCCATGCGCCAATAGTCACTTGGGACTATCTTTTAACACCGGCCAAGCTTAAGCAAAACTCAAACTTAGCTGCAGGAACTGGCTTTGTCATCAGCTGCATTGTCATGTGTGCTGATCTTGGTCACTTTGACATCATCCTTGGCAACCATATCCCTGATGAAATGAAATCTGACATCAATGTGCTTAGTTCTCTCATGGAACATGGAATCCTTTGTAAGGCAGATTGCACTTTGACTGCCACAGAAGATGGTGGTGCAGGATGAATCTCCACAAAGCTCAGAATATAATCCTCTCAACCATGTGGCCTCCTTGCATGCCTCAGCAATAGCCATGTATTCGGTCTCAGTAATAGACAATGCAACAGTAGACTACAATGTTGCCTTCCAACTCACAGTACAGCCACCAATGGTGAACACATAGCCTGTGAGTGATCTTCTCTTGTCCAAATCGCCAGCAAAGTCAAAATCAACATATCCAACAATTCCATCTCTAGATTTTCCAAAATGCAAACAAACATTAGCTGTACCCCGAAGGTACCTGAATATCCATTGGACTGCTTTCTAATGCTCCTTTTCAGGATTAGCCATGAATCTGCTCACAATACTCAAAACATAAGCTAAATCAGGATGAGAACAGACCATGGCATACATGAGAGAGCCAACAGCACTCGAATAAGGAACTCTAGACATGTACTCATCATCTTCTTTTGACTTTGGATAACAGCTTGATGATAATTTGAAATGTGCAGCTAACAGTGTAAAAACCGGTTTGGCATCTTGAAAATTGAAACGGTGAAGCACTTTGTCAATGTACCCTCTCTGACTGAGATACAATTTTCTAACAGATCTGTCTCTGAAAATCTCCATGCCAAGAATCTTCTTTACTGCACCCAGATCCTTCATATCAAATTCAGAACTCAATTGTTCTTTCAATTTGTCAACATCTGCTTATCCTTAGCAGCAATCAGCATGTTATCGACATACAATAGCAAATAAATTTCAGAGCCATTAGCAAATCTCAAGTAGACACAGCTATCATAATCAGATCTTTGATAGCCTTAAGAAATCATGAAAGTGTCAAACCTCTTGTACCACTGCCTAGGAGATTGTTTCAATCCATACAGTGACTTCTTCAATTTGCAGATAAGCTTCTCTTTATCAGGAACAGTAAAGTCTTCAAGTTGATTCATATAGATGTCTTCATCCAACTCCCCATGAAGAAATACAGTTTTGATATCTAATTGCTGTAACTCATAGTCATGCATTGCAACAATGCTAAGAAGTGTACGAATAGAGCTATGCTTCACAGCAGGGGAGAACACTTCATTGAAATCAATACCTGGAATCTGGCTGTAGCCTTTAGCAACTAACTTTGCCTTGTATCTTGTCTCATCATTAGGAGTAGTACCCTCCTTGCACCTGAAGACTCATTTACAGTTTATCGGTCTCTTGTCACTAGGCAGTTTAACTAAATCTCATGTGCCGTTCTTGTCAAGGGACTCAATTTCATCATGCATTGCAGTCATCCATTTGCTTGCATCTGCAGAGATAATGGCTTCTGAATATGAAGAAGGTTCGGTAGATCCTTCAATTTTCTCTGCGACGCTGAAAGCATAAGTAACCATATTTGCTTCTTCAATTAACCTCCTGACAAGTTTAGGATCCCTTCTGAGCCTATCAACTGCAATAGAATGCTATGAAGTGTTCACAGCAGCAGGTATATGACCACCTGCGTCACCTGCCTGTGGCACAGCTGGCAGGTCATGAGTTGCCTATGGCACAGCTGGCTGACCTAGAGATGGCTGTGGCACAGCTGTCACCTCTGGCACAGGTGCAATCACCTATGGGACAGGTGCATGAGAATCACTGAACTTAACCGAATGCTCCACCTTAAAGTTAGACTTATGTCCATTGTCTTTAGAATCTCTGGCCTGATCAACTGGAACATCATTGTTGCGCAACATAGCAACCTCATTGAAGACAACACTTCAACTGACTATCATCTTCTTGGTTTCAGGATTCCATAGCTGAAAGCCTTTCACACCAGGCTTATAACCAACAAATATGCATTTAACAGCCCTGAATTCAAGCTTCCCATTGTCAACATGAGCATAAGTAGGACACCCAAACACTCTTAGACTAGAATAGTCTGCAGGAGAACCAGACCAAATCTCAATGGGTATTTTCTTATCAATGGCTGTGGAAGGTGACCTATTGATAAGATAACAAGCAGTGGAGACAGCCTCAGCCCAAAAATACATGTTCAGACCTGCATTGGACAACATGCAACGGGCCTTGGAGATAATGGTCCTATTCATACGCTTAGCTACACCATTCTGTTGAGGAGTGTGAGGGACAGTGTAATGTCTCACAATGCCATGAGACTTGCAGTATGAGTTGAACTGTTTGGAGCAGAATTCCATACCATTATCAGTTCGAAGCTTCTTGATTTTCCTTTCAGTTTGGTTTTTAACCATTGTCTTCCACTCTTGAAGGCAGAAAATGCTTCTGACTTGTGTTTGAGGAAATAAGGCCAGACCTTTCTTGAGTAGTCATCAATAATGGTCATCATGTAACGAGATCTACCAAGAGATAGCTTTCTGGTGGCCCCCCACAAATCAGAATGCACATAATCAAGAATTCCTTCAGTTGTGTGAGTTGAGGTGATGAACTTCACCCTTTTGTGCTTGCCGAAAATACAATGCTCACAGAACTTCAGGCTTCCACTATATCCTTCAAGTAATCCACGTGTGCTTAGCTCTTCCAGACCAGGCTTGCTCATATGCCCGAAACGCATATGCCAAAGGTTTGAAGCATCACAACCAAAACTATTTTGAGAAATTACAGGGGCGGCATTGCCTGAGATTGTACTGCCACGGAGATAGTATAGTCCACTGGACTTCCTCAGGTCTGCCTTCATCACCACAAAAGATCCTTTCGTGATCTTCAAGCAACTATCTCCACCTGAATAATGATACCCCTTACCATCAAAATAACTCAATGAGACAAGATTTCTCTTCATCTCTGGAATGTATCTGACATCTGTCAGTGTTCTGATCATGCCATCATACATCTTGATCTGAACTGAGCCAATACCCTCTATCTTGCAAGATGAGTCATCATAGCCAAGAACTGATCCACCATTGCTTAACGGCTCAAAGGAACTGAACCAATCTCTGTGAGGGCACATGTGATATGTGCAAGCAGTGTCAAGAATCCACTCATCGGTGGCAGCTCTCTGTCCAGTAGAACTGGCAACAGCATTCAAAAGTCCAACACATGTGTTAGCATTTGTGTCACAGGTGGCTTCATGATCTGTGTCGCAGCTGGGGCTGGCACAGCTAAGATGATGACCTGTGTCGTAGCTAGGGCTGACACAGCTGAGACCATGGCGAATTTCCAGCAATGACAACTAAAGACTCAACATCTGAGTTAGCAGAACAGTTGGCAGCAGCATCAACCTTATCTTTCGGCTTTGTGCCTTTTCTATTCTCCTTGTTCTTCAACTTGTAACACTTAGAAATGTCATGTCCATCACGTTTGCAGTATCTGCAAAACTTGTCCTTTCCTCTGGACTTTGATCTGTCTCTTTGACCTGTGTAACAGGCAGAACTTCTTCCATGAGATGCATGATTAGGGTTCTTCTTCTCAGATCTGCCTCGAACAGACAAGCCCTCAGCATGTGAGCCACTTGAATCATCTGACACCATCTATCTCATCTTCTCCTTGGAATGCAAGGCCTCATAAACCTCATGAAGTGTGAGGGTATCTCTACTGTATAACATTGTGTCTCTAAAACCAGAATATGAACTAGGTAGCGAATACAAGAGAATCAAACCCAAATCTTCTTCATTATAACTAACATCTAATGATGCTAAATCAGCAACGATCTCCTTGAAGTTAGAGATGTGATCAAGCAAATTACCTCATTCTTGCATCTTTTGCAGGAATAACTTTTGCTTGAGATGCATCTTGCTGGTCAGATCCTTGGTCATGTAGATCCCTTCAAATTTCAACCATAGCGAAGCAGCATGTGTCTCCTGTAGAACCTCCTGCAGGATGTTGTTGTGCAAATAGAGTTGAATTTGAAAAACGGCCTTGCGATCCTTCTTCTTTTCATCATCGGACCACACAGCAACGACCTTCTCTCCCAAGGAGTCCAAAGCATCCTCATAATCGGCATGAGCCAATAAAGCACGCATCTTGACTTGCCACAATGAAAATCGAGTATCTCGATCAAGAAGAGGAAGATCAAACTTTATGGACGACATCTCAAGAACGAGCAACCAAAGCTCTGATGCCACTTGTTAGAGATGGACAGACCATAAGAAGAGTGAAATCAGAGTAGCGAAAGAAACGCGCAATCAAGAACACAATGTGAGGAGCAAACAAAACACGCACACGCACACGATCCAAGACACAAGAGAGTTTTACGTGGAAACCCTAGAAAGAGTAAAAACCACGGGTGCACGACAACGGCAACTTCACTATGATGAATGAAGTCCTAACCCGTTAGGGATTTACAATGTTTGGCTTATCCCATAACGACTACAGGGTAGGGTATATATAGTAACAGGTGGCTGAAGGTGTATCTGTGTTACTCCCTGTGACATAGCTGAGTGAAACAGGCAATGACTTAATATGCTAGCACCTGACTCATATGAGTAAACTCTAAGCTATCTGTGTCAGCTTACCTGTGTCACCGGTGGTGGACATTAACTGTGACACAACTGTCTGACACAGCTGTCTGACACCGATAACGCAGAACGTTTTCTGCAAAGAGGTGACAGGAATTTGGAGCGAACTCCAACAAGGGGCTCACCTTCCGGTGCCACCGTGTGTTGCTGCAGATGACCACCTTTGGTCTGAAGTATGACGAGAAGGAGGAGTTGCGGACCGCCCGCCACTGGGGTGGTGCATCCATGCCGTACAAGGTCACTCGTGAAAGTCTTGGGCGATACTAAACCTGTGGCATTCTGGATATAAGTTATGATAAGTTGATAACTATTATAGGGGTTCTTAATTTCGGTGCTTCGTATTGTGCTCTTTGTTTGCATTACCAACGGTGCTGTAACTTGGATACTTTGTTACTGTATTGTGAACAAAACATGTTCCATGTGAAACTTGCTTCAGTGCTTACTGTGGAGGGTTCGTCTTCTCACTGCTTTGGCACTCTCTGTCCAGTTCTCGTTGTTAGCCATGACTCTTCTCACTGTTCGCCATAGCTATCAGTTCTCACTGTTTGTAGCATATATGAAAGATTGCTTCGCCTCCTGTTTTCAAGTAGTTTGTCCTCGACTTCTACTCATCCTGCCTGCGCTCGTTGGCATTGCTTGTTTCTTGCTATTCTATTGGTGAAATATGTCCTTCTTGTTCTTGGTGGTATAACAATTGGCTGGCAACAGATACGTGCTTCATATTTGATCTCAAAATGGCAGCGTTGGTAACACACAAGAGGAGGTTATAGTATTGTTCATTTTCCCCTTGATTCAAACTAAACGGAACCGATGCATCCTGCCTAAACCATGCAACACAACTCAAAAATACCTACTAACTGGCCTCCTCTGGCTTGCCGGAAACCAAACTAGCTCATCAAGGTTTATGCATATACGAGTTGAGTTGTAAGACAATATATCCTAACAGAAACTATGTACATGTAAGCCTACTAAATTATTTGGATTTACTACTATCTATTCGTTGTACACCTTCCAATATATATGGATTGGACTCTATAGATGAGACTCCCGGACGGCCGGCCCCTGGGGCGTGGCCGACCAAGCGGCATCATATCCATACCGCTAGTTTGTTTGCTCCAGTGTCGTGGAAAACAATCCGAACAGCCGATTAAGAGGATCGGCAAGCTTACCGTCACGCATCACGTAATTGTTGTGCCTTTAGCGGATGTGGACCCCTAATCGGTTGCAGCCGATTTATCGCTCGTTTCCATTTAATCAGTTGCATAATCCCATTCAACCACTACTTTCTCAGCCCAATAGCAGCCCAAATAGACCTCATATACTCAAATACCTACCCGGAAAAAAAATCTATCCGGGGCACGTGCCCCGGTTTATCTTTCACGGCGACGTGCTATTATCCACTAGATCAAGCGATGGTACGAGCTATTATCTGCTGGATCAAGAGATGGCGCGGGCTATTATCCGCTGGATCAAATGATGATACGGGCTATTGTCCATTGGATTAAGGCAATGACGCCGGCTATTATCCATTGGGTAAAGACCGATGAGGCGGGTCCGGATTTGATGTCATCAGTGCATCTAATTCTAAACGTGAAATTAAAATGATCCGTTTTCGCCGTTAGACTCATCTTGACGAGGACTTCAAAACTAGAATCCATGTTAATATATTTTGATGAAATTTATTTCGTCGTCACCAACTATCAAATTATAATGTATGGGCTACCAAGTTAAAAATAAACACTTACCAGGTTATTAGCAAACGGCTACAAGCAGTAATTGATTTGTCATTAGCCATTCTGTACTATTATGCAAATATAGAGAGAGGATAATAATGTATTTTTTACGTAGTACTTGATGATATTGGACCATTGGAGCACTAAAATATAAGTTTAAGTGGTGTAGCAGTGATGTTCACTAATTCGGTAACCATGTAAGTATAATCTGGTAACTCAGCAGTAACAATCTAGGTAACTCGTTCATTGAACCTGGTAACTACTGACGTTAAAAAAAGTCGTCGGAACATATCAACATGGGATCTAGATTTGAAGATTTCGTCGCGACGAAGCTAACAGTGAAAACAGATTATTAATCGGAGTAAGGGTTTAAGAGATAAAACATTTTAAATATTTAAAATCGAAAGAATCTTTAATGATGTCATCTGTTTTAGATTTTTCTGTATGTCGCATGTTTTTTGCTCTTATCCGTCGCTATGGATGTCTATTTGGGACACGCCGTGTAGTTCAATCCAATACTACCACAGGCTCATTGTTAGTCTTGAAGTTCGTCTCTACCGAAACAACATTAATGGGCGCTTCTTGTGTTTGATCTCTATATATGATTAGAAAGTGTTGCATGTGTCTTTAAAACTTTGACAATAGAATGCGTTTAAATATCTTCGAGACTAGTATAATCATCAAACATACATATATAACTATGGATAATTAATATCCGCTTAACCGCGATTAATCATCCGTATCGTGATTAATCGCTTGACGGTACCAGGCAGTCCGACGATTGTATTCCGTTTTTTCGTGACAGTGGTTCGCTCGGTGTAACCGGTCACATGACAGCGCGTCGCTGTTTCTTTAGTACGCACGGCGGGATTGCGGTCGCCGACCTATAGATGTGCCGTCCAGACTCCAGACGTGCGCGCGCGGCGCGTGTCCGTAGCCGAACCGAGCGGCGACGTCGTGGGGTGCGCGTCGTTGTGCTAGGGGCGCCACTCGGCGGCATGGGTTGGTGCATGAACGCAAGCCGCGCGGCCGGATCCCGCAGCAAGTCAGCAACAGCTGAGGCCGCTCAGGGAGCGCACAACACAAGCATCGATCGTCAGATAGTCGTTAACCGCTCATTCGTCCAAAAAGCTCATCAGTACTGCCATATCGTCCAGAAGACCATAACCCAGCGATCATCTTCTCATTTTTAGGGGAGAGGACACATAAGTCATCCTGGAAATCGAAAACGAGCTGATGTATCTCAAGCTAACCGTGGTGTCATCGTCACATCGTGTCGGTAAGTTAGTTAATTAGAGTAGTTGCCATGGTAAGGGGAAAAGAGAGAGAGAGAGAGAGAGAGAGATTGGGCTGGTTAACTCACGAATGCATCTCAATTCTCAAGTGTTCTCTTTTCAAATCCAGTGGCATGAAACACGCATGCCAACAGCAAGTGCCGAAATGTTTCACAAATAACCAAGCAGAAGCACGTGATTCGATTCAACACGAGTGTTGACAGACTTTGAAGTGAAGACATGCCCATAGGCTAGTACAATGTTTACATGGGTAGAAGAAAACCTTTTCTTCCCGAGCAATTCTTGCGTGCAACAAGAAATACAATCATTAATCGGCAAGCCCATCAATCTTAACGAACAAAAAAAAAGACAAAAAAGAGAGAAATTTCGAGAGCGGTTACGTTACGTGGATTTCCCCCCCGCCAATATCTACACCTCCTAGTACCAAGCATAAGCGCCGACGCGCATATATAAGCTCTCCGTAGCCATTAGCGAAAGCACCGATCGATCAGCCGAGAGCGGCGAACCCGCCGCCGCGCATCATCTGGAGGAACTCGTGGAAGTCGACACGGCCGTCGCCGTCGCGGTCGACCTGGCCGATCATGCGGTGGCACTCCTCGGCCGTGCGGCCCTGCTTCAGCCCCAGCGACGCCAGCACCGCGCCGAGCTCATCCACCGTGATGTACCCGTCGCCGTTGGCGTCGAACACCCGGAAAGCCTCCCTCATGTCCTCGTCCTCCTCGGCGTCCTCGCCGCACTTGTGCCCGCCTGTCGACATGATGGCGCGGTAGAGCTCCCCAAACTCCTCCACGTCGACGCACCCGTCGCCGTCGGCGTCGATGCGCTCGATCATGGCGGCCAGCTCGTCGCCCTGCACGGGGATGCCGAGCTTGCCCAGCGAGTCTCCCAGCTCCTCCCGCGTGATGCGCCCGTCGCCGTTCCGGTCGAACAGCTCGAACACGCGAGCCAGCTCCGCGCGGTCGGCCGTGCCGCTCCCCGCCTGCTGCAGCCCCGACGACATCTTGTTGCTCGGGGACGCTGGCGGCGGCAGCGGCTGAGGCGACGGCGAGGGGGGCGCGCTGGCGGTGGAGGTGTCGCGGCCGCGGACCGGGAGGATGGAGGAGAGGTTGGTGGGGAGGTAGGAGAGGAGGCCGCGAGAGAGGTTAACGAGCGGGGCGGAGGCGGAGGGTGGCATGGATGGTAGTGTTGCTGTGGGGGCTTGGCAACGCATAAGATCGCTTGGTTGGTGGTGGTGGTGCAAGCTTTCCTGTGGACCATGGTTGCTTATTTATACTGGACTGCCTTTTCCTTCTTCCTTGTGACGAGGAGAAAGAGTTCAGTGGATGAATATTAAAGAGGGAATTTTTTTTCTTCTACATCTTCATTTGACTTTTGAATAAAGTAGGATTTTGTCTTATTTTATTTACTCATATTATATGGTTATGATGGATGGTGTATTGTATTCCGACAAAATTAGTGTATATATATGTTCGACTGAATTGCGGGTGGCATGAATTGCAAACTCTCTAGAAGGAAGAAGAGTTTTTTTTATTATTTATTCGTGTTCTTTTGATTTAAATTATCATGAAGGTAGGGTTCATGTTTGCCCATGAAAGCATATGATTTTGGTAATACTTGAAAACGCATTCATGTTATTATTCATTTCATTTTGCCGTGCTTCCTTCTCAGACTTGTTGCCACGTTGATATTCGTGGAACCAAACAATGGAAAACTGTTAAGAGTAAGGAAACAACACCTATTTGACTTCAGTTTTCAAAATAAAATCTGATCAGGCTATTTCATACTAAACTACTTTTTTTTTGAAAATTTTGTACTAAAAGACTTGCTGCCACGTAGTACTCAATATAGGCAAAGAAAGAAAGAGAAGAGGGAAACGCGGATCATGGACAAACTATTTTCCTTTTTCACTTTAGATGCACTCGCTTAATTCAAGAAAAGAAGAATAATACAGAAAACTAGCTGCATGTTTAATGAAAATCAGCATCTCGCGACACGTCTCACGTCCAGTGCTCCAAAAGAAAAGGAGATAAAATTCGATCACCTGCCTACCGTCGATACTTTGGAATTGGTGAGGAAAACGACAAGTGCCAAAAGATACCGATGAAAACGGTGGCCGGCCCTTATCATATCGCATGCAAACGCGTTTTTGCAGGTAGTTGGTCTGCACTCTTTAAATCCAAGTTAAGATGCGGATCGAGAAGAACAGCAAAGAAAACTTCAGGTCAACCGAAACCGCGTGGGGCATCCACCATTAAACATTCACGGGACCGTCGGATGCGGATCTCGGTCGTCGATCGTTGCCCGCAATCTGAGCGTCCGATCGGACATCGACGGCCCTCCACGCGACAGATGTACGTGTGGCCGCACGTGGGGCCCGTGCGGGTCGCACGTGCCGACAGGCTGATACTTTTCCAGGTACATATGCAGCTCATGAGCCTGAGCTTCACTGGATTGCAGCTCATCTGTGGCATGGTATTATGAGGCTTGAATTGAAAAGGGTGGTACTCAACTGGAACTGACCTGTGAATTGTGATGCGCGTGCATGGATTTGGTAGATTAGTCCCGGTGCTAAGAATCTTCTGAACATCTTGGATTAGCTTAATAGGAGACTAGAGCGCGACAGATTCCTTCTTGAATGTCATTCCATGTGCACCACGCAGTACTTGGTGAAAATTTCTAACGGGCAGGCGAGCAATGCTCATCTGCTCCTGGACATAGAAGTGGTTTGGGCAGACAGCAAAGCGCATTTTCGGCTCCTTGATATAGATGAACCCGAAGTGGGCAAAATGTAAAATACCGTATCTAAAATTTTGAAAAATTCTGTGAAATTTCATACATGTATATTAGGGATGAAGTATATGTTTGCAAACTTTGGGACAAAGATATGACCATTTATGTTATGTGAAAAAGCAAACAAGAGAGGTGTGAAAAAACAAACAGGAGAATGCAAACAGCATGTAAAGAGTATCTTAAGCTACTTGTTTGTATATACATCATCTCATAATGTGACACTATGATTTTCTTTTTAGAAATTTTGAAAACTTTTAGGTAGAGTTTTCTTCAACCGAGAGCAGCAGCTCCCAGGATCAAACTGACATTTCCCTCGCTCAATCAACAAAAATAGACCAACTTTTAGGCTCCGCTTGGAACACCTGTGAAAATTCTGCCATCCAGCCCTTGGCAGTCTAGTGCACACTTCCAAATTATATACATGCTCGCGGACATGCTCAGACAAAAGGGAAACATGGGGGCTCATGCATTCTACATTGACAATGATATATATAGCAAAACTACATTGACTCTGTTTTCTCCCAGCTCACCTAGTTGCCAAATTGAGCGTTTCCTATGAGCAACTCAAAGAATGAAAATTGGCCTGCACATGATAGAAAGCAATCTGAACTATGTACAAGACTGTCTTGTAGAAGAATAAGAAGCAAAAACGGAAAGGGCAAAATTGACTGACCTGTTGCACAGCTGTTCCGCTAGCAACAAGAACCTTTTTTAAGATCGCTAGCAACAAGAACATTGTGCAGCCTTCCAACTCCATGATCACACTGCAGCAGTAACTCTGCAGATATACTTAATCGCAACTCCGCAAATGGCAGAGATTACATTGTAGCAGCTACCCGTCAACTTGCATCGAAGACACCATGCATGATACTGGTCCATATGAGGACAATCAGGATTACACCGAGCCACCAATCACCTTGCTTAAATTGAGGCCACCGTGCATAATCTTGGTCCATGGAAGGACAGCCAAGATTGCAAAAAGCCACCAATCACCTTGCTGTCTTGTACTGTAGCAATCATGAATGAATTTGGTGTGCATTAAATAACAGGGAACACTGCTTTCACCTGGAAGTTTGAAAGAGAGGAATATTAGTAACCGCAAATTGGCTCAGTTCTAGTAAAGAAAGGAACTCAAGAAATAGTGGAAATTAATCCAACGACAGGAAAGGTTATACTAAAAAAAGGTAGATACAAGGCTAGTATTGTTCGATCCTTTGGCAGAACCTGAACAAAATGTCATGAACGATAGGAAAGATTCTACTGAAAGAAGGTAGATACAAGGCTGGCATTGTTCGATACTTTGGCAGAACAAACCTGAACAAAATCTCACTAAGGAGCAGGCTGCTGATCAGCCCCAGATCATAGGATTTTTGAATTGTAAAAATATTGCATCAGATAGGAACTTTACTATGTCTTCTCTTTTAACTTTTTACTCCTTTTTTGCATCAAGATGTCGAACCTGAAACAAAGGTAATAAAAGCATAGAATTATTAGAAACTTTCTTACTGAGTGCAGGTATTGAAACTTTCTAAAACAACCAGCAGTTTTCCTTAATGATCATTTTCCTCATCAAAATAGATAGAAAATGGACATGGTCAAGTTTGCATGTATCCTAACATTTTCGCTATTTTCCATGGTATTTTTTGTGCCTCTGTTAGAATAAAAGGACAGCAGAAATTAACATGATGTGGTAGATTTTTTAGATGGTCCAAACAGAATTGCTGTGATGGAACCAGCAACTCGATCATTACTCCAAATAAAGAAAATTATTCTTATAAATTCAAGACACTTGAGAAGTCTTCCTGGCAAGAAAGTGAAGTCAAGAAACAGGCAGTGCACCAGTAAAACCAGATTCAAAATTTCTCAAAGATTTGTACTCACAATGACAACACAACATGGTCTTGTTAGGGAAATAGCAACTTGATATATTCCATGAGCTCTAGGCCAATATATACACATATACACGATACCAAATAAGGTAGGAATACAAGTCCTACTCTAATACAACTCTATCTCTCTAATACCCCCTTCCTCCCCTCAAACTCATGGTGGATCAATAACGCTGAGTTTGGAGAGATAAAAACTGTGCTGAACATCATTAGTGAGCTGAAGGTAAACATTAAGCTCCGTGGGAATCTCAGCAGCCCTGGTATCATTTTGATTCGTTGCGACGCATGGGCACTCAACATGATTTTTTGGGAAGGATTCAGCCAAAGTGATAGGTAATAAACTCTGATGAGTGTTCGCGCGAAAATTGGATCCGTGGAATATCTAGGTAATGTGGAGTCGCCAACCGTATTTTCGTGTACGATAAACGATTGCTTTCCAGGCAAAACAATAAAGGATAACTATCGTACTTTCGTGTACGATGAACGATTGCTTTTCAAGCAAAGCAACAAAGATCTTCTTATTTCGTGAAGAAGAAACGGCTGTTTCCAGTGCAAAATAGTAAAGATCTACTGCTAAGAAAAAGATAAAAAGTAAAGATAATAGATTGATTTGTGTCGATTGTTGGATGATCTTCAATCGGCCGTCACCCTTTATATTTATAGGGCGGCTTGTCTTTCCGTAGAAAATCGGGACTCCTAATCCTAACTGAATACAGATATGCAACATTTCCTTACTTAAAGGATCCTGATCCTAACATACATACAAACTGTAACCATCTTGACCAGGACTCCTCTTTGTATACGGGATATCTTTCCATACAACCTGAGTGTCTCTCCGAGTCCGCGACTGACTTTCCTTCTGTGATTCCCCGCGGTTTCTTGTTCTCCAAACTGAAGTCTCCTGGTATCTCCAAGTCGAAGATTCTGTTGTCGGAAGCAGACTTGGAGGCGGTCGACTTGGCGTATCAACTCTTCACCCTAGTAGCGCCGCGACTCGTTCTTAGTGCTCGGGGTCGTCAGTACTCGGGAACGCCAGTGTTCGGGAACGAGTACTCGGTACTCGGGCACGCTGGTACTCGGGAATGCCAGTGTTCGGGAACGACTACTTGGTACTCGGGCACGCTGGTACTCGGGGACGTGAACACCAGTACTCGGAAGCTTGGCATCACGGGTACTCGAGCTTACGAGTACTTGGATCCGCCCATGCTTGGTGCTCGGAGGTACTACTCGTTACTTAATGGCATAGCCACCCAGTGCTGAAATAGTCAAACCTGCATCAAGAGTTTAATACTAAATCCACGGCTTGTTAGTCCATTATTTTTACCTCCGATGGCAAAATTAATTTGGCCAACTGAATAAACCCTAAAGCCAAATTACGCTATAAACAATGAGGTCAAATATACCTGATCAACAAGAAGGGAAAGTAGCCGATCAGCATCTTCTTTAGACAAGTTTTTCTCAGGTATGATCCGCAAGTTTGGACAGTTGTGGAGGTAACCAGGAAAGCAACTATATTATAATCAAAAGGTGGATGTCATCTAGTGCAAATAACACTATGAGTATCTGCTTAAACAAAAAAGACTTGCATTGCATCAAGAATAGCTGAAACATTTTATTCTCCAAAGCCCATGCCATCAGAGTAAGGCCTGTCAATATTTATCATCGATATAGAAACTCTAGTTGGTAAAATGTATAGTGATACATTTAGAAGTATGTTTCAGGTCACATTAGCAAATACCTGATACATATGCTAAATCGGGTGTGAGGTGACTCTGATGTTACTTTGAAGTCCTTGAGAAAAATTGCAGCCCTAATTGATGTACCAAAAGGTGCCATTAGGATCGGACAACCAAAACAAGGCAGGAACAGGGAGAGACTAGAGAGAAACTTTAAGTGCTTTGTTTTGACATTTCACAGAGCGAGTCAATTAATGCTTGTCTTATTAACAAGTATTCAGTCCGACCTGAAATTCTAAATAAAGATCCATGACATTCTGTTTTCCTTTGATCAATGGTCACGTAAACAAAAGACAAACCTCTGGTTCAAACAGAAGTATTGGATAATACTCCACACTCCATAGTTCAAATTTAGCAACCGGAAAGCAATGGAAAAACAATAACACTAGGAGCAATTACTAAAAGTACAATATAGCGAACAGAGCAGGCAATTGACAAAATGTTAGACACCTACAGACTCACACCATCCACCATAGACTCATGAGGATCGGAGCAATAAAACAATACTATTACAATCTACCTGACACCTGACATATAATACAATCAGCAAAACTCTACAGGAACCAAAGCTCTGTAATCTCCAAAACGAAGAGTGCTAACACTGACGTATAATACAATCTAAGATCATCGGAGAGTGTGAACCATCTATCACTGTCAGTATAGCAACCCAATTCGAGAAACAAAAGGTGATGAACTTATATTTCCGTCTAAAAAAATATATGATGAACAAATACAACTTCAGAGTCGCGTACCAGCACCGGTCGGGGATACTACCGTGGATTAACTCGATGTGTGCACCACATGCTACCAAACTAGCCAATTACTGACAACCCAACAACAACATTGGGTTCGCAGACTGCCACATTTGAAAAACGGAACACAGCAGCGCAACTAAAAATTTGCCAAGCGAGGATAGCTACTGTAATGGGGCTTACAGCGCAGTGAGCTCGTCGGTGAGCGCGATCTGGTGGCCCTCGAGCTGCGCGGCGTGGTCCTTGGCCGCCTTGCGCCCGGCGCCGCCCTTCTTCTTCTTCTTCTTCTTCTTCCTCCTCGCGCTGTGCCCCATCAACGCGCGGGCGGCCGCGCCGGACGCCGCGCGGAACCAAATGGGAGCGGCGGCGGCGGCGGCGCGCCGGGACGAGGAGGTTTTGGGGCGCGTCGGCTCGAGTCCAGACTATTGTCAAGTCAGCGCAGAGGCGGCGAGACCTTTGTGACCAGCTTCGGGATGCGTGCAACACAAAGTTTTCTTCTTTACATGAATATATAAGCCAAATTTAGTCCTGAACTTTCCCACTTTAATGCTCTGAACCATAAAAATCGAATTTTTCTTTTAAGTTCAGAATCGAACATCTGACCACGTAAAACTAGGTGGTGACTATGCTCGTAGGAGCACGTCAGCATGACCGTGCTACCTCAGACCCTCTGACTAATGCTCGTAGCATCGCGTGAGTACGACCGCGCTACCTCAGGCTCTCCGATTCTGACAACCTGTAGCATTTCGTTTTTGTTTACTTGCAACATGGAGCCGCTTGGTTGGGTTAACTCGGATAGACACGAAGGAACGGAGAAAGAAATTGAGTTGTATGTGATTAAGTTGTATTTGTTCGTATATTTTTGTTTAAATGACTACAGTTCTGGAAACGATTATCCGATTTGTGTTTCAAAAATACCGTTGTGATCCACGAGATGAGCTTAACAAAACCCATATTAAATATATTTTGGGTAATGTTACACATCAACGTCTATCATCATGGATGACGTGTCGTCGCTCTCTATCATAGAGTGGAAGAGCAGAGTATCTTGCGTGTACTCGATGGACAAAGAAAAGTAGTAGCGCACAAATACAAACGCAAACGCGCTATTAGGTGCGTCAAAGATTAACTGATAAAACTATGTCAACCTACACCACTAGGAGGTGGTTTGAAAGAGCTGTTTGGTTGACGTGGATTAGAAATAAAAGTGCCTATACGTCCTCTAAGTGAATTTCGGTTATTAATGATGAACCATTAAGGGTCTACTGTATATCTCAAGTGTATGAACAGGTTTTAGTTACACATGTGAAGACCAACCAGTATTGATAACCCCTAAAAAGTTGAAAAAGTGAAACAACGAGAAAATGGTGAAGAGTAGGTCTCATTTTCTAGTTTTATTGATTTGAAAATCATGTTGAGTATAGTTGACGTACTATAAGGGGGGACTGATGAAAGGTTGGACATTAGGCTAATTGCTCAAAATGCTCAATTAAGTCTTTGCCTCAATTTCTTCACCACAGAATTTTGCTCTGTCTGTGAGCCGGAGTATCCCGACTTTGGTTCGGATTTTCTGGAGCCTTCTTTAGGATTTCTGCTAAGTGCTGACCTGGAAACTTTAAGTAAACTTTGGGTATGGAGATCTTTGTTATCTATCTCCGAAATGTCCGAATTTATTCCTAGATACTCCACAAAACTCTTTACCTGGCTCCCGAAGTATCTATAATTTTTGCCAGATACTCCAGACAATAACTCAATGTTTCTCCGAGCTCTATTTGTTTGGCTCCCAGAGTGTCTGGATTTGTTTCCAAATACTTTGAAAAACTCTTTGTCTGGTCCCCGGATGTCTGTAATTTGCACCATACTCTGGACAAAAACTTGTCTGGAGTATCTAAGTGTTTCTCCAAAATCGTTTCAATGTGTGTCCGAAGTCTTCAGATACTTTGGGCCACTTTCTTCCGGACCATCTGAATTTTGCTTCATGTGAGGAATATAGCTATTATCTTTGAATCTCAGATACTCAGGGTATGTGTTTTATGCAGCCAAGGGCTAGTTTTCCGGAGCAGACTATTTATACCCCATTCATCCATCCAAGCACAACTCTTTGTCACTTCAATTTATGCACTCAAGAAAGCTTCTCCCATCTTCCTCAAGTCTAATCCTTTGATTCTTAATGGAAGAACAAGAGAGTGCGAGATTGAGATTGATTGAGCACTAGAACATCAAGTTCATCTCTAAGTCTTCATCGCGTTTATTACTTTTGAATATTATGATATCCTAGATGGCTAGGAGTGCTTGAGAGCTCCCAAGCAAGTTGCGGTGAGCCTCAAGAAGTTTACGAAGATCAAGATTCGCCTCCACAAAGAAAGGATCACCGAAAAGGAAGGGAAGAGTTATTCGGTGCACCTTCTCGAGAAAGATGCTTGAAAGATAGCCGGCTTTAGTCTTTGTGACCAAGTCCCTCAACAGAGACATAAGGTCCCTTCCAAAGATCCAAACTTCGACAACAATATCTTCGTGTTCCTTGGTTTCTCGTTCCTTGCTTTACTTTCTACAAGTTTACTTTTGTTGTTGTAGCTAGTTCTACTAGTATCTAGGGGTGTTCATATAATTCTTGCATTAGATAACCTTCTATTCCGTATAATTACAAGAATGGTAACAATAGGTTAAAATTTATTAGTCTCCTATTCATCCCTGCCTTCTAAGCCGAAGTTTTGATCCTTTAGAAATCAACATTCATATGGCTACGTGGACATTCAATTTGTCTCAAACTTGATGAAATGGAACCACATTCCTTTTTTTTTCACAACTCTTCGAGATGTCCAAGCAGCCCAGCATCATCAAGGAGCACAAATGGAGAGCAGCCAGGAAGGGCAACAATTGTACTGCCTATTTTTACCTTCATTGAACTATGTCACCTCCTTAAAGCAGAGATAGAAGGAGAGAAGAAACCTTCGACATATGAGAAACTGATTTCCTTGTAGCAATTCCGGTTGATCCTAATAGAATCTTGGTCAAATAGACTTGAATTGGACACCCATCAGTAAAGCCACACACTTATAAACCACTTTTTTCCATTTAGGGGTTTAGATACCAATTATGTAGTTTTAGAGAGTTAAGCGGAGTTCTTTTGCAAAGTTCAGGGACGGAATGAAATTATTCCTTCCTTCAAAGTATTCAACGTAAGACAAATTTGTCTACTGTAGTTATGAGAGTCTTGCTAGTAAGGTGCTACTGCAAAATGAGTGTCCATATCAAGCCTTGCTTTGCTGGCAAGGTGCTATTGTGAAATACCCCATATCAACATACATCATTCTGTTATTCCTTTAATTTTGTTGAACATGAAGACGAATTTGTAAATTATGCCTCCTAGGTGACATAGATTATGAAACAGATGGAGTAACTAAGTTGATGGATTTCTAAGTATTTAAATTTTATTTTGGAGAGTTTCTTCATTTTATGGGATTGCATGAATCGGTTCAATTCTCTTTAAAAAATCCCACATCCCAAACATGGCCTTGAGTTAAGGATATAGAAATCACCCTTAAGGTTAAGATGCTTTAATATTGTTATGAATATGCAACCTGGATCTATTGCACAGCCCAATAGGCATCTATATAGTACAAGAGACTTGGAATACAAGGCAAGGAGAGTCCTATGCCAATACGAATACAAGAATACAACATGTATCCTACTATATCTCTAACACCCCCCCCCCTCAAACTCATGGTGGATCAACAACACTGAGTTTGGAGAGGTAGAAGCTATGCTGAGCACGAGTCTGTGCCTTCGTGAAGAAATCAGCCAACTGAAGCTCGGAAGGCACATACTGAAGAGCAACAACCTGATCCTGAACCTGAGACCTCATATAAGAAGCATCAACACCAATATGCTTGGTGAGCTCGTGCTTCACTGGGTCTCTAGCAATACTGATAGCACCAATACTGTCAGACAACAGAGGGGTCGGTGTAGTGATAGAAACACCAAAATCCTCAAGTAGCCACCGTAACCAAGTAACCTCCGCTGTCAAAAAGGCCATAGCTCGCAACTCAGCCTCTGCACTGGAACGGAAAACTGCAGTCTGTTTCTTCGTCTTCCAAGCAATAAGAGAACCACCAAGGAAAACACAGTAAGCAGAAAGAGAGCGACGATCAGAGGGATCGCTAGCCCAAGTAGCATCCGAATATGCCTGAAGCTGTAACGAACTGGAGCGGGGAAAGAAAAGACGGCGAGAGATAGTCCCACGAAGATATCGTAGAACCCGAAGAAGGTGACTGTAGTGAACCTGAGTAGGAGAAGAGACGAACTGACTC
This sequence comes from Stipa capillata, assembly GCA_019208055.1. Lineage (NCBI taxonomy): Eukaryota > Viridiplantae > Streptophyta > Magnoliopsida > Poales > Poaceae > Stipa > Stipa capillata. The sequence goes on along the minus strand of JAGXJF010000477.1, from coordinate 1,073,747 downwards.
AGAATGTGAACCGGATAGGATATATCGGGACGAGTGACAGCAAGGTAGACAAGACTCCCGACAAGGTGACGATAGCGAGTCGGATCAGAAAGAGGCTCACCATCAGAGGCACGAAGATGAACATGGAGCTCCATCGGAATCTCAACGGTGCGCTGATCAGTAAGGGAAGCCCGATCAAGAAGATCGTGGATATATTTCTCTTGGGATATATAGAAACCATCAGAAGTAGATGTAACCTCAATCCCAAGGAAGTAGCGAAGAGGACCAAGATCAGACATAAGAAACTGATCACTAAGACGAGCCTTGACAAAGGCAATGTACTCAGAATCATCTCCGGTGATGATCATATCATCCACATACAAAAGAAGAAGAGTCCGACCACGAGACGAAGTGTGGACAAACAGCGCAGGATCATGAGCACTAGCTGAGAAACCAGCAGCAGTGACCACAGAGGCGAAGCGCTCGAACCAGGCACGAGGGGCTTGCTTAAGGCCATAAAGAGAGCGACGAAGGCGACAAACCATGCCCTCAGGAACAGAATACCCAGGTGGGGGGTGCATGTAGACCTCCTCACGCAACTCACCATTAAGGAAGGCATTCTTGACATCAAGCTGAGAAATAGACCAGTGGCGAGCAGAGGCCACAGCAAGAAGAGTGCGAACAGTGGTCATGTGCGCGACAGGAGCAAATGTCTCGTCATAATCACGGCCATGCTCCTGCTGAAAGCCACGCGCCACAAGACGAGCCTTGTAGCGCTCAAGAGAACCATCGGAGCGGGTCTTAACTTTATAGATCCACTTACAAGTGATGGGACGAACACGTGGAGAAAGAGAGACAAGATCCCACGTGCCGGTGCGCTCAAGAGCAGCAAGCTCCTCGGCCATCGCATGCTGCCATTCGGGATGAACAACAGCATCACGGTAAGAAGTAGGCTCAGCAAGAGTAGCACCAGCAAAACCAAAGCGATTTGGAGGCCGTCGCGGGCGAGCGCGGAGGCCATACCGAGGGGAAGGTGGCGAATCCGGAGAAGATGAGTCACCCAGAGAAGATGGCTCATCGGACGGAGATGGCCCAGAGGAAGTAGAAGGCACATCAGAAGGAGGCTCAACACGCGGTCGACGTGTGTAGAAAAAAGGATAGGACGGAAGAGAAGAGGGTGCCGGTGGAGCTGGAGGAGATGATAGTGGAGAAGAGTCAACAACAGGAGTGGGTGGAGAAGAGTCAACAACAGGAGTGGGTGGAGACTCAGGGGGAGGTGGAGACTCTATAGGACGAGTGGAAGAGGGCACAACAGTGATCGGTGTATCAGGAAAGGTCAGAAAAGATAGAGGCTCAACAGGGGAAGGCGAAGGAGAAGCTGGACGTGGAAAGAAAGGACGGGACTCATCGAAGGTCACATCCCGAGAGACCCGCATACGACGAGCAGTGGGATCCCAACAGCGATAGCCCTTATGCTCCGGACTATAGCCTAAAAAGATACACTCAACAGACTGAGCAGTCAGTTTGGTGCGTTCACGAGGAGCTAAAAGAACATAGCAAACGCAACCAAACAGACGAAGAGTAGAGTAGTCAGGAAGAGAACCAGAAAGGCGCTCAACAGGAATCCCGCCCTGAAGGGCAGAAGAGGGCTGAATATTAACAAGATATGTGGCAGTAGAGACAGCCTCAGCCCAAAAGTGAGGTGGAATAGAAGCGGCGATCATGAGCGCACGAGCAGTCTCAAGAAGGTGACGATGCTTACGCTCAGCAACACCATTCTGAGCATGAGCACCAGGACAAGAGAACTGAGCAAGAGTGCCCTGCTCAGCAAGAAAACCACGAAGATGACGAGAAAGATACTCGCCAGCAAAATCAGCACGAAAGACACGAATGAGAGTGGAGAACTAGGTACGAACTATGGTGGCAAACTGTCTATAGATGGAGAGAACCTCACTACGAGCAGACATAAAGTATATCCAAGTGTGGCGAGAAAAATCATCTATAAAGATAATATAGTAGCGATGACCCCCTTTCGAAACGAAGGGGGCCGGACCCCACACATCCGAGTGAACAAGATCAAAAGGACGCTGAGACACAGACTCACTATGAGGATAAGGTAACTGAATTTGCTTACCCAGTTTACAACCCTGACAATCTAAAGACACGTCTCCTGAGACAGACCCCAGAAGACCACGACGAACTAACGACGATAGACGAGATCCACACAGATGACCAAGATGGTGATGCCACTGCTGGAAGGAGCCGGTGGACGAGCGGACAGAAGCGGAGAGACTGGCAGCGGCGGCAGCGGAGGGAAGGTGAAGCCAGTCAAACTCCCAGAGACGCTGAGAATCAAGGCGGCGAGGGCCAGAACCAACCAGAGTGCCCGTCTGACGGTCCTGAACACAACAAGAGTCAGAGTCGAGAATAACCCGACAACCAAGATCAGTAATCTGTCCAGCAGAAAGAAGCTGCATGGTAAGGCGAGGCACATGAGCAACAGAAGGAACATGAAACAAAGAAAGTGCTAAGAGTGCCTCGACTAGCAACAGGAAGAGGAGTACCATCAGCAGTGAGAACATGAACAGGAGAATTTAGAGGTCTAAGAGAGGATAGAGCGGAAGAGTTAGAAGTCATGTGGAAAGATGCTCCAGAATCAAGGATCCATGGGGAAGTACCTGACTGTGTAGAGGGTGATTTCTCATTGCTGGAAGAGGGAGTAGCAGAACCTGCAGAACCTATCGCAGCGAGTAGACGTCGAAGACGGGCGATCTCCTGCTCAGTGAACGAGGTGGCGGAAGTAGTCGAAGCAGCTGAAGGAGTCGAGGAAGTAGTCGAGGAAGAAGCTCCAGTGCCCGGTGAAGAGCGACGTGCAAGGTGACGCTTCTTCCGAAAGCAAGTAGACTCAAGGTGGCCATCCTTATCACAGTAGGTGCAATGAGGACGGCCACCACCCGACGAGGAACGACCACCACCACCTGTGGGAACCGGTGGAAGAGGCAGAGCACTGAAGCGGGAAGCAGCCGGTGCAGAAGGCGGTGTAGCCGATGGACGAACAGCAAGCACGGAGGGAAGTGGCAATAGACCTGAGCCACGCAGGCGAGTCTCCTCTGCACGAATCTCTGTAAGCACCTCCAGAAGGGAGACACGAGGCTGACGGGCAAGAAGCTGGGCACGGCGCGACTCAAACTCAGGACGAAGCCGCGTCAAGAACTCGTACACGCGCAAGAACTCGCGGTCAGCACGAGCATCCTGACAGCACTGACAAGAGCCACAACCAGGACGTCGAAGAGAATCCAGCTGGCGCCAGACAGCAGAACTCTGAGCATAAAACTCATCAACCGTGGCATCACCCTGCTGAAGAGAGTGCTCCTGGCGAACCACGGACAGGAACAGAGCGTCGCCAGATGGCTCATAACGCTGACGAAGGTGAGTCCACATCTGGAATGCCGTAGAGAAGCCCACAACCTCAGAAGAAAACTGAGGCTGAAGACTGGCGACGAGAACAGCAGCAGCACGAGCATCATCATCAAACCACTAAGTGTACACGGCCAGCAGAGCACCGTAGGAATCCAGAGCGTCCTGATAAGCGGTGACAGCAACATCATAGGCAGCGCGGTCAGCATCAGTAGGTCGAGCACCAAGCTTGGGCTCAACTGGCGCCACTGGAGAAGCCGGACATGGAACATCGCCGGAGAGGACGCCCCAGAGACGAAGACCACGCATGTGGATGCGCATATGGGAGACGAAATCGGTGAAATTGACTCCATCAAAAATCACCGGGCAACGAGGGAGAGAAACGGTGCCCGATGACGAAGACATCGTACTGTTTTTTTTTCTTTTCTTTTTTTTTCCTTTTTTTTTACTAACCTATACGGGCTGTTAGCCCGTGCCCGTGCGCCTCAAAAAACAGAGGCCGCCGGCCTGTTCGAGCGGGGGAGGCGGCGGAAGGGGCGCAGAGGGCGGCGGCGGCCTGGACGGCGGCGGCGGCCGGCGGAGCGGCCAGAGGCGGAGCGGCGCCGGCGGGAGGCCGGGGAGGCCGGGAGGCGGCCGGGGAAGCCGAGGGCGGGCGGGCGGCCCGGGCGGGCGGAGGAGGGGGAGCCGGCGGCCGGGCAGGTGGAGGAGAGGGAGCCGGTGGCCGCGCAGGCGGAGGAGAGGGAGCCGGTGGCCGGGCGAGCGGAGGACGACGGGCCACCGGATCCGGCGGCGGGCGACCGAGTCGGGCGGGAGGCGGCGGGAGGGAGGCGGGCGGCCAAAGACGGCGGAAGGCCGGGGATGCCGACGGAGCGGTGGAGGCCCTAGGCCGGCGAGGCAGAGGCCGGAGGCCGGCGGGTGAGCGGAGGCAGGGGGTGGCGGCGGACGGGTTGCGGCGTCCGGATTTTACGGGTAAAAAAAAACTAAACCTAATGCTCTGATACCATGTTATGAATATGCAACCTGGATCTATTGCACAGCCCAATAGGCATATATATAGTACAAGAGACTTGGAATACAAGGCAAGGAGAGTCCTATGCCAATACGAATACAAGAATACAACATGTATCCTACTACATCTCTAACAAATATTACCTCACATCTGAACTGGTCGAACAAGTTACAAAATAGATAACCAACTCCACCAAAGGTACACACGATTCAAGGTAGATTGACAAGCAATTAGAGTAACAATCTGCACATATTTCTGATATGATGCTCTGGCTAGAAAGCCAGCACCATAAATTCGGTATACAAAAGCTCAATACAATTGATTTCTGTACTTAACAGATACGAGATAATAGATCTATAAAAGGGTTAAAATGCCAACACATTTGCAAGTTTAACAACTGCGACGCATATTTGGAACCTACTACCAAAGAATTAATGGAACTAAGCTTTGCGGTATGTACAGGGCTGCGCGTAGAGCTGTGACTAGAAAGCCAGCATCATAAATTTGGTATACAAAAGCTCAATAAAATTGATATCTGTACTTAACAGATACGAGATAGGAGATCTATAAAAGGGTTAAAATGCCAACACATTTGCAAGTTTTAACACCTGCGACGCATATTTGGAACCTACTACAAAAGAATTAATGGAACTAAGCTTATGTACAGGGCTGCGCGTAGACATCAAAAAATTGTGTGTGAGACCAGGACTCAATCTTCTCAGTACCTGGATTCTGCTCATTTACTTGTAAAAGAACTTCCATATCTCCCGGTCAGATAACTCAGTTAAAAGGTGGCCACCAAGGACACCTTCCTCCTCCATCAAAGCTCTAAGCTGCCTTGCGCCACCGTTGGAACCGACCAAATTCTTCTTTGAAGCCAGATACAGGACACCATATGGAGGGCGTAGGCACTGCAAGAGTAACATGCAAAATTGAACACTTCGAAGAGAAATCACCAGTTATTTTAGAATCTGCTACTGCTTCATATAAGCACTTATGGGCGTTCAATGTAATGTCACTAAACATGCAAAATAAAGGAGACGAATTACTCTAACTATTATCTTAATCAGTGAAGGAAGCTTAGAAGCTTCAAATTTTGTGCTCCATCACAATTTCAGCTAGATGCATGGGGAACTGTATGACACATGAAAAGCCAATATGGAGCCAGGAACTGACCTTTGTGATAAGGGCATAGAGCTTCTTTAGAGAGTTCACTGCACTCGGGACCTCAGAAATCAAAATTACGTCGTAGCCTCCATCTGCTGGGTCAGTCTCGCTGGCCCTCTCCCATGCGCGGCTACCAGAAAGCTTCCTGGATTGCCTGGAGCAATGGTCATGACCAACTATACTGCTCCCATCATGGCTACTGCAGCCATCCATAAAATCATCCTCAGAGAAGCTAAGGTTTGTGGGTGGTGCAGGCGTATGCACAGCTGAGAGAATTGTAGGGAGCTCCTCCCACTCCCCGGCGTAGAAATGGACATTGGGAGCTAACAGCTGTCGAGATGGTGTAACTGGGCTCTCCGATGGTCTGTTCTGCCTGTCTCGAGCCTGCTCAAGATTTGCAAGCACATTGGGTATTGTTCTGCATCTTATGGTTTCTGCATTTATGTCCTGAAAGTGGACTGTAGATGCACCCTGTAGTGGCATTTAAGCAATAAATCAGTCCGCTGGAATTTCAATAGGCATATCGAAATGAACAAGAAGCAGATACACATAGCTAAAGAAAATAAAGAAAACTATAGATCTATTTTGAAATAAGCAGCCCCCGTCATAAGCAATGGACAAGATGAACGCACCTTCAAGCAGGCAAAAATCCCAGCCAGACCAGATCCACATCCAAGCTTCATCAATTACCAAAAGAAATTAATGATTCATAAAATACATGAGGAATAAAAAAATGACCATGCAGAACGAGAGTCTTAAGGCTGAGTTTTGAAAATAACGAAACAATATGACTGAAGTGGTGCAGTAGACATAGTCAGCTACTAATTTAGCAGTTTCTTTGGGTAGATAGATATCAAGCTTAAATAAACTTTGCCTCAAAAGACATGAAATAACCTAAGTACCTATACTAGTTTTATGCAGGAATCCAGACTGCCCAGCATGCATTCTGCTTCTATGGAAGCAAAAGCAGGGCAAGACACCTAGTCAGAGGAACAGAGGCCGTCTAGATGAAATCTGTAATGACTAGCAAAAAGGGCAACTTTTCTCAATGGGAATTTACCTCTAGAACTCGCTTGCCCCTGAAGCTCAACTGCCCATCACGGATCTCATTTTTAAGAATGTTGACGAGAGTAATAGAACTCTCCCAATATTTCAGAGTCCCTGAGAAAACCAGGAAAGAAATGATGAATAAGTTTCCCAATTAGAATTTGGAATATATTCATAGAGGACAGAAGTCTTGCATAGGCGGTTACCATCGTGTTTCGATGATGCTACTTCAGGAGAGGAAAAGGCTATCATATCTGCCACACTGACCTTCCCCTGAAACACAAGAGAAACATATTAATGTTGAAATCTAGAATTGACAACTTGAATGTTTGGGCAATTGCTAATAGAATCAAACAAAATTTAGTGTCAACCAGACAACTAAGAAACTAGGCAATTTGCATGAGCTGCTCACCTTGAAAATATGAAGCCCTTGCAAATCAACCTTCTCACCAGCATATTTGTAAGGATGAGCACTCTGAAAAAAGGTTCAAGATGTACTTTATTTGTTTATTCATGAAATACAATATAATTTTTTTACCAATCAACAGTTGAGCAGACCCTCTGCAGAAAGCGGATAGCATAACCATTTGGAGTTCCATATATGAAATATCAAACAAGTAATACCTTTGATGGGATTATTTCAACAGCTGGTGATGGTAGATGCTGATCCCTCTCTGATACAATCGGAACACAACTGATGGCCTTGCTGGGAAGCAAGCCAGGGAAACAATGAACAAGTAGCGACGGTGCCTTCATTGCGCTACCTGTTAACTTCAGTAGTTAAGAAGCTTATGTATCTACATTTGTGCTACAGTAACTTTTCTAGAATGAAAAGATAATCAATACAATCTCTCTACCGATAATATGAACACCACGCTATTGCAAGAAGCGCAAGAGAAGATGGCTAAAAACAATATATACCATACCAAAATCTACTCAACGTGTGAAATATAATGACTCCTAACCATTTTGACAATGTCTCCATTGAAACTAAATCAACTATGATGCAAATAGAGCTGTGAGTCAAAACGACTTAGCCATTTCAACAATAATGCAACTACAAAGAGGAATTCCTATGCTCTTTACTAACTAATGGACCAGCGAAGGAGATCTTTTGGGCTCCAAACTTTTCAAGGAACATCAAATCACTACTAAATCAGAATAGGTACTACTAAAATCAGAATAGGTACACCTACAAAAGATGCCACCTTTCTTTTGGAATACAATACTAGTGTCTGAAGTTATGTTGGTTGTTGAATAGCCATCTGAGAGTTCGCAACTTCCAAATCCACAAAAGTGCCCAACAAAAAATAATCTAAACATCAGTACCACCACATACCCACAAGAAAATCCAAATACAATCAAACTTTCTGCGCAAATCTGTCGCCTTCAAGAGACTCTAGAGAGGACGATGGCAGAACTAAAAGGGAGAGATTGCCCACGCAGACGGATTATAGGTATGAAATGAAGAAGAGCAATCAAAGATAGCTTATTTTCACCACTTCTCATCCAGAAACGAAAATTTTGTACTACTACGACACCTGAACTAAATCTATCCGGATTCGGCTCCCCGGGACAATTAGTTCATGAATACAGCTAAAGCACAACTCTGAAGCTACTTGAACCACAGATGCAGCCTGCAGAAAGCCTTTAGCTAACAAAATTACAGCCTTTTAGAACGTCAGCGTACACCTCCGAGGCCCTCCAAGAAAGGAGCATAAAAACTCCGTAAATCCAAATCACCACACTGAAATCCAGTAAACCCACCAACTTCTCGATCCATCCGCCGAATTTCCATCAGATCAATCCGTAAAACAACCAAAATGGCGACGCATGAGAGAGAATCAGACCAAGTACCCGAAGAACTAGCGCGAAAATCCCCAACGACGATTCCTCCTCTCCCCCACTCTAAACCTCAAACCTTAACCTGACGCCACACCAAAGCTCGACGATCCCCACGGAATCTCCCCAAGAATCAAAGCTCCACGAAATCGAACCACCGAAGGGAGGAGCGGAGGTTTACCTCCTTGACCGGAGCGGGAAACATCCAACAGCAAGGCGCGCCTCTGCCTCGAAGCAACGCCTTCTTACCCGCACGCTCTCCTTCAAGAATCGCGACGAGTCCAATCCCCACTCGGACGCTTTCCGTTCTCGAGTCAGAAAGTAAAACCGCCACCGTCTGGACTGGGGCGGCTCGGTCTCCGGAAGGCGTGGGCGCGGGTGGGGTATATATAGGCGGAGATGGAGATGTAGATGGAGACGGAGACCGGGGCGCAGCAGGAGAGAAGCTTCGCTCCTGCTTCTGCCATGGCTGCTCCGGTCCGCTCGTATAAAGCCGTGGGGTTGTGTGTGTGTGTGGGGGCCTCGTGGGAGAGTAGCGAAATTACCGGGCTGCCCCTGGGGTGGTGGAGTAGCGGAATACCCGCGCCGTGCGGGGGGGTGTCAATCCCGAGGGCCACTTTTGGCAAAGAAAAGCGGCCTTCCTTTCGAATTTCTCTGCTGTGGCATCTGGCAAAGCCGGCTGGCCACCCCGGGGCTCGGGTCAACTGCTGTGCCTCGCATAGAATTTGCAGTTGTAATTACAGGAATTTGCAGGAATTTGCAGTTGTAATTACAGGAATTTGCTGTGCCTCAACGGATTCCAGGAATTTGCAGTTGTAGCCGACCATAATCTAATTTCCTTTATTAAAAAAATATAGCTAATTTGCTCCTCCAAGTTTTTATTCAAGGGCTCACATTGATAATTCAACTTTGATCAAGTCTATTCTATCCTCAATTTTTCTGTTTCGGTCCAAACAAGTCCCTCGGCCACATGACGTGCCACATGAGACATGGATACGGGACCCATTTGATGACTCAGCCAAAGTGAAAGTCCGTTTTGCCCTTGGTTTTCTTATCACCTTAATTTTCTCTTCTCTTTCCTAGTCGCACCATAATTTTCGCATGAGTTTTTCAGTTATGGTTTCCTCCATATTAATACAAACACAATATGGCGTGTAATTCCTAATACTCCAGCGTTTCAAGAGATCATAATGCATACTCCTGTGAAGTGTGCATTCATTGCACGGTTTAGGAATTACATCCATTAAAAAAAACATGTCTAACTACGTGCCTCTAAAAAAGAAGAAAAAGAAAACCGGAAAGTAAATCAAGGGCAAAATGGGCATTCTACATTGGTTGAGTAATCAAATACGTCTCGATTTTCACGTCAGTACATCTACGTGGCATGTTACGTGGTCTGAGGGAATTGTTTGGCCCAAAATTAGAGGCTAAGGACGAAGACAGACTATTAGAAAGCTCTGGGACTAAAATGGTCCCTCGAGTGATAGTCGGCCAAGTTGGTTATTCTACCAAAATGAACATAATCAAAAGAAGTATCCAGAAACTTGCTGTGTGTGATCTTTCATTTCAAAAAGTTATTATGTCTTTTTTTTTACGCTATTACGTCTGAAATTAAAAGGTACTCACTTCGTCCTAAATATAAGGCATATTTTGTTTCGTTAAGACAAGACTTTGACCAACGATTAATCTATTAATATGTGGTTTATGTGATATAAAGTCACGATTATAAGTAAGTAATTTTGAATACGAATCTATTGATATCAATTTTATGTCATATAAACTATATACTAATGGAGTAATCGTTGGTCAAAATCTTTTCTTAATCAAACAAAATACACTTTACATTTTGGGATGGAAGAAATATAAATTTTCCCTGAATAGACATAAACTTCGTGGAATTAAGCTGGAGGTATGGAGGTACGGTGTACATCCTAGTCTTTTCCAGGTGTTCCGCCTGATACAAAAATGTGTAGAAAACCGTATATTTTCTCATGAGTCTATCGAAGTTCCAGCATGTGGTAAATACCGATTTAATATCTTAGGCACGAGCAACCAGACAATGCACGGTGACATGCACAGAATTATACTAATAGTGGCAGTTTGAGAGACATGTATGGAGTATCACAAGTGTCAACTATCTGTAAAAAGAACGAGTGATAAAATGCCAAATATTCGAAAAAAGTGTGTAATTAAGAAATAAAAGGTAATTCCTCAAATCGCTCTTATTTACTAGGAAAATATGCTCTGTGACGTACTCTCTTCGTTTAGAATTATAAGATATATTTTAACGTTCTAAATTGAGGTTTTGACTAATAATTAGTCAATAACATATAAGTTATATGACACAAAGTTGATATCCTTTGATTTCTTTTATAACTATTAGTGAAATATTGTACAAGTAGTTTATGGTCAAAGCATAAACTTAAATAATTAAAATATTCTTATAAATCTAATGGAGGAGTAATCAAATGAATTGGTCTAACCGAAATTAGACTCCTACGATCGTTTTACTGTCTTTTTTACTTGTCAACAGATTTTTCTCTAAATAATTCGTAGCATCTCTTGGCGAAAATATGTTCCCTATCACCGGACTCAAGGGGTACAAGAAACAATACCATTAAGTGCTATAGAGACAACACCTCTCTCTCTACCTGTGTGTATATATATATTGGCTATTTCCGGTATTGTCTCTAAGTACACGAAAAAGGTACACGGCATTATTCACAAAATATTACTATTCAAAATCATATTCCTTCTTAATTAAATAAATAAAACTTTTGATTCTTCGTAGTCTTTAATATGTAATTTTGAATATTACTTTTTAGATAAGTATGTAAATAAAATTATTTTAAAATTTTATATTATAGAATAATTTTTAATAAAAAATCTAATGGTATAACAAGCTTATTACCTCTTTTGTCAAAAAAATATGAAACGTATTTTGACACTTTAAATTTAAACTTTGATCTAATTTTTTCAATAATTTATTAATATACTAATAAAATCACGATCATGTAAAAGTGTTTTTAATTAAAAAATCTAATTATATCAATTGTATGTTACATAATATACATTATGTGGCTTAATTGTTGCTCAAAACTTGCTCTTGGACAGTTAAAATATACATCATATTTCTGAACAAAGGGAGTAATAAACTGGTGGCGATGCTCTCACTTTCGTGTGGGTTGCCTTTATTTATTATAGTCGAACAACCGTTGAAGCAGAAGTAGTTTGCACACAAACGCACGTTAAACAATAGTAATAACAAGCTCAATACTAAGAAAAGAGAGAATGCATAAATTCATCAGTAGTAACAAGCTCTTCAATAACTTGTTATAAGACATTACTAAGATAAAAAGTTTATATGTTGGTGCGAGAGGATGGGGCTCATAAAATGAATCTCTCCAGTAAAGCATTTGCTTGTTACTAATATCTTGGTACAAGACCCAAACTTGTTTCTTCTTATAGTAACAAGCACGGTCTGTTTTCTCTCACTCTCTATTTCACATCAGCAAAAACTTACCCTATGACAAGCCCTTAATAGTAATCGGTGAGGTGTACTCCAGCAAGTTGTTGCTTAGAGAATATCAAGCTTCATGGAAAGACAAGCTCTAAGCTGGGCTGTTTCTTCACCTTGTTATGAAGACGCTACAAAATTATTAATTGTTGTCATGTGTGAGGTAGCGAGAGGTGGTCGACCGTTTTCAAGTAACCAGATAGCCTTCAATAAAGAATTTGTTTGTTGCTAATGTGTTGGTGGAAGAGGCATTTTGTACTCCTTGTAGTAACAATCTCTATCTTTATATCTCTTCTACGTGACCGAAAATCTGAAGTGGCACATTTTCAGTAACATCTGTCATGGATAGCAATAAGCAGTTATCGGTCGCGGTCTCAGTATCTGTTCCACTATTCTATTACTTTCCTTGGCTGAAGCTTCGTTCCAAAATTTCGATACTTTTCTTGGCTGAAGCTTCGTTCCAAAATTTTCGATACTTTTCTTCGCTAGAACTCCTCTCTATCGCAGTAGTAGATTAGTACTACTATTATCCTGTTTCTTTTTTTCTATAACCATATTTCCAAGTCAAAAGATAGAAGAAGGAAGGCACGCAGAATACTCAACGACCTAGCATGAAGATGTACATTTTCCTTCTTTTGCCCTCTTCGTTTTGGGGTCATGTCAAGATCCTTCCTGACCATATCGGTGGACGTCTGAACAAACAGGAAGGAATCCAAACACGCCCAATAAACTCTCATTTCGATATGAATCGGGTAGGAGAGCTTTTGACAATAAGCCCAGGGTGCGTGTTCGGTGATTTCAATCTACAAATAAAGCGTATGAGTGGCATATGCCTTGCCCTGTCGTTTCACCACCATTCCACGGTACCTTGTCTGCCAAGGAAGTCGTGCAGGATCTTGACGGCAGGAGAGGAAATCAGGAGAGGGGAGTAGGTGAGGATGCAACTCCTCACACATACTACTCGTGGAGTAAGTCTAAAAAAAGCTCCCTTCTAGATGCATTCCTTTCTTTCCTGTACCCAATCCTCTCCTCTCTTTTTTTCTCTGTGTGTGTGTGCACAAGGGCAGCAGCGTTTTGTGGTGACAAAAGCAGACCAACTACTCACTTGTCAAGTAGGTGTGGTCAACTTCAGTAACTACATAATTACATGTGTAAGGTTACTCGTCATTTGCTTGCGGAGATTTAGACATGACTCGGGGAGTGCTTGCGGAGACGACGCCGTCAGGATCTCAATTTGTATCACGGGACCTTCCAACCTCGCAGAAGTGGATCATTCGGATCTTGGTCCAGCATAGAATTATAGTTATAAAATAATCGACCAAGTCTTATATATTGTTAACTGTTAAGGATGACTTGGTTATACATCCTAGCATGACTCCACAGTCAGTTCTTAGCAACACGAAAACAATGGATCCCAATGCAAACAACCTTGCTCGCGCATAAGGCTGTATTTAACACTACAATAGATTATGATAGTCTTATTTAGTGGAACCGTTTTTCTGTATTTTGGCATTTGGCAAACTGCTTTCATATAATCTGCAGAAAAAGAGTTTAAAATCTCGATCTAGTTAATAGAAAAATAGAAAAGATATATCTAACTGTATAGTAAATGAAATATTTTTATTTTAAGTAAATTACTCAAAACTACAACTTTAGGTACCTTATATCATTTCATCTCACTTTTTGAAACCTTTTTCACAAAAATCATATGTTTTCGTCTAAGCTATAATGTTGCATCCAAATCTAGTCAATTCTCTCAATTAACAGTAAGTCTGACATATATGGCTCATGTATCACTTAAATAGACTCCCCTTCTGTCTCTCTCTCTCCACACGCGCATCCAGCTGAATTCGCATGAGCCACCAAATCAGCGAGCGCGCGCGCGCATCCAGCTGAATTCGCATGAGCCACCAAATCTGCCTCACTGTTGTGGCTGCTGTTACTGGTGGGGGCGCTGCTCACTGTCGCAGCAGGGGTGGAGGTACAAAATGCCGAGTTTTTTTTTAAAAAATTATTTAAAAATTTCAGAAATAATACCACATTAAAAAATTACAAAACTGGTCTCAATCGCCACCAGCCCTGACGATTAGGGTTTAACCGCCACGCACTGTGGCGATAGGAACCAATCGCCAACCGCACCAACGATTTAGTATGGAATCGCCAAGCCGCGTGGCGATTGACTGTAATCGCCAAGCCGTGTGGCGATTGACTGTAATCGCCACAGGGGATGGCGATTGGGTCTAAATTGCCAGTGGACGTAGCAATTGCCCCCTCTGATTATATAGCCAGGGCGCTATCGCCATGGCTCATGGCGATAGCGCCCTGTGTCCTGGCGGTTACGGAGAATAACTACCTATCGCTACTAGGGATGGCGATTGCGCCCTATCGCCACCCGCATGGCAATAACACTTAATATCGTCAGTACGGCTGGCGATTGCCCCCTATCACAAAGTGTGGCGGTTGCGCCCTAATCGCCACAGCTAGTGGTGATTGAGGCCAGTTTTATAATTTTTTTAATTGTGGTATTATTTCTAAAATCTCTGAATAAAAAAATAATATTTTTAAAAACTTACAGAATGCCACCCTCCCAGCTACAACACAGTGTGTCATCTAGATCCTAGCAATATGAAATTTACAACACGGTTGAGCTACAGAGACACTTATATGTGTCCGCAAAAGGTTTGCCACAACACTTTTTGCCCGTCGGAAAAAATGATATCGGGGGAAGCATTTTCCCGGCACTTAGAAAAGGACGACGTTTTCATATGTGCCGTGGTTGGTCTAGCACAACACTTACAAAATGCGTCAGATCCGTTCTACAGCGGCACATATTATGTGTGTGGCTTGGTCTGATGCTGGCACATAGTATAGACCCCCTCGGGACCAAGCGCGACACATAATATGTGCCCCGTCTGCACCAAATATGTGGCATGATAACATTTGAGGTGGCACGTAGTATGTGCTGGGCTACCAAGCATGCCACATATTATATGCCAGATTTGACGTAGCACGACATATAATATAAACCATTTAAAGTCTATCGTGGCACCATATATATGCTGGGTTTTGTTAGCTCAAAAACGACACCTAGTATGTGCCTTTTTCCTTCGTCCCTGACATTTTGAAATATCAAGATCTCTTGTGCCACTTGGGTTGTGCCTTCTCATTCCCACGTCGTAGTTTCTTTGCACATTTCTTCTCTTCTAGATTTCCGAAGACTACGTTGTTGATACATCCTTTAGCCTAAATGGCTCTAATTTTTCTAAATAGTATTATCCCCTGCTTCACCCTGTCCAAGAAACTCATATTCCCCTTAGAATTGATGGGTTAACTAGTTAACTTGTTTTTCTTTTTGCATCTACCAAATAATGATTCATGATCTCTAATTAAACCGACTCAGACTACAGTGTAGTTCAGTTTGGTGGATTATTTTCTGTAATCAGGGAGGAGGGAAAGCTGACGCGCAAGCTTATGAAATGCATGTATATCTTTTTACCGAAGGATAGACGAAACCTGGGAGCAGTTCAATATTTTTATATTTTGCATAATTGGCTGATGACTAGTGATTGGGCCTTCAAGGTTCTTATGGCCTGACCTGTACTGTTCGTACCTTTGTTACATTTTTTAATTCATTGTGAATTTATTTTGTTACGTCCAGAGTTTGTTCACCACCTATGCAAAAATTCAGGTAAAGCTTGCTAAGGACTATTGTTGGGAGGTATGGGAAAAAAACTTGATGTCATCATTAAGGAACTAGACCAAAATTTTCACACCGAAGAATGTTTATCCTGGTAAGATGTAACCTGGTATTAGGAATGAAGCCACAGTACAATCTTGCCAAAGTAAATTGAACTTCATTTCAAAGTGAAAATCCAGTTCGGAAGTAAAATTGTATTTTGTCTGAAAGTGATAGCATGTACACTTTTTTTAGCATCACTAACGCTATTCGAGATATGGAATACCAGTACAAAAGTTTTAGCACATTTCAGTTGAAAGTAATTTCAATTGAATTTGTAAGTATACTAGGAAAATACACTTGAAAGTACTGCATATGGAAGTATTAGGCAAATGCAGTTGAAAGTGGAAGTAGCCAATTTCCAGGGCCGTTTTTATCCCTGAATTACAGCTATCCCAAAGGGAACAGAAAAGGCGCCAAAAGGAACACCTCCAAATCAGCCATGAAATGGTATCCTCCAGCCTTCTCAGATCGCGGCCCAAAAGCCCATAAAAGGACACGCGAACAGAAAAAGGAATAGGAGAATAGGGCCGCGGGCGGGAAGGGGAAGTGGCTGGGCATGCGATTCTCCTGGGAACGTGAAAGTGGCAAGCCAGAAAAGGGTATAGACGGGATGATAGGCTGACGATCAACCACCAATTAGGTGCTCCCCAATTACTGTTATAATGATAATTGCATTTCCATTGTTACATAGCTAGATTGATGCAATTTTGCTAATTAAGTCATGGTCGTTACATGTTTAAGCGATTGGATCCGTGGTGATTTCTTCTTCCTGCCCTTTCGAGCCATTGCATCCCTAGCATATCCAGAGTTATGCCTTCCTACATTTTAGACAGATGAACAATCTCATGATAATTGATAAGATTTTCTGCCGAACAGAAAAGTTTCTACTCCCTTGCAAACATCTATGTTGCCTCATTTCAAAATGCTCACGGATTTAATAAAACGAATTAAAAAAATGTAGGTGGTCATCTACGACCATGCGTGCACAATTATTACAAAGCTGACACAGGACGTCTAAATAAGCAGCACGACGGCAGACACGGCGACCGCGCCGAGGAGAACGACTACGCCGGCGACGCGACGGGAGCAGAAAGAACTTTCCGGAGCCGGCGCTGGGGCAGACGAGGGTAGTAGCGAGAGCCACCGGACGGCGCTGGGGAGTAATGACTCGGTGCGCGAGCCTCTTCGCCAACGCTAGCCGGGGCCTCCACCGGCGGCGCGCTGTGGCTTGATGATGGCCACCGCGCTCGCGATGGTTGGGGCCCGGAGTCGGGGCGGAGGCTTGGCCATCCAGGCCAGGCATCGACGGTGACGGCGCGTAGACCGGTGGCTCCTGATGATGTGCTGATCCAGGCGTCGGAGCGTGATGATGGCCATGGTGATGCGGACGTGGAGCATGGGCCGGCTGGTCGGCGTGAACTGGCGCCGGCGCTTGAGCGTGGTGGCCATGGTGGCCATGGTGGCGCGGGCTTGGAGCATGGGCTGGCTGGTTGGCGTGGTCCGGCACCGGTGCTGGAGCGTGCTGATGCGAGCTCGGTGCATGGGCCGACTGGTTCGCGTAGCCAGGCGCTGGAGCGTGGTGCGGGCTTGGATGGCCGTGAGGAGCTAGTGCCGGCGCACCGGAACCACCGTGACCGGGAGCGCTCGGTGCGTGAGCAGACGCTGGCGCCGGACTGTGATGACCATGGTGGTGACGAGGGCTCCGCGCCGGAGCATGATGACCATGATGGTGACTAGGACTCGGCGCGGGAGCTTCAGGCGGTGGCGCATGACGATGGTGGCGGTGAGCGCGAGGCGCGTAAGCCGGCGACGCTGCCGGCCCGTGGTGGTAGTCGTCGTGTGCCGTGGAAGGCGCAACCAGCAGCGAGGCCAGCAGCATTGCCATCACCCACGGCCATTGGCGAGATCGGCTTCGCCATGGCGAGAAGCTATCGATGGACTGATGGATACGTGCTACGGTACTGCCTCGTCTTGCAATCGTAGGGAGCGCATATATATAGCCATAAACGATATATTTATTTCCAAGGCATGAAACTTGGAAACATTTTCAATTTGTGGTGTATTTGGCAAGTAGGGAGACAGCTGTGTCGTCTTAACAATGGCAAGTTTTTAATCTGTATGCTCGTTATGCGCTAATAGTATATATATATATATATATATATATATATATATATATATATATATATATACACTACGATTTGATTAATCCGTTCCCTGCTCACGAGTTGCCAGGAAACAAATCAATGTCATTCGATCGTATTCCAAACAGAATTCCAGTTCCAAAAAAACGAGTAGATTCTCAGATTGGACTGTGAACTGTAGAATATATTGCTGCCCATGCGTCTAGTATGCTAACGTACCAACAGAAAATGTTGGCCATCAGAAGATCGCAGTTGCACCATGATGAATATTTTACATACCGTAGGAAGAAGAAATGTTACACTTCCAACTGATTACCTCAGATAGCAAACGCAAACCATTGTTATGAGGAGAAAATTTCACCCCGACATAAATCATCTTTTCCTAACTCATAATGTCCCCTTGTATCCAAGAGTTTTCTTGGAATTTTGAACATAAAAGAAAATCTCCCTCCCTTTCTTATCACAGGACTACAATTGACTACGGTTCTGTTTTATTCGACGCTAACTTTGCGTAGCTAAGTTTTGTCATAAAAATGTAGCTAAAAATCAGCAGCACATTTGTGACAAATTTTAGCAAAAAGTTAAACCTATGACACCTGTATTATATGAGTGATAAATGTGGCAAGCCATAACTGTGACAACCAATTAAACACATATCTTCTAAGCTTAGTCGTGACAAACTTAGACCGAGAAGCTTAGGCGTGACAAACTTCTCTAAAGAAACAAACTGCCCCTACGCTCTGCCGATTCGTCACCACCTCACCGTACACGGTACAGAGCACCCCAATCGGAGACCAATAGCATTCCATCTCCACAAGGCCTGTTGAGTAATTAGACACGGACGGGTACCAGTGTACCACTTCGCCATTCAAGCCAAGAAAGTCTACTTCCTTAAAATTGGACAGTGCATTCTTACAAGATTACAACAGCATTTAAGAAAGAAAAAAAAACTAGTCCATTGGTGGAGCACACCTCCAGTACGCCCTATTTCGATGAAACAAAAACGGAGTTACAGATATAATTTATATACACTGAACTGGATGATGGGTGAGGCTTCGAGGTCAGGCCAGGGTGCAGTCAGTTGACAAACCATTAGGGATCCACCAGAATCTACTTCCTTTGCGTGCCGCACTCCTCTACTAACGCCACCTCACTGTAGCCAGCCCCAGAATCCGTAACAACTTCAATTTTGCATTGTGTACCACCGGTATACGACCAGAGGGTTCTCAACGGATGGAGCTCAGATCTTAAGCAAAGACCGACTAGTGCTATCGATGTTGGTGGTCACAAGCCTGGCAGGTTTCCACAGATCTGGAGTTTGTATAGCTGCACTGGTCACACGTCAGGTGTTGCTATCATCCACACCACGGCTTGAGCCACCTGATTTGGAGCTGGTACTGGATGCCCTGTTCTTGCCGCTCTACTCTTACCACCAAGGCTCTTGGAAGTAGTGCTCTTGCTGCACATGCTATGGCTAGTAGAAGGTCCTACGTCATTTAATCCATTCTCCAAAGCCCGGACGAGATTCTCAAATAATTGCGAGTTACACTGTACCAAAAGGAAATGTCAAAGAAGATGCAGTAACAATTATGTCAAAAAAAAAGATGCAGTAACAAGAGGAGGAATTTAACTGACCATCCATTTAAAGTTGGGGATGACCAAGTCGTCAAAAGAAAATAAGTAAAGCATACATAGCATCACAATAATGATAGAAGACATGAAAGAAGCGACCTATATTACCTAGTTAATCCAGCTAACTTTGTACGGAAGTCATTGAAATCTTTGAGGGGGATTCTGCTTCAAGGTATATTTGAAGTTCTTTCTCTGCACATTGATGCAGCCGCTCCAAACCTGATTCCGCCTCACCTAGATAAAAGAACACAAAGTGCAAAATCAGATCAGTAGCATATGCTTATATGTTATTCATGACAGTAAAACTACAGACCTTGCAGATATTCAAAGAACTGTCTTTTGGCATGCTCATGCTCTGGGAGGTAATAACCATAGGCATAAGTCCACTTCAATACCCTCCTACATTCGACAATCTGCATGTCGAAATTAGACCGGTCATGAGAAAGCAAGAAGACTTAAAGAGAGCTAAACTTGTGATGAGAACAATGAAGTAATACCTGTAACCATGCCTCTATGATGAACTTGAGTTGTGACTCAGGTTGGCTCTGTATGTCACTTAACTTTTCAAGCTGCAGAAAGATTTGTGGAAGTCACTGTCACTAGGAGTTCTGGACAGGTGGACTGAGGTGACTATATTAAAGGTTGTGAAATGAATGGCAAGTATCATATATTCATATACCTTGTCGTTCTGCAGACTCTGTAGATCTCCTAATGCCTTGTGCCTCGACTGCATCATGAAGCAAAAAATGTCAAAGCAAGCATTGAGTTGAAACATAAGATTTACAGTCCAATTTCAATAACTGAAAGCAAGCTGCAATATTCCTTTCTACAAGAGACAGCATCCATTGTCAATATTTCTACAATGGAATATAAACTCTTAACAGGTTTAACACAAGACAAATAAGTGAGATTAAGAATAGCACTGCAGCACATGCCACTTCCTAGATATTTGGTGCCAAACAAGTTAGTGTCTTCTTTTTTTTCTTAACTCATATTGATCTTCTCATGTCAGACAATCAACCAACAACATATTTTATCATCTCAGATGGTTCAAGAACCGGAATCTCAACAATTATCCTAAGTGCACAACCAACTGCCCGTTCTTTATTTGGGCACTAAAAATGATGGCGTCGTGCCAAACCAAAGGCAATCATGGCTCCCATAAAAAAAGAAAAGCAACCATGGCCAACCTAGCTAACAGAACACTTGTGCACTTGGCAAGTTCAAATTGTCAGTCTGAATCCTAGTAATGTTCTGTTCATGCCACTTTTTTCACAACCAATAACTTACTGACTGATTTGCTGCCCATCGTTCATAATAATGTGTATATCTCTCAAGGGAGTTCTTCGCCATTTCTCTTCTCCTTTCAGATTCATCATACTGTAACCACAACAAAACATGATTTAGTACATCACGTTATTTAGGTAATGAAGTAAACATCACGGATCAGAATCATTACCGCTCCTTCTTGCCTTGCTGCCTCATAACGATTACAAGCATAAAATCCACCGGTCCTCTCTCCATGCTCTGACCATGAACCAAGACATAACCTAGAATATGATGGCACAATATCGTTTCAGCTACATGGGATTGCAAGTACTAAAAACAGAACATAAAAAGAAGTGTGATTGTGTACCAGCAAAACTCAAATTTACATGGAGGTGTGCATGTAATGTGCATGCATCCCTGGTTTTTCTCAATAGGCCGCTTGCACTTAGGGCAAGGCTTTGAATTAGCCAGTATCCTGAAACCATAACCAACAGTTGGGAAGTCAACTACACAGTTCACACTTGATAAAACTGAGATTTTTCTCTTTAAAAAAAATGAAATTCTTCTTCAGAGTTCAGATTCATCATGCAACCGCGCAAGTTATTCAAATTCCTGACAACTCCAAATATTGGGGGTTTTAGAAGATTATTATGCCATTTAAAGAATGGCAACCAAGCTAAAAAGTCCCCCTTGGCACTCTCACTCTTCTCCTGCCTGCCTGGCCATCTTGATCGCCACAGCAGGACAAGGTGCGTCCCACCATGAGGTCAAGGACAATCATCTAACTACCATCCACATTTTTTTTCGGTAACAGGGAACTACCATCCATAGTTACCATCTTCGTTATCTAAATAAAGGGTTATAACATCCGCAACCCACCCCAACTCAAAAGAACAACAGCAGCGGCGGTGGCAGATGTGTGCACACGCACAAAAATAAAGTGATCAAATGGATGTAAAGTGCTAAAGGCTGCTATAACAGTGCCACTTAGGCATAGGGATAGACTTTATCCTTGATTGAAATGGGCAGTGTTGAAAATAATATTCTAGTTCCACATTGTAAGCAAAAGGTCAGCATGAGTAACAAAAAGGTATATCCTACTATACCAGTTCATATTCTCAGACTCCGCACTGTTCTTGAGGATCCACTTTGAAACAGTGGCACAGTCTACTGGACGATGAGCTTCCTCAGTGCACTGCAAATTTTATTTCAGATAGTTTACATTCTGCTGATTACCAGACAAATGAATTAACAGTCAAATACTCACATTCCAACAAAACCCATACGAACAGTTGCAATTAACATCATAGCTGCCACTGCCCATGACAAATTCCACTGCATATTCACATCCAGGAGCAGGACACCACTTTGTCTGTTCCACGTAGAAATGACTTCAATAAACAGGGTAGTTGAATAAAATATCTATTATTAATTCAAGAGTTCACTAAATATGGCAGTTTGTTCACACAAATTACCAATTAACAGCACGATTTCGAAAATTAAAAATAATTGCATATAAGAACAGTATTGCTTGGGAAATTTAATGAGTACCAAAGTTCAATTATTTATAACGCATGGGAAATACTGACTACATTTGTTGTTGTTTTTTGTAATAAAAAAATGAGAGACAAAGACAGGAAATATGTATATTCACATGACCAAAAAAAATCTTCGATGGAAGGTGTGAGTACATCTGAATATCAGCCGCTCAGCTTTTCATTGTTCATGGTATTATGGTCCAGGTCTTTAATCAAGCTATAGCAACTTACCTTTCTATTATCTTCGATGTAAGATCTGCAGAGATATCGCCCATACTTTTCCTTATCCTCATCATCAGCCAGCGAATCGATCATATCTTGTCCAACTGCAGCAGCACAGGACGGGTCCGGACATCTCAACATCAAACATCCTGGACCATCATTTATAGCAGTGCTAATGTAACCTGCCAATATAATAGCTAATTTAATCAGTGACATCATATAAGTCAATTCTATAGTTATTTGCAGCAATTGCTTCCATGAAGCGTTGGAATAACATCAGAACTGTGCGGATGTGTAAAAACAACCAACCAAGGAACAAAGGAACACCACCAGTCTATTGCAGTGGAACTTATAATAAACCAGTACATATGATTGACAAGGCAACAAACTTCTTTTCCTAGAGTTGTTATATCTCATGAGTCTTAGTCTAAGGCTCAATCTGCAGTTGCTGAATTGTGATGTGCTGAACTTATTTTATAATTTGCTGTGGAAAATTAGCAATGGAAATAGGCAAAAGTTGGTTAGCCAAATGATAAAATAGGCAAAAATTGGTTAGGCAAACAGGATTATCGTAATCCATCGCAATGCCAAACGCAGCCTAAGTTATCCATTTGTTCAATTAGGACTACATTGGTACATCCACATGCAGTGTGGACTTCTTAGAATGTATGATGGATCTCACAACAAGGTCAAATATTAAGCTAAAAAAATTACTCGGCTAATCAGGCTACAGGCATACAATGATACAACATATAGAATGATAGATTATTGAATTTCTTTTAACAAATCCAACAAATTTATTGAAACAACGGGCAATAACTTCAGATAGTATAACAAAGATGTAATTGATGCCAATCACATCGGATAACTTAAGCACAGGTGAGCATTTTGTTTAAGTAAGCTTTGTAGGTAACCATGACATCAGTGAAAAAACATTTGAGAATGAAAAAAGTCCATTTTTCAAGCACGAACTCTCAAACCATCCATCTAAGTTTAAAATCGCCCGCTTTACCCCCAACCCTCCCACAAAAAAAATCCAATCCGAGGTGGTATTGAGCCGACATGTCCTCCAGCATGGACTCTATTTTGCGCTTCAGGCTAAATCCACGTCATCGCCGGGTATAAAATTACCAAGGACAAAGACACCATGAACCAAGTTTCCACATCAGCCCTTCTCAGTGATCTTACACCAGGCGTTGATGTGGACTCAGGCCGACGTGAAAAGAGATCCAACATGGCGGACAAGTCAGCTCCATACTGCCCTAGATTTGGTCAAGGTTGAAATCCAAACGGCTTCAACAGTTCAGGGTTTAAATCTAGACGGTTTGGGAGTTCGGGTTGCAGAAGGTATGATGTGACTACAAAATATGGTATCATCGACTATCACCACCCCAGTATTAAGGCAGTTGCCATGACCCGTGTTGTTACTTACAACATGAGTTATGAGAAGATCTGAGGCCCATATACAGAGTATTTCAAGTTCAGATTGACCAACCTCTCCAGCATGCAACACAGAAAGGATGGCCACATGCAGCAGCACTCATTGACGCACGCGGGCAACTTTCGAAACAAATTCCACATGTCAGCTGTTATGAAGTGAACAAAATGTATAAGCATTGACCATTTAAGAGCAGTAAATGTTGTCGATGAGGTGTGGTAGAAGCCATTATAAAAACAGGTAAGAAAAATGACATAAAAATGGCAGATGCACATGCTGCTCACTATGCATAGCAAGTGCAAAGCTGTGTGCCATTGCATGTGCACTACAAACCTGCAACAACACAAGCATGCTACCCAACTGTCTTTTTTTTTCAAACAATCTGAGCTGGTAGTTATTCATACTGAAACAGGTAGCTACTAAAGATACTGGCCATCAACAAATATAGAAACCTGGATCAAAGAGTTGAGTGACTATGATATATGTGTTTGTATTTTATGCATTTTACATATACTTTTTCCACCACCCACTACTCATCCTACAAATGGGTATGAGGGGAGTGGGAAAATTGAGAAGCTTTTTATAGCTAGAAAATGGCCATAGCTGTCCCAAAAACTATTATATGATTGAAAGAGATGAAATATGCTCAGTCAACTTAATGAACAGGTTGAACTAATTGAGGCAGAGGTGTACTTCTCTATCATTTGGCATTTCAATGCGCTTCTCCAGAAAACCGACAACCTTACGGACACGTTCTTCATCAGCAAACCATTCATCATGCACCTACTAACACTCCTGCGGGGAAAAGCACTAAAATGAGAAAGTAGAATTAACAGCCAACAATCCCAACATAAATCACAGATTGCCACCATGTAATCTGCATCCACATGGCAAGAACAAATGAAGTAGCATTTCACCTTATACAGCTAAGATGCACTTCCGTTCTTGGGCTAAACGCCAAAAGCAGTATGAAATAAACTTAACTTCCACGGATAAATTACTGCAAATATATGTCACTTTGGACAATGGCATGGTCTCCAGAGTACCACTTCCTCACCATTCATTTTTATCACAATATGTTGTTCCAAATCACAATATTATATATCATGGAAGCATATTTCATGATGAATCCAATTATAAAAATTTAAATGGGGTCAATCCAGATGTTTCTTATACAAAAAGGTCCTATTTACACCCCTGAAATACTGCCAAAGTCAACCACACACCCCCCTGGTTTGACCTACGTGGCGCCACATGTCAGCTACATCACCTTAAAAAAATCAGTACACTATCTCACTTGCCCCATCTTTTGTTCCACATTTTTAAAAATTCTATTATTCGTTGGTTGCCATATCATCCATAATGAGGTTATGTGTCAAAAACCACCTGCATGTAGGCGCTATATCAGGTCAAAACCAGGTTGAATTAGTCTTATGGGGTAATTGTCCAGTTTGGAGTTGAGGGGTGTAAAATGGACCTTTTCCTTTTCTATATACAATGGTCAAACTTAAAAGTGTTTGATCATCACGGATTCCAGGACATCTTATATTTGCAATTGGAGTATAAGCTAACAATAAATAGAAACCCTATAAACCAGATTGACAACGCTCATCTTACTAACCTGCTGCCCACATGTACCTATTGTATTCAAATTGGATATATGCACCATTTCGGGAATCTAAAAGCCATGACACGATTTAATACAACACCAAAAGAAAAGAGCAAATCACAAGAGAGTGAGGTAGAAATCTCTAAGTGGATGATCGCTATTACCAGTTATAGCTGCGAAGAAGAACACATGCTTCTGACTTCAAATTGAAAGAACGGTTGAAACCCTATTTATGTCATCCTCTTGGCGCTGCTTTATATCAGCATCACTCAATATGCAGTAATTTTGCTGGGGCACAAACAAGCAAATGACTGTAAGAACAGCAGGGCATGAATATCACGAGCTGATAACTTGATCTACTGTAAAAAAAAATTAAATTTCACAGATTAATATAAATAGAATCAAATGAAACTTCTTTAGCAACAAATTATGATGATTACTAACAACATGTTATTTGGAGACAGAGCATTGCTATTCGACTTAGCAAACAATGTGCTTAGCAAACAACGTGCTTTTATAATGTTATGCCTAAAGCAGTTCTATGAACTTTTTGGCTTGTCTCACACAGTTGGCCCAACTGTAGCTTCTACAAGAAACCATTTTTTCACCTTTCAGGCTTATGTTGAAAAAGCCAGCATTTGTGACAAAGCCTAAAGCTGTTTAGTAGGGAATTTGGCTCAAAGAAAATATTTTTTAATGTTTCATGTTTGGAAATCTGGAAGCATAAAGCAACAGTACAGTTATGGGTCGACTAGTAACTTCGCAGGCTATTCTTTTATGCCCCCAAAATATTTCGTATTCCCCAACATACATCAATCAAAGCAGAGATTGACATGGAAAGCAGGAAAGGCCATCGAGACTTCTTTCACAAGAACCTGGTCGCGAGTGGGGCAAATTTGGAGTGGGTTTAGCTGCATGACAGGCAATCTGGATGGGTACAGAGTCAATGGGTCAGCAAATGGCGCAGCAACACACCTGTGTCCACAGGTAAAGACAGCAGGGTGCCAGCAACTAGTGGTGAAAATGGCCAGCAGGGCAATGGACAACTCAGTGGTTGGACAGGAGACAGACAACGGGTTGATGACAAGAGATGAGAGGGTTGGAGTTGCTGAGAAGTGTGGAAAAATAGAAGTCACAGAGTCTACTGAAGTTAGGAAGTTTGTCAATTAAAACAAGCTTCTAGACAATATAACAACACAATAATGGCAGTATAAACAAGCAGCAGCTAATACATGGGATCTGTTTTAGACAGTAATTGCGCCGTCAGCATCAACCACCTAGAATGTCCTATCTACAACAAGGCTGGTCATCCGTGGATGGTCAGAACTGAAATTCAGTAAGATCAACGCATAAACTATTACACATAATACACAACTAATTTATGGGCAGACATAGAGAACATTATACACAGTACATACACACTTCTAGATAGACACAATAAACATTTTTTTAGGAAAAACCCAATAAACATCTAGCTGTTGTTTTGCATAGTACACTTTACAACTTTCTGTAAAACAAACATAATTTCATTAAACCGACATTTTAAAGAACTGTAGACTTACTCCCTGGCCCCCTATGGCGAATGCCTCTAATACGGGCCCCTCGGGCCGAATGACTGCCAACACACAAAACTGACATACTATTTGTACATTGCGCAGTACAAGAGGCGGAACCAGAGAGAAACAAGTAGATGAAGCAGGATATCCCAAGCCATCATCTCTGTTGATGCCCAGACATCAAAATTTTGCTTCGAAACTGGAATGTGCTCCGCTCAATTCTGGTCTCATGGTACAGCAGGTGAGAAATTTTTACTTGCATTGCAAGTTCTAAGTGTAGTATAATTCAATTGGTCTAGGACATGGACATATGGTAAAAAAATATCCTTGGCTGTTTGTAGGACATCCAAAAACTTTATGCAATGTCGAGAAGTACATGGCAGTTCCTACTCTGTAATTTTACAAACAGGGTAGAGCCTTGCCTTCTTTTAGTTCATCAGGAATGGTAATACCATTTGCCAGTAAATAAACTTAGGTGAAAAGTTAAAAATTACATCTCTTCCAAAATAATCATCATACTTCACAATATTGTATTATCTTCTTATCTGCTGTACATAATTTTTATATATATTGAGTATTTAGTTGTCTATGGTAAAGCATGAGCAGTCTAGTGGCAAACATGTATTTTGTTTGTCAAGGATGTTGCCTGCGTTACCCATAATCCTGGATACACCACTGCTCCTATACATAAGAATAGATGCTCCTATACATAAGAATAGATGCATCAATGTTCCGGATAGGTCCTAGCTTGCACCAACAAATTCACTAGGGATGACAACTAAACAAGGACATTCGCCCTAGCCACATTCCAGTCTACTAAACAACGAAGGCTACAAGTCCAACATGGCAACAACCATCTAGAATCGCAACCCTGCAATTGCTGCATTCCCGCATCGAAACGGATCAAATCACAAGCTAGGTCCCAGCCATTCCAAGCACACGCCTCGTCCCACTCGGGGAACCGAGATCACCTGCTGGCGTTGGGAGAGAAGCTCGGCGGAGTCGTCCGAGTCGTGGTCGGCGAAGTCGTAGTCGGCGTCGCCGTCGTCGCTGGCAGCGAGCCCAGCCTCCCCGCCGCTGTAGAAGTCGTCGTCGGCCGAGTCGTTCGCGTCGTGCATGTCGTCCTCCGAGTCCATCGCCGCCCTGCCGCCGCTCTCCGCCGCTCGCCGGAGCCCCAGGAGCAGCGCGGATCGGGCGGATCGGAGCGACGCCCACCACGAGGAGGGAGCAATCGGGCCCGGGAGTGGGGCGCCCCGCGCGGATTTGAGGGCGGAGGCGGGGAGGGAGGGGGGGGGGTGGGGTGGTGTGGGGAGGATGAGAAGAATGGGGTGAAATGCGGAGGACGCGGAGGACGGATTTGGTGGAATGGTAGGTCTGGTGGATTCGCTCGCTTGCTACAGAGGAAGCTAGGAACGCGAGCTTTCCTCTCGTTTTTTCTTACACCTCTCTCCCCTTGCTCTGTTGTTTCACTCTGATGCTCGTGTGCGTAGTGTTTTTGTTGCAGTTTTCATTTCTCCGTGTTTTGGGCAAGTTCAAGTTAGAGTTGCCTGACAAGGGTCAAAGTTAGGCTTACGTGGACTAATTTTCAGTCGACTATTTTAGCGGTAACTTTGAACACCTCCTGTGCTATCGAAGTGAACTTTATCAGGAATCAAGACATCTCAAACCCTTTCTTTTTCTCCATGCAGCAACTTTCTAACTATTTTGGGAAACTTTCCATCTATATCAAGCTTATCAAACTTATTGGAATGAGTTTTTGAAGAATTCACATATAAGCTTTCAACAAATTTGGATGACTTCAAAAACCCTAAAACTAACATTGTAACTGAAATTGAGCTTTCCATTGCATCGAATTTAGCTTTCAAAATTTTCAGATCAATGTCTCAATCACGGTTAACACCATGTTCTTAAAATTTGAGCATTGCAACACATGAATAGCAACACCCCAAAATTTGAGCCACCAATCTTAACTCAGAAAAAACACCTAACTTCTATTAAAAACAAATAAAAAGACCTAGATATCCACCCCTACCTCCTCCAGTGGCGGCACCGACCATGAGGGAGCCCTGGCTATGCCTCGGCAACGCTCATATCTCCAACATCTCAAACGGCGGCACATGGTAGCGGTAGTGGCGCGAGCTAATGCCAGTGATGGAGAATAAAAGGAATGGGATGAGATAGCATCGCCGACGAGGGAAGGCGGCGCCATCAGCGAGGGAAGCCGGGAGATGGCATGCGACGCCCTTGCCTGTGGGATGGAACAAGAGGAGTGCACATGAGGGGTTGAGACAAGAGGATAAGGCAGTGCCAGCATAGTGGTAGACCCTACACGGTTTGGACGCCCTTATTAGTTCAATGGGATAGCACGGTCGACCACGAGGTAGTCTTTAGGCTTGAGTGCTCTCTTTTTTTTAAGAGACGAGATAACTTAACTAATAGAAAATAGAGCTCAAGTAAGCGGGAATCCGCTCGTGTTGCTTTCTTCCTAAGTAAACCAATCATTGCTTTTCTTTATCTCTACACTCTAGTGGTCTATCCTGCACCTCCTCTTCTTCCTTGTTGTCGCCTTCGGCCTCACGATCGCTTTCTTCTTTCCATCTTCTTGATATAAGTAAAAGTAGGGGATTGTAGGATATACAGTCGGTGTGTGGTGATACTTGTGCGTGTTGTGCTTTGTGAGCCCCTTTGAAATAGAACTGGAAAAGGAGAACCACCCAGCCATACTAAAGGAAGACGTCATCTCTGTAATAACATCTACGTAGAAAGCGATCACGTGCATAACTAAATATTAGTACACGATGGATAACACAAAAAAATTAAAATACTCACTTTATACGATAATAATTAACGAAAAATGAAAACATATGCAACCTTTTTTTTAGAGGAACATCTACAACTTTATGTCCCAAGTTGCACCAAAAAACCTCTGTACTCATGAACCGAAAAAAATCTGAAATAGGGGTTTAATTTGGTTTTCAGTTCATATTTCGGTTTTGAAAAATAAAAAACCAAACTTATTTCCGTTTTTCTGTCGGGTTAACCGAAATAACCGAGTCCCCAAGGCCCAGGCCAGCCCAGGCCATCTAACAAACAGCCCAAAGCCCGCACCGTCTCCCCTAACCCTAAAAGCCCTCAGCTCCTCACCCGCCACCGCCACCCACCCCACACTCCCGTCTCCCGCAAGCTGAGCGCTTCCTTGACTCTTTCCTCCCTCGCACGGCCGCTGGCAACTAGCTTGACGAGGACGACCCCTTCGCCTTGGGAGTCGAATCCCCAGAGCGGCCGCAGCCGGAGCACCACCCCCTCCGTATCTCCTATATCCGCCCCGCAAACCCTAGTCCCTTTCCCCGAGCCCCTCGGATGGTTCAACTCCTCTCACTGCCTCCATCTCTTTCACCCACCTCTTCGTTCCCCACCTCCTCGGTGGCGGTCCTTTCCCGCATGATTCCCATGATCCCCCGCCCGGTGCCGGCATTGGTGCTGCATATGTCGTAGTCTGCGCTGGTGAATGTGTCGGCAGTACAACTTCGGCGGCCTCCAGTGGAGGCGGTGCTAGCCTGGGTGAAGCAGATGAGGAGGATGACGACGAGATGTTGCTGCCACATGAGATGGTGGCACGCTCGCAAGCACGGGAGTCTCCCATGGCACTGGATGGAGGTATCTACAGTCTGCATATGGAATAGTTCTTTTTTCGGTTTAACCGAAAACCCGAACCAAAGAAACCAAAATTGAAACTGTCGGTTCCCAGGAAATCATTAGCTAATTCGGTTCTTGAATATGGAAAACCAAAAAATTTTAAACCGAAAAAACCGAACCGACAGAACCGAACGCCCAGCCTGAGGCGGATCCGGTCCAGGTGCTCACCACAAAGAGTTTCGAGGGCTCAGCTAAGGTAGTGGTGGCCAGAGTCATCATTGCGGTGGTCACTGGCGGCAATGGGATGGTTGACGTTGGAGAGGAGGAAGAGGAAGTGCTTGGGCTCATCTCTTCGTGGCAGCGGCTTCGCACCGCCTCCTGAACACCTTGCGGTACTTGGATGCTTCGGATGAGAACGACGCGACGACCTCAACGACTACGGAGCTTTGGTGGAAAAGCGAAGGGCTTCCAGTGCATGCCAAGAGATGAGGGTTCGGATGAAACAAGAGAGGCCTACGAAGCTACTAGAGTGACTGGTTGGAGCCCAAGCTCACCGGAGGAAGGAAGCAAGCTCACAGCAGCACTCCCGTCAAAGATGAAGACGAAGGTCACTTCCCACTGATTCCTTGGACAAGGACGCGAAGTGGGCACATGGTTGAACTCAGGAAGAAGAATTGAAGATGAATGGCAAGGTCCATGTGGCTAGCTTATCATTAGACGTAGGATGGCACGGTGATGCTAGTGGCGGCGTGCTTACCGAAGCTCCACTGTCGGTGGTGTTCTACGTGGCGAGCTTTGCGACGAGCATGGATTTTTGCCTGGGAAGATGGAGCGGGGTGAGAGAGGGGCAATGGTTTTGTTCAAAGGGAGAATGAGAGACCAGGAGCAACAAGAATGAGAAAAGGGTAGAAGGGGGCAGTGCTAGCCAGAGCTAGTAACGTTGCCCACCATGGCTACTGAAGGCAGCGTTGGACACGTGGCAGCGCGGGCTGCTAGGTAGGGAGGAGTGTGCATGCACTGGTGCAACAACGAGGTTGATGATTGCCCAATAGGACAGTTAGGCGTCACCGTCACCATCTTTGTGCACAAGGGGGCGTGATGTGTGTCCTAGCCACATGGAGTTGACAACCTAACAGCTAGTGACCGCAGGCTACAGGGACGCAGTGTAACATCCTAATTTTTAGAGCTTTTCAAAATCTTTTTATCAAAAGTCAAAGCTAGAAAATTTTATTATTTATTCTCGAATTAATTAAAGCTTAATTAGAATTTCATAAATTAGACTAGAGTTAATTTAAATTAATCCAACTTGAATTGGATTGGCTTTTCAATTTGGAATATGTCTCCTAAAGTTTTCTCAGAACTTTCGGAGTTCGTTTGGCATTTAATCAAGCTCATTTTTTTTATTTTGGTTTTCTCCTTCTCTCTTTGGCCGTGCCGTCCCGGCCCATCTCCACTCGGTGCCCCGCCGCCTCATCCCTCCCTTGGGTAGCCACCCCGGCCAGTGCTGCATAACGCAGAATGCGTCGTTACCCTTTTCCATTCGGATTTGAGCCAAATATCTTTCCCTCACCCTCCTATAAATATCTCCACACCCCTCCACCTCTTTCCCACTCTCCCACACTCTTTTCCCCATGAAACCCTAGCCCCACACCCTCCAAACAGCCGCCACCCCCCTTTTTGCCTCCCGTGCAGTTTCTGAACAGCACATATCACCTCAATATTTTTCTAATTCCTGTTGCCTCGAACTTCTTTTGGTAAATCCCTTTGGTGAGATTCTGTATAACATTTTTCTCTATCTCTCTGCAAAATTTGGTGACGATCCAATGGTGAAATTACTAAGAAATCTCCAAATACTAACATGCTATTTGCACCCAGTTATTCTGCATATGCATCTAGATTGGAACGATGTCCTTGTTGGCTCAGACCTCCGTTTTAAGATCCATTTAGTGGGATCTTGGGAAATGCTGTCAAGATTGTCTCCACAAAATTTGAAGGCAATCGAACGGTCTAATCTCCGGGAGATCAAGTTTCTTCGTGCTGCTGTTCGTGTGTAGATTTGACTGTGCGAACGGTACAGCGGCATTATCACCTCTTTCCCCGTTGATCCGGTAAGTCTTTGCAGAATCCCTTTGGTGAAGTTGTGTATTAGGTACCTATGAACATCTCTATAAATTTTCACCTTCATCCATATAGCCGTTTGTTGAGAATTGATCCATCTCCGACGTGCTATCCGCGGACGTCCAGATTTAATCTGCAGAACGTCTAACTCGTCTGATCTTTTCCCGTTGACTTGATAAGGATTCTCCAAAACCCTTTGGTAAGATTGTACCTCTGTGTGTCTAGTTTCTAACCCAATTGGTGGATTGCGATTTCGTTGAGCGAGCATCGCGCAGCATCAAAAATCCTCCGGTCTGTCCAGAACTAATCTATGTCCAATTTCGACTGTTTCGTGTTGCGAATGTCGCCACCACCCATATAGTTAATCTTCTATCATCTTGTGGCATATTATGCCATTCTTTTTTACCATTAATCTCTATCCAAAATCACCCGCATCACCATATGTTCATCTCTAATGTTTTCATTATTGTTTGATTACTAAATTAAGTAACATGTTATGTTAGCCTTTAGTTTCATATAGTTATATGTATAATTGTTTTATATTTCTTTCTTTCCCTTTATATGATGTTCATGCTTAAGAGTTTCTATCATGTTGATCAATTATGTTTAGTTAATTAATAGGTGTATCCATGTCCATATAGCAACATGTTGCATGTTTACATAATTAAATATAATATGCATATATGCAAATAGTTCTATTTTAATAGCCATTAGACATGAGTTGGTTCGACATGTTAGTTTAATCTTGTTTGTATCATGAATAAAGTTGTTTATGTTTAACCAGGTTCATGTTGTATGATCAAATGTGTGTACGCATATAGTGTGAGATGCATATATATAACAAAACTTAATATTTGTAAATAACCTATATAATACTATAAGCATAATTTTTGCTAAACTTATATTAATATGACCTACTCCATGTTAGTTAATCCTTGTATAATGTATGCCTATTAGCACACACCGGATTGTTATTGCACGTGGCACATGATTGCTCATTAGCATGTTAATGCCTTTAGCCACATGTGATGAATATTTACTAAGCATGTTATGATCGCCACATCACCGTGTTTATAAAGTTGTGCATATATACACATAGCCCATTCTATGTTTTGGATAATAGTTTGCTGTGAATTGGTTTAGCACATTATTGTACTCTTGTTTATATTTTAATTATTTATTTAAACACAGTTAAGTTGTACATGTTCATCATGATTTGATATTGCATAATCATGTAGTTACATATAGTTATATGTACGTATATATATAATTGGACTTAATATTGTTGACAATCTACATGTTGGAATAATAATCTCTTACTGAATTATGATTATTTAATCACATCTATGTTAGTTGATGGACATTTAATATGTATGTACTAGTATGCATAGCTTGATATCTTATGTTACACTTCCATAAGGTGGTGTATACTCACACATACATGGTTAACCTTTAGGTATCGATTATAATATATGCTTATATGTTACTAATAATCATTCTTTACTAAAAATATTGTTATTGTTATGTGTAGTATGTGTAGGTTGATTGCTACATTGTATACACTCAATAGCATGAGTAGAGTTAATGTTATATCATAGATTGCATATATATATGATGCATGTGATGTAGATGCTAGTTGTTAATTGGTCATATAGTTTAATCACAGTTTACATTATTAATGATTCTTATTAAATTGTAACTGCACGATTATATGTTTGGTGCTATGCTATGCCTTGCCTAATTTCTATTTCATGCCTAGTCTATCTAGTTTATTAGATGATGTCTAATTATATGTTGCATGATAGTTCATATGGATTGTCATGTCGTCTATTATCATTTCTAACCGACTAGCATGCCAGGACCTTACTTGTCTAGTAGTACGATAGGTTATGCTTATTTTACTAGTATGTCGGGCTTTCATGTTTAATCATATGGCTGTGCTATTGTTGTCATCAACCATATCATGTTCCCAGTTGCACATCTATCCCTATCTCGCATATGGATTAACTTGAGTCATTTGTCATGCAAATTCTATCCTTCATAAATCTGTCCTTTTTCTAGAATGATCTGATCCGGGAGACCATCTTTCGAGTACATGTACTTTATCTGGTTGAGATATATAATCTCACACATTCCTAGTTATCTTTTGACAATCCTATCCATTCGCCTTTGCCCTTTAACACCTATCCAAGCTTGCTAGCCCTATTTTTCTGGTATTTTCATTTGATATTTAATTTGGATTTATATTCATTTGCTTTGCACTTTATTGCCGTTGCGACGAATAGGAAGTAACGACGTTGGATAAGAACAAGTTCCTGCAGAAGAAGACCAACTCGTCAACGAAGGCATGCCCCTCTTCTTAATCATGTTGATCCTATATTTTCAAAGTTATTATATTTTATTATTTATAAACATGCATACTGTTTTATTCCAGTAGCTAGCGTGTCGATTGACACACCATTACCTTTTCCGCTTGTCGCTGTTTACTTGATACCCTGAGTAGATTAATATGATATTATTTCTGAATAGAGTAGAGAAATGCTTAGCCATGTTTAAATATATCCTTAGGATGTTTTGATTTGTCTCTTCGGAGGAATGATCTTTGGATCGATGATCCTTGATATTGAAACTTGTTGTTGAGCTCGCTGAGCTAGGACCGGATGCCCGTTGTTTTCTCTCTCTTTATTGTTCCAAATTCTACTATGGGTGAAACTTATCATCTAAAATGGTGCTGGCGACAGCTGAATCAATGTTGAAGGAGCATATGGTTGTCCTACCCGCAGAAGGTCAGTTTAAAGGAACCATTGGTCGTCCGTACCGCTTAAGGCCGAAGTCTTGAAGTTGGAGAATTGTGACAACAGTACAACCACATGCTATATGGGCACAAGCTTGGTCAAGTAGGTTAGTCAGCTTTTGGTGCCGATGTTGCCGTACCGCAGAAGGGGTGGACGTAGCTACCAGGACCCTCGGCACAGCTGGGGGGGACCGAAGTGTGGGGATGTACTCTCAACTCCGGGCCAAACCCGATGGGCATGTCACACCTTAGGGGGATCTAGCTAAAAGACCTCGTCACGGTCACCTTGCCGACACACCGATGGGCGTGTGTACAAGCCTGCGCAGCTTGGCATAAGGGGATGATCGTGTCATGTGGATAAAGTGTACAAACTCTGCAGAGTAATAAACTAATCGATTAGCCGTATCCACGGTCACGGATGACACAAGACTCATTCTTGATGAAAAGGACATGTCTTTCTCCCCCTTACTAATTCCCTCTACCCCAGTTCTGGAAATGTGAAAAGGTGGTTGGAACCTATGGATGAGTTCAGGCCGGATGCCTTACTCGCATGTGTTGATCGTGGACCCTCACATTTATGAGAAACACCCCTGATATTAAAACTGATTTATATCAAAATGCTGCCTTCGAATCTATTATAGTAATTCAACTAAAAGTTGCTTTATGCAAATAAACCATAGAGCCTTCCTTGAAGCCTTGCATGTAGTATGGTAGGACTATCTGCCGTCAGGTGGCTTGCTGAGTACGTGAAGTACTCATCGAGCATGTTGTTTGTTGGACGTGTTCAGATATCTATGAGGACGATAAAGACTATGAGGAATCTTCTACGTCAATGCTGAGGTTTAGGTCACGTGGCCTCTGTCAACTGCCTGTGGTTGAGATGGAGATATCTGCGCTTTATTTTCCGCTGTGTTTCTGAATGGTAAGGGACATAAGTCCTAATTACTTTATTTAGTCATATCGCTGCTATAACTCAATTGTTTATGTTTCTAAAATATTTCGTGATGTGTGCAGTGATATCAATTCGCCTGTGTTCATCAGCTTGATCCTGGACTGATGAGATACACAGGGAGGGTCTGGAAGTTAAGTCTGGATCCTCACACGCAGGGTTGGTCGAGGCTGAGGAGCGAGGTGGGCTTGGCTTAGGGCGTCGCATAGGCCAAGCCCACCTTTTTTTTAGATTTTACATTGTTTGGAGATTTAAACCTAGGTTTTTTTAAATCCTTAAAAATTCACAGAGGATTTTGATATTATATATGATCTATATGAATTTTCTCAGATTAAACTAAGTCAAATTTGACTGTTATTTAAAAATAAGTCCAATTATGTCCTAATTTTAGTAAGAACTGTAAGTAGGTGAAATATTTTTCCGTAATTCACAAAAGTTTATATTCATGCTCAGTGGATAAAATGAGGCACAAATGTAAAATTTCAAATTTTTTGAATAGGTGAAAATTCACCAAATTAATATATTATAGTTCTCCCAATTTGAGACTTGATTAAATAACACTTTATTCAAATATGCAAACCATCTCCACAGTTATTGAAAATTTTCTCAGATCTTCTTTGAGGTGGATGAGACCTATGTAAATTATCAAAGAGACATCCGGAGCACTTTTTTTTACAATTTTATTTAGGGTTGATTCTAGGTCAATTTTAGCACAACTTTTAGTTAGGGTTGTTTTTAATTACTTTAAGTGCAGAAATGATAGGATATGAAAAATATATTTTATTGATGATGACCTTTAAGGTGCTCATTACATCAATATTTACAAAGTGGATTCATTACAACGTTGCCTAGCATATACGCGCCCTCCAAGAAGCCCGTATAGCCGCTACATATATTGTCTTTCAACATGTCCCAATGTTGTTGGAAAAAACTGGCCACACCGGTAGCCATGTCATGAAAAATGCGTTCTCAACTTCATCAATTATAAATTACAAATAGAGAAATTCATTCATTGCTCCGACACCTTCGTAGAGACAAATTGCACCACCTCTTGAGGTTAATGTTCTCATATGTAGAGGTTTTATCTTATTCTTTTTTACAATTTTTAGGGTGTAACCCTATAATACTTCAATTCTTAAAGTAGATACTAACGTGCTTTTAAGTTAGTCGCTTCATCCTCATGTTTCTCCTTTCTTTCGCCGAGCAGGCTTCTTCCCTTGTAGCGACCTGCTTCTCCACCGGATTCATCTCCCCCGCTCCCATATGTGGCCAATTGACCTTGGCCCTTTGTCACGCCCTGTTTTTCCTAATCGGGTTTACTCGATAACCAAAACCCTAAGCGCGTATGTGCGTATATATTCCAAACTTATTTGTCGGTTTGTTTGGATCTTCAGCATTTCCCCATGCATATCATCCCATGTCGTCGCATGCATAGAACCCAAAACCCTAACCCCAGCGGCAACTCGCCCATTCTTGTTCCCGACTTCCAAAACCCAAACCCTATCTCCCCTGTACCCTACCACGACCCTGCCGTCGTCGAAAACCCTAAAGATCCCCTTCGTCGCTCAAAACCCTAATTAGGTTTTCTCACCTCAGAAATGAAGAAAGTGTTATCGCATGCACTTTTATTTCTCCAAAGGGCCTAGAATTTTACCAGTAACCCCTTGAGCATGTTCCTCACCAACTTATGCAACAAAATTGGGATGCCCAGTTCAGAAATTTTGAATTGTATTCAAAATTCCAATTAGGTCAAAATCCCCAATTGAACTGCAGCTACACCACTCTTTACTCAGAAAATTCTACAAAAATTACACGACACTCATCTTTGTAATCTCAGTCCATTTCTGTAAAAATGCCTCCACCTCCAGTACAAAAATCTACCAGGATTCCTATCGAACACCTTTACTTCTATCTCCTCTTCCCCTTTGATTTCAACCCAACTGCCAACCACTCCTCCAGGAGCTGTCCAGCAGCGTTTCTCACCTCAGAACCCTGCCTGCCTCTACTCTCTCTCACTGGCCAGCTCTAGATCACAGTGTTCAACTCGAGTGTCATTCCATGCCGGCCCTGGCATTGCAATGCCGCGCCAGCAGCAGCTTAACCCCAGGCTCAGAGGACCTCCTGGCATGTCCTGATGTCAACCCTTGTCTACCTCGGGGCAGTGGCACGTTGGATCCCATTGGGCACACCCGAAGACCCCTCTGGCAAGTCAATGCCACGCAAGCAGCGCTCAAGCGTGCCCTGGACGCGCCCATGCCAGTGCCGGACATGGCCATGCGCGCACCCGAGCTCTACCCCACCGCGCCCTGCCTCGCCTGAGCCAACGTCCACGCCGCGGTCACTCGCCGTCCCTTCCAGAGCACTACGCAGCATGGCACGGCCCCCACCTCAGCTCACCGCCGGGAACACCTCGGCCCCGCGGCCATTACTCAACCACCCCTGCGCCCTGCCTATATAAAGGCCGCCCGAGCTCGCTCTTCCTCCACGCCAGCTTCGTCCTCCCACACATCACCCTAGTCAAGCCCTATTTCAGTTCGAGCCCCCTTTCTTCTCCAACACCGAGCGCCACCTCAGAGCTCCGCTGGACACCGCCTCTGTTCCACTCTAGCAACCTCGCCAGCCTCCCAGTAGCAAAAATGAGTTCCGCATAAGCTCCTGAACCCAGCCGT
This sequence comes from Stipa capillata, assembly GCA_019208055.1. NCBI lineage: Eukaryota > Viridiplantae > Streptophyta > Magnoliopsida > Poales > Poaceae > Stipa > Stipa capillata. Next base: position 1,034,459 of record JAGXJF010000477.1, on the reverse strand, counting down.
GCAAACCATTTTCTCGAACTCCTCTTAAAGCCGCCACAATTCCTCGCCGTCGAGTTCGCCGGAACCCTCGCCGGATCCCTAATTCCTCGCCGGACACTCCCCTGCGCGCACACCCTCTCCCTCCTCTCTATTCCGACCGGTGGGCCACCCCCCTCCGAAGCGGTAAGCCGCTCCCAAGCCACTGCCAGTGGGCCCGAGCAACGGCCTCGGCCCACTGTCAGTTTAAGTGAAGCCGGCGCCGACTACGCCACGTCACCCCCCCCCCACTGATCCAATAAAACCAGCCGGTTCTCTTCATTCCAGTACACCACTCTCCTCTGGTCCGGCCGGTTCGCCATGAACCAGGCCGATTCTTAGGAAACTCCCCAAATAAAAGTTTCTCAGAATTTCTTTTCCCATCTTTTTCATATAGGACACTTTTCGAGAATCCCAATATTTCTCCCTGTACAACCCAGTCCAGTAGCCACTTCAAATTCAAAATCTGTTTTTAAATTCCTTTTGAATATGGGTTCAATTCTAGGTTGTTCCAGCATGTGATCATGAGCATTTTAGAACCTAACTCCAGTTGCATACACATGCATCCATGTTGCCTAGTTCCAAGATTAAGAGGAAATAGATGAGCGATGAAACCCTAAGCTAAACACCCATATGCATCCTTAAACCTTTTCGATTTTTGTTTGAATAGATGATGCATTCCAGGTATCCAGTAGGTTTAAAACCCAAACCTTGTCAAGCATTTCAGTAGCCCATTAGTTCATGAGATGCATGAGTCCAAGAGCCAAAGAAAGCATGTGCTTACCCTCAAAACCCTAGAAACCCTAATCGGCATTTCATGCATTTTTATTCCTCCTAGTATTAGCACCATCAGGTTAGAATCTTCGAGGAAATATTAGAGCCTAGCATGCATGCATACTGAACTTTATTATTTGTTTCTCGTAATGCTCGGTTCTTATCCAAAGTTTTCCGAACGTGTAGTTGACGGTGTGAGGTACGTGCGCCAGGACGAACCCGAAGCATCTCCGCATCCGGAACCAAGCCAAGACCTGCCAGGCAAGCTCTCCGCCATTGATCATGTTGAACCCCAGTGTTATGAAATATTATTTTGTTTTCGAACCATGCATGCTATATTTTATTCCTGTTATTTTATGTAGAGTGGATATCACCGATGGTAGGAAACCCTAGTCCGACCCGTGACCCTTGTCGCCTTAGGTCTATCATATTCCGAAGTTTTAACGGAAACTTAGGGTAGTGTAGGTATATATACGCTTAGCCCCGCAGTAGATGAATTAGGTTATTTCGAAAAAGAAAAGGAAAGCAACACCCCATATTTCATGTGATGGAATATCGAAACGGACCGTCGCGTCCGGTTGTAGAGGTGCATGGAAGGTAGGATATGCATGGGTTGGGATGTTCCACCGTGATTTGGTTCTGAGGAACCGAGCTAAAAAGGGAGAAGTTTTCGATCCGGGTTGGTAATGAAGGGTGATTGAAGGGAGTTGTTAAAGAGCGAGGTAAGGCCCGCCGTGGTTCTCGCTGCCCGTTTACGGGAGTGGAGTGGAGTCCTTCTCGGATCACCTAAGGACCTGTCTTAAGTGCCGTTTGGCCAAGTCTTACAGTACGACCACATGTCCTTTGTGGGAAGGACTTGATCTAGTAGCCGACCTGGACTAGCATGAACCCGTGGGCAGTTAGTAGAGTGCAGATGGGGTGGGGTACACTTCGAAGAGGGCAAACCCGGGGATACCGAGTTTCGCCCGCCACAAAGATGGAACACCAACCTCCTCGTGGCAGGGGTACTGATTCGAGCGAGGTGTGGGACATGTCTATTCTGACGGGTTCGTGGCTGGGTTCACATCGGTGAAGAGTCTCGTTGTACTAGCTCTGGTAGTATGCAGTGCACGGTATGCCCAGGGCGAACTACATCGTGTGGGAAAAGTCGTACAACCTCTGCAGAGTGTTAAAACTATTCGAATAGCCGCGTCCGCGGTCATGGACGAACTTGGTCGGGCCACACTAAAGTAGTTTTGGCTTTCTGAGCCCCAAAAAGGATCTTTGGGTTATGGGTTTAAGGACGCGAACCGCCGTATTCGCAGGATGTCATGCTGTGTCATGAGGTGTGAAGTCGGGTTTTCCCGTGGGCTCGGGCAAAACCTTAGAATCCCCGTAAGTACGAGGTCAGCTGTGTCTACCTGAGGAACCGGGTGATTGGGAAACCCGTAAGTACGAGGTGAGCGTCGTCTACCTGTGGAACCGGGCAAGTACCGTGCTGTATCGCAGGTAGCTGTAAGCACAAAAGTGAACTCCCCCGGGGTACGGGCCGAGTTTTGAGCAATACCCTATTTCGCTGCGGCGAGATGTTTTTGATAAAATTGCTTTTACACCTATGTACTTATTTCCAAATGCAAACTTACTTTCTCGCACAACATGAAACATAGGATAGAGCTTTTCCATTGATAAATTCCCAAGCATGTCATTTCCGTATTAAACTCCCCGGCAGAGTGCTTGCGAGTACATTCAATGTACTCACCTAGCTTGTTATGTGGCCAGACGATGAGGAGGAGCACCAGTCTGGCGATAGCGACAGCGACTTCGATGCGTAGGGTTTTCTCCCCAGTCTGTTGCCTGTGGATCGGCATACTGACGGGCTATCCACCTTATTATATTTCCGCTGCTGTTTTTATTCGGCCAATAGGCCTGGTTTGTAAGATCTAAAGACCATTATGGCTAAGGTTTGTAATAAACGATGTATGGTATGGTAATGCTATCAAGTACTTGTGTGTATCGACTATTGGTCCAGGGATCGATACAGTAAACACAAGGGTTATCCGGCCCTAAAACCGGGTAGTCTACAAGCTTGGTATCAGAGCCTGCTGACTGTAGGGAAACCCTAGATAGCATGGCCGTTAGTTAGAGTCTAGGTTATAGAAACTATTTTTAAAAATAAAAACGCTAATATCCTCATCCTTGCTGAAAAAATTGATTATCTACTCACCCCCTCTACTTCTTTAATCACGAGATGCTCACACGAATGTTTTAAAATGTTTAGATGGGAACAATCGAGAAGGCCGGTGAAACCTATGCAGCCAAGACCCCAGGATATCCACAGCTGCTGCGTGAAGCCATCGACCGAAGTGGAGGACTGTCATACCCAGAGTACCATGTCTTCAAGCAAAAGATGACCGAAGACTTGACGGAGTATTGGGCGAAGGTCATCATCTTCTGCAGCCGGACCCAAGACAGCCACGCCTACAACTTCACCGGACCGCGGAGCCGAGCACCTTGCCAAGCCATCCAGCGAGTGGCCTACCGAGCACTGGCACACCTCCGCCACGAGCTGATCGAGCTAGCCAACCACAGGGCTACTCGGTTCTTCCCGCAGCACCCGATCATGAGGAACATCCGCATTTACCAGACGGCAGACCAAGAGGATGACCCAGCGGTGATGCACCTGGCTCGCTACGTGGAAGCCCAAGATGCCATGACTTACCGCACCCTCACCGAGCTGAAGGAAGTTCGAGACGAGCTGCATCGTGTCCGAGGGCAGTTGAAGCTAGCCACGGCACGGCAGCAGAGGACCGCCGCCGCCAGCACTGAAGCCCCAGGGCCTCGCGACATCCATGTCGTGAGTGAAGACCTGCCTCCACCTCCACCCAAGAGACGATGCGGCAACAGTCGGGCGTACCTGCGAAGGTTCGTCCCGAACTCCGGACCCCCTCGCTCAGCACCAGGGCCCTCCAACCTTGCCCCCATCCCCGAGGAAGGAAACGAAGCCGACGACGAAGAAGAGTCCGAAGAGGACCCAGAGGAAAGAGAGCTAGTCGAAGAAGAAGAAGAAGAAGTGCAGCCCGTAGCTTAGACCCTTAGGGCCCATTGTATCTGTTGCAATGCGGCATGTATCCCTGTGTTTAATTAAGTAGACGCTGCTGTGTAATAGTAATGGACTGCTGTCCCTAGGAGCTTGTACTGTATTTGCAACTGTATCGTATGCGGCAAGGCACGCCAGTAGGCGTGATACCCTGCCTCACCTATCTTAAATAAAAGGTCAACTAGGCCGGTATCTTTAAACAAATCCTGTACCTATTTGTCAACAGCGAATGCCGCTAGCCGTCCCATCTCCCTGCTGCGCCGCTTAATTGAGCCGTGCGCCCACAGTGCACTCTGTCCCCTGAATATGGACAGGTGTCCTTCCCTGTTTCTGAAACCAGAAGCTTCTTACTCGGCTATAAAAGCCCCCTCCAACCAACTATCCTTCTCCACTCTCACCTGCCTTTGCAAACACACCAAGAACCCTTCTGATTTCCCTCTCCTTTCTCTCCACCATCGTTGCCATCTAAGCCATGCCTAACGGTACGCTCTATCTCGAGACTACCGCGGCCAATCTCCCAGGGTTCACAGATATCCTGTGGACCATCGCCCGGCGAGCCCTCAAAGCAACTCAGCGACCGGAGTACGACGTCTTCAAGGAGGAGTCCGCCGACATCGCCAACGCGTTCTGGGCAGAAGTACACGTCTACAAAGCCGACTCCCAGGGCGCCCCAGCTTTCCAGTTCACCGGAAGATCCATGCCATCCCCCAACATGGCCATCCTAATGGCCGCTTGGGAAGCCATCTCCCGCCTCCATCACTTGGTTCCGAGTGTGGACCGGCGTGCCTTCCACTACTACCCTCGCCGTGCTATCGGCGAAGACGCCGTCTTCGCCAGCACCCAAGAGGAGCACGACCTAGCGGTGATCCACCTGACCCGCTATCTCGAGGCTCAGCATGACATGCTCGTCCGGCTTGCCGACTCCCTGATCCTGACCCGGCAAACCATTGTCCAGTTGCATGCTCTAATGGCCTCCCGTGACTCCACCACCTCGTCTACCAACGCCACAGCACCGGTAAACCCACCCCTGCTCGGAGCACCGGTCGCCAACGGTGTCAGCCACACGCACGTCCAGTCGACGGGATACTTGGGACTGTTCACGGCACATGCGGCCGCCTCCAGGGCCGCGCAACGCCGCAGGAACACCCCGGTCACCCCTCACAGCACACCCAACCCCTCCGAGGACGGCGATGACCGTGCCGGAGTCATTTTATCTCAGCCCGTCCGCTTGGATGTGAACCAAGTGGGCTAGAGCGCGGCTCTTAAGGAAGTACTCTCCCGGAGCTTATAAAGCGTGTATTTTGTTGTACTGTATATTAGGGCATAGCCCCGTGCCGCAGGCACTTGTATGTATAATCGGATAAGTGCCCTTAGGCACCTATCTGTATGAATGTAATGAGTTTCTCGAGTTTTCATTGCTTCTTGGCGGGTTGCCCCCACTGCTATAGCTCTATTACGCCATGTTGTATTCATTCTTGTGCGACACCAAACCCCCGCATTCCCTCTTACCTACATATCTCTTACCTTGGTTCCTCCTTATCTGTTCTTGATGCAGCTCAAGATGAGTGGAAAGAGACCCGCAGACAACCGAGAAGAGTCAGTCCATGAGTCTGCCCCGCACGCCGGAGTCAAGAAGGCTAAGGAAACAAATGATCCCGCCAAAAGCACAGCAAACTCACTTCCCTTAGTGCCCAAAGATAAAACACCCCGCTCTCAGGGGCATAGCAAGTCAGGAGGGGCAGGAAGAGAGAAAACACCACAAGGATCAAAAAACACCGACGCACAGGCAGAGCAACCCTTACCTCGGCCACCACAAATGAGTGACACCTTGGCACAAATATTACTGATGATGGAACAAAACCGTCAGGACGGGCAAGAGAACATCAGGCAACTCATACAGCACAGCGGAGCAGGAGGAAGAGGATCCTCCAACAAGCTATCAGAATTTCAGCGCACCTCCCCGCCCGTTTTCGCCCACTCAGTTGAACCCTTGGACGCAGACGACTGGTTGCGCGTCATCGAGAGCAAACTGGAAGTAGCTCATTGCGACAAGGACGACAAAGCACTGTTTGCTGCCCAATATCTGCACGGCCCCACCGCTGCTTGGTGGGAGAACTTTTGCAAGCAGCAATCAGGAACAAGAGCAATTTCCTGGAGCATTTTTAAGGACCGTTTCCGCAAGCACCACATCCCCGCCGGACTGATTGGAATTAAGAAACAAGAGTTCCTGGCATTGAAGCAAGGCTCTATGACGGTGACAGAATACCTGCATAAATTCAACCAGCTAGTTCGGTATGCCGGATCCGACATGAACGAAGAGGAATCCAAGGTGGAGAAGTTTTTGAATGGACTGCTAGAGATATACCAATGTCATCTGGCGATCCAAGACCATGCAGACCTTCAGGACCTGGTCAACAAGGCACTTATTTTGGAAGGGAAGCGCAATGCCTTGAGTGACATCCGTAAGCAGAAGAAGAACCGGTGGTCAGGAGCTGAACGCCCCCAGCAGCGCGCCAAGCATGAGAAGCGTTACAGCCACCAGTCCAGCAAGCCTCAGACATACAAGACTGTTCCGCGCCCGCAGTACCATGCCCCCTCCCCCAGCAAAATTTCTAACAACTCTTCCGCAGGACCTGGACGGGACATGGAGAACCGAAACTGTTTCAATTGCGGAGAACCCGGGCACTTCGTCAGTAAATGCCCAAAGAAGCGTCAGAATTCATCTTCCCAAGGTGTAGCTGTTACCGGACGCCCCCAGGAGCGCCATATGACCACTAGGAGCTACAGCTCCCGAAACCAGGGCGCGAACCGGGGACACGCCAATCACATCGACGCCGAGGAAGCACAGGAGGCCCCCAACGTAGCCATGGGTATGTTTCCCGTCAACTCAGTTATGGCTATTGTTTTATTTGATTCTGGGGCATCGCATTCATTTGTGTCACGCAAATTTGCCAAGGACAATAATCTTGCATCTAGCCACATGAGCAAACCAATGATCGTTCGAACCCCTGGGGCTGAAATCGAGACTAAACACCATTGTCAGGATGTCAGCATCCGCATAAGGGGGATAGATTTCAAAGCAGATTTGATAATTTTGAGATCGCAAGGTATTGACGTAATCCTAGGCACCGATTGGTTGATTGCAAATAAAGGTGCCATTGACTTTGATAGCAAAACCATTACCCTGACCAATGCCGAAGGCACAACCGTAGGCTTTGTGGCAAACCTTCCACGACAGCCAACCAACACCCTAAATCATCTAGAGGAGCTAAGCTTAGAGAAAGTGCCAGTGGTTCAAGAGTACCCAGATGTGTTCCCTGAGGAATTACCTGGTATGCCACCAGACCGTGACCTGGAATTTACAATAGAGCTAGCACCCGGAACTGCTTCCATAGCAAAGAGACCCTACCGAATGTCAGTTAACTATCTGGAGGAATTGAAGAAGCAGTTGGAAGAGTTAGAAGAAAAAGGATTCATTCGGCCCAGCACTTCACCATGGGGATCTCCCGTGTTATTCGTGGAAAAGAAAGATAAAACCCTTCGAATGTGCGTGGACTACCGGGCACTGAATGACATCACCATCAAGAACAAATACCCGTTGCCAAGGATCGACGACCTATTTGATCAAATGAATGGAGCACGAGTGTTCTCCAAGATAGACCTACGATCAGGATACCACCAACTGAAGATTCGATCACAAGACATCCCAAAGACCGCATTTACAACGCGGTATGGACTATATGAGTTTACAGTGATGCCATTTGGTCTGACAAATGCACCCGCCTACTTCATGAACCTCATGAATAGCGTGTTCATGGAATACCTAGACAAGTTTGTCGTGGTATTCATAGATGACATCCTCATCTATTCTAAATCGGAAGCCGAGCATGAGAAACATTTGCATCTGATTTTGAAGAAGCTCCGGAAGCACCAGCTTTATGCTAAGTTTAACAAATGTGCGTTCTGGTTAAAGGAAGTAGGATTTCTCGGACATATAGTATCTGCTGGAGGCATTGCAGTTGACCCCAGCAAAGTTCAAGCCGTGCTTGATTGGAAACCACCCGCAACCGTGACAGAAGTTAAGGATTCTCGAAGATCGCCCGACCAATGACCCTGTTGCTCAGGAAGGATAAGAAGTTTGAATGGACGGAAAAGTGCGAGGAAAGTTTTCAGGATTTAAAGAAAAGGTTAACGACAGCGCCAGTGTTAACATTGCCAGATCTACACAAGAATTTCGATATATACTGCGATGCGTCCCGACATGGCCTCGGAAGTGTACTCATGCAAGAAGGAAAAGTAGTCGCATACGCCTCCCGACAGCTCCATCCACATGAAGCAAATTACCCGACGCATGATTTGGAATTAGCTGCAGTAGTGCATGCTCTCAGAATTTGGCGGCACTACCTCATCGGTAACCGCTGTGAAATATATACGGATCATAAGAGTTTAAAATATATTTTCACTCAATCCGATCTAAACATGAGGCAGCGAAGATGGATGGAACTAATCAAGGACTATGACCTGGGCATCCACTACCACCCAGGAAAAGCAAACGTAGTAGCCGACGCACTGAGCAGGAAAATCCCGAAGAAGAATAGGAAGACTCAGTCTCCCAAAGAAGAAGAAAACCAGGATACGAATCCCGTCGAGCATGCAACCCTTGCAAATTTGGAAGTAGCACCCTCTTTGCTTGACCAGATTAAGGAAGCCCAGAAGGGGCATGATAGTTTGAAGAGCATCTGGGAGAACGTAGAACTCGGAAAGCCATCTAAGTTTACCAAAGATAGTGAGGGTACCTTATGGTTTGAAGAACGTTTGTGTGTACCAGCCTGTGATAAGCTAAAGGAGGTAATTTTAGAAGAGGCCCATAACTCACGGTATTCCATCCACCCAGGAGGTACAAAGATGTACCAGGACTTAAAGGATAAGTTCTGGTGGCACAAAATGAAGAAGGAAATAGCGGAATACGTTGCCAAATGTGATATGTGCCAACGTGTCAAAGCAGAGCACCAGAAGCCCGCAGGACTACTTCAACCCCTCAAGGTGCCTGAATGGAAATGGGATGAAGTCGGTATGGACTTCATCACCGGACTACCAAGAACGAAAAAGGGCAACGACTCCATATGGGTCATTGTCGATCGACTAACCAAAGTCGCCCACTTTCTACCAGTCAAGACTACTTACCGAGGAGATCAATTAGCCAAACTTTACCTCACTCGAATAGTCAGCCTACACGGTGTCCCAAAAAGAATCATCTCGGATAGAGGCACCCAATTTACTTCGCGATTTTGGGAAAGTTTGCATGAAGCCTTGGGAACCCGTCTAGCTTTCAGCACCGCATACCATCCGCAGACAGATGGACAGACCGAACGAGTAAATCAAATTTTGGAAGATATGTTGAGAGCCTGCGTTCTGACCTATGGAGAAAGTTGGGAGGAGTGCTTACCATACGCAGAATTTTCATATAACAACGGTTATCAAGCAAGTCTCCAAATGTCACCATTCGAAGCCCTCTACGGACGAAAATGTAGGACACCCCTCAATTGGACAGAAACGGATCAAGGAAAGACCCTCGGCCCCGATATTCTTCGAGAGGCAGAAGAACAAGTTAAGTTCATCCAAGATCGGTTGAAAACCGCCCAGTCAAGACAAAAGAGCTACGCCGACTCCAAGCGACGTAACATCACATTCAAACCCGGAGATTTTGTCTACCTTCGAGTGACCCCTCTCAAAGGAACCCAACGTTTCAACGTCAAAGGGAAGTTAGCACCACGATTTGTTGGACCATTCAAGATTTTGGAAAGAAGAGGAGAAGTCGCTTATCAGCTAGAGCTACCCCAGGAACTATCAGAAGTGCACAACGTTTTTCACGTGTCTCAGTTGAGGAAATGCCTGGAACCACCTGCCCAGCAAGTGCCATACCAAGAGCTTAACGTCGATAATGATCTTACATATGTGGAGCAACCCACACGTGTGCTTGAAAGTCAAGAACGACGTACCCGGAACAAAGTTGTCAGATTTCACAAGGTTCAGTGGAGCAACCACACAGAAGGAGAGGCAACTTGGGAGCGAGAAGATTTTCTGTTGGAAAAGTTCCCTCACCTCATTCCATCTGTAGAATCTTGGGGACGAGATTCGATTTAAGGGGGATAGGTTTGTCACGCCCTGTTTTTCCTAATCGGGTTTACTCGATAACCAAAACCCTAAGCGCGTATGTGCGTATATATTCCAAACTTATTTGTCGGTTTGTTTGGATCTTCAGCATTTCCCCATGCATATCATCCCATGTCGTCGCATGCATAGAACCCAAAACCCTAACCCCAGCGGCAACTCGCCCATTCTTGTTCCCGACTTCCAAAACCCAAACCCTATCTCCCCTGTACCCTACCACGACCCTGCCGTCGTCGAAAACCCTAAAGATCCCCTTCGTCGCTCAAAACCCTAATTAGGTTTTCTCACCTCAGAAATGAAGAAAGTGTTATCGCATGCACTTTTATTTCTCCAAAGGGCCTAGAATTTTACCAGTAACCCCTTGAGCATGTTCCTCACCAACTTATGCAACAAAATTGGGATGCCCAGTTCAGAAATTTTGAATTGTATTCAAAATTCCAATTAGGTCAAAATCCCCAATTGAACTGCAGCTACACCACTCTTTACTCAGAAAATTCTACAAAATTACACGACACTCATCTTTGTAATCTCAGTCCATTTCTGTAAAAATGCCTCCACCTCCAGTACAAAAATCTACCAGGATTCCTATCGAACACCTTTACTTCTATCTCCTCTTCCCCTTTGATTTCAACCCAACTGCCAACCACTCCTCCAGGAGCTGTCCAGCAGCGTTTCTCACCTCAGAACCCTGCCTGCCTCTACTCTCTCTCACTGGCCAGCTCTAGATCACAGTGTTCAACTCGAGTGTCATTCCATGCCGGCCCTGGCATTGCAATGCCGCGCCAGCAGCAGCTTAACCCCAGGCTCAGAGGACCTCCTGGCATGTCCTGATGTCAACCCTTGTCTACCTCGGGGCAGTGGCACGTTGGATCCCATTGGGCACACCCGAAGACCCCTCTGGCAAGTCAATGCCACGCAAGCAGCGCTCAAGCGTGCCCTGGACGCGCCCATGCCAGTGCCGGACATGGCCATGCGCGCACCCGAGCTCTACCCCACCGCGCCCTGCCTCGCCTGAGCCAACGTCCACGCCGCGGTCACTCGCCGTCCCTTCCAGAGCACTACGCAGCATGGCACGGCCCCCACCTCAGCTCACCGCCGGGAACACCTCGGCCCCGCGGCCATTACTCAACCACCCCTGCGCCCTGCCTATATAAAGGCCGCCCGAGCTCGCTCTTCCTCCACGCCAGCTTCGTCCTCCCACACATCACCCTAGTCAAGCCCTATTTCAGTTCGAGCCCCCTTTCTTCTCCAACACCGAGCGCCACCTCAGAGCTCCGCTGGACACCGCCTCTGTTCCACTCTAGCAACCTCGCCAGCCTCCCAGTAGCAAAAATGAGTTCCGCATAAGCTCCTGAACCCAGCCGTGCAAACCATTTTCTCGAACTCCTCTTAAAGCCGCCACAATTCCTCGCCGTCGAGTTCGCCGGAACCCTCGCCGGATCCCTAATTCCTCGCCGGACACTCCCCTGCGCGCACACCCTCTCCCTCCTCTCTATTCCGACCGGTGGGCCACCCCCCTCCGAAGCGGTAAGCCGCTCCCAAGCCACTGCCAGTGGGCCCGAGCAACGGCCTCGGCCCACTGTCAGTTTAAGTGAAGCCGGCGCCGACTACGCCACGTCACACTGATCCAATAAAACCAGCCGGTTCTCTTCATTCCAGTACACCACTCTCCTCTGGTCCGGCCGGTTCGCCATGAACCAGGCCGATTCTTAGGAAACTCCCCAAATAAAAGTTTCTCAGAATTTCTTTTCCCATCTTTTTCATATAGGACACTTTTCGAGAATCCCAATATTTCTCCCTGTACAACCCAGTCCAGTAGCCACTTCAAATTCAAAATCTGTTTTTAAATTCCTTTTGAATATGGGTTCAATTCTAGGTTGTTCCAGCATGTGATCATGAGCATTTTAGAACCTAACTCCAGTTGCATACACATGCATCCATGTTGCCTAGTTCCAAGATTAAGAGGAAATAGATGAGCGATGAAACCCTAAGCTAAACACCCATATGCATCCTTAAACCTTTTCGATTTTTGTTTGAATAGATGATGCATTCCAGGTATCCAGTAGGTTTAAAACCCAAACCTTGTCAAGCATTTCAGTAGCCCATTAGTTCATGAGATGCATGAGTCCAAGAGCCAAAGAAAGCATGTGCTTACCCTCAAAACCCTAGAAACCCTAATCGGCATTTCATGCATTTTTATTCCTCCTAGTATTAGCACCATCAGGTTAGAATCTTCGAGGAAATATTAGAGCCTAGCATGCATGCATACTGAACTTTATTATTTGTTTCTCGTAATGCTCGGTTCTTATCCAAAGTTTTCCGAACGTGTAGTTGACGGTGTGAGGTACGTGCGCCAGGACGAACCCGAAGCATCTCCGCATCCGGAACCAAGCCAAGACCTGCCAGGCAAGCTCTCCGCCATTGATCATGTTGAACCCCAGTGTTATGAAATATTATTTTGTTTTCGAACCATGCATGCTATATTTTATTCCTGTTATTTTATGTAGAGTGGATATCACCGATGGTAGGAAACCCTAGTCCGACCCGTGACCCTTGTCGCCTTAGGTCTATCATATTCCGAAGTTTTAACGGAAACTTAGGGTAGTGTAGGTATATATACGCTTAGCCCCGCAGTAGATGAATTAGGTTATTTCGAAAAAGAAAAGGAAAGCAACACCCCATATTTCATGTGATGGAATATCGAAACGGACCGTCGCGTCCGGTTGTAGAGGTGCATGGAAGGTAGGATATGCATGGGTTGGGATGTTCCACCGTGATTTGGTTCTGAGGAACCGAGCTAAAAAGGGAGAAGTTTTCGATCCGGGTTGGTAATGAAGGGTGATTGAAGGGAGTTGTTAAAGAGCGAGGTAAGGCCCGCCGTGGTTCTCGCTGCCCGTTTACGGGAGTGGAGTGGAGTCCTTCTCGGATCACCTAAGGACCTGTCTTAAGTGCCGTTTGGCCAAGTCTTACAGTACGACCACATGTCCTTTGTGGGAAGGACTTGATCTAGTAGCCGACCTGGACTAGCATGAACCCGTGGGCAGTTAGTAGAGTGCAGATGGGGTGGGGTACACTTCGAAGAGGGCAAACCCGGGGATACCGAGTTTCGCCCGCCACAAAGATGGAACACCAACCTCCTCGTGGCAGGGGTACTGATTCGAGCGAGGTGTGGGACATGTCTATTCTGACGGGTTCGTGGCTGGGTTCACATCGGTGAAGAGTCTCGTTGTACTAGCTCTGGTAGTATGCAGTGCACGGTATGCCCAGGGCGAACTACATCGTGTGGGAAAAGTCGTACAACCTCTGCAGAGTGTTAAAACTATTCGAATAGCCGCGTCCGCGGTCATGGACGAACTTGGTCGGGCCACACTAAAGTAGTTTTGGCTTTCTGAGCCCCAAAAAGGATCTTTGGGTTATGGGTTTAAGGACGCGAACCGCCGTATTCGCAGGATGTCATGCTGTGTCATGAGGTGTGAAGTCGGGTTTTCCCGTGGGCTCGGGCAAAACCTTAGAATCCCCGTAAGTACGAGGTCAGCTGTGTCTACCTGAGGAACCGGGTGATTGGGAAACCCGTAAGTACGAGGTGAGCGTCGTCTACCTGTGGAACCGGGCAAGTACCGTGCTGTATCGCAGGTAGCTGTAAGCACAAAAGTGAACTCCCCCGGGGTACGGGCCGAGTTTTGAGCAATACCCTATTTCGCTGCGGCGAGATGTTTTTGATAAAATTGCTTTTACACCTATGTACTTATTTCCAAATGCAAACTTACTTTCTCGCACAACATGAAACATAGGATAGAGCTTTTCCATTGATAAATTCCCAAGCATGTCATTTCCGTATTAAACTCCCCGGCAGAGTGCTTGCGAGTACATTCAATGTACTCACCTAGCTTGTTATGTGGCCAGACGATGAGGAGGAGCACCAGTCTGGCGATAGCGACAGCGACTTCGATGCGTAGGGTTTTCTCCCCAGTCTGTTGCCTGTGGATCGGCATACTGACGGGCTATCCACCTTATTATATTTCCGCTGCTGTTTTTATTCGGCCAATAGGCCTGGTTTGTAAGATCTAAAGACCATTATGGCTAAGGTTTGTAATAAACGATGTATGGTATGGTAATGCTATCAAGTACTTGTGTGTATCGACTATTGGTCCAGGGATCGATACAGTAAACACAAGGGTTATCCGGCCCTAAAACCGGGTAGTCTACACCCTTCCAGCCTCCTACAACACCATTATCCAATCCGTCCAACCTAACTTTTCTTATCTTTATCTTCCCTGCAGCCCTCCACCATTGCTCACCTGTCTCGTCATTCTTGAGACTCACGTCATCATCATTGGGCCACCTCCACCTCCCACACTTCCTCTACCACGGAGGATCGTGAACTCATCATCTAATCTAGGATACCCTAACCACTATCGAATGGCCGACGGCGGGGGAGGTGGCACTTGCAAAAAAGAGTTTCTGATAGCATGTATATTTGAGGAGATGACACTTTAAAAACCTATCAAATTCAAGATCGAAGTCAGTATACCCCAGCTACAATTTTTAAAGGCAGACGGGGATGCACGTTTATGCTCAACCGTCGGATGAAACAGACGGAAATCCCCATTCTCCAACTAAACCAAATCATCTCTTCTGCTCCTCCAGACTCCTCACCTTTGCCCTCGCGCTCGCTCGTGAACTGGTCGGCCTGCCTCTCCGACACACCGCCGATTGATACATCTACACGAGGTGTTGCCCTCTCTGTCTTCCCAGGCGGGTGGATCTGCTCACGTAACCCTATGATTAGTTTCTCCCGGCCTGTTCAAATTACCACCCCTATTTCCTGCTGCTGTCGAAATCGATTCGGCACTGATGCCGTATGGTGCTGGCATGAGCAGGGATGGCGACCGCGATCAAGGTTGTTGAACAGCCCCGTCGGCCCCAAGACCACCCACTTCTGGGCCTGTCGCTAACTGGGGCTTCGTCCTCGCGATACGCGCTCCATAGGTTCTTCCCTAAACACATGTAATTGGTCAGTTGCAACAGCGAGAGTGTTGTAATTTCCCACTGTGGTCTTGATGCCAGTTTGTATTTTTATCTAGTCGAACATTGTACACTCTGTTGAGAGAATCTGAGTCTTTTCCGCCTTTCTGGGGTTTGATACAATTGTATTAAGAAAATAATTCTGCTCGAGGAACATTTGGTAAATAATTTGATTCAGTATGCTAAAAAGGAAACTGTTAAAAGAGAAATTATGTATTCTGTGTTAGTTAATAGTCTTTTAGTATCATAGACGAGAATTTCCCTGCCACCTTGGGAGCAGATTGGGAGGGAGGTTCTTCAGTGTAAAATGTAAATTAATCAACCTTTTTCTGCTCTGGGTTAATGTGATAGTATACCTACACTCATAGATGTTGTAGTTGTAACATGATATATCTTGGTTTAGTGCCCTGTTTGTTTGGGCTTTTTCTGGCTTCTGCGCTTTGGCTTCGAAGCCAGAAAAGCACCTAAATAGGTGCTTTTGGCTTTTGGCTTTTTGGAAGCCGAAACTACATATTATGTGCTTTCGGCTTCCAAAAAGCCAAAAGCCAAAAGCACCTATTTAGGTGTTTTTTTGGCTTCGAAACCAAAGTCCAAAAGCCAAAAAAAGCCCAAACAAACAGGTATTGTTTGTGGAGCTAAAATAGTAGTCAGATGAGCCGTGAAAAATTGCTAGGTAACGCAGTCGATAGGCATTCTGTTGCACCGTGAAATCTTTTCTGCTGGTTAATAGTGCATTAGTGTGTCTAACTGAACAAGAATGCAATACCTTCTTAATGTGTGAGTATATACCTCGCAGATTGTTGCACAAAAGATAAAATTGGCAAAAAATCCTCGGCCAGCTTATCGTCCTGAGTTATTAACGATGGTATATCACCACAAGTCTTATTTTCTGGGGCCTAACATGCACCAGTGTTGATGAACCTATACATCTGTGATTTGTTTATCCTCCACATAAACCACTTCAGAATTCTTCTTATTCACAGAAAGAAGTATAACACGTTCGTTTAAATGATATATCAGATGTGGGAGTATGTACTCCTGGGACTACAGAATAGGCTTCCATAATTGAATAACCTTCTTAGGTTCTTCCTTGATTTTGCCTCTCCTTTCTCGTCCATACACTGTAATTGAATAATGCCTTTAATATTTATTTTTCTTCCAGGGTTTGGTTGACTCGAACAAGCCTCCTGACATGATATCTGGCAATATGACAGCAGGTGGGCAAAATACATGAGGATTTGTCTCACAAGTCACATTCCTATTTTGATGAATACATCTCGAACTACAATTGATGCCTATGGTTTTTATGTAGCCATCTGTGTGTATTCTGGGCTCTTTATGAGGTTTGCATGAATGGTACAACCCCCGGAACTACTTGCTTTTGGGGTGCCACGCCTCCAACCGAAGTGTTCAGCTCTATCATTTATCTCGCTGTGCTAGGGCTCAGGGGTAAGACTTCTGCAGTGAATTTATTTTGCATTTATACATGGTTCTCTCTTTTATTTTGCATTTATTCCTTTCGTATTGAAGCTCCTATCTGCCGTAACATGATGATAGTACTGAAGTAATGCAATAATCAACAAATATTGATGGCTGAGTTTGGATTTCACAGGTATCTAGAGAAGGAAGAGCCAGAGGCCCAACAGTAAACATTTCTGTTGTTTCTGAAGCCGGAGCCGGATGCACTCAGTCTCCCGACAAGGAACATTTGTTTCGGAAGCTTTGTAATGCTGATCCTGTGGCCGTGCGGTTTCTGCGTTACACTGCATAAGCAAAGAGCCTGTGAATGGAAACCTCTATGATAACCTGTGTCCGTCAGAAAGTAACGAGAACCCGGCGGCATTCTCATCCAGTTTCCAAATCCACATGGCAAAACTGGCCTAGAAGAACCAACGAGACCTCGAACCGTCCAACTAGACGGCCCCACTCGAGAGGATGTGTCCGATTTCACGCCAAGAAGCAGTGATCGAGACGGGTGGGACCCGGTCCGGGCGACGACACCTCACCGTGCTGATCCTAACAAACACTGACGCATATACGGACAAACCAGATTATGAGAAAGGAACGGCCCATCTTTTTTTAACGGAATCCTGCTTCATATTATTTCAAGTGGGACCTGATCCCACGCACATATTACAAGCCTCGAAAAAAAGAAAAAGAAAAAAACCTTTCAACGACACGTGGCAATTATAACCGTGTGTCTCTATGGTCGCTGAGAGTTTATACGTGTCCCGCCACATCCACCACTTCGGGGCGACGCTGAACTGCTCTGGTCGGCCACCACCAAGAAACGGCCTAGGTGACAGGAAGAAAGGCCTCTGAATAATCTAAAACCGATGGGTCTAGAGGTGGAGTCACCCATCGCCGCCGGAGATGCTATAGAAATTGTTGCAATGATGGAAAGGAAAAAAACTCCTAACATGAGTTGTGACCATCGAGAAGAAGCCAAAGCAAATGCATCGAACTCGTTGTGTAGTCCCGCGGGACGAAGGACCACAAAAAGGGCTTCCAAACTAGAGGTCGAAATGGTCATGGGTTGACATGCCACGTGCAGATCGTTGAAGATCAGGCCTGCGCTAGCGTATAAGGAGAACAAAAGGCAAAACGCTGGCGCAAGAGAAGGGAAACACCATAAGAAAAAAAGAAACACATGTGAAACCCCCAACCTAACCTACTTGAGCTACCAGGTGAACGAGATTGAAGAGCAAAGATCCCAGCCGAAGATGATGAGAAGCATCGTTGCCATGGAAGAAGAATAGAGGAACCAGGAGCAAAATCCAAAGAAAATGAAAAAAAAACGGAGGGGGAAGGATCTCAGGTCTTAGGGAAAACGAGACCCTGAACATATATGCTATCTGCTACCTTGATCCTATTCAGTAGCTCAGCATCATCATCACTGTCACAAGGCACAGCTGAGGCAAGAAGAAGGACGGGTGAGGAACAATGAGACCTGGGAATAGTTTTATTGGGGGCCGATGGTGCCAACTCCGACAACAGGGACTTAATATACATATGAGCTAAGGAGCTAGGCCTTCCTCCCTCCTTTCTAGCCACTATAGCTGCCGAAAAAGGGAGAGAAAGAGGCCAGAGACAAGGAGAACTACAGGGGAGGTGGAAGAGGAGATCTCAGCTGAGGAAAGAGCCCACAAAGAGGAGACGTAAATAGGCACTTGGACCTCGAAAATGGCTCGGTTGTCTCTCGGTTCTCTTCTTCTTCTAGAGCAGTTGAGCTGATGCTGCTTATTTTTCAGATGAAATGAAAAAACAAGCAGCAATAGAAATTGACGAAGGACGAGCTGTTTTCGGTATGGAGCGCAACGAAGAGCCATTCATGTAGTCTTTAGAGGCGACTTAGACAAAGTTTTACTACAAAATAGGTGTCACAACTGTAGCAGCCACAACTGTGCTATTACTTGAGTTTCATAATGTGTGTCGATGAACAAGATGTGTACAACACAAACTATCCAGTAAAATATGATCAGTTAGCCACACAACCACACCTATTTGACTCTATCCTTGTGTCTCTACGTATGCACCTAGCAATGTCCGTGCAATAATAAGACAAGATGGATCCGCTAAATTGTAAACTAGAGCTAGAGTCTATTGTGCTTCCCATGTTGTATAGGCTACAAGGCTAAAAAATTTGTCGCAAAATCGAATTACGACACAGAATCAAACACGTATCACAAAAATTCAAACTTGACTAAGAAAAATTTAGCAAGGCGTGTTACTCAAACAAATAAGCACTAGGTCGCTTAACCATATCACGCTTGTAGTACAATAGCTCCTTTGCGTTCTAAATATCGTAAATGGTCCATCATACATAACTTTCGAAAAATGAAGGGAGAGAGAAAAGAAAATACGAATTTGGGGTGGACCTAGCAAGCTCATGTTCTATCTTATTTTAAGCACGAGCAAAATACGCAGAAGAGAAGCTTGACGAGGATTGTCCTCTCCCAATTTCGGCTCCAGGCGTGTCAGCTTCATTTATCTTTGCACAGAGCTAATCGATTCAGAGACCCAAAAAATGATTTCCTCCAAACTTCACAGACTCCCATTGTCCTCTCCTCCGATCATTGCCCACCCATCCACCCACCTTTATTAACAAAAAAGCTTTCCTATTTAAGTCGCGCCTCGTTGGCGTCAAATGCTACCCTCTCCTTGCTTCATTTCCTAAATAATTTCAGATTCTGGACCAGCTCCCGAAATTTCCCCCTCCATCTAGAAATTTCTTTTCCCGAACCTGCAACCTGGTCACGTAGTGGTTGGATTTGGGAGTCCACACTTTCATCTTCGTGGATAAAGATTTGATTTTTTTGAGCGATTTCTTGGGGGTGCTTGCCTGCCTGGGGGCCTATTGAGCTAGAGCTCGGGATTCTGGGAGGCATCTTGGTGGGAGCAAGCATGACGATCGATTTGTCCACCATGCCCGGGAGTTCCGGGCTTCTGGACGCCGCGGGGAAGAGGGACATGAACTTCTTCAGAAACCGCTACGTGCTTGGGTTAACGGGCGTTGCAGGAATCGGCGGGTTCCTCTTTGGCTACGACACAGGTATGGATGGATGCATCCGTCGTTTCTTTTGCAACATTTTACTTGAACATTGATGCTGTGAAGCGGTTGATGTCGTGACTAAGAACTATTCCCCTGGTAGGAGGCGACAATTTGTGGTTGCTTTGGACTTGCTTTTGGGTTCTTCTCATATGGAAATATTCGCGTGAAATAGGGTTGAATTGATAATTCTGAATGATTTGTTTATTACGTCATCATCGATTATGGACTTCTATGAATATTGTAGACATGGTTCAGAAAGTTATTGCTCCAAATACGCACCTTGAATCAGAAAGAGAGAATGTAACAATTCTCGCAGTGGAGCTTAAGGCCTGAAGCTAATGTTTGCGTGATGCCTTTTAGTTTCTACCAAGTCGCCGAGTAAATATACGTGGAACGTTTAGAGCTTGCGAAACTTGACTGAAATAACAGTATAATGTGCTGCAAAATGTAGATGATCTCCGCAAATGGTCTAAGAAATTTCTGTTGCCAGGTGTCATATCTGGAGCCCTTTTGTATATCCGGGACGAATTTCCAGAGGTCAAAGACAATTTATTCTTACAGGTTCAATTCAATCAACCAAATACTGGTCATTAACAATATGGTTTTCCTTCCATAGCTACTGAGTTTGGTTTCTTCCTCAGGAGACAATCGTTAGCATGGCATTACTTGGAGCCATGGTTGGAGCAGCTGGTGGTGGCTGGATAAATGATGCATATGGCCGTAAGAAGTCTACTCTTCTTGCTGACATGATGTTTGCACTTGGTTCACTTATTATGTGTGCTGCTGGTGGTCCTTACATTCTGATTCTTGGAAGGCTCTTTGTTGGATTGGGTGTGGGTATAGCATCAGTCACGGCCCCAGTTTACATCGCTGAAGCTGCTCCTTCAGAAATTAGGGGAGGTTTGGTGTCAACTAATGTCCTCATGATTACTGGTGGCCAATTCTTCTCCTACCTGGTCAATCTTGGCTTTACTGAGGTAATATTCTGCCTCCACTTAATCAGCATCCTCTTTTATGTTATTCCTTACTTAAAGTGGTCTTCAGCAGTAGTCCATTTCAATCTAGATCATACTGCAGAGTGCAGTTTGAATTTATGTCATGCTCGTGCAAATCAAGTTATGAGGCACAATTCTGATTTTTGAAGGAACATAAACTGTAACTATATTTATGAGCTTGCATCTTATCTTTAAACTCAGCAAGAATGCATTTATTTTTGTTTCAGTTGTTTTGCAAGCTCCAGCTCGACTTGAGTATATTAAATTATTAATGCACATGATTTTACATCGTACCAACAAGATAATCTACTGACCAGTACTGATACTTGGGTGTGTTCTCCTGCACAAGAGTGATGTCAAAAGTTGAATTTGTTATGTTGTATTCAAGATGAACTCTCTTGAGAAAGTTTGTTAGCATGGTGACAAATTCTTCCTAACCTTCACCTTATATGTATATATCTTTTATGGCATTAACATTCTTGTTGGTGCTAGTTAATTCTGTAACACTCTTTACTGTCAATGAATGAGAGTGCCCCCCCACCCTCCCATCAGCAGCAATGGATTTATTCCCTACAAGGTGCTGTCAATTTTGGTGTTGGTGAAATGCTCTATATTTCTGCTTTGAAAGTTCTTTATAGTAGCTGCATCATTGCTATGCATCTCTGTCAAATGCACATTTTACAATTGTTTGGTACACTATTTGATTTTGTGACCTATTCACTGTTTCTTATTGAAGTATTACTTACTTTATGCACATGGATGATTAAAACTCTTAGGCTTTTTTCTTTTTCCGTGTTTTTCGCTATTCCTGTACCGGAACTCCTCCTTATTTAATGAAACAAGGCAAATCTTTTGCCTTCCTGTTCAAAAAAAAATGGATGAGACATGTGAATAGCATAGCTTCCATTTGTTGTTCGGGATTAACGTTAAACATTCATAGCAATGGCCAGTAGGATTGTAACTGTTATTATATGACTTGTTAAGTAAAAGTACCTGCATTAAAGAAAATAATATATTTATACATAAATCTGATACATAAAAAACGGGGGGGGTATGGTCATATGGCACCATCTCTGTTAAGGGAGTTCCAGTGGAGTTATATGTAAGCTTTTTATGTATCAGTATTTCATTGCAATGATATGCATGTTACATGTCATAGGTTCCTGGAACATGGCGCTGGATGCTCGGAGTTGCTGCTGTGCCGGCAGTCATACAGTTTGTGCTGATGCTTTTTCTGCCAGAATCTCCTCGTTGGCTTTACCGGAAGGTTATTGGCGTTTGGTTCAGTTGTGTCTTATCTCTTTGATTGCATTCTTATCTTATCTTAATTTTTCTGTACAGGATGAGAAGGCAAAAGCTATTTCTGTCCTGGAGCAGATATATGACTCCGATCGTCTAGAGGAAGAGATAGAGCTGCTTGCTTCGTCTTCCATGCATGAGTTCCAGTCTAACTGTACTGGGAGCTATTTGGACATATTCAAGTCAAAGGAACTAAGGCTAGCTTTTTTCGCTGGAGCTGGTCTTCAGGTATGCCCAGCATCTTCCTTACTCATGATTCATTGTCGTTTGATAAGTGAGGATACTGCTACCTAAGATGCTCATGTGGTCTTGTACACTGGAAATGCACCTTTCAAGAGTATACCATGCTTTGAGTAGTGTACGCAGACATGCTTTTCATTCTGGCATTGTCAGTAAGAACAACTAGACATTTTGCTGTTACTAAATCCTTTGAGAGAGCCCCCAGGTCAAGCAAGAAACCTAAGTGTTTCCGGTCAAGTGTCAAAAGCTTGTGGGACTTTCTGTGCTTCCTGCTCCTGCATGCAGGATACAGTTTATCCATCAAGTAGGCAACTGCATGGCATGTTTTTTCTGACATATGCTAACTGAACTGTGTAGGCCTTCCAGCAGTTTACTGGCATCAACACTGTCATGTACTACAGCCCCACGATCGTCCAGATGGCTGGATTCACTTCCAACAGGTTGGCCTTGCTCCTTTCCCTGATCGTCGCTGCCATGAACGCGAGTGGAACCATTGTTGGAATCTACCTCATTGACCGTTGTGGCCGCCGCCGCCTTGCCCTAACAAGCTTAGCTGGTGTTGTGCTTTCCCTTGTCATTCTCGCCATGGCCTTCATATTGCAGTCATCATCCATCCTCTGTGTGAGCGTCCTCGATGGCTCCTGCCAAGGCGTGCTGGGATGGTTCGCAGTGGCAGGCCTCGCTCTATACATTGCCTTCTTTTCTCCAGGCATGGGACCAGTCCCATGGGCTGTGAACTCCGAGATCTACCCTGAGGCCTACCGCGGTATGTGCGGGGGCATGTCAGCCACTGTCAATTGGGTTTCCAACCTGATTGTGGCGCAGATGTTCCTCTCAATTGTGGGGTGGATTGGTACCGGCCCAACATTTCTGATCATCGCTGGAATCGCGGTGCTGGCTTTCATCTTTGTAGCTCTGTACGTACCTGAGACGAAGGGTTTGAGCTTTGAGCAGGTTGAGCTCCTATGGAAGGAGAGAGCTTGGGGAAACCAGGGCAACTACGAGAGCCTATTGGGTGCTGCACCGTAGACCCTCCGCCAGCTCTCATCCTGCACATCGGCGACGGCGGTGCCCCTTTTTTAAGATGGCTGTGCCGTGCCAGGCTGGCTCGCGTCCATCGCTGGCCTCTAGCTAGGAAGTCTTTTAAAAGAACTGGGTGCAGATACAACCTGTGTTACGCGGTGGTGTCTGGATCGCTATTCTGTTGCCTGGTTGCATATATTATCATCGTATGTTCACGTCGAATCTTGTGCGCCGGAACGACTGTATGACTGAGACGGATTGTGCATTGCCGGCACAAGTGTACAACTTTATTGATACGAAGAATCAAGGAGCTACTAGGCCGGCAGGAACGAGTGGACGGACAAAACTGATGCGTTTTAATCGTTCTTTTTTGGTTTACGGGGGGTTTAGTCGTTTATTGTGCCGGTTCTGTGTTTGTAATTCGTAAACTGGTATCCCTAGTTCTTCTCTCTATGCTGATACTTATTGTGGCTGTTTACCAAAGCTGGGCCTTCGTGCCAGCCATGTGTCTAGAACCAAGTGTACAGTTTCTGGTGCTTGATGTGCTGGAAAGAAGAAAATGACTTTTTAGAAATGGAAATGAAGTTCTCTCGTCGAGAGGGATCGCTTTGATTCTCTTCTGCAATCAGCTGAATGAATGTATGCATGTATGGGCAACGCAGACTATCAGAACACGGCAATCGGACGACTATCACAGCCGCACGGCACAGCCGGCTGTTACTTAAGTTATCATTTCGTCCTGAAGCAAAAAGCATAGGCGTGGCGTCGCGATTGCGCTTCAAGAGGGAATTGCGCCCTTGCCGTTGCAGGGCACGCCGTAGCACGCGGCCGTGCGCGGCGAGTCAGGTGGCTCCTCAGGTTGTTGAAAGGCCGCCTGGTAACAGCGTCAGGTTTTTGATCCGCGGAAGGAAGACGGGGCAAGGCGCGCGCGACCTGCGCCGTATGTACGGTTAGTGGCCTCGGTTTGCTACTGTCTAGGCTGTAGATGCTCCCCTGGGCAATTACGACCATGCTCAATGAACCAAGCACGCTCATGCCTCTATGCTGGGGTCAAGAACTACAGGCACCGGCACGACCCGAGCGACGTTGGTTGTGGCGCCGGTCGATGAGTCCTCGACTCCGCATCTCGGAGCCTCCAAGTATACATGCGCTTAAGCCACACTGCACGCAGCGTTGCTTCTTCGGACACTGTTTGGTTCAGAGTTAAAAGGAACGAGTTAGGGAATCAAATCGTGTTTGATATTGCCATACATTATGATAATTTTATTTATCTTACTATTACTAGTTTTTATTTATTTCTTCGTTTTGCTAACAACAACCAGGTGTGGTAAGAATAAACACTAAACATTCAGGCCAAGGATAAATAAAATTTCACTTTGCACAAGGTTCTGTTACTCACCGTTACTAGCTTCGTTGCAGTGCGTATGATCCCACCGATCAGTGTAATGGTGTCATAGGTCCCACGTATCATACGCCCCTTCCGCCTCCCTTTGATCCCTTCTCCTCATCTAAAACCCTCTTCCCATCTTCATCTTCAGAAACCAAATAACCGCAGCCCAAAATTCATCAGCAGTTATCTTATCCCTAAATTGATCCTTCTGTTGTCTTCGCTATCCCTTCACGATCTTAATATATACACTTGTTCGTTGCAATCTTGCTGAATCTTAATATACACACTTAATACGGCGAGGGGGCGGAGAACCGATCGGCCGCCTTCCAAATTATTCAATCTCGCTTAGTAGGTAGATTTTAGACGTCCTACTGTTGCAACATAAAATTCTCACATGCAATATTTTGTTTACACATATGCGACATCGTTATAACATTTTGGCTGACGGTTCGACAAAAGGTGAAAAAAATGCTTACAATATCTAAAACATTTCGAATAAACGCATCCAACTTTTTTTTATACGCATGCAATAATTTGTGAAAAATAACTACGACACGTGCAATATCAAAGATTAAGTTATGCAACATAAAATATTAACTTATGCAACAACGTAAAAACATATGTACAATATACGATAAAATTAGAGAATCATTACAATATATCATCCATCTATATGTAATGAGAAAAATACACGCACACAACATGCAAAAACAACCCATGCAACATCACATCTCCAAATACCTAACCTCTCATCATCAACATCCAAACAATCGCCCTCGAAATAGATCATAACGGCCTTTTACAACCGATTTTGAAACTTTGAAAAGCCGTTGCTCTCAAACCGAGCGGGCCAAATCCAAATCCATTTTCACCATCGATTTTGTTTCGGCGAGATCTTTAAAACTAGATCCCAATTAGATATGTTTGAATAACTTTTTTCTCTATTGCATTCTATATTACTGTCCACTGTATTTTCTGGTGCTATATTTTTCTCTCATTTCATGTCATATATAGTTGTACCACAAATTTTAGTTGTATGCTGTATTTTTTTATTGTTCTCTGCTGTATTTTTTTTATAATTCTCTACTACGTATTTTTATCTACTTTATTTTTTACTAGTTGTCTACTACAATTTTACTAGTTGTCTACTACACTTGTTCACATTACTACTGCAACATCAGTTGTCTATTGTATATTTATCTACTGTATTTTCTATTAGTTGTCTACTGTATTTGTTGACATTTATCTATTGTATTTGTTGATAGTTTTATACTACATTTCTCAGTAGTTTGTCTTAAGCAAGGAAAACAGTGAAAAAATAGTAGAAAAAGGAGGACAAAAAACTGGTAAAAATATGAAAAAAGAAAGAAAAAATGGAAGAAGAAAGAAAGAAATTTCCAACAGTTGCTTAAAGCCGTGTTTGGTTATGCTGTGGCTGTTCGAAAAAATGGCTGTTGGCTGGCTGTTTGGAGAAGTGGCTGTGGCTGTTGGCACGTGACTCTGTGGTTGTGCGTGTTTGGTTGGACTGTGGCTGTTGGCTGTTGTATGAGGAAATGTCTTAAATGCTCCTAGAGTGGTGAGAGTATGTATATTTTATAATTTTATGAATAAAAAATCATAAAAAACTCTAAAAAATCAGAAAAATTCAAAAAAATTAGAAAAATTCAAAAAAATCAGAAAAATTTCAAAGAAAATCAGAAAAATTCAAAAAAAATC
The DNA here is from genome assembly GCA_019208055.1 of Stipa capillata. Classification (NCBI taxonomy): domain Eukaryota; kingdom Viridiplantae; phylum Streptophyta; class Magnoliopsida; order Poales; family Poaceae; genus Stipa; species Stipa capillata. Next base: position 1,008,183 of record JAGXJF010000477.1, on the reverse strand, counting down.
GGTATTGATAAATGTAGAAACATTTGAATATATTTGTTTCTAAAGATTCATCTCTTCTTGAAATATTCATGAAATAATTAGGCTAATTAGCTAACAGTAACAACAGCATCTACAAACAAAGCAATCTCATGAGAAACTCCTAATTTTTTCTCAGAGATAAATGACAAGTATGCTGTAACTTGAAAAGGAGGCGCAAGAAGATCAAAACTTGTGATCAATTCGTTACTTGTTAGAGATTTGTCCTATGTATGTATGTCCTTCAACTTGTTTTATAATAACCAGCCCATGAATGAGGCACCTATACAATGAGTTCATATAAAATTTGAAACAGCAATGCAAACCCTTTTTACTCTAGAACTGAGAAAGAAAAACCATATATATTGTCTCAACTAGTCACTTTCATTAGACAATAACAACATTGTAAGATCAGCAGAAGTTTAAGCAAAAACGACACTGTAAGAGGGAAAGCATATATGTTCATATTCACACTCATCATTGTAAGTTTATAACCTCTTTTTTAATCATATAGATCCAAATTCTAAAACTAAAATAGAAATGAAATAAAGAATAAAATAAAACATATATAATAGTGAAACTAAAAGAATAAGAAAAAGATATTTTTTTTTAAAAAAGAAGGGGATAAGGGCCAGGGGGGCATCCGAAGCCTCCCCAGCCCCAAATCCCGCCGCTGTCGCCCTCGGTGGCTTCGTCGCCACCCTCCTCGACAGGCGCCCGTCTTACTCGCGCCGCCTAGTCTTCCCCGCCGCCGCTGGTTGGTATCCCGTCGCCACCCTGCCCCTCCTCTCCTCCCCCACGCGGCCCCTCCACTCTCCCTCCGTCCCCGGCCCCTGTCCCGAATGCCCCCGGCCCATGGGGCCTCGCCGTTGCGGGAGAGGAGGAGGGCGGCGCCGGCTGGGGCGGAGGAGGCTGGCACCGACGGGGGGAGGAGGAGCGCGGGGGCGGAGGAGGGGCTGGCCGGGAGGGGCAGCGGGCGTAGGGGCCGGCTTGGGCGGCATCTCGGGAGGTGGCGACTGGGCAGCGGCGGGCGGAGGTTGGCGGCGCAGTGCAACGCCTACGGCGTCCGCTACAAGTCAGGCCGCCTCCTCCCGAAGTACAGGCCGGCGTGCAGCCCCACCTTCGTCGGCAGCCTGCACTCCAACTCCCACCGCAAGGTCCTCGAGATGTGCCGCAAGAAGGACCCTGTCATCGAGGCCGCACCGCCGGTCATTGCCTCTTCTTTTGCTTTCTTGTGGTGCGGTTTCAGGTGCAGAGGGAGGGGAGGGTGGCCACGCTGAGGAGTAGCCTCAGGCCGTACGAGGCGGCCGAGGAGATGGCTGCCGCCGTGGTCGTACGAGGCGGTGGAGGGACACGCCGGCGGGAGCAGCACGTCGTGGCGTCGGATCTGGAGCTCAAGGAGGCCGTCTGCCGGAGGAGGAACTCGACGAGCGGAGGAGGATGAGCACCGGACGAGGAGGGGAGGGGGAGGAGGACGACCGGCGGAGGAGGGGCTCGCCTCGGGTGGTGGCTGAGCGGCTCGGTTGGGCGGCGGCCTGTGTGAATAGAGAGGATGAGAGGGGATTGGGGATAGGCGTGTGGAGAAGAGAGAGGATTGCAGGATGGCCGTTTTGCTGTAAAAATTTTGAAATCGAAGTGCAAAGTGGTTAGAGGGCAGGTGCATATTGCAGGAAGCTGGGTCTGGGAGGCTTTTTCTAGTTGCTCTATTTGTACTGCACTCACTCCAAAAGCTACAGCCGCTGTTCTCAAAAGTTACCCCAAAAGCGGGGTGTTTGGTTTGGCTTGGGCTTTTCTCAGGAAAAAGCCTCCTAGTAGCTGAACCAAACACCCCTAAGTAGTATTTAGTACTGCTACTAGTAGAAAGTTCACGCTTTGCTAGGTCTTGCGCTTCACACATGAAAAAGAAAGAAACAGAAAGTCTACAAAATAAAAAGCCCATCTAAAATCTAGTTGCTTGCATGGGAACGCTTACTCTCAAGGGTGTTTACTGTAAATTTTGTAAATAAACTTTAAAATGGAAGAAGGAAAAAAATTCTCCTGGTCCATAAGAATCTTGGAATCCACATACATAAAGACAAAACAAGAAAGTGAAAAATCAGAAAATAATAATAAAATAGAAAACTACCTAATTACCTACCGTGCTCTAAAGAGAAAAATCAGAAAAAAAAACTACCTAATTACCTACGGCGAGAGCTCCCAGCACGTATGCCCTCTTATGGGGTGTTTACTGGTTATTAGCAGGGTAACGTTTACTACCTAAATGGTCCAATAATCTAATCCAGCACAATCAATTCTTTTAAATTTATTTTTATATTGCTAATCTTCTAGTCTAGGCAAATAATAATTTAGCTTAATTGAGTTACATCTTCTGACCCTACATTTTTCTCTCATTTCGTGTCATATTATAGTTGTACCGTATTGTTTTAGTTGTATACTGCATTGTTTATTGTTCTCCACCGCATTTATTTCTCAACTGCATATTTTTATCTGTTGTATTTTCTGTTAGTTGTCCACTGCACTTGCTGACATTGCTACTGCAATTATTGTCAGTTGTCTATTATATATTTATCTACTGCATTTATTGATAGTTATCTACCGTATTTGTTGATAGTTGTATACTGCATTTCTTAGTAGGAAAAATTACGGTAAAAAATAAAAAAATGGCAGAAGAAAGAAAAAACTCCCAGCGGTTGCTTAAGTGGTGTTTAGTACTGCTACTAGTACAAAGTTCACATTTTGCTGGGCCTAGCGCTTCGTACAGGAAAAAGAAAGAAATAGAAAGTCTAGAAAAAAAAGTCCATCTAAAGTCTAGTTGCTTGCACGGAGCGCTTACTCTCAAGGGTGATTATTGTAACTTTTCGTAATAAACTTTAAAGAGGAAGAAAAGATAAAAGGAAAAAAGAAGAATTCTCCTGGTCCATGAGAATCTTGGAATACACATACACAAAGACAAACAAGAAAGAGAAAAATCAGGAAAAAAACCTACCTAATTACGTACCGCACTCTAAAGAGAAAAATCATTTAAAAAAAAACCTACCTAATTACCTACCGCGAGAGCGCCCACCACGTATGTCCTCTTATGGGGTGTTTACTGGTTATTAGCAGGGTAAACGTTTACTTACTAAAAGGTCCGATAATCAGCACTATCAATTCTCTTATATTGCTAACCTTCTGGTCTAGAAAAAAAAACAATTTAGTTTAATAGAATTAGTTGCTAAATATAAAATTAAGATTAAGCTAACTTATAAGAGTTAATGCTAGTAACCTAATTATCTTAACCTCGGACCAAACACAACCCTAAGAAAGGTATGCACATTATGTAAGGGCCCCTTTGGCAGGGCTCCAGATTCGGATTCACCCTGGAAGTGATTCTGATTCACCCTGGAATCAATTCTATGCTGAATCTGGAATCAGTTGTGAAATCGTTTGACTAGCTGAGTGAATTCTGATTCTTCGAAATGATGATGAAGGCTGAATTGACCATTATACCCCTAGCTGAATTGGCTAGCTGAATTGACCATCTGCGTTATTCAGCATCAGTTGGAACCCAACAATTTGCGTCAACCCAGTAATACAATGAACAAAAGCAAACCGATTCACTGATTCAACAACAGATACACATACAGCAAACAATGTATTGATTACATTCATCATGAATTCTGAGGTTTCTTCACGCAATAACAACAATGCACATAATCTGCAATAGAACATATAGGAAAAAAAGAAAAGGGAAAGCTCCAGGGGGTGCTGGGCGTCGGCAAGGGGGTGCTGGGCGGCGGCGCAGCTCCAGGGGCTGGGGCACGTCGGCAAGGGGGTGCTGGGCGGCGACGTGGGGGAGCTGGGCGGCGGGCGAGGCAGGTGGGGCTGAGAGGCGGCGGCGAGGCAGGCGGCGCTGAGAGGCGGCGGCGCGGGCGGGCGCAGAGGGGGCGGCGACGCGGGTGGGCGCAGGAGGGGGCGGCGACGCGGGCGAGCGCAGGAGGGGCGGCGAGGCGACGCGGGCGCAGGAGGGGCGGCGCAGAGAGGGACGCGGGGCGGGGCTAGGGCGCAGAGGGGACGCAGGCGGGGAACCCTTGGCCAGTCGGCTCGGGGTGGGGGGTTCGGGTGGCAAAAGCGGGTAATTCTACCCCAACTTCAGTGGTACGTACAGAACAGGTCCGTTGGATTCAGGTGGGGAGCAACGTTTTGGTTGATTCTCCTCTGCAGTGCAAAGTGGAGAATCCGGGAGCTAGAATTCTTGCGCGAATCAGATCAAATTTGAACCGTTTGGTACAGATTCACTAAATTCTGATAAGAATTCAGTACGAGAATCTCTACCAAAGGGGCCTTTAGTGTTGAGTATAAGAATCAGGGTGTGTGTTCACGCGAAGCTATTGGAGATATGCCTGACAGTCAATCATAAAAATGATTATATTTTTTTATGTTCATGATTTATTGGATAATATGTAATCTCATTTATTGAGTAATTTTATTAATATTTTTTAATAGTAAATATGTGACTTGTTTGTCAAACTCTATATTTATCTTTGCGATGATTATTTTAAAGTGATCTAGTTCATAGACATATGATGACACATATGTGTAGAGTAGCATATGTATTAGTTGCTATGTTTCATAGGTCATAGATATGTAGTTATTAAACTAATAATATAGACTCATGCTAGAGAACATGAGGTTTGATCAACCCTCTATGAGACACTGCAAGAAGTTGTATTCTTACATGTCATCAATTGGTCTTATATACAATGTGTATGCATATCCTTAGACTTGAGATTGTTGTATGTACTTAAAATGTGTAATGACTTATTTAGGGGTTATCATACGCTACTTAGTGACTGGGTAGTTATAAATGTGGCTTTTTGCGTTTGTCATGAAACATGCTGCAGGGCATGGTCTGTTGTTGAGGTTTGTTCGATGTGATCTTTATGTGTACTTGAGAGTCGGAACTTCTTGCTAAGGACCTCTACTGATTAGTTGTCGAGTAAGAGTACTCGCTCCATGTCAAAGTGTATGTGAACCTATAGCTTGCATGCTTAAAAGGTTGGAATATAATTCGGATGGTGATCCGGTTTTTAATAGCTTCGAGTTTTTAACAAACAGCTAGGTAGAGATTCATTATGGGACGTCCACATAAAGAGAAGGGGTGGTGGCTTTAGGGTCATGAAGCATTTAGAAATTTGGAATTCTCGAAACCCTAACCACCATACATCTTCCTCTTAAACCACGTTGGTCAGCTAGCACTCTAGCGCACAGCGTTCTTCCCCGATAAGTGTTATTTTGCAGTGTTGCTACAAGATTGCAACGTTAGGACGATCCGCGAGTTTGTGATGGTCACGAGCTGTTGGACGAGGAACCACTAGAAATTACTTCAATTACAACTACGGTGATACGCTACATCAACTTTGCTTCCACTATTATGCACGCCCGACGGTAATCATGTAATCTAAGATAGCAGTTGCTCTTTGGTTTACTTGGTTGAAAATTTTGTCCTACATTAGTGTAGTCTGTCAGTCCAACAGAATCTTCTACATCAAAAGGGTTGTATGACCGAGACGGCCGGGTTGTGCATTGCCGGCACAAAATGTACAGTTTCTGATGCTCGATTTGCTGGAAAAAGACAAAATTAAGTTGTTTCTGTAGAGAAATATATAAACGAAGGAGTGATCGCTTTGCTTTTCTTGTGCCATCAGTTGACTGCATGTGCAACGCAGTTAGTTCTCGATGGCTATTCCTCATTTCTCCAAGTCTACCTACTGATGATGTTTCCAACAAACCGGCCCGGATGTAGATCGCTTGGACTGATCGAGCTGAAGCAAAGCTGCATGGGCACGCCATAATACGCAGTCGCGCGCCGCGAGTCAGGCGGCTCGTCAGATTTCCGAAAGGTCGCCTGGTAACCGCATGGCGCATGCGCATCCACGGAAAACACGGGAGAAGACAGGCTCGGGCGGCTGCGCTGCGCCTTCGCACCCGCGCGCCGTAAAGCATACAGTCACTGTCCTCGGTTTGCTGACCACAGCACGTAAGCGCCACTACTCTACAAGGCCAAGAAATACAGGCACCGGCATGATCTAAATTCCGTCGATAAATATCGATGTCTTCTTCTTGCATGTTTTCTTGATGGAACATATGCTGCGTACCTCCGTATTTCAACTAGTGGAATCAAGCCTTAAGCCGTTGGACACATGCAGTGGCGCCGGTTGATGAGACAACTCCACGCCTCAGTGTTAGCGTGCGCTGATGCTCTCACGCGGGCACGGCAACATTGCTCCTCTCAGGACAGGAGGTATGTTGCGTATGTTTCGTGTCTGGCCACATCCCTGGTACAGTATAGATAGATGGTGAATATCGTGGCAAAAAGAAGATAGACGGTGAACAAGGCACGTGACACCACGCAGGGTGGCCCGCCCCAGTGTACAACCGTACAAGTTTAAACAACAGCCGTTCTGACTTCTTGGATTAACCTGTTTATATTGGGTTGCTTGTGCTGTTGGATATATTGCTTAGCGTCTTGAATTGATTTTGACGATACCTGTACGGAGCAAAGAAGGCCCACTGGCATGATCTGGAGGATCCACCTTGAAATGCTGCACTTGCAATGCCACCAATTTACTTCAGAAAAGATAACTACATATATTGTATCATTGGCCGTGGATTTGTCAAATTCACAGAGCAGTGTCGTCGGCATATGCTGATATTTTTTCCTGTGGTGTGCTGATTGTATTCAGCTGGTTGGATATATGGATCTGAGCCCTGTTCATTCCCAACCCTCCTTTCTGTTTGTGAAATTCATGTAAAAAAGAAGGCTTGCGTTGTCGTGTGTACTGTGTGACATACTACATGGTGGTTCTATGTGACAGAGTAACATACAGATAAATCCATCACGTATGTTTGTCCACCAAATATACATAGCTACTACATCTTTCTATTGTCTTCGCACACCTCTGGAAAAATTGTGCATATTTTTCTTGCCATAATTTACAAGAACTATCAGGGAGCAATATTCAGATGATCTTCTGAATCTTCTGATACAAATCAGTATTACTCAGTATATATTATCATTACAGCAATATGATCGGTTAGCAATATATTTCATGAATTAATTAACAATACATTTCCTGAACTAAATGTTACAAGGCATCACAAGAACATTGTTGAATGAAGGGTTCTGTACTGCCAGGAGTTTTCTAAACAGAAGATAGTCAAATGCCATGTGCATCATCCCTTGTGCTAATTTGTTTCATCGATTGTATCAATGCCGTACCCCATAGTACCTACAACAGTTGTAACAAGATACACGCTGCAGCAAGTGCACACTAATACTCCCTCCGTCCCAAAATATAAGACACACACGCATCTTAAGATTTACAATTAGATCTATAATATGTTAGTTATATGATACAAAAATAATAAGTCTAATATTAAATTTATAATATTTTGATTATGTGATATAAAAGTGATATTGTTGGATTCGTTTTTAAAAGTATTTTCTAATGATATCATTTTTGTATCATATAACTAACATATTATAGCTCTAATTGTAAATCTTGGAATACGTGCGTGCCTTATATTTAGAAAGGAGGGAGTATTTAACAATCTCTTCAACATGTAGTATCTGCAAACATGCTACAGTTGTATTTTCATACAACATACCTGAATCTTAAGCTTTTTCTTGCATCTTTCCACATGATATATCTTTTCTTTTTTTGAAATTTCGACATGATATATCTTGACATAAACACCTTGTACTTACTAGCTAGCTGAACGACCTCAATTAATTAGTGTATGCAGGACAGCAGGAGCATGACATAGGCTGCAGGACTGGCTTCCAGATGAAAGGATTTGATCAAAATGGTAGCGACAAGGACGGGCTGGCTCTCCATCTTAACTGGAACTAGAGGACAATCCACGGGGTAAACGTTTTCAGAAAAAACATCCACGCAGGCGAAACGTTTTACAAAAAATCTACGCAGGGTAATCGCAAAATTACCAGATCTTAATTAGCTGCGGCCCATTAAACTAATCGCCTGCCACGTCCCGGCCGCGCGGATACGTGGCGTCACCTAGAGAAACGGGAGACATTTAGGCGCGCAGACAGAGACCACGTGAAAGCGCTAAGCATCTCTAGTAGATGGTCCAAATTTGGTAGTCCAAATTTCTATATAGACTATGGTCCAAATAGATTTCCTCACAATATCTCACAGTTCTCCAGCAGATAGTCTATATACAGACAATTTATATTCTCTCTCCTATATTTTACTCCCTCCGTTTTTGATTATTTGACAATTTATGATTGGCACACACACCTAGACAATCATTTGAGATACTCCTACTAAATTGCCCCTGGTTTGGCGGGCTATTCAAATTTCAAACTGGCGCTGTTTCTTCACTTTCCTACTCCGCTTCTTGTAGTTCTCGTCGTCCCTGTGCGTGAGTGTCAGACAAGCCAACCCCTCCCGAGCTTCTCTTCTCATCTATGGCTGTCTTCGATTTGAACAAATATCCTGAAGAAAATGACACGGGGCAAGCAAGGACCAACGATCTCATATTCGATTCCCCATGTCAAGACTATAATCGACCGGTTTTGGGGGACTTCGATTTGAACCTCGATCCCCCGCAACAAGTTCTGCGAGACTTTGATCTGAACCTAGTTCCAGAGCAAGAAATGGAGGTGGAGCATCCGAATCAAGGTTCCGCAGGTTCAAGTGGTAAGCTCTGAGCAGAACTATCTGGCGGATGCCGTCTCTGTCTCCCTCTTTCTTCTTGTAGATCCTGCTCCCCTGCCGCCCACCGCCGCCCTTCGCCGTCCACCGTCGCCCATCGCAGGTCACCCCCACCGCCGCCCATCGTCGCGCATCGCAGGTCGCCCCCACCGCCGCCCATCACTGCCCATCGCAGGTCGCCTCCACCGCCGCCCTCCGCCGCCCACCGCTGCCTCCACCACCACCGCCCGTCGCCGCTCCACCGCTGCCCATCGCCGTCCCCAGCTCGTGCTCCCCCACCGCCCTTCGCCGCTCCCCCGTCTCCCATCGCAGGTCGCCCCCACCGCCGCCCATCGCTGCCCATCGCAGGTCGCCTCCACCGCCGCCCTCCGCCGCCCACCGCTGCCTCCACCACCACCGCTCGTCGCCGCTCCACCGCTGCCCATCGCCGTCCCCAGCTCGTGCTCCCCCACCGCCCTTCGCCGCTCCCCCGTCTCCCATCGCAGGTCGCCCCCACCGCCGCCCATCGCTGCCCATCGCAGGTCGCCTCCACCGCCGCCCTCTGCCGCCCACCGCTGCCTCCACCACCACCGCCCGTCGCCGCTCCACCACTGCCCATCGCCGTCCCCAGCTCGTGCTCCCCCACCGCCCTTCGCCGCTCCCCCGTCTCCCATCGCCGCCGCCCTTTGCCGCTCCCCCCTCCATAGTCCATCCTGTTGCCGGTTCCCCCCACCCGTCGCAGCTCCCCCTAGTCCTCTGTTCTCGCTTGCAGGTTATGTGTGAATTAGTGTTGCTTTATCTGTGAATTAACATCCTGACTGCTTGCTTTCTATGGTACATTGGTGTTTGTTCAATTACTGATTCATTTTTGCTTAAGGTGTACTAGTACTCAATACCATTACTGATATGCAGTTTCAGTCATTTTCTTACTGATATACACTTTCAGGTAAGATTGTTTCATTCATTTTCTTACCCCCTTTGATTTTTTTTCTTCAGGTCCTGTAATTCGGTACTCCTGTAAGAAGGAACTGCCTGATGATAAGAGGAGGGAAGTGTTTAAAGCTCTTTTCTTGAGAAGTATTAAAGGGAAGCTAACAAAGGAAATAGTATCAGAGATTGCTGCATCATTCTCTGTTAGTCCTCGAACAGTTTATCGCATTTGGCAACTTGGAAATCAATGTCTCAAACGGGGTGATAATATTGACGTTTCTAAAAAGAGGTCCAACTGTGGCCGTAAGGCAGTTCAGGTTGATCTGAGCCTGATGCATGATATCCCTTTGTCGAAGAGAACCACGTTGGATGATTTGTCAAGACAACTGAATGTTAGCAAATTCAAACTCTGGAAGCTTAAGAAGCAAGGCCTGATAAAGCGACACTCAAACAGCATAAAGCCACTGTTACTGGAGGGGAACAAGATATAAAGACTGAGGTGGTGTGTTTCCATGCTTGATCCAACTAGCATTAATCTCAACCCAATTTTCAAGGATTTCTTTGACGTTGTTTTTATAGATGAAAAATGGTTTTATCTTACAAGGAAAACGGAGAGATATTATATTCTCCGTGAAGAAGAGGATCCATATCGGACATGCAAAAGCAAGCATTTCATCCCAAAGGTAATGTTCTTGTGTGCTATTGCTCGCCCACGAATGGATAATGAAGGACATTGCACTTTTGATGGAAAAATTGGGTGCTTTCCTTTGGTTACTTATGAACCAGCCAAAAGAACAAGTAAAAATAGGGTGGCGGGCACCTTAGAGATGAAGCCCATTATGTCTATTACGAAAGAGGTGATACGGTCCATTATTATTGAGAAGGTTCTTCCTGCAATCCGAGCAAAGTGGCCATGTGAAGATATTGGGAAAACGATATTCATCCAACAAGATAATGCCCGCCCTCACATTGAACCCAATGATCCTTTATTTTGTGAAGCAGCACAACTAGAGGGATTCGATATACAGCTGATTTGTCAACCACCAAATTCGCCGGACTTCAATGTCCTTGATTTGGGTTTCTTTGCTGGTATTCAGGCCATACAATATAAGAAGGCTGTTACAACATTGAAAGAGCTTGTAACTGCTGTTCAACAAGCATTCCAAGAGTACTCACCAACATTGTCAAACCGAATTTTCTCAACATTGCAGCTTATCATGATCGAGACCATGAAGACAGGAGGAGGCAACAACTATAAGATCCCTCATGTTAACAAAGCTTCATCGGAAAGAGAACATGCACTTCCAGCCCAAATGAAGTGTGATCTAAATTTGGTTCAGGAGGTACATAGGCAGATAAATGTCAAGGCTTAGGTATTGTCTTTTGGTCCATGTGATGTTTAGATGCCAGTTTTTTGTGTGAAGATGCCACTACTGCACCTACTGTTGTTGGAGAAGTGTTTTGATCTATGTAAATAAGTATGGAGAAGTCTTTTGGGCCATATAAATACGTGTAGATAACTCTTCTGATCCATATAAAAAGTATGGAGAAGTATTTTATACTCAGATGACAGTAACCAATCATCAACTAGTTTGCATCGATTTTTCCAGTTGAGCATCTTGATTTGAATGAAGTCTTTTGACACTATGTCTTAATTTTGTAGGTAGTACTTTTGTAGAAGTGCTTGTTTCGCATAGTCAAGAAGACACTGTAGTCTCTTTCCTCTAAATGATGTTGAGATGGTCCATGCTTGGGTTCAAGGTCACGGTAGAAGCATCTCATTGCTAGTAGTTCTCTTGTGCACTCCAGTGGAGCCGTTTTGCATCCCTGACTGTCAAATCTCAAGGAAGTTTTGGCCCAGTAATAAGATATGGGATCATCTATTTCTCAATCGGTAGAGAAATAACAATTTAATTCCTCAAACGGCTGAGGAATAGCAAATTCAATAAGAGCATTATATCTGTATGCTACCGTGGATGATCTCTCTCTCTCTCTCTCTCTCCGAACTGTCATGGTAATGCGTCACCAAAAGGACAAACAACATGAACATTGTATGATTAAAAGTATAATCCTCTTCGGTGTTGGAGCATCTTTTAAGACTAAGGAGTAAAACACGGGAATTCGGTAGTTTACAACATATGGCAGCTAGAACTAATCTGCCGACCTTAACACTGAACAAACATCCTTTCCATCAGCCACATCGTCTGTAAAAACATTATGCTATTTACAAAAACGGCAAGCCACATGATCTCACAAGCTTACACATTTTCTCTTGTACAAAACCAGCGCGATATGAGGACAGTTCATCGGCTTTTGCACGAAATCAGGAGGGTAATTTCTTCTTGGCCTATTACATTACATACATAAGTTGGAGGCTGCGATTTGTGAGCCCATGGTAACTGTAATCTTTCCATCCAGTAAAAGGACAATCCATATCTTACAAGGAACCTGGACGCCACATCATTATTAAAGTGAGTAAATGTTCATTTACATCAAACTGATCTTTTTACAAGAAAATAATGAGCTTACCTTACAAGCAGATGAAGCAAAGCCTTCCTCTTGCAGTATTGATTGTTTGACGCCATAAAGATGAAATGCATGATTGTAAATGTTATGGAATGTATGCGCACCGCTGTCTGCTTCAAATGTCCTCCCTTATATACTCATTATCATCACTAATTGTAGTAAAATCAGATGGATTTCTGTTAGTCACACAGATATCCTGTCTTACCAACCTATCCAATGGATTGATCATTTTCCTTTGGCCTCTGATCCAAGATTGAGCTGTACTGTTCCTCGCAGAAAAATAATCTGGACTGGAACTAACAGAACCCAACTGCAGCGCATTCCATCTTGCTGAAAATGTTCCCGAGTTCAAGGCCTCAACATTTTCCCTTCTGTTCGTATCAAACGATGTTATCCCCTTGGACGCCCCTATTTTATAGCCGGGAACGGTGGCTTGCCAGAGCAAGACGCGAGCCGCGCCGGTGGGCAAGCCAGATCTGGCACCGCGGCGGGGAGGGAGAGAGAGGCGGCGGCGGCGCGGGGAGGTCATGCATCGCGGCTGCGGCGTGGGAACGAGGCAGGGAAGGTTGGAGCGGCGGCAGCTGGGGAGGTGCTGCGGCACGGGGAGACGCGAGGGTGCGGCGCGCTGGAGGGAGGCGGTGGCGTCGCAGCCGGGGCAGGCGAGGGCGGCGGCGGCGTCGCGCGGCCAGAAGGCGGCGCACCGAGAGGCGACGGCGTGCGGCACGAGCGGCGGCGGCCGGGGAGGTGCTGCGGCACGGGGAGACGCGCGGGGTGCGGCGCGCTGGAGGGAGGAATAGCGGTGGAGGCGTCGCACTGAGAAAAGTGGATCGGTACGGGTGAGGGGTAGGGGTAAAATTGGAAATCTCACACTAGATATTTTACAGTGCCAAGTTTTACCAAACAACTATCTAGTCAAAATTGTCTAATAATCGAAAACGGAGGGAGTAGTAATATCTTATAACTACCAATTCAACTACAATTTCAACAGCATATATACTAGTAGCAATTAGTAGTAGCAATCATATATACTCTGTGTATATAACACATATAGCATCAATTAGCACAGCGCTTCCTCAAAAAAATTTCCACAACGCGCTCTCTCTCTCTCTCTCTCTCTCTCTGTGGATCCTTCTCTTCCCCAGCCAAATGGGCCGAAGCCCTCTTCTTCCCCGAGCCGAAGCTCTCCTCTCCCCCGTCGAAATCCACCACGAGCGCCTCCCCTTCCTACCCACGGCCGGTCGCCGGTCCTCTCCCTACGCACGGCCACCGCCGCCCTGTCACCCATCCGCACCGACGACGACGACCACCGCCACCACCTCATCCCTCCCCTCCATCACCAAGCGCGGCGGCGGCGGCGGCCGGAGCTCCACCCCTGCCTCGTCCCCATGTCCGGATCCCGAAGGAGGCGCGCGTCAGCGGCCGAGCTGCGCCCCCACGTCCGCTACCTCCTCCCCGCGTCCGGATCCCGAAGGAGGCGCGCGGCGGCGGCTGGAGCTGCTCCCCCCCACCCCCGCGTCCGGATCTGGAAGGAGGCGCGGCGCGGCGGCCGGAGCTGCTCCCCCCACCCCCACTCTCTCTCGCGGTACAAAATCCGTACCTCCGGCGATGGGCAGCGCGCGACGGCGACCTCGCGGCCGTGGTGCGGCGTCCTGCTCGTCTCCAACGGCTCTCGGTGGCGCGAGGGAAGGCTCCGGGGGGAGCGGTTTGCGTTTGGACGATGTGGACTCGTTGTCCAGCCTTGGACAATGTGGAGCCGAATGTGGCGGATGTCTATGGATAGACCATGCGTTGGACCATCTGCTGGGGACGATTTTTTCAGCGTCGTAGTCCAAATATGGTTTAGACTATGGGATAGACCATCTGCTAGAGATGCAAGTCATCACTTGACTTGTGGAGTGCCTCTCTTTTCTTTTGTGCCTCCAAGAAACACTGTTCATGAGTTTATAACTTTATATACGAGCTACACATAGGAGTTTGTGTTGTGCCATTGCCATCCATGGAGTGACTCCATTGCATGCATGAGAAAGGAATAAACTAGTTTGTACAGGAGTATATGCTGATTAGCTTGGGCTAATTAAGAAGCATATACTCATGGAACTTGAAGGGTGTGTAGATTGGAGAGGGAATGCTGTGGATGGAAGGAAGCATGGAGGCATCAAGGCAACACTCTTTCTCTATGGTAAGAAACTAACTATTGCCATTTCTGTCATACTTTAGGTGCATGCTGCATGCATATGGTTCCTTGCATGTATATGGTTCCTTGTGATGTGCACTGGGATGCTTTTTGATCTGTTTATTAATCTGGCCTGGCTCATGTGTTCCATACAAATTAAGCACTGGTTGACACATGAGTACTGTGTTATTTGTTATATTTCTTGTAACTTTTTCGATACTTTGGTTACTTGTGTATTTTTCCTTGAACAGCTCCATTACTACAACAATTGTAACATAGCATAAGAAGCTAAGGATCTGCAAGACATGTGTAATGCAGGTATTTATCTAAAAAATGTGTAATGCAGGTGCTTGAAAATGTGCGCTTAGTAAAATAAAACTGTGTTTTTCTTACCACATAGGATAATAAGGTGCAAATCTCGTAGCTAATTAATTTGGTGCTTCATTAGGCGCACCTATGCTTAATGGGTGCTAACGCACATAACTATATCGAATAAATATTCCTTTCAAAAGTACTATAAGAACTATATCTAATAAATAGATAATACAACAATCTAAGTAGGGCCACCTAGCTAGGTGCTTGCATCGGAGGAGATGACTCTTGCATGGATACGTGCTGCATGGTGTGGGTATACATGTTCTCTTTTTAGTGACCCATCTAAGAAAGTGTATTGCATTTTACATATATACCCTTAGAATGTCAGATAGAAAACAAATAACCTTTAGTTTAAGCTTTTATGGAGCAACTGATCGATGGTAGTGGTATATACAACGGAAGCGGCTAGCATATTATGGTATCATTGTTTCCTTCCGAGCAACTATCCGGTGCTTTGTAGCCTTGTGTACATCATATTTTGCTGTCATTTTTGGATCCTGTTAGCATAATTTGTCCTCTAATTTGTTTGCCATGTGTTAGATCGAGATTTATGGCATGGGAGATCTATCTGTGGGCTATATAATTAAAAATATGATAAAATGAACCGGCCGGTATGTTTACACATATTAATCAGAATAAATAAAAAATATATGCCACTATTTGGTAGGTTTATATTTCAATCGTGCACATATCCTAGATATAGATACAAGAGTAACTTTATTTTCGGTTATAGCTGTTAGAGTTATATATAATGGCGACAACTATATTTCTGAAAACAATTAAAGATATGCATTGTAACGTTAATCTGCATAATTGTACAAGGTTTATGGCCGTGTAATTGTTTTTATTTATTTACAATTTTCCATTATCATTTGTGCTGTGTCTTGAAGTGCAACGTACATTTCTACTTATAAGCGGTAGAGTTATTTTCAAATATAAACATATTAATATTAGTAATTAGCCGTCCAATTGCGCGTGAAACTTCAAAAGAGGCCAAATGAGAGGAATCAAAATATTAAACTCGCTAGCAGCAGCATGATCATCCAATATCTGCTGTTCTCGACCACTTCAGCACAGAAAATTGTAACTGAGCTACCGCGAAACTGGGTTTCAGGTGGAGCTTACACATTACTACCAGACTGAAACTAGTGTTAAGACCTATGCAGAAGCTACGTCTCCCTGGTGAATAGTGATTCTCTTCTATTTCGTCATGATCATATATCACCAGACATCAAGTTTCCCAGTAAAATAATTCTAAATACACAAAATAATTCCACGACTTGCACGACTCCAATACAGAAACGCAGCTGCAGCTTATTAAAGACAACGTGCCTATATGCTCAATTTAAAATTTTCCCGGCAAAAATGCTTGATTTAAAATGAGAACTTGAGTGCGCATGTCACGATATTGTGGTACCTAGGATAAACAATTCAATACTCTTTCACTGGTGTGTAGTAACAATAAGAGTCATCTCATAGACTATTTTTTCTCATGACTAACACTCAAATAACGAGAGTGACATATCCAAGATATTACATCTGGCAGTCTACGTTAGGACTGTCTCTGTAAACTTCTCGTCCCAGTGCCAAAATAATAAAATATCAAAAGAAATCTCACAACGGACAAATTGATAGTCCATCACTTCCAGCCTTAAGCAAGAAATATGGCGAGAAAGTTAAAGAACCTGCCAAATTCACGTTTATCATGATAACGAGAAAATCTGACAAAATCTCATGTGCAAGAGTCAATGTTCTTTTCTCTTCGAACATTTCAGGGCTGATCAGAAGAGATCTTACATTTGGTCTCAGAAAAAAGAGAGGATATCTTATACTTGGTGCCTGCCAAATTCACGTTTATCATGATAACGAGAAAATCTGACAAAATCTCATGTGCAAGAGTCAATGTTCTTTTCTCTTCGAACATTTCAGGGC
The DNA here is from genome assembly GCA_019208055.1 of Stipa capillata. Taxonomy (NCBI): domain Eukaryota; kingdom Viridiplantae; phylum Streptophyta; class Magnoliopsida; order Poales; family Poaceae; genus Stipa; species Stipa capillata. Next base: position 991,533 of record JAGXJF010000477.1, on the reverse strand, counting down.
TGATCAGAAGAGATCTTACATTTGGTCTCAGAAAAAAGAGAGGATATCTTATACTTGGTGCAACGCAACTACAGAAGGCACGGACCACTTTATCATGGCAAATATTGAAATACCAAAAGACACCACATTTGACAAAGTATTAGGTACAGATCATCCGTGCAACTGCAACCTTTTTTATATATTTTGGACAGAAGTACAAGTTTGACACTCTGACTGTGCACCACATGGTCAGTATGTAAGGTTCCAGAGAGCTAGTAACAAATCACCTCCCATATGTAAACGTTCGATCAGAACTCAGAACAATCACCTTTCCCTTGAACGCAGTATGCTGCATGTGCAAAATAACTGTGCACTGAATATATAGAAAGATATGACGTTTGTGACAAAAGACGTTTCTCAGATGGAAGGTATTACCTGCAACTCAGTTTCTGGCCAAGCGAAATCTGGACCCAACTGTATTCAAACAAGCTATATTGTTTGTTGAAGCCTGATGTATCTTTTGCAGGGTCATGTATGGCTCAGCTTGGTAAACTGAGCGAGTCTCATTGGTCCACACTGGTCTGTTTGTAGGAACTAGATGGCTTGGCCTAACCTGAAAAACATGATTTGTTCCTCTCTTCCTGATCCTGGAATAATAGTGTTGCATGCATTTGGAACCAGAATCGAACAAACTGTTCGAACTGAATTCTATGTTCATTTGCAGTTTTGGTCGTGCTGCGAAGCTGCCCTAGCAGCGCAAACTTCAGTCTTGTGGCCTATTTTCATGGGACTCTGCATCTGGATATTGTGACCTCTTCAGCTGCCATCGCCTATCTGGTCGGTGCCGTGTCGTTCTTTGCTGCCCTGATGAACTTCATCTCTGGTGCATATATCCAGCGAACCACTGCTATCTTTGTATTCGGCCCCTTTGTGGTCCTGGTAATTTTCCTTTCCCGTCAAACTCTAAGATAAATGTCAATTAAGCCTAATGATGAAGTTGCATTTCTTTTAAAGCTCTTCACTATCTTGGTGCTATCAAATAAAACCGTAGACTTTGATGTTTGTCTCAGGCTTGTCAAGTTTCTATTTGACTGCCAGGTTGAAGTAGAGCTGCTCTAGTGAAGCCTGGCATGTAGATTATTGTATAAGATAGATATAATTTAGCAATCTATTCCAGCAAGAAACATAAGAGCATGCACCAACGGATTGATAGTCTTTTGTTTCAGTAAATGGTCAAATACAAGAGAGCGATGGTCCTTTAGTTTCATTAGCAATCCACCAACAACTTGGACAATTTGGGCCATATGTGTCAGTGTATGGTCATGCTCCCATATACATAGTAGTACCTGCTTTCAGATTATTTATGCTTTTGAGGTTGGGAAAGTAGAGGATAAAATTCTGAATTCTAAACATTTTTTCTGTTCTACAACGCAGGGCTATATGTTGCTAGCATTGCAGGCACACTTTCCTTCACTACATCCTCTGATTTGTGAGATGAACAAAGAACCAAACAACTGTGAGCCAGCTGAAGGTTGGAGCTTAACACTGCTCTACTTGAGCTTATTAATGTTTGCCGTTGGAGAGGGCTGCATGCGCGCTTGCATACCATCCCTCGGTGGAGATCAGTTCAGCAATGATGATCCGAAAGAAACACATCTCAGGAGTATGTTCTTGAGCTGGCTCAAGTTTGCGAACTCTCTTGGAGCGCTCATTGGATTGGTATTCTTAGTCTGGATCGGGAATAATTTGGGCTGGACCATTGGCTTTATGATGTCTGCACTTATTGTTCTTGTAGGGCTGTCTGTGGCAGCCACTGGACTGCCTTTCTATAGAATTCAGAAGCCTAATGGAAGTTCCATAACTAGAATATTGCAGGTAAAAGTTCATATAGCGCAGCTATCATAAAGCACATACATTTGTCAGTATAATTCAGGATGTATGTTAATTATAAAGGCTCCCATATGCGATTAATGTGACTAGATGCGAACCAGTTAGTCCCGCTCCATCTTTCCTACTCCAAGTGAACTTGGTGGAACACCAGTCTAGACTAGTAGTAGGTTACTGTTGTCCAAGTTTTACAGGGTTGCATAGAGTTTTTCTTTATCACATGCATTGCATTACTTCTTGTTCTATTCTTAATCCTGAAAGGCCGCCATGTCCTATCCCTATAGAGTTTAACTAGCAGATTAATTACTCATCAAGCAATTAAGGAATCAAAACCCTATTTCTCCACATATCAATCTAAAACAAAATTTGAATGTATCATCAAGCTCATCTGGTGTCTATCAAGATAAAACAAGAAAAATTGAACATACAGATGGTTCTCAACTTTCAAGTTATTGCTGGTACCTTTCCAGGTTCTTGTCACTTCATCAAAGAAGAGACAGGCTGCCATTGTAGATGTTATGGAGCTGCAAGAGACCGGCAGAGCAAATTGTGTTGATGGGGAAGACAGATCTGATAGCAAGATCATTTAGTAAGTTCCTTACTGATCAAATATTCCTACAACCATACCTTTTGCTAAGTAAATTGTTACTACATTTATATTTCTGAAAGGAGTAACAGAGAATTGCATTTCTAGGACATGGTCCACATGGAGAATATAAAGAACTAAAAAATAATTAGTCAGACGTAGCAATATCGTGAATACTATCTCAACTATATTCTTTCATACATATTGTTGGACAAATATATATGATGGAGATGACAATCCATGTTCATTCTGCAGCACCACTCATGTTGAGGAGGAAACGAAGGCCATCAGCCGAATGCTTCCAATCTTCATTAGCTCCTTGCTCATCTATCTGCCCTTCACACTGCTAATGACATTAACTATACAAGTTGGCAGCACGATGGACACAGGGACAGGCGCAGTCCAGATATCATCCGCCTCTCTCATCGCAATCCCAACAGCATTTCACATGCTTATGCAACCATGCTACAGGCACATGTTGACGCCGCTGTTGCGAACATTAACAGGCCATGTGAATGGACTCACCCCGCTGCAGCGTATCGGTGCTGGCTCCGCGTGCGGGACAGCGGCAGCATGTCTTGCCACAATAGTGGAAATCAGAAGGCTGGCAGTTGCAGAACAGCATGGGCTAACATTGACAGGAGCAGATGTCCCGATGTCCGTGTTCTGGCTGGTGATGCAATTCTTCCTGCTAAGCATCATGGATGCAGCGTCCTTCAGTGGACTGACTGAGTTCATAGAGAGCGAGTCATCTCCGGAAATGAAGCCGATCGCACCAGCAGCGCAATCCATTCTTGCTGGATTAGCAGCCTGGTTGGCATGTGCCTTCATACAGCTAGTGAACAGAGCGACAAGGCATGGAGACGACGGAAGAGGATGGTTGGACGGAGCAAACTTCAATAGGACACGCCTTGATCGCTTCTTCTTGTTATTGGCAGCCTTTGAGCTAGTGGCATTGATTAACTACGCATTCTGGGCGAGGAGCTATGCCAACAAGCAACAGAGAAGTGCTGCCAGAGTATTCAGCGACATCTCAGGAGACTAAATAGCCAAATAGTATGCAATACATTATACACAGGTCGTACAGCATTAGAGACCAAAGAATATCGATGAATTTGCTTTAGTTACTCTATATATGCTATGTAGATTGTAACAGAGAAATCTTATAAATCTCCATCGATCAATGCAGCTTGGCAGCACAAGTGATCTGTCCACTGTGTCATACACTGATGTTCTCTGTAGATGCAGGCATGCAACTACGCGGTCTTTCGTGCAGAAGTGTCATCTCATCTCCATGGCTGCCATGGAGAGATCGGTCAAGCATAAAGGTGGAATCTTGGTCAATGGAGTAATTGTTAAGAGCCATCGTATTCATGTTCCCAAGTCGCTGCCCTCGGAGCCTCCCGCTGGAGACCTCGGCGGCGTGGCGTTCCAAAACTAGAAACGAAATGCGGTGGTCGGGAGTAGGAGGGACAAAGCAGTTTAGGTGTGGAGGGGGGAAACCTGCCGCGCTGAGTCTCCGGCGGCGCGGGTGGGAGCAGGAGGTGGCCGACAATGTGGGGAGGGACTACGCACACCACGCGATCAGTCGTTGCCGGACCGCACGCTCCTTCGCTGCGGCAGGCCGTCCGCACGGCCGTAGCTACCGAGACGGCGAGGTGGGCGGCGCCAACCATCCCGTGGGGCATGCTCTTCCTCTCCGGTGCGGCGAGAGAGAGTGCGGGTAGGGCGAGGGGGCGGCGGCGGCGGCGGCAAGGCGGAAAGGGAGGGGGATGACAGGGGGCCCCCTCTCAGGGGAAGAAGGGAACGGGGAGGAGCGGGGCTGGTAATTCTGGGCCGCTTCGGGCGTTAGCGCGTTAGGCCGGCCTAGGAGCGGAAAGAAAAAAAAATTATATTTTCCTTCCCAGAATTCTCCCTTCTGCTTAATTTGAATTCAATCTGAATCTTCCGGGTATCAATTAAATTACGGGCGTGCTAAAACACAGCTGCCTGTTTTTCTCTTAAAACACAATCAATTTTAGTTGCAGATTACTTTTACTATAATCACAATTTATTACACATGCAGTTGGAGTATTTCATTAATCACATGTAATTTTGTATTTTCAATACGTTTGTGGTTGTTTGGCTTTCTGTTTTATGTAAGGTCCAATGTTGTCAGAATTCTGTGTTTGTGTTTCTAGAACTTTTTTTTCTTGCCTTTTACTTTTGCATTTTGTTTTATATATGAAAGGTGGAGGCAATCTGGATGGTTGGATCCTATCTAATGACTGGACAAGTTGACTATGTTTTGACAGAAAAAGGTCAACCCTGTTTAACTTTCATGGGTTGGGTTAACTTTTATTATTATTTTGATTTGAGTTAATTTAATTTTCGATGTTTCCTTGTATCAAGCCACTTTAAATTGTCTCGGTTTCCAACACTAGGCAAATAATTATAGAAAGTTCCAAATAAATCTTGTATACTGAAAAAAAATTATACCACTCCCTCCGTATAGGAATGTAAGGCATATCTTGATTGGTTGAGACAAGACTTTGACCAACAATTACTCCATTAATATTATGGTGACCCACATACCACCCTCCTGGATAGTATGCCAGTCTTCGACATATCGTAGACAAAGTGCCATTTCGTCCACAACACATCGTACAGAGTAGCGCACAGAAGCATCGCAGCGGTCCATATATTACAAACTGAAGTTACAAACTGAAGTTACAAACCGAGATTAAAACATGAAGTCTTACAAAATGATTCCCAAAAATACGAGAAATTTAAAACTGTTTATCGTCTGGCTGCAACAAAAGTCCTTCCTACAACTCTCGACTCACTCGGCCTCATTATTCTATTCATCATTGCTCTCGTCGTGGAAGTCGACGTAGTAGTCGACGCCTTCGTCTTCCTTCCTCGGCGCTTGTTCTTCGGAAACTTCTTCGTTGACCTCGACGTAGATCACTTCCATCTCGGATGTTGGCTCACAGTCTAATCAAAGGAATTAGAATAGAGGGATGAGTACAGAAGGTACTCAACAAGTCCAGAAATAGCAAAGAGGTGTTTGATGCACTAGCTACTGAGAACGGCAACGTTCTCCAAAAGCAATGCAGTTTCGGAAGGTAAGAGAGTCAAGTTTTAATTTAAGAGACTACGATCTCATATCTTACAGGCTGCTAGGATCCCCGATGGATCGCTTTCTTGCCGCGTTCGTAGTTCCAACCATGAACATGGAGTGGCTCAGCCACAATTCTTTACACTCTGCAGAGGTGCGCAACTGTACCCACAAACGATCAAAAGTATGTATCCGGGGTAGCTAATCCCAAATCACGTACTCATGATCACAGAGCCGTTTCGCCGCCCGCTCAGTCATACCCTGCGTCGTAGCCCCGCATAACAGGCCAGGGACTACCGGTCTCACGTTGACACTACAGGCCCAACGCTTTGTGGATAGCTAACAGCTAACACCACCTTCCCAATAGTTGATACTCCGGATCCAACTGTTGAGGTCTTCCTTTCCGTATGACCTATGGCAAGGGTACTTTGGCTCAGCCCTGCCCATACAGGGTATGTGGTTTGCGCGTTCGCTACGACGCTTAAGCACAATCGATCGTTGGTTGTATTAAACTTATGTGAAACAAACCCATACCTTTTCAGGATTTCATCACCCACCATGCTATCGCCCAAGAACCGGCGATCAAAATAAAACAACAGTTGCTTCATCTTTTAGAAAACAAATTTCCATTTGTGCAGGTTGTAGACAAGAGGAAAATTGTGAATCATTCTCAACGGACATGAACAAGAAACTGGACTTGCCTGGTAACGGATAGGTAGCGGAGTTCGACTGGTCTGCCTGCTGAACTCCGATTTTCTGAAGAAAAGCAATATAGTCCAATAAGGACTAATACAGAAGAATTCAAGATATGTATGCAACTAACATGGCATTGTATACATGAAATGATGCGTGTATCAAATACTTCTAAAGAAATTGAGACTTGGTCCTTTAAGCTTCTTTGTAACGATTTTAAGGTTAGTAATAACTAAATTTTTGTTATTTTTAAGGTTTATGTTGAATTAACATAATTTCTCAATCCATTTCCTTTTAGAATTTGGCTTATGGTTATAACCCTCTTTCTCCAAGAAAAATATACATTTAACCTAATTGTAATAACTTTCATGTTATTTAATTCCCTCTTAAGAAGGAAAAAGGAACATCCTAAGTTAAGTGATTACTTCAATTTCCCCTTTGTTCTTTGAGGAGCATATATCTACTTCCCCTTTTTCTTCATATTTCTTCTAAGATCAATTTAGTTTAACTCTAATTCTTGCTATAAAGAAAAAACAATAAAAATCATTTCCAATTTCTATCTTTTCCTTTCTTTCTTTTTTCTCTTTTCTCTTTAACGAAACTCCACACCCACACCGGGTTCTTTGACCCTTTCTTCCTCATTCAAAAGCCCCAAACCCCTCCTGGTCTCTAGCGCCGCCGCCAGTGCTCCCTTTTTCCCCTTCCTCAAGCGGCTGCGCCGCCGCCACCTGCGCTCGTCGCCGCCATGCCGGCCTCTCTCCCTTTCGGCGCCGCTCCACCTGGCGCCGCCCTATCCCGCTCCGGCCTTAGGGCCCCGCTCGTCCCCTCGGTTGAGGCTCCGCCCCGGCCACCCCGCCGGCTGTTTTGTTGCTCGGTCGCGTCCGTGGCTGCCTCGCCCCGGTCCTTCCCGCAGCTCCACCAATGGCCGTCGCCCGCCTGGTCGCCTCGCTCGGGTGCTCCTTGCCTCGCCGCCCGAGGTCGTCGCGACCCGGCATCGTAGCTCGCCTCCGGCGGTGCTCCGCTGGGCTCGCCCCTCGCCGGTGGCGTGGCGAGGTCACTCATGCCGCCGGTTTCCCCTACAGGTAAGTGCTCTTTTCCCCAATTTCCCTCTTTCCACAACTAGGGTTCAACTCAGTGGATTCGGTGACCATATTTGATTTGATTTGGGTTCGGTTGAAAGTTGACTTAGTCTACTTTGGTGTTATGCCGATTACTTGCAATTGGTAAGGTCCGGCTTGCTTTGATTCCTGATTGAGTATGCAACGGTCTGAGATAGCATCTTTTGGTGCTCTCCGATCATTTTCTGGGTGTTCAAAATTTGTGCTTTGGTTCTTATGTCCTATAGTTAGCTCGGTTAGGTTTACTGTAAATGGTACAGCGTAGAGCTAGCATGAGTAAAATCTACTTCCTCCAGAACCCTTATCTCCCTGGTAAGACCATGATACCACTATCTGATCCTTAGCTTAGCTTATCTTACTGCTTCACTTGAGTTCTTATTCTTCATGCACTTGACAAAACTGAGAACAGATGCCACACTTGATAGACGAGATAAGGACAGATACTGACATTTGGTTAGTAGCTAACTAATGCCCATGTTGATATCTGAATATCTCCTGTGCATAGCTATAAGAGCAGGTATTGCTCTTTCCATTCTCTAGTGTTGTTTTACCGAACACTGAAAAGAACTACTACACTTGGTCTTAGCTAAGTTATGCTCTGGTTTAGCTGCTATCAAAAAGGTATTGGTGACCAATTATATTTTGCTATCACTTGTCTCACGAATCATTAATAGATTATGTTTAGATGATTATGCTTATAACATTATTTGAATATTGAATTCACCAAGTTGACGTTGTTGCACCCTTAATCTAGACCATTTGGTGATATGGCATGAGTGGTATTGCAATTATTTACTTGTGGTTCTAGAACTTTAGTTCATTTACCTATTAAGAAAATTCTTTATGTGTGTCAGCCCCTTTGAACTGATAGAACAGATTCTATACTTTATCTAGTCTGCTCATTGTTGTGATGCTTTATCAGAGAAGAGTTTGGGAAATGGTGATAAGAAGGGATAACCCACTTGTCTCTAGCTTAAGCACTTAATTCGGTACTGAATTTACTGTTGTAAATTAACTAGGGTATGGGTACTACACTTGATTGGTTCATTGACCGCTAGCTAAATCTATGCTGTTATTGGGGTTTGAATGCTTAATGGTATAGCTGACAAGGGTACATGCACTATGCTTGATGCTGGTTGCTCCTTGATTTCTACATATATGTCTAAATCAGTTACTGAACTGGTAGAACAGATGCTTTGTCTGGTGTTCGCCTTACTTCTGTTAGATGCGCGTATGTACGTGTTTGAAGTATTTACATTGATGAAGAACAGTTGTTACACTAGACGCCTTATACATGCTAGAGGTTAAACTGAGAGAACATATACTATTTAACTTGGTCTTTATCTGAGTTCTAAAATCCTTTTGTTAAAACAGATGCTACTCTTATCTTATTTCCCCTTCTGCTGTGCTCCAACTTAAGAACTGGGTTCGAGGAAAGTATTATATTTAAAGAAGAACATACACTGGTCTTTAGTCTATTTCTGGCATGCTTTTATTTGAGAAAAGCTTGAGAGTTGAGAAGAACTGATGAGAGCATAAGCTTATCTTGATCTTAGCTGATTATCTGCTTCTTTTTTTTTACATGACCCATATCAGTTCATTCAGCTGATAGAACAGATGCTTCTTAAGTCTTTAGCCTTAGTTCTATGATAACTTGTTTGAGAAGGAAAGATTAGAGAAGGGTATCCTGATAAGAGCAGATTTGCACAAGTTGCCTACTTGAGCCTTGATATATATATATATATATATATATATATATATATATATATATATATATATATAATATATATATATATATATATATATATATATATATATATATATATATGCTGATTTCTTTAAGAAGAAATCTGAGAAAAGGGAAGAACATCTGATAAGAACGGATTCTTCACAAGTTGCCTAGCAAAACCCAATGATGAATCTTTAGCTGAGGATTTTGTCTGAGACATTTTATGGGGCTAATGATAAGGACAGATGCTACCAAGTTTCCTACAGATCCTGCGATGCAAAAAAAAAGGATTCTAAGGGTCCCTTATGTTATCAAATTTCCATCTTCATGCATGCATATGCTGTGATGGTCTAAATGGGGTTTTACCTTGTTCCTAAGCTGGCAATGGCAGGTTTGGCTCCTAAGCTTGCTGATTTTGCCTTCCTTACACTCCTGTTCCTTGGCCTAGCCTGCTGGACTTGGTGATGGGTCTCACTCTCCCCTACACCTTGCTGCTCCTGGTGATCTTGCTTTTCCTCCTCTCTTGTTTCAGCTCCTCCTCGGAAGCTCCTCCGAGGTGACTGCTGCTATTGCTACTGGAGTGCTGGTTTCGGTGGTTGCTACTGCTGAGACATTGGTGTGCTAAAAATCTTGGATGGGGCACTAGTGCTACTGTTTCTCTTTACCGTTGCTTCCTAAGAGCCTTTTATACTCTTGATTCCTCCGGTGGTGAATCCTGCCACCTCATGCCTTGCTTGCGGCTATGTGGCTGCTTTCCTTGAGCCTAGCATCTACCTACTGATGGTATAGCTAGGTTGCCTTGGTTCATTAAATATATATGAGCTGCTGGATAAATTCCAAGGATGGTATAGCTAGGTTGCCTTGGTTCATTAAATATATATGAGCTGCTGGATAAATTCCAAGGAAGAAGGTTGCCTTATTCGGTAAAGAATTTGACTCTGGTCAAAAACCGAGGCTTGTTAGATACTCCTTAATGGATTGCTGTCTTATCTCTTCAATTGCTTGCAAAATAATTTTTTTACAAAACCAAAAATTATAGAGGTAATTAGATTAGGAAAAATAAAATTATTTTTAATACTTCGCATCTCTTTTCTCCCTTGTACAATTATTGTAGTTTAGTCCGATAAGGGTCTTAGCCACATGGCCCTCGGACATTTTTTAAAACAAAATATTTTCAGAAACTATTTTTAAACTTTAAAACTATTTAGGTCATCGGTACTATTTTGCCCCCGTAGCTAAACCTACGGATGTCGGTGGAACTGTGCCGGTGACCATTTGTATTTCAAAATATCGATTTCGAATTTTTTTGCCTCCTACAGCAACGGCGTGATTCCAACGGTCTCGAGTGCCCATACTCGACGACATCGGATGTCGCCAATATTTTCAAAGATCTTCCCCCCTCCGACTCTCGGCGTTCCTTCACGGCTCAAAATGTCGAAGATTAGGTTTAGCTGATGTATAGGTAAAAAAATATTCCAATGTAATTTTTATCTTCTTTATTCATTTTGTAATAACTGTGTTGTATCATGACATTTGTAATTCCTTGTAATCAATAAAGTTTTAAATTTTAATTTTATGAACATGTATATGATTTATTCAAGATGGATGTCATGAATGCATGTATGCCATGAATGCGTAATAAATTCCCCCCTCTCTTTCTAACTTTCGATGTAGCTTACGACGATCCTCGGTAGACCTAGGTCAACTCAGCAACGCGAGTTGATCCGACTTCCATCTCACGCCTCTCTCGACTACTCTAAAACTAGAGTTCTCACAAATATATTATTTATATGATATAAAATTGCTATCATTAGATTCGTATTTAAAAATACTTTTTTATTATTATGATCTTATATCACATAAACTACATGTTAATAGAGTAACTATTAGTCAAAGTCTTGTCTTAACAAATTAAAATACACTTCACAAACTAGACCAAGGGAGTATGTATTAAGACTCATGGATCCTATTAGAATACTCTAATCAAGGAATACAACTACTTTTGTCTTAGGAAACGGTGCACTCGCCCTGTTTGATTTTCGTGAGATTTAGTACATGCAAACTGTAGCGAGCCTTCTCCACCGGCTGCGTACCTTTCAACAGCCAAGTGACCAAATCGATGATGTCAATCTGCATTAAATGCTATGTTTAAAATTTTAAAATAATTTATCTCTTAAATTATTAGTTTGGTTGACAATCTGTGTACACTATTATATTTGTCTTAACAAAGACTTCAAAAGAACCAACTTAGGGTTTGTCGCGAAGAATTGTTTGTCTCAGTAGTTATTAGGCAGTAGTGAATGAATTATCACATTATTAGTGATGAGAGTGTAACCAGTGTGTCGTTAAGTGGCTGAACCTTGCTCCATCTAAGCATATTTGGTACAATTCTTGAATGGGTTCACCCCAATAAAAGTTGCATGTCAACGGTCTGATAACACATCAATACTAGCTAATAAAATTTTACCACTCTCTCTCGGTGACTTATATATATAATAATAGTGCACAAATGGTCTAATAGCACATCAATTATTATATGATAATTATTTTGTGATACTTTGGTAATCAACATGTCTAATAATTATTTTGTGATATTTTGGTAATCAACATATATAACACTAAAGTCAAAATATAGTTATCACAACATACACAAATAGATCTAGTTTTAAAACTCTCATCACGACAGAACATAATGTTAAAAGCCAATTACAAATTGGACAAGTAGTTTGAGCACCAAGATGTTTTGAACTTTTTGAAATTATAAGGCCTCTCCCAATGCATAGGTGCTTAAATGAGGTGCTAAGTGCATGAAAGGGCTTAGCAACTAAACTCCTCAATGCATAGGTGCTTAGCTTTTTGTAGCTAAGCTTCCTTCATTTAATTGTTTAGCAACTAAACTCCCTAATACATAGATGCCACATAGGCGTTTTGCATAGGTCTGCGCGCTTAGCATCGGTTCTTCCTGGAGACACCAAAACTATCTCTCTCCTTCTTAATTACTCCGCCACATCATCTTTTTGCCTATGTGGCATGTCTTAGCACTAGTTCAAATTGGAGCATTGTGAGGGGCCTAAGAATCCTTGTGGCTATTTCTTTGAACTGGCTTGCATGCCTTTTTGAATAAACTGTGTCATGTTTCTAATTGAAGAAAAAGACAAAATATAGTGGAGAATACACTAATCAAAACACAGCACGTAAGATAATAATGGACATTTATGTTATGTAGTTCGGTCCTACAGTATTTGATATGATACATATGGGAAACACAACTCTATCTTTAAAGATTTGTCCAAACAAATATATTTGTTACCATACGCTTTTATAAAATTTAAGAATGCATTAGTATAAAATCAACGGTCAACATTTAATACTGAAACGAAAGGAGTATTTTACTATTAACCTCACGCGAGCAACTAGGCTAGCTATTTTCCTACTCGAGCTTATTACACAGCCACGGGAAAATACGAATTTTTGGAGGCACGGAAGCAGGAACAAAAAGACAGATCCCGTCTGCCGGTCACCGTCCCCCTTCTTCTCCGGCCTCCTCCTTCCTTTCCCGTTACTCGACCATGGCCGCAGCGTACTGCCTGCCCCGGCGGTCAGCGCCCGTTAGGAGCCCGCCACTCCGGCCCGCCTCCGACGTTCCTCCCGCGGAGCCCAGATCGAGCTGGAAATACGCGCGACCCGCGGAGAGAATATTGCCCCAGAAGAATGCAGGAGGTATCTTTATGCGCTTTACTTCATGTAGCCTATAGTGATTCTTCAGATTAGACATGCATTGCTTGATGTACCTTGAACCTGCCAACAATAGAGATGGCAATAATACTTGTTGCAGCTTTATCAATTATTTTTTAGACATATGGAGCTATACTAATTAAAGAAATGAATATAAAATCCTAGTATCCTACTACCCTCAGATGAGTGCTAAGAAATGGCTACAAAAATCGCTGCAAATTTATCATAAATTTGATTTGATTTTATTATAGTTTTCCTAATTGTGATGTGGTCTCGCCAATATTAAGGAGAACTGTTGAAAGTCTGCGTTGCTGAAGTACTTATCCATAGCTGAAATGTAGTCGGGGTACATGTATAATGATTTTGGGTGTACATAATTATAAGGGGCGTGGTTAGGTGAGAATGGACTCTAAAAATACCTAACTAAAACAGCGATGTGCCTGTTAACATACCTGAGCAAATGCTGAAACTTAGAACTTGTCTTATTTTAATACAGCTCAAGTCCTGACAAAGATAGAGTACCTACACTGGCATATCCTTGACCATAAAAACCACTTAATGTGGATATGAAGTGACACCTTTTGCTGTAAAAGGCTAGTATTGCCATCTCCTTCTTTGTCCTATCCTGTTAAGGCTTATATTAACATCCTTCACAATGTACTTGTAAAAAATCGTAACTGGTTTAGGATGTAAATTATGCTACACAAATTACTTCTCAGCTTTTAAAATCCCTATAAAAAGATGTCGATGATTGTAGAACTAATGTAGTTCTTAATGTAATGTATACTGGCTGACAGCTATTTTGTGCAACTTTTATAGACAACTATATATGTATTGTTATCATAGTACAATCAAACATGCATTTGTGCAGGGTTATGGATTACTCGCCCTGCAAGCCTACCTATCCTCACTCCATCCACCACCTTGCAATATCGAAGCAGAGCTAAGCAACTGCAAGGAGTTCCATAGCTGGAACGCTACCTTATTGTACACAGCCTTGTATATCAGTGCATTTGGTGGTGGTTGTATGCATGTTTGCTTACCATCCCTCGGATCAGACCAATTTGACCATGAACCTCCCTCTGAGTCCTGCCAACAGTCCAGCTTCTTTAACTGGTATACCTTTGGAATCTCCTTTGGAGGTTTTGTAGGGCTGATTCTCATAGTATGGCTTGAGAACTACAAAGGATGGGACATCGGACTTGGGGTGTGTGCCATCCTAATTCTGCTTGGATTGCTCATAGTTGCTGCTGGTCTCCCTTTCTGCCACAACCAAGTAATGGAAATTATTCTTCCTAGAAATACTACAAGTTATGTTTCACAAACTCTCAAGACGTCCGTCACCTCGGCTGGATATGGAAATTTAAATGCGTTCCTAAGCTTAGTCTTTGCCTGGCTCCTGCTTCTGGACAGATTGAATACTCGGGACATGATGAGTAAATGGACCAATGATGTCTCTTGTGTTCTCTGCCACCAGGGGCTTCGCGAGACCAGCAATCATCTCTTCTTCAGCTGTGCCTTCAGTCAGCGCTGCTGGAATAGAATTGGCTTTCCTTGGAACCATGATCTTACTATTGCTGATAGACTGGCTGGCGTCAGGGGTATGACTACTCATCATCACTTCATGGAGGTCTTCATCGTGGCTGCCTGGGATATCTGGAAGCAAAGAAATAATTTTATTTTTAATGGTTGTTGCACCCTCTTATAGGGCTTGGTTCAGTAGTTTCCATCATGATCTTTTGGTTCATAGCATTAGGTTCAATGATGTCCCTAGGGCCCGCTTCCTAGATTGGCTCTCTTCTTTGGGTGATTCACCCTAGTCTCCCTCCCCCCCTGTTGTAAATATCTCTTTATTATCAATATAATTATATACTATCGGAGCCTCTCCTACAGTTTCTTTTCAAAAAAACCAAGTACCAGAAGGAAGTTGTCACGACCCCTATTTTTGGAGCCGCGAGATATGCCCGCAATTGCCCAGGAGTTTCTCAATTGCGGACGTAGAGCAGTTACATCACCAATACAACGATTGAACAAACAAAATTTATTACAGAACTGGGAAAATATGCTTAGTAGCGGTTAAGTTTACAGTAGACTGAGGCATCCGAGCCCAAAGTTTACATCACAACCAAAAATGGACTTACTCCACAGGCGCCTCGAGCGCGGATAAGACCTAAAATTCACATTCCTCTCCGTCGAAGTATTCTTCATCAAACGCGCCTTCGTCGTTTTCCTGTATGTCTGTAATGATTAGTGCAGTAATGAGTACACGACGTACTCAGTAAGCCACGTTGGGAAAGTGTGCTACTAGCTACATGCTCTGGATTTCAAGGAAGGGGTGTACGGCTTAATATTTGGTGGATGCATAGTCCTAATCTCCGCTTTAGCGATTAAAATCTCTTCATTAAAACATCTCAACTACAAAACTGTGTGTTTTAGCAACCCTGCCGGGTTAGCGTCAGATTCAATTAGACATTATCAAGTTCTACTTGTGCCTTGTACCGAGAATTACCTCTAAACATAGCTTCATTAACCGGAAGCACGGCGTATTCGAATACCTTTTGATGTAACTCTGTAGAGCGGCTCAGCTTTACCCACATGATACCCATATCTCTTGATGTCACTGCAGTCATACACACGCCCATCGGTGTGTCGACAGAGGTAGGCTAACAAGGCTTTTTATCTGCTCTATCTTTTGAAGTTTCTACCCAGGAACACTACACCACTCGCCGTCCCGGGAGCCGACGGGCCAGTGTCAACTTCGCGATCCGGGAGTCGGGTGAGTTCCAGTTATGATTTCCCAATAAATGGCCTATCACCTCATTCGCTTCTGCAGACCTTCCAGAGAAGTGGACGGCAAGCTAGTCTGTAGTTGTTCAGCAGGCAGAGCAGATTTACTAGGCCAGGCTCGACAAGTCGAACATGTAGTTGAGCGGTTCTATGTTCATTACTAAGCACAAGGGATCTTGTCCTTAACTGCCCCGAGTAAGGTAATCCACCCGATTACCCTTACTCCACGAGAGGGGTATGACTGCACAATCAATACATGAAGGGCCCCATCTTCTCTGTCCCCAACCGTTGGTAATTTCTCTTTAAAAACACATACTCTGGGTTTTGATCTAGGGTTACCAACATTCCTGAATATTGTCTAGCCTAACCTCTAATACCGGTGAAGGATACTGATACGATTCATATTTATCCTAAGTTTATCAAGGTGAATATGGCCTACAAAAATTAACTGGGCTGTGGGGTGGTAGGTGATAACTACACAATCATGTCATTCAAAGATTGCATGTATGAAATTAACATGTGAAAAATAATAACTAAACTAGTAGTACAATAAATAACATGGCATGTGGGTTCAACATGAATAAGAAGTGTGACTTGCCTACTGCACAGGGGTCTGTTGGATCGAAATCTTCAGGGAGTCCTTCGCCGTCGGGATCCTTGCCCAGCGTCGGATCGTCACTATCGTAAAGATCCAAATGCACAAACATATATAAGTCCGGGCTCGACGAATGCGAGCTGGGAGCAAAATGTAAAATAATTTGAAAATAATACTAAAAATAAGAAGTGGGGTGTGAGGTCGGAATCGGAGTGTTGAAAGGATAAAAGGAGATATAGGGTGTGTGTTAGGGTTTCGGAGGGAGATCGGGATATATGTGGGTTAAGAGTGTTTTGCGGGTTTTGGGTGCTAAAAAGTGAGAATTTGGAGGAACGGGGTGGAAAATCAGAACCTCGTCGTCGAGACGATCGAAACGATATATAATAGGGTTTTTAGGGTTTCGGGCCCGACAGGTCGGGTTGGGCTGGATATGGGTTGGGGTAGGGCTGGACATGGGTTAGTGTTAGGCTTGGGCTTAGGGTTTAATAGAAAAAAATAAAAGAAAAAGAAAAGAAATTCGAAATCTACTGGGCTCAATGTGTTCGGGTATTGGGCTGGTAGTGGGCTTGGCCTAGTAAATAAATAAAAATAAAAGAAAAAGAATAAATGGCTCGGCCGGCCTGTACCAGCCCATGGCGCTCGGAACCAGCTCGAGAGGAAAGCTGGGCCGACTTGTGGGGAAAGGGAGGTGGCGGCCTGGGTGTGCTCGGCACTGGCCCAAGAGGGAGCCAGGCCGGCCTGCTAGGAGAGAGAGGCCAGTGGCCTCGATGGGTTGGGGAAGGGAGGCAGGGGAGGAAGTGGCCGCCGGCGATGAGCCTCCAATTCGTCGCCGGTGAGGCTTGCCGGCGTCAATTGGCTGCTCGGGGAGGTTCTACCGAGGACGGCGATCTCGTTTTTGGTAAGAGGGAGGGGAGTTGCCGTGGAGAAGGAGCTCGGCGGCGGTGAGGCTCTCGGGACTACCTCGCCGGAGACGGAGGCGACGGTGGCAAGCTCATCGGAGCTCGGGAAAGAAGATGAGAAGCTCGGGGAGGTGCTCTGAGGAGGTGGTGATGCTCGGAAGAGAATGGAGGAGCTCGGGAGTGGGGAAATTCTGAGAGAGAGAGAAGAGAGAGCTCGAGATCGCCGGCTTTTATAGGGGGCGAGGAGGGGCGGTGCGGCCGGGAGTTCTACTCCTCTTCCGAGGAGATGGGTTGGCCTCTGCGCCCGACGGAGCTCTGGCTCGGGCGGTGTGCTGCTCAGGCGACGAGCGTGGCAGAGGAGGAGGTGGCAGGCGGAGCGGAGCGACGCGGGGGTGGTGGCGCAGAGAAGATAAGCGGCGGCGGTGCTACCGCAGAGTAACGAGGCCCACACGTTACCGGCGTTGAGCTGGGGCGGCATAACGGGCGGCGTGGTCGGGAAGGAGATGGGTGACGGGGCGGAGAAGATGCTGGGCTCGATGGGCCGAGAGAAGAGATGGATCGTGGGCTGAGGAAACGGAATGCGGCCCAAAGGATTTCGGGATTTTTGAAATTTTTGCAAAAAATTCGGTTCTGTTACAGAGGCCCTCTAACTCGAATACTGCAAGTTGTGCTCCTTGGCTCAAATATAAGATGTCATCCCAATTCTCAACAAATGTGTTCTAAATAATAGTTAACCACAAACTTGCCCCTCCCAGGTTCTCGTGGCTGCATTCAGGAACAGGAAGCTTGAACTTCCTGAGAAACTGGAAGAAGCACAGGAAAGTAGTTCTGGGACTGGGACGGGTTCTATTGACGCACTCTCTCAAAATAGTATTAAGATTCAGTGAAATAATACCATTTTCTGACTTCTGTGCGGACTACTTGTCAAGTTGACATAGAGAGTAGAGACCATAAAGTTTTAGTAGTTTTGCCTACTATAAACCTTTTCACGCCCCTGAGATACTAGAGAGCTTTTAGTACTAATGCCTAAATAAAGTCTTTCATGCATCTTGCCAGATTCCTCAACAAAGCATGTATCAACCGTGGCAAAGATGGAGCCTGGTCAGTTTGCAGTGCAACGAAGGTGGAGGAGATGAAGATTGTGCTCCGTGTGCTTCCTCTCTTGGTCAGCTCCATGATTGGATACATATCAAATCCTATCCTCTTCACATTCACTGTGCAGCAAGGTGGCATGATGAACACAAGGCTGAGCAAGATCCATGTTTCAGATTCCAGATGGTAATGCTTCCTGTCTATGAATGGTTCCTTGTGCCATTCTTGCGTAGACGCACAGGCTATGTCAGTGACATCACTCATTTGCAACGCATCGGTATAGGCTTCGCCTCAAGAAAGGAAGCTGTAGTGCAGATGTCCCTGTTCTGGCTTGCACCTCAGTTCTTCCTGCTTGACGTGTCAGACATGATATCATTCACTGGCTCCTTGAGTTCTTCAACAGTGAGGCCCCACGGTGCATGAAGTCAATTGCCACGGCATTGATGGCCACATTCCTGGTGGAGATTGTGGGCAGGGCCACAAGGCATGGGCACCAGGAAGGCTGGCTTGAGGGTACAAGCTTCAACAACAGCCATCTTGACCTGTTCTACCGGGTTGTGGCTGTTATCAGGTTGCTTGGCTTCTTGAATTACTTGTACTGGGCGAAGAAATATGTGTACCAGCACAATCCACACACCATCGTCTGATCCAGATTTGCCTTGAAATATCACAATCCACACACCATCGTCTGATTCAGAAAAGAGAAGGATATCTGATTCACCATGCCATGGATTAGTCAGGTTTGCAAAGCAATGTCGAAAGCCTGAACCAGTATCTGCTGTCATATGCTGATTGTATCCAGCTGATTGGTTGGATTCATCCTGGATTCTCCATCTGTAATAACTTACATTTGTGAGATCGCCAAAAGAAATTGCTTTCACCATACTATGCACTGTATAGCATTGTAATTCTCTGTAGCAAAGTAACATCTGTAACTGCAGCAGTCCAAATTGAGATTCCAAGCAATAGATCATGGTACTGCAAAAAGGGTTAAGGGTATTTGGATTCAGCTGTTCTGATCCCATGATTGTATTTTTTGCTTTTGGTACTATCCTCTCATCATGTACTGAAGAAAATCTGGTAGATTAGTCGGTCCATGACTGTGTGAGAGGCTTGTTAAGGGAGCAAATGGTCTCTTCTGTTGACTACTTATATTGTGCAAGTAGGTATGACTATAGGAACTTTGGAAAAATACCTGCATGCCTGGTCCCTCCAAACTGTTGGCTGACAGGGACTTGGCTCTTGAAAATGGCATTGGTGGTTCCAATTATCCAATATGTGCTTTAACTATAGCAAAATGAATAAGAACTGCAAAACTGTAAGCCTTTCTGCTTAGTCTTTAGTTCTCACATGTTCCAAGCAAACTCATTCTTGTAGTGGCATGAAGACATCGTGGTATGTGTCGCGGGGTGTTCGCGGCAATATCCATTTGTAATAGGATTGTCGGGGTAGCGTGAAAGGAAGATCTAGGCAGTGCACACAAGAATTTACCCAGGTTCAGGCTCTCCAAGGATGGAGATAATACCCTACTCCTGCTGAATATATTTGATGATCTTGCGTGAAAAGAGAGTGTACAGGAGGTTGAAGAAGATGCTATGGAATTTAGAATACTCGATCCCCCTCTCCGCATGGGGGCTTGGCCTTATATAGGCCCGTACATCAGCCGACTCGGCAGTCGGCTGAGCTACAGTAACGGTTTTAATTTAATAACGACATTTACATCCGGTAACGGCCCGAGTAACGCCAGTCTTCATGCCGGTTGAAACGTATGCCTTTGATGAGTTGTAACGCCTGTCTCGATGACACCCGGCCGTTGCAGTCACCCGGGCCTTTCTTGGGCCTTCATCCGAGTGGGCCCTTATCAGGCTTCGTGAGCCTGTTGGGCCGACTCGTGGTGCTGGGCCTACCCGGATGGGCTTCCCTCCGTCAGTAGCCCCCGAGTGCTTCGAGGTCTTGACACGCATACCGACTGAGGATCAGGCTGTGCTTGTCCGAGTCGCTGGTGGAGAGACCTTGATGGACTCCTGAAATAAGAAGGTTAAATTTTGCTAAGTGTTAAGAGCTTGGTGATACCCGTGCTTTCCGGCTAAGGAAACCGGCTTGCGGCCCTCCGAGAGGCGTATCATGAATTCCGAGTGAAACCGAAATAACGCCTGGCCTATCCTGTGTGGACGGTTGCCATCTTGTGCCCGCAGGGGGGACGCCTTTCGACTTTCAACTTCGAAACCGAGTCTTCGAACCCGGCATTGAACCCTGAATCATTGAGCCAAGTTGAGCCGCTGTGGCGTTTGGTTCCGATTCAAAGGTTACGTTGCCCCGCTGTGGATGCCGGGTTCGTCCTTAGTTTGGGTGTTGCCGAGTGACCTGCGAACCCTGTTGGGCCGATCATCAGCACCCTTTCGCAGAGCCAATCTGCTTCCGAGTTTGGCGGCTTGTGCGCCTCGGAGTTGCTTGACGGAGTCGACATAACCTGTGACGTGTCCCAACGGGTTAAGCCGACTGTCAAGTCGATGCTTGGGCAAAATCCGACTCGATCTGAATCGGCTCCATTCGCAACCGACTGGAGTCGCGGGGTTATCCTGTGATGTCGCATCAGCATTTAATGCGTGCAGCCGGTCGGACAGAGTGCCCGCGGTGCAATGATTTCACCTCGAGTCGCGAGTGAAGCGTGCCCGAGACATCTGCTGCCGCTGCTCTGATTTCGCGCGATATCCGAGGCGGCAGCCCATCATGACCGCGCCCGAATCACGCGATCGACGCGCGCGAAACGGAGGCTGACGTAATGACCGCCAGTCACGTCGCCTGGGGTGCCGCGTCGTGGCGAAAAACTCGCCCGAATCCCGCGGGTTCGTGCGCGCGGGACGGCAGTTGTCAAATCGGTTTCTGCCACGTCGGACGCACGATCGCCAGCGGTTGGACTCCCCGGCCTATAAAAAGGAATTTCCGGGCTGCCGGGTCCCCATCCGCTTTCTTCTTCCTTGCGCTCGCACTCTTTGCCTCCAGAGCTCCGCCACCGCGCATTCGCTCCCGAGAGAGAGAGTCCGCTCGCCGCCGCCGTTCTTCGCTCATCGCCGACCATGTCTCGCGTCAACAAGGGAAAGAAGGCCGTCGCTTCCTCCTCCGCCGCCGACGCCGACGGGTGGAAGAAAGGCGATTGGATCCCCTCGGTCATCACCGACGAGGTGCTCCTCGGCTTCGCCAGCAACGGCTTGCTGCCGCCTCGTATCATCAGCAACTGGCGAGCTTCATACAAGGAAGCGAAGCCCGCTCCGCATGAGCACGAACGCGTGCTGCTCTACCCGTTCATGGAACGGGGCTTGAAGCTGCCGCCGCACGACTTCTTGCGCGGCCTTCTCTTCTTTTACGGTTTTCAACTCCATCACCTGAGCCCGAATGGCATTCTGCACATCGCGTGCTTCATCACGCTGTGCGAATGCTATTTGGGGACTCGGCCACATTGGGGATTGTGGAAGAAGATTTTCACCGTCAAGGCTCAACCCGTCAAAGCCGGCGACCGACTGTCAATCTGCGGAGGAGCCGGCATCCAGGTCAAATCCGGTGCCAAGTACTTCAAGATGCAATTTCCGGATACTGTCCGGAGGTGGCAGGACGGGTGGTTCTACTGCCCGGATGAACGCACGCCGACTGGCCACGAAGGTCTGCCCAAGTACATTGAGGGTCCGCCCGTCTGGCTGAAGCGCTGGGGCACCAAGCCTTCCAACGAGGAAATGCCCGAAGTCGAACGACTCCTGAAGATGATCGCCAAACTTCAGGATAAAGGACTCACGGGTACCGATCTCATTGGCACTTGGCTGAGTCGGCGCATCCAGCCTCTTCAGGCCCGGGTGCATCCAATGTGGGCATACTCGGGCAATCACGACCCGACGAGGGTGTCATCCGAAGACCTTTCAGATGATAATTTCTTGGAGATCTTCCAGAGCTTGACCAAAGAACGAACTGGGATCGTCCGGGCGCCCAAAGTGACCCCATACTCGGCTGCCAACCCTCCACCGACTGTAAGTTAAGACTTGTATTCCGAGTCGGATTCTTATCACTTGTTTTGTTTCCGCCAACACCATCTTTTGATGTTGCAGAAGTACCTCAACCTCAACTCCATGCCGCCTCTTCCCGAGCATGAGTCGGATCCGGCCGCGCTGGATAACGCCGAAGTCGAGGAGGAGGCGGCCCCATCGAACAGTGGTATCCAGGTCGACTCGGATACCGAGTCGAAAGGATCTGGATCCCAAGTCGTCAAGCGGAGCCGCGACGACGACACCTCCAGGTTGACGGCGGTAGCGGCAATGGAAACTGCCCAGACAGAGTCGGCTACTAAGCGGGCCCGAACTACCTCTTCCGGCTCCGTCGCCCGGGTTCCGGCTCCTGCTCAAGCCGCTTCAGCCAGCCGACTGGCGCAAGCTCTGGCTCCCGCCGCCAAGCCAGTGTTAAAAATCCCGGGGAAGCCGAAGAAGACGATTCCCACGACCACCAGGTATGAATCCTTGCGCCTCATGTCAAAGTTGAAGTGGATTGAGAAGAAACTGGAGTCGGTTGCGCTCTACAGGGTCCAGAAGAAGCTCTCCAGCAAAGGAGGATCTTCATCCGGCGCCCCATCAGCTCCAACACCAATCCCTCCACCGGAGTCGGCTTCTACGACTCCGGCTCCTATTGCTCCAGCACCGGTTGTCTCCGTCGAGGCAACGGAGTCGGTGACGGGCGTCACGGCTTCCGCAACTCCGACTGCGGGGGTCCCTCCGGCTGCGACAACCAGCGCGCCACAGCTGGCTGCTCCTACGCCACCGCCTGTCGCAACCACCGAGGGGCCGGAGCCGGATGCGGTTGTCGGGTCCGCACCTCTCCCTGCCGCATCCGTCGAGCCACAGTCGGACTTCGGTGCCGGGCCAACCAAAGAGCCGGCCGTCAACCCGCAGCCGCAGCCACCTCCCGTCCTTGAGGTGACAAGGGAGCCGGCAGCTGCGACTGGCACCGACTCCTCCGAACAAGTGGGCGGAGTCGAAGGTCAAGCCGTTCCCGAGTCGTCCCGGGGACCCGTGCGGGGCCAAGGCCTGGCTCCGACTGCCACGACTGAGGAGATGGCGACGGCTGCATCACGAAGCCTCATCCCCGCGCTGCTACTGCCGAGTTGCAGCACGGGAGACGTGACAGCCGCGGAAGAGGCCACCAGCCGCGTCGCTGACCTTAGCTCGAAGCTAAGGCATTTCGCCGACGCGGCCAAGTCTTTGGCCGACTTATCCGAAGTCCTCGAGACTTCAGTCGGGGTAAGTTATTTTCGCCCTTTGCATTTTGTTAACACTGGGGGCACGTTCAGTGCACCCAGTGGGTGTAGCCCCCGAGTCTCTAGCCGACTGATCGAGTCGGTTGGAGACTTATGAATTCGGTTGCTAACATACCTTTTTTCCTCATCAGGCCGCCATCCAACTGGGCGGAAACGGCCCAGCCCTTCTAGAAAGGAATGCCTCGTTGGAGAAGGCATTGGAGGCGGAGAAGGCAAGAAGTCGGCAGCTCGAAGGGAAGCTTGCCGCCCTCAAAAGTAAGTGTCCGAGTCTTCAAACTTTTTTCTTTGAGGTTTTCTTTGATTGACGTTGTTGAGTCGGCAGACCTCGAAGCTGAGAACGCCCAGCTTAAAAAGAGGTGAACTCGAGCATCCCGGCTGAACGGGCGTCTCAAATGCTCGAGGCTAAGGACGCCGATCATGCGGACAAAATGCGCGACGTTCGCGATAAGCTGAAGGCCGCCGAGAAGCTTCAGTCGGACTACAATAAGCTGGCGAAGCAATACGAGCAGTCGCAGGTCGCGAACAAAAAACTGCAGGCATCCGTCGACGACTTCGCCAAGAAGATAAAGGAGTCGGATAAGCGACATGCTGCCGCCACCACCGACTGGGAGAAACGCGAAGCAGAGCTCCTTGGCCAACTCCAAAAGGCTAATGAGACTCTACTCGGTAAGCCCCCGAGTCCTTTTACTTCTTTGCTGCATTCTTCCTTGGTTATTTCCTTAGCAATAATCCGTACCCAGATGCTTGCCCAGAGTTGGAGGAACAGACTCGGCGCGCAGCGCTCCGACTCCGCGCACTGGCCGACCCGGCGAAGTCGGTCCTCGAGGCGCTTTGGACACCAGAGATGATGTCCGACTGCGTCGTGACTTTGGAGGACCGACTCCTCCAAGTCAAGAGCTTGGTGCAGAACTTCAAGTCGGCTGCTCAAAGCCTCTGCATCAAGCTTTGGCCCGGGGAAGAGCCTCCTTCCAGCGTCTTCGCACTCGCCGACAGACTCCCGCTGGGCCCGGCAGAAGTCGAAGAGTGGAAGGAGTCGGCAGCCCGCTCGGGAGCCGGCATGGCGCTGGCGATGGTGCTGGCACACCATTCCGACGCGGATGTCGAAAACATCTCCGCTGGTGCCCCCGTCGACGAGGAAGGGAACTCGGTGGATCCTCTGGTGTTTCTCCCCCGAGTCCGTGCAGCCGCCAGCCGGATCGTTGGTTTCACCGACCTGGAGGAGCGCGTAGAAACGGCTCCAGAGGAATAGAAGAAACATTATGTAATATCTCTCGGAATGCCGAGTGGACTAAATGTAAAAAACTTTCGTAATGAATGAAGTTGCTTTTCAATTTTATTTGCTCAAAGTATTTTAATTCGTCCAAGTTCGATGTTATTTCTACCGAGTCAAATCCTTTCGCGCGTAGGCAGACCTTCAGCGTTTGCTCTTGCCAACCGGACAGCCGGATTGCGACCGTAGTTGGGGACGAAGAGTCGGCCTTAGGTACCGTACACGTTTACTTAGACGCTCGAAGAAAAAACAAGGCCTTAGTTCGTCTAAGTTGTCTTTTCCGCCGAGCCGGATCTTTTCGCATGCAGGCCGACCTTTGGCTTTTGCTCTTGCCAACCGGACAGCCGGGTTGCGACTGTAGTTGGGGACGAAGAGTGGGCCTAAGGTGCCGTACATGTTTACTTGGATGGTCGTGTAAAAACAAAGTTAGAAGACCCAAAGAACTTGCACCGAGTGACGATTCACCCAGTGGGGGAAAGTAGCGTCCGGGAATTGGCCGGAATTAAGCTACTCGATTTTGGTTGTTTTAAGCGGAGCCCCCGGGTGTGACCCGAAGGAACCGAAATGAATACATAAAAATGTACAAGGTTTAAAACAAAGTGCTTCCCGAGGGCCGCTCGAAGGAAACAAATGTTTATTAATAATAAAACAATGTATGGTACAAAGTTTAAGTATAGAAGGGACGCAGCTGTGCAATATTCCAGGTTCGTTCGGTGACCGCGCCGGTTGCCGGGTCCTCCAGTCGGTACGCACCGTTGTGCAGCACCTGGTTGATGATGAAGGGACCCTCCCAAGGCGGGGACACCTTGTGCATTCCCGCCTTGTCTTGGATCAGTCGAAGGACCAGGTCTCCTTTGTTGAAGGCGCGGCCCCGGACTTGCCGACTGTGATATCAGCGCAGATTCTGCTGGTAAATAGCGGAGCGAGCAAGGGCAAGCTCCCGCGCTTCTTCGAGGAGATCAAGATCATCTTGCCGGGCCAACTCGGCATCCTTCTCCACGTATGCTGCGACCCGCGGGGAGTCATGGAGGATGTCACTCGGCAGGACGGCTTCAGCTCCGTAAACCATGAAGAAAGGCGTGTAACCAGTCGACCGGTTTGGAGTCGTCCGCAGACTCCACAGGACAGACGGGAGCTCGTCAATCCAGGAGCCGGCAGCCCGCTGCAACGGGACTAATAATCGGGGCTTGATGCCTTGAAGAATGAGCGCGTTGGATCGTTCGACTTGGCCGTTGGACTGCGGATGAGCCACGGAAGCAAAGTCAATCCAGATTCCATGATCCCGACAAAATTGGCGAAAAACTTCAGCGGCGAAGTCCGAGCCATTGTCAGTGATGATGCTGTGAGGAATGCCGAATCGGAAAATTACTCCCTTCATGAAATTGACGGCAGTCGGTCCGTCGAGCTTCATGATTGGTTTAGCCTCAATCCACTTCGTAAACTTGTCGACTGCCACAAGGAGATGAGTGAAACCTCCTCGGGCTTTCTTCAGCGGGCCCACCATGTCGAGTCCCCACACGGCAAAGGGCCACGTGATGGGAATTGTCTTGAGCGCAGTAGCCGGCATGTGCGACTGGCGAGCATGTCTTTGACACCCTTCGCACGTGCGAACGAGGTCTTCGGCATCAGTGTGCGCTGTGAGCCAGAAGAATCCGTGTCGAAAAGCTTTAGCGACCAAAGCCCTTGATGAAGCATGGTGGCCGCAGAGTCCCGAGTGAATTTCCTCGAGCAATGTACGACCTTCTTCCGGTGAAATGCAGCGCTGGAATACTCCAGTTGTGCTGCGCTTGTAAAGCTCACCATTGATAATAGTGTAGGACCGGGCACGGCAGACAATGCGGCGGGCCTCAGTCGGATCGTCCGGCAATTCTTTGCGCAGAAAGTAAGCAAGGAACGGCTGGGTCCAAAGAGGAATAACCACCAAGACGTCCTCGAGTGCCGGGTGGGCCAACTCAGGGTGGGGTGAGTCGGCCTCGATTGAGTCAGTTGCCGACTCTATCTTGATGGATGGCTGAAAAAGTTGCTGAAGGAAGACTCCCGGCGGCACTTTTTCACGGGCCGAACCGATCCGGGCCAGAGAATCAGCAGCTTCATTATCAGCACGGCGAACGTGATGAAGCTCAAGGCCATCAAAGTGTCCCTCCAGCCGGCGCACAGCGGCACAATATGCCGCCATGGTCGGATCTTTGGTATCCCAAGCCTTCATCACTTGCTGTACCACCAAATCCGAGTCGCCGCGACAAAGCAGTCGGTGAATGCCAAGCGAGACTGCAATGCGCAGTCCGTGCAGCAACGCCTCGTATTCCGCCACATTGTTGGAGGCGGCGAAATGGATCTGCAGCACGTAATGAAGCTTGTCGCCTTTGGGAGAAATCAACACGACTCCAGCCCCCGTGCCCGCGAGCATCTTCGAACCGTCGAAGTACATGACCCAGTGCTCCGTATGGAGTTGAGTCGGAAGGGATTGGTTCTCAGTCCATTCGACGATGAAGTCGGCAAGGGCTTGAGACTTGGTGGCCTTGCGAGGCTCGTAGCTGATGTCATGCGGCATAAGTTCTATTGCCCACTTAGCGACTCGGCCCGTGGCATCCCGATTGTTGATGATATCAGACAAAGGGGCATGACTCACCACGGTAACCGAGTGGGCCTGGAAATAGTGCACCAGCTTCCGAGTCGCCAGAAACACACCGTAAACGAGCTTCTGGTAATGCGGGTAGCGCTGCTTCGACTCGGAAAGCACTTCGCTGACATAGTAGACGGGTCGTTGCACCTTCTGAACTCGGCCTTCTTCTGAACGTTCCACTACTAGCACAATGCTAACCACTTGATTCGTGGCAGCGATGTACAACAGCATGGGTTCACCCTCCATTGGTGCAGCAAGGACTGGAGGTGTTGACAGAAGACGCTTGAGATCTTCGAAGGCTTGCTGAGCTTCATCCGTCCACTGGAAAGAGTCGGATTTCTTGAGAAGTCGGTAAAAAGGCAAAGCCTTCTCACCGAGTCGGGCTATGAACCGACTGAGAGCAGCAATGCACCCGGTTAGGCGCTGGACTGCCTTCAGGTCCTTTGGCTTGCCCATCTTAATGATGGCGTCAAGTTTATCCGGGTTCGCTTCGATCCCTCGCTCGGAAACGATGAAGCCGAGTAACTTGCCAGCCGGAACCCCGAAGACGCACTTCTCCGGGTTAAGCTTCATGTCGAACCTCCTGAGATTGGCAAAAGTCTCGGCCAAGTCGGTCAAGAGATCCGCGTTCTTCTTGGACTTCACCACTATGTCGTCGACATATGCCTGGACATTTCTACCTATCTGGTCGTGTAAACACTTTTGCATACAACGTTGATATGTAGCACCAGCATTTTTCAAACCAAAAGGCATCGTGATGTAGCAGAAAGCCCCAAACGGGGTGATGAAAGAAGTTTTTATTTGATCAGACTCTTTCATTTTGATCTGGTGGTAGCCTGAATAGGCATCCAGAAAACATAAGCGTTCACAACCGGCCGTAGAGTCAACAACTTGATCAATACGGTGTAAAGCGAACGGATCCTTGGGGCATGCTTTGTTTAAGGATGTGTAGTCCACACACATGCGCCAAGTTTTGTTCTTCTTAAGAACCAGGACCGGGTTAGCTAACCAGTCCGGGTGAAAAACTTCTTTGATGAACCCGGCGGCGAGGAGTCGGGCGATTTCTTCTCCGATTGCCTTGCGCCGGTCTTCAGCGAAGCGACGAAGAGCTTGCTTCACTGGCTTTGCGTCTTTGGCGACATTCAGGGAGTGCTCGGCGAACTTCCTTGGAACACCCGGCATGTCGGACAGTTTCCATGCGAAGATACTCCAATTCTCACGAAGGAAGTCGACGAGCGCGCCTTCCTATTTGGCCTCAAGGTCAGTCCCAATCTGGACCGTCTTCGACGGGTCCTCGGGATGGACCTGGACACGCTTGGTGTCCTTGGCCGACTGGAAGGCGGAGTCGGTTGCCGCCTTCTTGTTGGGTAAAGGTTGATCCGAGTCAACGGACGCTTGGATATTCTCCAAATCCTGAGCTGCGATGAGGGACTCGGCTATGTCCGCACTGGCGAGATCGCACTCGTTCGAGCGCTCAAAGTCGCCAGTGATGGTGATGACACCTTTAGGACCCGGCATCTTCAGCTTCAGGTATGTGTAGCACGGCCTGGCCATAAATTTGGCATAAGCCGGTCGGCCAAAGATCGCATGATATGCGCTCTTAAAGCCGACTACCTCGAACGCCAATGTCTCGACCCGGAAGTTGTTCGGCTCACCGAACACGACTTCCAGGGAGATTTGACCCAGAGGCCTGGCGCATTTCCCAGGAACTATTCCGTGGAAAGAAATGTTGCTGGGGCGAAGTTGGGTCTCCGACACTTGCATCCTCTTCAGGGTATCCACAAAGATGATGTTTATGCTGGAGCCCCCGTCCATCAGGACCTTGCGGAGCTTGAATCCTCCGACCTGGGGATCCACCACCAAAGGGTGCTTGCCCGGGTGGGGGATTCGGTCGGGGTGATCGAGTCGGCTGAAGCCGACTGGCACCTCGGACCAGTCCAGCCATTGTGGGACAGCTGGCACCGTCGCGTTGACCTCGCGACAACGCAGCTTCCGACCCCTTTTGGAGTCGGACCCTTGGAAAATCATGAGTACCCCCCTTTGTGGGGGATACTGTGCGGCGCCGCCTCCTGCAGCGGAGCCTCCTTCGCCATCAGCATCCGGCTCGGGTTGTTTCTCTTCCCGCAAACGTTGCAGGAAGCTACAATCCCGAGTCGAGTGCCCTGCCTTGTAGTTGGCGGTACTGTGGAAGGAGCAGGGTCCGTCTAGGACCTCCTCGAAAGTGAGTTTTGGCGCCTTGCGCTGTTGCCAAGGGCGCTCTTTCTTTTGGTTAGCGTCACCGCGCTGGGGGCCACGCTCAGCGGCCGCAACCAGGTCGGCTCCGCTAACCCCGTCTCCGCCAGCCTTCCGCTTCGGGGGCCGACCGTCCGCACGCTTCCGTCCCGAGTCGGCGGGGACTTTCCGGCTCGAAGACTCGGCTTTTGCCTTGCCTTTGTCTTCGTACCGCATGGCTTCTTCACCCGTCGCGTACTTGCTGGCGACTTCCATGAGTCGGCCCATGGTCTGAATGTTAGACCGGGCCAACTTGTGCTTGAGGAGCTCGTATTTGACTCCCTGGGAGAAGGCCTGAATGGCCTGCATCTCGGTGACGTCCTCGATCGAGTTGCGCAGCCGAGTCCAGCGCTGAATGTAATCGCGGACCGACTCGCCCTTCTCTTGGACGCAGAGCCACAGATCTTGGGCGTTCCCAGGGCGCTTGTACGTGCCCTCAAAGTTTTTGACGAAGGCCTCTTGGAGGTCCCTCCAGTCGTAGATGCTATCTTCGGGCAGGCTATTAAGCCACGCCCGAGCCGACCCTTCCAGCATCAGGGGTAGGCTTCGGAGGGCAACACGCTCGTTGCCTCCTATGTTGCAAGCGACCAAGTAGTCAGCAAGCCAAGTTTCTGGCTTGGCGGTGCTGTCATACTTGTCGACGCCGCTTGCAATTTGGAACCGATCCGGAAACGGTTCGGTCCGAATCCGCCTGCTGAAGCAAAGCGGCCCGGTAGAGGCAGAGCCACCCGGCTGGTTGACTTCGCCAGTGCGCCGCTCGGCCCGCACCCGGGCTGCCCGCCGTCCCTCGATGTCATCGCGGGCATCGCGAGCATCGTTCGCTCGAAGAGAGCCGGCTCGCCGCCGCTCAGCCTGGAGCCGGTTAATCTCCAGGCGAGCGTCAGGCCGGTTCGTGGATCGACTCGGTTGAGACGATCCGACTGTGACGGGGCGACTCGGAGCTCCTGAGGGCCGACTCCGAGTTTCCTGGAAAGCTAGCCGGTTGCCAACCGACCCGGCTTCGTTTTGTTGTTCCACCGCCGTCTTCATCAGCGTGACGACTCGGCGGTAGATTTCCGCCGCGGGGCCGTCTGCTGGTGGTGGCAATGAGTCGGCCAACGTGGCGGCTGCGAAAAGGTTCTGGGCCGGTATTTGATAAACAAGGACACCGTCCTGTTGCCGTCCGAAAAGTGGGGCCCGAGTAGCCCGACTCCTCCGGGCGGCCGAAGAAGTTCTTCGGTTCGCGCGGCTGCGCGAACCGTGAGGGTCATTCGGTCGCCGATCTTGCTGTTCGATTGCCGCCCGCTCTTGATCGAGGCGTGCTCGTTCAGCAAGGAGGGCTTGCCGAGAAGCCTCCAAGGCCCTCTCGGCCTCCGATTGTCCGTTGATGGGCGTATGTAGGTGCTCGTGGGCTGCCCTGGCCGCCGCAGCTGCAGACGTTCCCACATCCTCTGCGGCGCCATCCCCAACCACATACACCTCAGCGGAGGCGGTATGGCTGTGCGAACTCTCGTCCCCCTCGGATTCGGATCCCAGGATGGAGAGGAGAGATTCGGCGCCCACCATGGCGACGAACCTGAAATATTCCTCGCCCTTGCCCGAGACTGGAGGAGATCCGAGCCGGAGCTCAGGCTCCACCTCCACGGTAAGGCATGGACGCGGATCTTGGAGATGTAATTGGCCGAAAGCGTCGGCCAAGAAGTGAAGGCCGCCGAAGATGAACTCCGAGCCTTCAGGATGCGCGACAGGCGACATGTTGCCGACGATGAGCTTGTCGCCGGTCGCTGGAGAAGATCCCGCCTGGATCGTAGCTCCAAAACACGCTGCCCCTACCTGGCGCGCCAACTGTCGCGGGGTGTTCGCGGCAATATCCATTTGTAATAGGATTGTCGGGGTAGCGTGAAAGGAAGATCTAGGCAGTGCACACAAGAATTTACCCAGGTTCAGGCTCTCCAAGGATGGAGATAATACCCTACTCCTGCTGAATATATTTGATGATCTTGCGTGAAAAGAGAGTGTACAGGAGGTTGAAGAAGATGCTATGGAATTTAGAATACTCGATCCCCCTCTCCGCATGGGGGCTTGGCCTTATATAGGCCCGTACATCAGCCGACTCGGCAGTCGGCTGAGCTACAGTAACGGTTTTAATTTAATAACGACATTTACATCCGGTAACGGCCCGAGTAACGCCAGTCTTTATGCCGGTTGAAACGTATGCCTTTGATGAGTTGTAACGCCTGTCTCG
Organism: Stipa capillata; assembly: GCA_019208055.1. Classification (NCBI taxonomy): domain Eukaryota; kingdom Viridiplantae; phylum Streptophyta; class Magnoliopsida; order Poales; family Poaceae; genus Stipa; species Stipa capillata. The sequence continues at coordinate 959,652 of JAGXJF010000477.1, read as the reverse complement.
ATGACACCCGGCCGTTACAGTCACCCGGGCCTTTCTTGGGCCTTCATCCGAGTGGGCCCTTATCAGGCTTCGTGAGCCTGTTGAGCCGACTCGTGGTGCTGGGCCTACCCGGATGGGCTTCCCTCCGTCAGTATGCAAGTATGATCCACTGGAATCTGGACATCAGCAGTATATCATAACCTCACAAGAAAACTGGACAGGAACAGAAACCACGCAGGAAAGTGAATATACCACGAAGATCAGTTTCGCCGTGTGTGTGTTTGATAAGAGATTTGATGTAGTTTATTTGCAGTTTGGAAGAGGATTTATGCAATAGCCAACCAGCAAGGAATATCGATTGCAGTTCTGTGGCTTCGCTACTCTGGTATGGTTAATGGAGACGTCGAATTTGAACTTTATTTGCTTATTGCCGCAAATCTGACAATTGCGTTTGCTCATAATTAAGAATTAGCAAAGATGGTTTTCATCTTATGAACCAATATGTGTTTGAGCAATTGTTGATAACTTATTTTGTTGTACTTTTGAGTTTTGATATACATAAGTTATCGTGTTGCTTTCAGATGTGAGCATTTCCTGTTCATAAGTTAAGGTACGCTACTCTAGAGGAAGTCAACTTATCAAAAGAAAGACTTTTGCTCAAAACAATCAATGGATTTAGAGCTAACTTACAAAGTGTCACTCTCAGAATGATGGTATGCTGATAGCAATATCTGCTATTCATTTGATACTTGCAGACTTCTATTAGTCATCCATTGTACATATCCCCTTTTGTAACCTTAATATTAGTGAGTGCTTTTTGTAATATCGAATTTTCAGTCAGTAGGAAGTAGTAACGATGGAAGTCAACTTAATGTTGATAGTTGGTAAGGCATAAAATAGGCAAGAATCTTTGATTGATCATGTTGATGTAACCACTCCTTTGAATATGAATATCCACCTGTTTATTTATACCCCTCTTAGATGCAACGGGCGGGCAGTAATCAAGAGGAAGAAGAAGCACCATGGCAATTGTAGGCTTGGTGGATTGGAGGGGAAACCCCATTAATAGACAGGTGCATGGAGGAGTCAGAGCGGCATGGTTTATGTATTGTAAGTCACTATACGCCGAGTCTTAATGTTCTTATTTTCAAGCTTCCGTTCCGAGATTAAAACATTGAAGAATTTTGTACCTTGTTCCCCTTACAGTTCTGACAGTGGTAACAAACATGGTTATTGTCCCAAATCTGCTGAATCTGGTCACCTATCTCCAGGGAACAATGCATATGGGGGTGTCGAGTTCTGCAACTACAGTCACTAACCTTGTTGGTGCCACATCCGGGTTTGCTTTGTTAGGAGCTTTCCTCTCAGACTCTTACATCACTCGCTCTACAACTATACTCCTCTTTGGTCCATTGATGTTTCTGGTAACATGCCTTTTCGACTATCAATTATCTACAAGATTTCTGTTATGATCCAAGGGAACTATTCTTTTGTTATTTACATGTTCTCTTGCTATTTACTAAAACGGGAACCTGCCAACAATGGAGAAGTTAATAGTACCTATTGGCTGTTGCAGCTTTATCAATTACTTTAATCACAAGCAGCTCTGTCAGTTAAAGAAGTGAAAATAAAATCCTCTAATGGGACTACAAAAATCGCTGCAATTTTTTCATAAATTTGATTTCTTTTATTGTGGTTTTCCTAATTGTGGTCTGCAAATATTAAGGAAAGCTGTTGAAAGTTTGCATTGCTGAAGTACTTTCCTAAAGCTGAAATCTAGTTGGTATACTTGTAAAACGATTTTGGGTTTACATAATTTTAAGGAATATAATTAGGTGAGGATGAATTCTGAACATGCCTAACTATGACGATGTGCTTCTAACCTATCTGAGCAACAGCTGTAACTTAAAACTTTGTCTTATAACTTATCATGTTTTCACACAGCTCAGTCCTGACAAGGATAGAATATCTACTCTGGCATATCCTTGACCATAAAATACACTTAGTCTAGAAATAAACTGAAACATTTCTCTCTAAAAGGCTAGTATCTTCATCTCCTTCTTTGACGTAGCCAATTAATCTTTTTTCTTCGAGAAAACGTAAAAATTTTGCGTCTCGATGCATTAATAGAAAGAAGGTATTAGAATACAAGCCTAAGACTTAGGCCATCCTTGTTATAACTCCACCCCCGGACTAACTACACAAGGTTGCGTGCTGCCGGCAGAATTGCCCTAATCCCCTTTGCGCCGGCTGTTGCCCAGGCGTTGGCTTCCTCTTGGATCATGGCGACGAGCTGTTGGATATCCGGGCTCTCACTGTTGAAGATTTGGGTGTTGCAGTCCACCATGCAGTCAGCTGCACGAGCAACGAGGTGCCCTTCCGGTGCTATTGGGGCATCGATTGGACCGTGGAGGACGACGTAGCCAATTAAGACTACTCAATTTCCTCATCTTATAAAATCCCTTTAAAAAGTAGTGCCTGATTTCAAACAGGTTTTAGTTGTAACGTCAATGTAGTCATTAATCAAATGTGCACTCTCCACTGGCTGACAGCTATTTTATGCACGCTTTCTAGGCAACTATATATGGTAGTTACGATTGTAGTTCCATCAAATATGCATTTGTGCAGGGCTACGGATTGCTCACACTACAAGCCTACCTACCGTCACTCCGTCCACCACCTTGCAATATTGAAGCAGAGCTGAGCAACTGCAAAGAGGTCCATGGCTGGAATGCTACGTTATTGTACACAGCCTTGTATATCGGTGCATTTGGTGATGGTTGTATGCGTGCTTGCATGCCATCCCTTGGAGCGGACCAATTTGACCATAAAGATCCCGCTGAGTCCCACCAACAGTCCAGCTTCTTTAACTGGTACACCTTCGGAATCTCCCTTGGAGGTTTTGTCGGGTTGATTCTCATAGTGTGGATCGAGAATTACAAGGGGTGGCATATCGGACTTGGGGTGTGTGCCATCCTAATTCTGATTGGATTGCTCATAGTTGCTGCTGGTCTCCCTTTCTACCGTAACCAAGTACCAGAAGGAAGCCCTCTAACTCGAATTCTGCAGGTTGTGCTCCATCTTGGCTTAAAACATAAAATGTAATATCAATTCTCAACAAAAATGTGCTGTAAATATTTGTTAACTACAATCTTGCCTCTCTCAGGTCCTCGTGGTTGCATTCAAGAACAGGAAGCTTGAACTTCCTGAGAAGCTGGAAGAAGCACATGAAAGCAGTACTGCTACAGGGACATGCTCTATTGAAGTGCTCTCTCAAACAAACAGACTGAAGTGAGACTCGGTGAAATAATACCATTTTCTGCGCGGACTACACTTGTCATAGAGAGTAGATACTAGAGATTTTAGTACTAATGCCTAAATAAAGTCTTTCATGCATCTTGCCAGATTCCTCGACAAAGCATGCATCAACCGTGGCAGAGATGGAGCCTGGTCAGTTTGCAGTGCGACGAAGGTGGAGGAGACGAAGATTGTGCTCCGTGTGCTTCCTCTCTTCGTCAGCTCCATGATTGGATACATATCAAATCCTATCCTCTTCACATTCACTGTGCAGCAAGGTGGCATGATGAACACAAGGCTGGGCAAGATCCATGTTTCCCCTGCGACACTCTTTATCATCCCCATCACATTCCAGATGGTAATGCTTGCCGTCTATGATCAGTTCCTTGTGCCATTCTTGCGTAGACGCACAGGCTACGTCAATGGCATCACTCACTTGCAGCGCATCGGTATAGGCTTCGTCTCCATGATACTTGCATCTGTCATCGCAGCGATTGTTGAGAGAAAGAGAAAAGAAGCTGTAGTGCAGATGTCCCTGTTCTGGCTTGCACCTCAGTTCTTCCTGCTTGGCGTGTCCGACGTGACATCATTCCCCGGGCTCCTCGAGTTCTTCAACAGTGAGGCGCCACGGGGCATGAAGTCAATTGCTGCGGCATTGTTCTGGTGTGAGTTGGGGATTGCGTCGTTGATGGCCACATTCATGGTGGACATGGTGAACGCGGCCACAAGGCATGGGCACCGGGGAGGCTGGCTCGAGGGTTCAAGCTTGAACAATAGCCATCTTGATCTGTTCTACTGGGTTGTGACTGTTGTCGGATCGCTTGGCTTCTTGAATTACCTGTACTGGGCGAAGAAGTATGTATACCAGCGCAATCCGCGCATCGTCGAGACATCGGTTGACCAGGATTCGCCTTGAAATATCGCATTTGCATGGTCGTTTACGTTAGCAAAGAGAAGAATGTCTGATTCACCATGCCATGGATTAATAAAGTTTGCAAAGCAATGTAAAAAACCTGTGCCAGTATTCTGTTGCCCTATGTTGATTGTATTCAGCTGATTGGTTGGATTTCATCCTTGATACTTCCCGTTTGTGATAATGTACTTACACTTGTGAAATTGCAAAGAGAAATGGCTTTCACCAAAATATACACTGTGTAACATGGATAATTCTCCGTGGCAAAGTAAGATTAAGGGACAAACTTACGTTACGTATCTGAACAGTTGGGTTGTCGTCTCGAGTAAGTTCACCGTCATATTTCGCATGTTGCGTCCATTTGGGATGCATTTTTTTTCCCATATGGACTTATAGGAGACAGAGCACTCAGTGAAAATTGATGTTATATTTCCTCGTATATCAAGCTCCTAGTTGCAAATGGGGTAGTGAATTTTCATTATTTTGTTACATATAATTTTGGTTTAAAAAGTACAAACAGCAAGATAATCTCAGCTTCTTCGGACGACTTATTTTCCTTCTTTGACGATACTGCCCTGATCGAGAGGTTACTGATCACTGATTACATATTGGAAAATGCCGCTCATCAGCCGACCGATGAAGTTGATCTGCCGCCCGCCAAACCCACTCGTCTCACGAACCTTCTCTTCTCTCGTCTCTTCTTCTTTGTCCTCCTTACCCATGGATACTCCTTTTTCCTCTTCTCCGCCACTCCTTCATAGGGTCTCTTCCTCCCTAAAGGCTCCTCCTTATACTCCCTGAACAAAGGAGCTCGCGAAGGCTGTTGCTCCGATCTCATGGCGGAGCTCGAAACGACACTTTGCTGCGCCGTCGAGCTCAGAGAAGATGGTGGACTGGGGCAAACAGCTCTAGAAAGACCAGATCCGGTGATGGTGGTGCTTCGGCTAGCTAGTTTTGCCGCCGACGAGTCAGAGGACGGCTATCCCGGTGGTATCTACTCTAATGTTGATGGTTAAAGATTAGTGATCGGGGATTTTTGATATTGCGTGAGTGTATGTTTTTTGTTGCATATACATGGATGTTATGTTATAATATTCTGGATATCTAGATATACATGGTGTGTATATGTTGTATATATATTTTTACATTGTTGTAAGCATGCGTTAATTTTATATGTTGCAATCTTTTTTAAACGATTTGTCATATAGAACGGAGATTTATTGCATACGCAATTTGTTGCATGTTTGTGCTTGAAGTGTTGTAATTTTTTTATTGCAAAATCTACTATATACTAAAAGCAGAATAAAATAGAAAAAATATATAGAGAAGTTAGAAATTCCCATAAAAAAGTAAAACATCTAGTCGTTAATTTGGTGGACTCTTTTATTATTAGTGAACTACAACCGATAGATCTTCATAATTGTACCTAAATAAATCACATCCGATAGATCTTCATAACTGCATCTAAACAGATCACAGCCGATAGATCTTCATAACTGTACCTAAACAAATCACAGCCGACAGATCTTCATAACTGCATCTAAACAGATCACAGCCGATAGGTCTTCATAATTGTACCTAAATAAATCATAACCGATAGATCTTCATAACTGTACTTAAATAGATCACGGCCGATAGATCTTCATAATTATACCTAAACAAATCATAGCCGAGATCTTCATAACTGTATCTAAACAGATCACAACCGATAGATCATCATAATTATATCTAAACAGATCGCATCCGATAGATCATCATAATTGTACCTAAATCTTGAAATTTGAACTTTTATTTCCCGTACTGATCTAATATCATGCGTATGGGTAAAAGAATAAAGATAATTAAAAACATTTCCCGCATAATTGCGCGGGACCTGTGCTAGTTTTATTAAAAATGGAGAAAAATGTTGTATAGGTAAAGAAAAATCTTCATATTGTAACGATCGAACATATGAGACTATGCTAGCTAAGTAAAATCTAACCAGCGGGGAGACCTGCAGATCGGTTAAACCGATCAATCGACCGACGCATAGTGCCCACCTTACGTATTAGGCGTCATATACACGGTGGCTTTGCTTTACACCCAATAGTTCATTCACTTAGCCTATTCTATTAAATTCGGACCATCACTTCAGGTTTGGGAGTCGCCAGTACCTAGCAAGTGAGGTTGTTCCCCCGGTCGACCCCCAACTGGCAGCAATAGTCCTGGTAGTAGCCCGTGTGCGCGTTCACTATGCCGGTGTTCTTGCCACCGCACTCCTTGTCACCGTTGATGCCCCTCACCGTCGTGCCGAACCCTTGCGGCATGACCTGGTGCACATTGGCCGTCCAGAACCAGAGCGCTGCCTTGAACGACACCACCAGGTCCCGCGCCACCGTCTCCAGGTTCCTCAGCCCGTCGAACCCGATGCTCCTCCCCGCCGGCCCGTAGTTGTAGTTCCACGACAGCTGCAGCGCCCCGCGCCCGTAGTACCCCTGTAACAATATTGAAAATTTTCAAATTTCGAAAACCGAAATCATTCTCTGGGCCGAATCCTCACTCCTCAGCCCAATCCACATCTCCTTCCTCGGCCCACCTGGCCCATCATCTCCTTCGCCTCCTCCCCGTCGTCTCCGTTCCGTCGCCGCCGCCCGTCGCACCGCCCTAGCTCAATGCCGATACCACGTGGGAACTGCTCCTCTGCCTAGCTCCGCGTCCGAGGCAGCCGGTCCACACGTCCCCCGCCCCTCCTCCCCTCTTCTCAACCCCGCCGCTTAACCCTCTGCGTCGCCGCCCCCTCCCGTTAGGCTATAAAAGCCGGCCGTCGCTCCCCGAATTCCCTCTCTTCTTCCCCGAGCTTCCCCTCACGCGCTAGAGCACCCTCTTGTTCATCCTGAGCTTCCTCTCCTCCCCTCCTAGCACCGGCGAGCTTGCCGTCGTCGCCTCCACCTCCGGCGAGGTAAGCCGAGCCTACCTCACCGTTGCCACCCCAAATCCCATAGCAAGCTCCCTCTCTTTTCCCCAAAAATGGATTCGTCGCCCTCTGGAAATCCTCCCCGAGCCACCAATTGCCGCTGGCAAGCCTCACCGGCGACGGATTCGAGCCCCATCGCCAGTGGCCACCTCCTCCGACTCCCTCCACTGTTTTTCCCCTCTCCCGACCGGGCCACCGGCCCTCCCACTAACAGGCTGGCCTGTTCTCCTTATCGGGCCAGTCCCGAGCGTAGCAGGCCGGAGGCCGGCCCAATTTCCAAATTATTTTTATTTTTATTTTTATTTACCGATAGGCCGAAGCCCAATAGAAACCCAGTACCAGCCCATTAGCAGCCCAATACCCGAATACATTGAGCCCAACAGATTTTGAATTTCTTTCCTTTTTCTGTTAGGGCCCAAACCCAAGACTAAGCCCATGTTCAACCCATATCCAGCCCAACCCTAGCTCATATTCAGCCCAACTCGAGAGACCTAATGGGCCCAATATTATTTTGCGGGCCGGGTCCGACGGGTCAGGCCCGAAACCCTAAAAACCCTATTATATACCGTTTTGATCGTCTCGACGACACGGTTCCGATTTTCCACCCCGTTATTCCAAATTCTCACTTTCTAACACCTGACACTCATAAAACCCTCTCACACCCTAGATATTCCGACTCCCTCTCGACATCCTGATCCACATCCTATATCTTCTGTCGTTCTTTCAACCTTCCGACTCCGACCTCACACCCCACCTCTTATTTTAGTATTATTTTCAAATTAATTTACATTTTTCTCCCAGCTCGCATTCGTCGAGCCCGGACTTATATATGTCTGTGTGTGCTTGGATCCTTTTGCAACTAGGAAACGATAGTGACGATCCGACGTTGGACAAGGATCCCGAAGGTGAAGGACTTCCCGAAGACTTCGATACAACAGACCCCGATGCAGTAGGGAAGTCACACTTCTTGTTCATGTTGGACCCACATGCCATGCTATTTAATGTAATACTAGTTTAGTTATTATTTTTCGCATGTTAATTTCATATATGTTATCTTTGAATGATATGAATGTGTAGTTATCACCTATCACCCCACAACCCAGTTAACTTTTGTAGGCCATATTTACCTTGATAACCTTAGGATGAGAATAAATTATATCAGTATCCTTCACCGGCGTTAGTGGTTAGACTAGACAATAATCAGGGATACTAGTAATCCTATCTCAAACTCGGAGTATGTGTTTTCTTAAAGAGAAATTGCCAACGGTTGGAGACAGAGAAGATGGGGCCCTTCATGTATTGTTTGTGCAACCATACCCCTTCCGTGGAGTAAGGATAATCAGGTGGATTGCCTTACTCGCGAAGTTGACACTGGCCCGTCAGCTCCCGGGAGAGCGAGTGACGTAGTGTTCCTGGGTAGAAACTTCAAAAGATAGAGCAGATAAAAAGTCTTGTTAACCTACCTCCGTCGACACACCGATGGACGTGTGTATGACTGCAGTGACACCAAGAGGTATGGCTATCATGTGGGTAAAGCTGAGTCGCTCTGCAGAGTCAAACCAAATGGTATTCGAATACGCCGTGCTTCCGGTTAATGAAGCTATGTTTAGAGGTGATTCTCAGTACAAGGCACAAGTAGAACTTGACGAGGTTTAATTGAATTTGACGTTGACCCGGCAGGGTTGCTGTAATACAACATTTTGTAGTTGGAGTGATTTAAATAAGAGATTTTAACCACTAAGGCGGAGACTAGGATTATGCATCCACCAAACATTAAGCCGTATACTCCTCCCTTGAAATCCAGAACATGTAGCTAAATAGCTCTTTCCCAATGTGGCTTGCTGAGTACGTCATGTACTCATTACTGCACCAACCCTCTCAGATGCAGAGGTTAATGAAGATGATTCGTTTGATGAGGAATACTTCGACAGAGACGAACATGAGTTCTAGGTCTTATCCGCACTCGAGGCACCTGTGGGATAGGTTCTTTTTTATTGTAATATAAACTTTGGGCTCAGATGCCCTAGTCCGTTGTAAACTTAAATGCTGCTAAGCATACTTTCACGTTCTGTAATAAAGTTTGTATGTTTTTACGCTGTGTTGGTGATGTATCCGCTCTCCGTCCGCAATTGAGAAACTCCTGAACAATTACGGGCGTATCTCGCGGCTCCAAAAATCGGGGTCGTGACAACCCTTTCCCCGGGTAGCACAACCACGGCGTATTTGTCACTTGGCAGTAGTCCCCATTCGCCTTGTTGATATCCCCGACGTAGCAAATATCTGTAAATAGATCACTACATATATAAGCTTAATTAGTTTTTATGAAGTCCTCCATGCATTGATCACATGTGTGATTGTGTGCTAGTATATGTGTTTAGTTGCAGTGTAATTTACGTCTGGTCTCTTGCGAGACATGGGTGAAGAAGGTGGCCATCTCGCGCTTAGAGTCGTCGTCCGAGCGACCTTTCCCAAAGTCGGGGTACGCACGGGCGGCATCCAGGAAAGACTGGCGCATGTAAAAGCTCTTGCCGGGGCACCCGTTGCCGGCCTAGTTCTTCATATTCTTTTGAAATGCAAACTTTTCCAACTGATTTACAGTTGTTCTCGAGCACCATTTTGAGTTTTCATACATTAGTGTTTTTTTCCTTTTGTTTTCTTATAATTGTTAGTACACTAGTAGTCTATGGTCTCGGCGATGGACTCCGTTGCATCAAGATTGAGTGGAGAACGTGGTGGAGACATGGGCTGGGCCTCCTGTTCTACTAGCTTCCAATTTGTTACTGACTTGCTGCCTTTTTTTGTTGTTGACAAAAGCAGCAACGCTGTTTTCTATTGATTAAGGAGTAGTAAAAATTACATTATTTACAGTATAATGAGAAACAAAAGAGGTAGAGGAGAAATAAAAGCTATACACCACATCTGAAGGCAACATAGAGACGGATCAGTCGCAGCTCCACTAGACGCCCAAAATGCCTGCCTAACGCCAGACATTAAGCTTCGTCATAATAGCTTCGAACACCTCGTCAGACAGGCAAGGTTTGTTGAAAGTATTGACATTTAGTTCCTTCCACAACATCCACCACGTGAGGATCACAATTGAGTTCTATTTGGCTCGATCATGTCGGCTCAACGGGCATGAACTGATGAACCAACAGTCTCAAGGTTTGATGTCGTGTTGATGGGGGCATAGCCGCTGCGGAGTGGAAATGATGGAGAATTTTTCGCCAGATGACGATAGGGAGCTCGCAGTTGGCGGAGATATGCAGGGCAGTTTCAGAATTGGTACGACAGAAGGTGCAGATAGGGTTGTTGGGCCACCCTCTCTTTGTTAAGTTGTCAGCGTTAAGCATTTACCTTGAATGGCTAATCAGGCATGCATCTTGCACTTGGGTGGGACCTTTGTTTGCTAGATGAGGCTGCAGAAATTGGTGCAAACCAAACATTCGAACTGGAAGCGATAGGCAGAGCTGGCAGAGTAAACACCGTTAGCAGTCCACTTCCAAATATATGTGATCGGGGTCATCCGGTTGTAGGGTTCGGTGCTGGGTTGCTGTCCAAACCAAAATATATTTAGTGAGGGTTTGAACCGAGGGGTCACGCTTAATGCAACTGATCCAATGCCCGTTGGGTAAGGCCTCTCCCCAGTCAGTGCCTCTCCCACTAGTTGTTTGCAGTCAAAACTGTGTGTGAATAGAGCCGAAAGATGAGTCCGAAGGCCATTCAGCTAGTGACTGTGCCAAAAAGAGGTTGACATCCCATCTCCAATGATAAAGGTCGTGGATGCACAGAAGAGATTTATAATAGAGATCCTTAGGGAGAGGCAACCCTTGCGAAGGTTTCATAGGAATTCTGTTGCCATAGCCAACTGTTGCGAAAATTGGACCTAGCCACGCCAATCTCCACGAGGCGATATGTGGAAGCATACATCCATACCAAGAACACCGTAGGATTGGCAATGAGAGACACGACATTCTTAACATGGTTCAGCCGTGAGGCCTGTATCCACGGAGCTTGACTACGGACGCTCCTCCACATATATTAACTCTCTTTCAAGTTACATTGTGTTGGCTTACATAAGGAGTTACTGGAGTCCGACATAAACTCCATCCTATCCCCTACTACAACTCCAAATCCTACCTCGTAACTTATCCCTTAACAAACGCCACCTTGACGGATATGTCCTTGGCCACCTTGAAGCCGTCTTATGTGAATATCCGTGCTCCCATAGGACTTGGGTTTTCTCCTTTGTAGCTCACTAAATAGAGTCACTCGACATGTCTGACTTGGCCCCAGACTTGTTATCCTCCATTGCAAACATCGCCATACCTGGCTCTTTGGTGACTCCACCCACAATAACGTATCCTTGCAACTTATAAAGATTCTTTGTAGTCCTCCTTTTCTTCATCACAGTCTCCTTGCTCTTCTTGATCCTCATGGTTTTCTTGTAGACAAAACCATCATCATGTAGAGCCCCCAGCGAAATCAAATTCTTTTTGTACCTTGGCACATGTCTCACACCCCTGAGTAGTTGCTCCCCGCCAGCACTAGTCATGATCTTGATGTCACCAATCCCGACAACATTATGGCATGTGTCATCACCTTTGTAGACCTTCCCAAAATCACCAAACTTGTATGTGCTGAACCACTCCCTGTTTGGTGTCACATGAAAGGAACATGCTGAATTCAATATCCACGCTGCCGTAAACTGATTATCTAAAAGCATGAGGACATCACAAGTATCTTCTTCACTATCATCACCTCTCACAGCCACATTGACGCTTGCTTTGACTTTGTACTCTGGACAATCTCTCTTCATATGTCCCCACTCCTTGCACTTGTAGTACTGTAGCCCCTTTTGTTTCTTGTTCTTGGACGACCTACTCGCCTCATGTCCTTTCCTGCTTTGATCACCTTTGACCAGCAAACCCTCAGCATGAGCATAAGACTCCACTGTATTATTTTCCTTCTCAAATCTGAGCTAGTAACGTTTGTAGTAATATCTGCAATCTTGATGGTTTCCTCGCCGTACGTTAGAATAATGACCAAATGATCATAGGACGGTGGTAGAGAACACGGAAGAGTTATGGCCTTGTCCTCATCATCAAGTTTTACCTCTAGTCGTGCTAGATCCGTCACCACTTGACTGTAGACGTTCATGTGCTCCACAAGATCCAACCCCTCCTGCATCTTCAGCCCGTATAACTTTTGCTTTAAATACAACTTGTTGTTTAGGGACTTGAACATATATTGAGCTTCTAGCTTGTCTCATATTCTCTTTGGCTAAGTCTCATCCACCACATGATCACTTCACCAAACATTAATCCCCGGAAGCATTATCGTTGCTTGTTGTGAAAACCACGAGGGGACACGCCGAAGCGTAGATCTAATCCAATAACACCGCAGAATTGGCAATGAGAGACACAACGTTTTTAACGTGATTTAGCCACGAGGCCTACATCCACGGGGCTTGACTACGGGCGCTCCTCCCCATCGATTAACTGTCTTTCAAGTTAACTTGTATTGGCTTGGTTACATTGTGTGGTGTCCCCCTTCTTATATAGAAGGCCTATGATACATGAGTCTAATTCTAACTCTACCCGTATCCTACTAGGACTCCTCGTAATACCCTATTACAATATTACGACTTCTCTTGTCTAACTTGTAATCTATTCGTACACATATTCAACACAAACTCAACAAACTCCACCTTGATGAATATGTCCTTCGCCACCTTGAAGCCTTCTTATGTGAACCTCCGTGCACCTTGGACTTTGAGATTCATCTTTGCAGCTTATTGACCTAAACCGCCGATGAAACTCCATTGCTACTCCCTGACTCCACCATGACTCCACCTGTAACTGTATTTTCTTCTTCATTCATCACTTGAAACTGAATAAACTTTACAGACATATCTTGAGTCATCTCACTGAGTCAAATTCACAATCACCTTATCCTTTCCTTGGACAGTCTTTCTAGACCATTTCTACCTGTCGTGCGCCTTCAGCCACAAGCCTCGCCACAATTCCTGTGTCGAGCCTCCGCAACCCTGTCGAAGAACTCCTAGGTAGTAAGCACACACCTCTTCCAATCCTGCTGCTTTTTCCTCCATTAATTTGTCCACAATTGATGCCGAGTCCCATGCCTCACCTCCGGACCACCGAGTACTCTTCTCCTCCGGATCACGTGTTCTCCAGGTTGCCTGTAGGCTTCAACTCCGAAGATCTCTTCCCCTGAAGCCTCCCCTCAACCCCTACTTATATAGCAATCCTTGGACCCTGAAATCAAAGCCGAACTCCTACTCCAACTCCCTCTCCTTCTAAATTTCGGAATCCAATTCAAATTTAAGCAAAAAATAAATTCCTTCCTGAAATTTGGCTGAAAAACCTCCAAAAACGTGTCCTGGGCCTCCCCAAAGTCTCCTGGGGCCCTCCTGGGCCTCCTAGGACCTCCCAGGCCCTCCCGAGCCTCCTCAGGCCTCTGCCGCCCCACCGGGCCCGCCCCGAGCCGTGCCTGGGCCGGCCGCACCTCCCCCGGGCAGCCTCCGTCCCCTGGGCCCCCCCGGGCCACTTGCCCTCGACTGGGCCGACCTCTCACCGCTTGGGCCACGGTGCCCGCGGCTGGACCAGCCTCACCCACCTAGGCGGCTGCGCCCTGGGCCGCCGCCTCCCGCTCAGCCGCCTGGGCCAGCTGCGCTAGGCCGCCCGAGGCGGCGTTTGGGCCGCCTAGCTAGCCTGCCACCGGGCCGCATCCCGCCCTGGGCCACCTGGCTGGCACGCTTGGCCGCCAAGGCCTGCTAAAGCCATGCGCGGCCGACGCCGCCACGTTCTGTCGTTGCCGTCGCGCGCCGCGTCCTTTTTTTTCTTTTCCTCGCTCCACCTCGCACCAAATTTTCCACTAAAATTGTGAAAAATACCGGCGCCCTTTTGAAGCGAATTTTCACGACGTGCTCCAGGCTCCACCTTGCCTTGTGCACACGTCGCCATCATCCGTCTTGTATCCGCCGGATTCCTCTACACCGTCTCAAGATCTACTATCAGCCTCGTGCTCTGATACCACTTGTTACAAAAACGACGATGCGACACGTGGAAGCGTAGATCTAATCCAAGAGCACTACAGAATTGACAATGAGAGACACGATGTTTTTAATGTGGTTCAGCCGCGTGGCCTACATCCATGGGGCTTGACTACGGGCGCTCCTTCTCATCTATTAACTGTCTTTCAAGTTGACTTGTGTTGGCTTGATTACATTGTGTGGTGTCCCCCTCCTTATATAGGAGGCCTAGGATACATGAGTTTGATTCTAACTCTACCCGTATTCTACTAGGACTTCCCGTAGTACCATATTATAATACTACGACTTCTCTAGTCTAACTCGTAATCTACATGTATATATATTTGACACAAACTCAACATCTTCTATATCCAGCCACTTCGATTGATTAATAAGCGTCATTTGGTATGTGGGAATAGCGGACAGAACAGTTTTGACCAGCACAAGGCCCTCAGCAAGAGTAATCCATTTTGTTTTCCAGCCGGTGAGCCTCTCGGACAATTTTTCCATCAACAGTTGGTAGGCGTGCTTTTGGAGCTTCTTATCTGAAAGTGGCATAACCAGGTATGTGTAGGGAAGTTGAGCAAAAGTACAATTGAAGATTTAATGAGAGTGGAGAAGCCAATACTCGTACCGGTTACAAAATATTAATACAAACTAATACGATTCAAACACGTGTATAGGGTGGGCCCCCTGCCACTTAGGGCCCTAAGGCGGTCGCCCCTTTTGGGTCGGCCCAGCCAAAGGTAACTCCAGGGCTACCACCGATATAGCCAGCAGTAGCGGAGCTACAGAGAAAAATCAAAACGGGAGCAATTATAACGATGAAGAACTAACACCCAGGAGCCTAGTTTTAACATGGAATACGACTTCCTTAGAAAAAAAGGAACGCTGCGTCTAGAGAGCGTAAATTAGTGGATTTAAGCTTATTATGTACCAGTATAAATAGATGTCTGGCTAACTAGAGGACATATCGCAAATGCAAATTCCATTCAAATAGAAGTTCCTAAAAATCCCTAAAAGACGAACTTTTGCTGAAACGATATTTTTACTGTCTGGACACTCTTAAGATAGGCATGCGACCCCCTGACACTGCCCCAGAGTGGACTCCAACCGCTAGCTTCTGCGCTCATCAAAACCTGTCCTTGCAGGCAGCTGAAACTGCGACAACTCGTAAACGATGGCACTCTTACAAATCAAATCCACGTGAACTACCTGAACAAAGTACCCGTCGAAAGTAGAAAACCAAATCAGGTACAGATACGCGCAAACATAGAGCCGATGCGGCTCATCAATCACCCATTCCTCAGAGGAGAAACAAATGCCAGTACTAAACGCCGATGAAGACTAATCCCGTGCCAGAGAGGCCCCATCGCCGATCCAGGGAACAACAGAATCCTTCCATTCCAACGGCCGTGCAGATGCTCCAGAAGTCCACGTGACCGCACGCAGCAGGTGCCCGGCTGCACCAACGCGATCGAGGCTGGCGAGTGGCGAGGCCAGGACGGTCATCTCATTTTCACCGCGTTCGTGGCAAACCGCCGATCGAATCAGGGATCAGGGACGGTGCCCTTCTCTCGTGGCTGCTCGTGACCGCGCGACGACCCGGCGCGTTCCGCGGTGCCCAATCGGCCGGCACCAACGCACTAGCCGATCTGCCTGATTATTCCTTTCGCCGAGGACGCCTCCCCTATAAGTGGAATGGCACCTGCGCGGTTAAGCTCCGTCCCAGCAGCTGGTATAAGCTCGAGAGTGTTGTAACACAGTTCGGAAAGCAGAGGAGGGACGTAGTTGGTTAACCGGAGATGGTGATCAAGGGCGCGCGACTCGTCACGCTGTTCTTGCTCGTCTGTGCGGCTGCTCGATCTGCCTCGGCCGGCGATGGTGAGAGCCTCTAATTAAGGCTACGTTATGTGCTGTTAAGTGTTACGTACTCCTTGCATGATACGATGGTGGAACGGAGAGCGAGTTTGAACTTATACTCCACCACAAGTTTGTCCTTTTCTTGCAACTTCCATCCACTAGTTAACACTAAGAAAATAATTAATTACTTCTCCCTTGTTGTTCTTCATTTTCTTAGTGATCATATGCTAGGTGTTAGTGAAGCTAGTGTAAGTAGCCACACAATTGCACGTCTAGTGTCAGCATAATTTTGTTATGTACTTTCTGTTGGCTACACTTTCAATGGACTAAGGTGGCTTAGACAACAATTGTTTGCTACTGAAGCGGTTCTGGATTCATGGACGGAATTGTGCTCCTGCCATTTTGTAGCTACATATTTCTTTCAGACTTTATGAGTAGGCAGTGTACCTGCCATTTTTTCTTATTAAAAAAAATACTATACTAGTTAATCAATACGTGTTCCAGCCGCTGGCTGGCCTTCGCTGGAAGTTATTCATGAATGATAACAGGATCACCTCAGTTTCTTAGAACTACATCTTTCTATCTGTGCTAAAAAAAACTTTCCATCAGGATTTCTTTTCCTTTGGGCAGGGCAACATAGGGGTGGCCGAGTGGTCTTATCCGAAGCAGTCTGGTTTTACTTTGGGATAATTAAATGGAAGTAGCTAGCCAGACAGGGAGAATGACCGCAGCTTAGATTTACAGGGGATAGTAAGATTTATGAAGCTTTAAGTGGCAAAGCCACGCTAGAAGATTGCAACTGTGGTGCACCAGCTTCTTAGTCATGTAAATTCATGTGAGCGTGAGTGCGAGTGTCGCTTGTCCCAACATGCCGGCGTTAGACTGTTAGTTCCATGATAAGGTGCCAGTGTGCCACAGAAATCAAATCAGGCTTCTGCATTCTCACGTGCGAGGAATGAGTGCCTAGTTCAGAGAAGTGGAATGCGTTCGACTAGTTTACTTCTGAAGAATCTCATCATGTGAGATCTAGATGCTCTACTTCAGCACGAAACGATTTTTTTCGGCGTTTGCTCGTCTCGTCGGATCATGATCTGTGCTGATGATACACTCCACTTGCTTGCATGTAGCTAGTAAACTCATATGAGTTCATTATGATAAACTAATATAGTCTAATGTACAGTCACCATCATTTGGTCCAGTACAACCGTGTTGGTTGCAACTTGCAATCACCGAAGAACAACCTGAAATCACCCGATTATCTTGGCTTGCATGCAAGCTGAAATCCTGTCTCTGATGCGTCATGTGTCATGTACACTTGCAGGCCCGCTGCCGAATGGCAACTTCGAGGACAAGCCGGACAGGTCCCAGATGGACGGCTCAAGGGTCGTGGGGGAGTACGTGATCCCGGAGTGGAAGACCTCCGGGCACGTGGAGTACATCGAATCTGGGCAGAGGCAGGGCGACATGGTCCTGACGGTACCCGAGGGCGCGCATGCCGTGCGACTAGGTAACGAGGCCTCCATCCAGCAGCAGCTTGCCGTGTTGCCGGGCACGCAGTACTCCATCACCTTCAGCGCAGCGCGCACCTGCGCGCAGTACGAAAAGCTGAGCGTGTCAGTCATCCCTGATGGCGCGTACGACGAGGTCCCCATCCAGACGGTGTACACCAGCAGCGGCTGGGACTCTTATTCATGGGCCTTTGAGGCCAAGGGCAGTGTCGTGACGTTCACCATTCATAACCCCGTCCACGAAGACGACCCCGCGTGCGGCCCCATGATCGACTCTGTTGCCATTAAGACTCTCTATCCTCCTCAGGCAACCCCGAGTAAGACAGATTCTCCTGATATTTTGGAATCGTCGATATATCAGCCCGTCTACTTAACTGTACATAAAATTTTTTATGAAATTTTGTGCAGATAACATGCTGAAGAACGGGACTTCGAGGAGGGGCCGTACATCGCCCCAGAATCCAGTTACGGGGTGCTGGTGCCGCCAAGGGACGAAAACAACATCTCGCCGTTGTCAGGGTGGATGATCATGTCGTACTCCAAGGTCGTCAAGTACATCGACTCGGCGCACTTCCGGGTGCCGCATGGCTCCCGCGCCGTGGAGCTGGTGGCCGGCGTGGAGGCCGCGCTGGTTCAGGAGGTGGACACGGTGCCCGGGACATCGTGCAGGCTGGAGTTCTCTGTCGGGGACGCCGCCAACGGGTGCGTAACGAACGAATCGCCCATGCACGTGGTGGCGTCCACTGCGGATGGGAGCACGACCGTGCGCCACTTCTCCCATGGCTCGGGCGGGAGCACGCGCGCCGCGCTCGACTTCAAGCCGACCAGAACCAGGACGCGGGTAGTGTTTTCCAGCTCGGGCTACCACACCAAGTCCGACAGCAGTGGCACGCTCTGCGGGCCTGTCGTCGACGACGCATCGCTCGTATGCGTTTCCCAGTCCCCTACTCGCCGGTTGCTTCGCTGATACGTTACAGAAGTTGACACTTAGCCGGTCATAGCCGTGCTGCATTGCGTGTTTGAAATGACTGTGCTAAGACAGAGTAGTAGTGGCGCCCCCTCTTTGCTTCGCATTTGTACCAGTAGTCCAGTACACATTTCATTCGTTTCTTGTTTTCTTAAGACAGGTTATTACTTTTCTTTTGTTGAACTCCTCCAGTGTATCTGAAGCTGATTTTGTGTTATGTGCTTATTTGGAGATTCTTAGAGGATATTGTGCATACTAAATAATTGCATACCCTCGCTTTATGGACAACTATCCGGTTTTCTCGTGCAATTGCATGACTGATAATACGTATATGTATGCTTATTATTGTACATTTTAATAACTTTGATAATATATATTTAATTTTTAATTTGCATCATTATAATTTGGATCCACCAAGATAACAACGTACACATTTTCATTTCTCCCATGCAATTTCTAGCCATTTAGAGCGAATGTGGATGCTTTTTTTGCATATATTTTTGTTGTCACCCTCTTGTTCCCTCACAAACTTGTCTCTTTTTAACTTTTTGTGGCCATTTACAAATGATATGTTAGAAAAACGACCAGCAATAAAAGTAGATCAAAAACACAAGACATCAAATTTTATGTGCAAAACCTTGCAAGGAAAACCACGGGCGCACGGCGACGATCTTCATTGTATCGATAGAGTTTCTACAAAATGAAGGGATTTACAATGAATCGTTAGTTCATCTCGTGTGGCTTACAAAGGGTATATATAGTGGTGTGAAACTGACTCGAGTCGAAGATAAAAACCAATCCGTGAAAGTAGAAGAATCCATACCGTGGGGGCTTCGCCCCCTCTCCCACCTCCCCCCTCTCTTGGTGTGGGCCTTTGCATGGGCCAGGTTTGTCTCCACTCTGGTCTCCGCTACAACAAATTTTGACCCCTTACTAGAATTCAGATCATATATCAACATGGTAAACTGTTGACTCGTGATTATATGCGCAGCGAAAATAATCATACATGACCCATATCCTTTGCATGCACGGTTAGATCTTTCTCATGGCATGACACATGCGAATGTGGTAAACTTGTTCTTTTGTACCGTGGATGTTCATGTTTGGAATGTGATTTCTAAGTTTTATAGAACTTTGACCACTAGTATGCATGTAAGTATTCAAAATAGCAAGTAATATTTTTGTCATTGAAGTATTTGTATGTCTCTATGGTCATGCTAACGCACCAACATCAAATAGCTCCGAAACCATCATAAGTTACTTCACCTTCACTCTTTCTCTATTCTAAGTCAAGTGCACCCGCCTTATTTTCCCATATTGTGCCCTCTCCTCTTCTCCTTTCCCTTCATGTAGCTTCGCATGCCAAGATGCCGCCGGAGACTGTGAGTAAATCTCATGGTCCGAGGCTGCCACAAGTAGTGTTCGAGGGAGCCCAGCCACCAGAACCTGAGCTGACGCGGAGGCCTCCCATTGAGAGGGAGCACAACTCTCGCCGGATCTTTTGTTGCCGTGGTCAAAGCTTGCCATATTTTGCCATGATGTCGAGACCAGAGGAGTTGAACTGATAGCAAGATGGAACGGAAGAAGACGTGGTCATAGGGCAATCCTGGCAGATCTGGGCTGAACGGCAATAATTTGCTAATGTGGGAATCCATATCCTTAAATTCCTCCTCCTCCTTTATCTAAAAAAAATCCTCCTCCTGCCCTCTTGCGTGATCAGTTTAGGTAATTAAGATTGTTGTACCATCTTTCCTCATTTGTTGCAGAATCCGTCCCTTGGTGTTGTGGAATTTCTCCATTTGTAGCGGATATGTCCTGGCTGTTGCATCTTTAGTTGCAAAATATTGTTGTTGACTTGTAAAATTATGAGAGCTAAATTAACCGAATTGCGAATTGCGGGTTGCTCTTGAAATTTTCTTATCTCTTAGTCTCAACTCAAATTGCACAATACTAGCCCCAAAACTTCATGAAAACTTAACTGCAACTTTTAGTCTAGGTTAGGATTTTATTTTGTTATTTTGTATTATTGTGTTTGTATTTTGTAGGGGCTCACCAAACTTGTTTTTGTTTATGTTTTGTCCTATGGTGAGATTGTGAGTGAGTGTTATTAATTATTTATATAAGATGTGAGGGACTGGTATTAGTGCTTAGATCTTTATCAAGGTTGAGAAAGTGACTCAAAATTTAGCAAGACTTCAGTCACTTTCTTTATAGACAACACCTTATATGAATTGAGTAATCGTGTTCAAATTTTGTGGCAAAGCAGTCTCCCTCACCATAGCCATGTGAACCAGTATGATGTGCAAAAGACCTTCCACATTTTTATTCTTCCACAACGTGGCATTTGTTACCATTTGGTAAGCCAATTACATCGATGCTTTAAATGTCGCTTAAATAAAATTTAGTCATGTGTATCATATAATGTGGAGACCATGAGCCGTGAGGATGATCCTTCCATCTACTTTATACTAAAAGCATAATACAATAGAAAAAATAGAGAGATGCTAGAAATTCCAAAAAAAAAGATCCAATCGTTAATTTGATGGATCATTTTATTATTAGTGGACCACAACTAATAGATCTTCATAACTGTACTTAAACAGACCACAGATGTACCTAAACAGACCACTGCCGATAGATCTTTATGATTACACTTAAACATATCACAGCTGATAGATCTCCATAACTGTATCTAAAAAAATCACAGCCGTTAAATCTTCATAACTGCATCTAAATATCCATAACTGTATCTAAACAGATCACAACTGATATATCTTCATAACTGTATCTAAACGGATCACATCCAATAGATTTTCATAACTGTACCTAAACAAATCACAACCGATAGATCTTCATAACTGCACCTAAACGAATCACAGCCGATAGATCTTCATAACTGTACCTAATTCTCGCGATTTGAATTTTTATTTCTCATATTGATCTAATATCATGTGTATGGGTAAAAAATTAGTGATAATTAAAAATGCTTTGCGCGCAGTTGCACGCGACACGGTGGTAGTTATTAAAAAATTCTTGATCCTCGGAGAATGGAGAAGAAAAATACTCACGCCTTAGCCATCCATAGTGTGGTATTTTGCATAAATCATATTGTGGAGTAGGAGCAAACTAAAAAGTTTCAAGAACCGGTGTATGCAGATGAACCGGGTGCAAACTATTAAACAAATGGGGAAGAGGCAGGGAGAGCATGCAAGCACAGGATGAGCCATGGAGGGCAAGCCACCGTCGCGCCATGGGGGGGGGTCGAGCTCACCATCGCTCTCTCATGCAGCCGCGCTCACACTCCCAATCACCGCCGCCCGAAGCTCAACGAGCCCATCCCCGGCGCCGTTGCTCATTCCCTCCTCGCAATTGATGCAATGGAGGTGCCGAATTGGGAAAAGAATAGGCCAGTTCCTATGATTTGGGGTAGGGTAAGAGGAGAAGCAGATCTATGATTGATAGATGGGGAAGACTGAATAGGAGATTCCGGAGGATGAAGAAGATTGAGGCGCAGGAGTGACAAGGGTGTGGAGATTGAGGATATGGGTCTGTGATAGGAGTGGGTCCCAGTAGGAGAGATGGTATACAACCGGAGAAAAAAATAAAACTAAACCGGTGCAAACTTGGGTTGTTTGGTTCTAGAACTAATATTATCACACTTTGGCACATATTTCTAGCCAAACTTGGTAAGCTTGGTTTTACAAAATTGGAGCCATACTTCAGCAAGGCTAAGAGAATCTTGCTATATTTTTTGAGTATTTAACATGTTGGATCCTATAGTTAGAAAAATAATCTTGTCTAAGGTGTGACTTGAACCAAAGACCTACCTAAATTAGTGAAACTTGCCTTACATAAGATGTGACAAATTTAAACAAACTCAGCCCACAACAACAGCCTCTTAGTGTGAGGTGACTAATTAAGATCCGGCCAAGCTATGGATGGTTTTATGGCTTGTGTTACGAGGTCCAGACAAATATTGCTAGCGCGCATATCCCGATAGCACGCTTGACTTGTAAACGCATGTCACTGCGCGATTGTTCCGTGCCGCTTGACAGGCCTGATCTCTGGCCGGCCCTGTCCGCCGCGCTTGCACCAGCGAAGTCCGTGGCCAGTGTGGCATGGGGGAGCGCCGAAGTTCCTTTACGGGTAATGGGCGATGGCCATCCCAAAAAAACAGAACGGGATGGCCATGTGGCTACAGTGAAACGCAGGCAGTTGTACCGACCCTGGTCGCCGCCGTTCCTAGTCACCATCCAGCCGGCATCGAGTCTGACAGGGGCAGAACGGCCGTTCGATCGCATCTCAGGCGAGATGCTTGCCCTTCTCGATCGTCCGGGACGCAGGTGTGCGGTCCGTAGTCGCCACACCCCTAACCGGGCGCTCGGCCGACAGATGGAACAAGCGGAACCTTCAATTCCGCGTTTCCGACGTCCATGCAGTAGTGATGCAGAAATGCAGATACAGCGCAAGTCCACGTGACCGCACGCAGGGGCTGCTGCCTACTGCACTTGCACCCACGCGATCGAGGCTGACGAGGGCAGGACGGCCATTTCGCCGCACGCGCGGCCGATTCCTGGGGAGAGAGAGAGAGACGATGCGATGCACCATCGATCGTGCACGTGCGACGACGCGGCGCGTTCCGCGGCGCCCAATCGGCCCGCAGGCACCGACGCCTCACCAAACGGCCCATCGTTGTTATAAGGGCATGTACAATACAAAAAGTGCTTATACGTGAGTGTTTAAAGAGAGAGAATACAACCACGTCATCAAGTACCTATGTAAATTTTATCTAGTCCAATGCAAACTCCTCTTTATAGATACTTAGATATTTTTCTATTAATTAGTACTAGTTAAATGTATAAGCACCTCTTAAACATAGGTGTCTAATTAAGCACTCATGCTATAAAATAAGCATCAATGATATTCTACAAGGCAAGAAAAAAATCAGTTTATTTTGCTAAGCACCCCTCTAAGCACTTATATTGTACATGCTCTAAGTGGGATAGCACCTTCCCTTAAGCTCCGTGCTAGGTCTAAGCTCGATAGTACTATTCCAGTCCGGACACAGAGGAGCTAGGGAGTTACTCCTCAATCCAAGAATCGAAGACGTATTCTCCTATAGCTCATAGACTAAGGAAGGTGATTGAGTGACAGAATTACCCCTATTTACTGCACTAATCCAGCTCAAGCCAAACGGTCACCTAGCTGACAGTGCATGCCGCGGTCACCGTGCCCACCTCATCACGTCGTTAGCGGTCACCGCACCTCACGTCGCTACCTCGCCAATGGAGGGCTGGCATGCGTGCAAGGCAAACGCAACAAATTGGTGCAAATTTTCGTTTGATTTCAAAAAAGGGCACGTTTGATTTCAACAAATTGGACAAAAATTTTTGTTTCAATCTTCACCATCGCCAAACCGTGCCGAAATTTTCGTTTAGTCTCCTGCCGTTGCTATTCCTCTTCTGTTTCTATAGTAGCACCATTGATTATACAACCATGAACCACTTATCTTGCACTCCATCTCTCTTTTTCTATTCCAATCGCAAGATCCATAGCAATGTCTGGTGTTCTAATCGACCTAGACGTCTCGTGGAATTGGGACGAGATTGAAGAAGGGCTGCCCGGCCTCAATGAGTCTTTGTTTTGTGATGAATTTCACCAAGGTATGTTTGCATCATATCCTTTGTCCTTTCAGATACGTGTAGTCAGATCGCAGCATGGAACTCATTTCGTGATCCTTCACTGCATAGTCGACGAAGCAGTTGAGATGGACGAAGATGGAGAAGGCATAGATGAAGATGGACATGGAAACGAAACGGCTGGTAAGCGGTATTCTAGCCTAGGCGAAGAAGAAGAGGTGCTCCAGTACTGTAGCATGTAATGTTTTTTCCCTTCATCTCTGCATAGTTGATCGATTTAATCGCTGTTCGATTTACTCGTAGTCAATCTTTTCTGATCTTGTAAGCATGAAAGTACCTTGTTAGCCGATTTTAGCATAAGATTGCAATGTTTGCTGGACAATGAACAGTTGTACCGTTTTGTCGGACGCAATACAGTGCAAACCACTAATCAGGTTGATCTAGAATCTCTGAATTTTTTAGGGTTTTGTTCCTTGCTTACAAGTGCACATTCAAACTGCTCTGTTTCTTGTATTGTCGGATGATGAACAGTATTAGGATGTTGCTGGATGCATTTTTCCCTGTTGCTCATCTGGAAGCTCTGCATTTTTTTGGTTTTGATCTGTAAAGCTGCTTTGGTCTAGCTGTTCTTGCTGTTGTCGGACAATGAATAGTGCTGTCTGTAAAATCTGTTTGCATGCGTTTCTGTTTACTATAGCAGCAAGAATCTAAATCTTGTTTTTAGCAGATACCGTACAATGCTGTTGGATGGAGAGAGTAATAGTTAATAATGTTTTGATTGCAAAGTAATTATGATGTAGTATAACATGAATTTTGAAACTATTTGATTCTCATGTGTGTGTTTATTTGGGATGTTTTAGCAGACTTTATTTCAAACTTTAAGTTGATATTCGGAAATGAATATTAACAACCAAATAATTCAACTGCATGTCATGGTCAGGTGGGCCAACTAAACATTGGGTTCTTTTACATTTTTACGATTTTTGTCATTAACGCATGTTTCTCTCGTTCAGATTTTTTATCGATTTTTCTATCTCACTGTCCATCTTCCTCTGTTTTGCACTCTTGAGTTCTGATCCCTTCGGAGCCGCTCACGGGACGGCGTATTCGCAGTTCCAAATCAAAATGAGTTTGTTTTCCTTCTTTTCTTTTTGTGAGGAGAAACAAACATATATAACATATGTAGAGAGGATTACACAAAACAAAATTATAAATAATAGGATCGTTATTGCTTAGCCGACTAAACGTTTCTATATATCTGAGTCGATCGAGCTTAGATATCGGATTAATCTCGAGATTAATTTTTTATTTTTCATCGATTCTGAATATAATTTTTATTTTACGTTTTTAAATTTTAGTTTTTAGCCGTGCCGTAGAGACCCAACAGCTCACCTCCCGAGACCCTTAAAATAACGCAGTGGAGGAATGGCCATGTGACAATAGTCAAACGAAGGCTCGTAAACGCATGCACGCGTCGCCAGTCGCCACCTAGCCGGGAGGTAGGCAGACGAGACGAGAGCAGAGCGGCCATCCCGTGCCATTCCATCGAACCACAGGACCGAGAGATGCTTGCTATCCTTCTCGATCATGCCGGTCCAGCGCGTTTCGCTCGGTCTCCTAACGGCGCAGTGGTCAACTTGGAAACAACTCCTGCCTCGAGACCCTTAATTAGTGAGCACGTGAAACTCCTCTATAAGTGGCAGCACACCACTGTAATGTACTAATGCGTAGGCTTCGGGAAATTCGGATCACAATCGAGTGTTCCAAGTGCCCTAAGATAGCAGATGAGGAGGGGAACAGAGATGGTGCAAGGTCCCCGTTGCATCGCGCTGTTCCTACTCCTCTGCATGGCTGCTCGAGCGGCTTTGGCCATGATGGATGGTGAGAGCTTGCACAGTCTTATATGTTTCCTTACTTCCTTGCATTCTTAATGCATGGTTTTGCCTGGCAGAGTAATCATGCAATAAGAAATTAGGATATTTAACAGTCGCATGTCATGGGTGGCTTATGCACGAACTGACATGTCATATACTCATGTCCCATATATGCTCAGGCCTGCTGCCGAATGGCAACTTCGAGGAGGCACCGGACAAGTCGCAGATGAACGGGACGACGGTTATGGGGCGTTACGCGATACCGCACTGGGAAATATCCGGGTTCGTGGAGTACATCGGTTCCGGACAAAAGCAAGGGGACATGGTCCTACCGGTGCCGGAGGGCGCCTACGCCGTGCGGCTGGGTAACGAGGCCTCCGTCCAGCAGCAGCTCAGCGTGACGCGGGGAACGCACTACTCCATAACCTTCAGCGCGGCACGCACCTGTGCTCAGGCCGAGAAGCTAAAAGTGATGGTCGCCCCTGAGTCCCAGGAGCTCCCCATCCAGACAGTGTACACAAGCAGCGGCTGGGACTCCTACTCGTGGGCCTTCGAGGCTAAGGACAGCGTCGTGTGGCTCATCATCCATAACCCCGGTGTCACTGAAGACGCAGCCTGTGGCCCCATCATGGACTCTTTTGCCATCAAGACTCTCCAGCCTCCTAAGCAAACCAACGGTACGTAAGATCCTAGCCTCTTATCCTCAGAAGCTGCTAGCGTATCTAGCTCCAAGTTTGCATATGCATGTCCAACAATAACAAAATATTTCTTTCCTTTCGAAATAGATATCCTTTTAGAAAGTGTCAAATCAAACTTATTTATCTTTAACCACTAATTAATTAAAAATATATTAGGTTGATAAGATGCAAATAGTATCATTAGATTATTCACAATATAATTTTTATAATATTTTTATAATATTTTACTTACATACCCGTCCAAAAATATTTATTTTAAAATAGATGGAGTATTTAGAGATGAAATTAACGATCCAAGACTCCGGCAGATAACATTCTGGAGAATGGCGACTTTGAGGAGGGGCCGTACATCTTCCCCGACACTTCCTGGGGGGTGCTGGTGCCGCCCATGGACGAGGACAAGTATACCCCGCTGTCTCCGTGGATGATTCTGTCAGCGACCAAGTCCGTCAAGTACGTGGACGCGGCGCACTACGCCGTGCCGCAAGGCGCCCGGGCCGTGGAGCTGGTGTCCGGCGCGGAGAGCGCGCTGGTGCAGGAGGTGGGCACCGTGCCAGGGCGGTCGTACAAGATGGAGTTCTCGGTCGGGGACGCGGCCGACGGGTGCGAGGGATCACTGGCCGTCGAGGCGTACGCGGCGAGCGGGAGAGTGAAGGTGCCGTACGAGTCCAGGGGCACGGGCGGGTACAAGCGCGGGGTGCTCGACTTCACCGCGACCGAGAACCGGACGCGGGTGGTGTTCGTCAGCGCTTACTACAACATGAAGTCCGACGGCACGCTGTGTGGGCCCGTCGTCGACGACGCCTCGCTCGTCGGTGTGCAGAACCATGCTCGCCGGTTGCTTTTATGATGCTACCGTGATGCATGTGGTTCATTGGTCTGTAATGAACGGTTGAGATTTCGTCGTGTGTATTAAACTAGAGAGGGGACAAAATGCACGGCTCTTGTAAACATAGCTTCGGTTTGTATCATGGATAATTTCGTATTGGTTTTACGGTATGTCGAGCCGACTTGAGCTTCTGATATAGTAGGAGCAGAACATTAATTGTTTGCAACATGGCTACCCCCCCCTCCCTTTTTGCGTAGTAGCTCTACAAATAGCGAGTACTCCACGGCCTGTAATCCTAATAATTGGCAGTGTTTCCGCCGGTTCTAGAAAAAAAACATCCCAAGGCCACTGTTTTGAGTGTGCCAGATTGTTTATACAATGGGCAAGCAGATTTTGGAATGATCAACGTTGAGAATGCTTGGGACTGACGACGCTGGGAAGCAGCAGCCAGCGGACTAACGTTTCACGGACAAAACACCGCAATACGCATCGTCCATCGTCCCGTGGCAAATTTGTGTAAAAGTATTTGTGTTTTTTCTGTAAACTTTATACAGTACTCGAATGCTAAGCACTTAGAACTCTATCCAAGAGATCTACATCTTCCTCCTATTATCTTATAATAGAAAAATTGCATGAATGAATATTTAAATACTCTTAAATTGAAAAACACTTGAGCAGTTATTAGCAATTCTTGCGCGACACGGCACCGTGGTAGCCGAGAGACACGACACGTGCAAGAGCGACCTTGTGGCAGCTGTGCGACGGTTTGGAGATGAGTCCACCAATAGAACAACGCAATGTGTGTTTGATACATGTTGCATGTGTGACTTGTGATTTCCTCACACATTATATGGGCTCGGGCCCTATGGGTCGTCTTCTACTTGAATGGAGGCAGTAGTGACAATGGACTTTGGCGGAGGGATTAGGCTTACGAACCCTGTTCATCCAATGGGTTTGTTGATGATTGACTTAAAAGAAGGAAGATGTAGCGAACCGGCAATGACAAGCGGGTTGTGCAGGGGGTGGCGTGTCACTATCCGTGGCTGATGGGGGAGGGTGGTTAATCTTATCTAGCCATCAGGTCGCTGTCATTGCCTTCTAAATATTCAGGCAGGAGTGGTGGCGTTGGAAGAGGGATGGGCTAGGGTGCAACGTGTCGGTGGTGATGATGGGTAGTGCTACTACCGTATATCCACGATAAGGTCCGTGAAGTTCCCTACTGGACCTCTAGTAAGAAGATGTGGCTCAAAGGCCTGATTAGGAGGAGGTGTATGCCTCAAGTCGATGAGTCCTGATCAGGATCGGAGAACAACTCTCGATATGCCTTCAGGAAGAAGTCCAACTCGTGTACTACGAGGACTCGCGACGAGGTTACCGCCTTATTCCGCCTATATAAGGAGCATAAACCCCTCGAGGAGGGGACAAGCTAGATTGGATCGGGAAGCCCTAGTCGACTAGCCATCCTTAAGATCCCTCAGCCTAAGAATCAATCTCGCCGGATTCTCAACCCATCGAGTTCCCCTTGTAAGCCGATCTCGCCGAGTTCTCTACTCGTCGAGTCCCCATTGTAACCACTGGTACTCTGTACCGCATATCAATCTAATCATAGCAGGACGTAGTACTGTTACCCAACTCGGGGGCCTGAACCTGGGTAAACCGGTGTCGCAGGATCAAGCTGATCTGAGTTATCGCCCCAATACCGTATAAATCCATGTTATTCGAGTACGCTTATCGGTACCCCCATATACTATACATCGACAGGTGGTGGTGCCACTGTGCATCGTTGTCGGTGGAGAGGTCAGGGAGGCGTTTGGAGCTTGTCGGAGAGAGAGGTGACGCATTAGAGGAGCATCAGAGGTGGTGATCTGGTGGGGACAAAGGAAGCAGTAGTGGGGGTGGGTTGATGGAGTGGAAGGAGAATAAGCTAAGAAGAGAGATCGTCGTAAAAGAAGTATGGGCAATGTGAGGTCGCAGTCATCTATGTGTTAGTGTGACCCAATACCCTAACATACGGTCTTGGCCTCGGTAGGCAAAAGATTATTTTGTAATTTCAAAAATTTGAAAAAATTATGCATGTAAATATTTTAGCACCATATGCACTTGCACAAATCTATGTATTTTTTTTTGCAATTTTTGTCCTATGCAGAAAAAGAATCACGCAAATATTTTGGCCATACGAGCACTTCAATTTTTATTTTGCAAGTTGCTACATCGTCTATACATGTGAACTTCTTTTTTCATATTTTTGGGAATTTGCACAAGCATTTTCCGATTTTCATTTGGACCAGGCTCATGTGTGCCCGGGTGCCTAATTGCCACGTCCGTTTCGACCAGGGCGACCAAAGATGCACCTGCTATTGAAGAAGTTGGAAGCAGCATCCAGGAAAAAAAACAGTCCACCCGTATTTGCTTTATTGAAGAATGTGCTTCAGATTGATTTGCCAACCGTATCGATTTATCGAAGAATGTACGCACGGCAAGTTATCATTCTTTTACGATTCGAAATTCATTTTCATGGTCAATTGTGTTAAAAAAAAGTCTAAAAGACTAATATTATGAACTGAACAATAAATAAATAAGGTCGAAGGGTATTATAGAAAATTTCAGAAGCCGTTTAAAACAGGAGACGAGCTCCTCAGGACTTCCCCAAAACGAAGCTTAACCGGTTTATACACAAACTAAAAAAAGGACCATTGTCATCCATCACGGCCCAACCCACCCGGCCTACCGCCTACCACCAGCACGTCGGTACCCCCCGAGCCCTGAGGTCCACAAAATTGGGCACCGCGGCCGTGCGGAAGCGTAGAGCTAACGGAACAGAATGCGACTCGAGAGATGCTTGCTGTCCTTCTCGTGCCCTGCAACCCGGCCAGTCACTTGCGTTGCCAGCCTAGCCAAGTTGCCATGCATTGTAAGTGGAGCCACAGTACCGCTTTAAGCTCGCGACTGTTCCATCGATCCATCCCCATTTTAAGCTCCGGAGTTGAGAGTCCACGAGCAGATCGAGAGCTAGCAGCTCACGAGAAGGGAGCTGGCCATGGCGAAGGGGGCGCGATGCATCGCGCTGGTCGTGCTCGTCGGTGTCGCTGCTCGAGCGGTTTCGGCCGTCACAGACGGTGAGATCTTGCAAAAAGTGCTCCTTCCTTATACGTTAGCTGGGGCTCTATCCGTGAGCAAGCTTCCCAGCCTATTTCACATTGCTGAGGTTGCTGTTCTTCTTGTTATTTTTAGTTTCTGTATATATTATTTCAGAGCGCGTGCTGTCAAAACTTAACCTCTGACAGTTTGACTGCTGTATAAGCAAAACTATCTAGGTTGGCCATACAGATCTAATACAATTAGATTCACCATAAAGAAAAAAAATACTTTCACTAATATTATTGTAGACACTGTGATAGGAGAGGAAAAAAAGGGTCAGATGTTCATATTGTAGACTGTTCCCATGTTTAAGACAATAAATTTGTAAATATAAAGTACCGAAGGAGTAGCTAATCAATGTGAAAATTCTCTTCTAATGTCAGTTATGCATCTGTATGCTTTGTCCTACAACGTCACAAATGCCGGCGTTGACTTATACTTCCACGATACGATCTACTATGAGAATGGAATCGTAGAAGGGTGGTTATCTCTCTTGAGATCGATGTGCGGTGGGAAAAAGAATACATGCACGTGTAGTTCAAGATATGCTCCACAAATTCGTAACGCAATAGATCTGCTAATTTGCACCGGGCGGCTCCAATTTCCCAGCTTCCAGTTCTGCACATATGTTCTTCACTGAGGAGTGCAGGCTAGCTTAAGATGACCCCAAAATCCTAAATGGCTAAAACTTTTTCGTAATAGAAAAGATAGCTCCCCGGAGCTCTGTTTCACAAAATACACACAACCACAATTTACTATAAAAATAAAGAAAGCCAATGGCAAAAAAAAAGTGTGACATACCACATAAACACACTAGTGTTACATCGCATATGTGAAAGTTATCACTCAAACCGGAACATAAATATCTTAATAACCAACTCCAACATCATAGTGCCGGCCACCATCAGGTCTCGGTTCTGCAATTGTTATAGTGAAAAATAGAATCATAGCCATTCGATACATAAGTAGATAGCCTGCATAGGATTAGCTGAGTTATTTTTGTCAAAGAATATATCGTTGCTTTATCATCTTATGACTAACGAGTCACGTGTGCGATCATTATTCATCTTGTGTGTCTAGGCCTATTACCAAATGGCAACTTCAAGCACGGGCCGGACAAGTCCCAGCTGAACGGCACCATAGTGACGGGTCGCTACTCGATACCGTACTGGGAAGTCTCGGGGTTCGTGGAGTACATCGAGTCTGGACAGATGCAGGGGGAGATGATCCTGCCGGTACCGGAGGGGGAGTGCGCCGTACGGCTGGGCAACGATGCATCCATTCGGCAGAAGATCAGGGCTAGGCGTCGAACATACTACTCCATCACCTTCAGCGCAGCGCGTACATGTGCCCAGGCCGAGAAGCTGAGAGTGTCGGTCGCCGCCAACTCTGGGCTTCTCCCTGTCCAAACTGTGTACACAAGCAGCGGCTGGGATTCCTACTCCTGGGCTTTCAAGGCAAAGCATAGCATGGTGTGGCTCGATATCCACAACCCCGGCGTCGAGGACGACCCGGCGTGTGGCCCCCTCATCGACTCCATTGCCATCAAGACCCTCCAACCTCCCCAGCGCCCCAAGGGTAAGATTGATCCTACCATCTTTGATGAATATTCAACTTATTTTCTAGTAAAAAAAGAATAAACTGATTAACCAGTTTATCCAACCCGAGCAGGTAACATGCTGAAAAATGGGGACTTCGAGGAGGGGCCGTACATCTTCCCGGGCACCCCGTGGGGGGTGCTGGTGCCGCCGATGGGGGAGGACATTCTCTCACCGCTGCCAGGGTGGATGATCATGTCGGACACGAAGGTTGTTAAGTATGTGGACACGCCGCACTATAGAGTGCCGCATGGCGCGCGGGCCGTGGAGATGGTGGCGGGAAGGGAGGCCGCGCTGGTGCAGGAGGTTGGGACCGTACCAGGGCGGTCGTACAGGATGTCGTTCTCCGTCGGGGACGCGGCCAACGGGTGCAAGGATCTCATGGTCGTCGAGGCGTTCGCGGCGCGGGCGAAACTACAGGTGCGGTACGAGTCCCATGGCACGGGCGGGCACAGGCGTGCCCAGGTCGATTTCGTGGCGGTCGAGGACCTCACGCGTGTGGTGTTCCAGAGCCTCAACTACCACATGAAGCCTGACGGGACGCTCTGTGGACCGGTCGTGGACGACGTCTCTCTCGTCAGCGTGCGCAAGCACGTAGCTCGCCGGTTATTCATGTGAACGTACTCTTTTGATTACGGTGCACCAACGACCTCTTAAAATGCAATAGTAGGAAAACCTATTATGTATGTCGATTGTCTGGGTAAACTTGGGTAGTAGTAGTCTAATCAGCCTAACTGGTTCTGGTTCTTTTTACATGCAAACTTGTTGTGATTTACCTCCTTACAAAATGAAATAAAATTTGCCATTAATCATATCCCTTTGTTTTTGGGGAATCCTGATCATATCCCCTTGTCCTAGCACACTACAAAATGAAGTTAATCTAGTATTGCCCGCTTGTACCCAACCAGCGACAGGGTCGTCATCGGCACATTGTTGACGCATGTGCATGCACGGAATCAACGCCATAAGTCAGCGTTGAACCCTTCACTCGAAACCCTATTTGAAAGCGTACGTCAGGAATGCACGTAGATATATTTGAATTAATGTTCTTGGCCACACTACGTGATAGTCGTAGATTAGAGACAAGCGGTGGGCTGTGGGACGGCCCCAGCTCCTCCTCTGAATTTCGGATGTTACAACGGATGGGTAGAGTTGTTTCCGCAGTTTTTCTAAACATCGCCAGTACGGGAGAACTCCAAAGTACTCCCGGGTAGAAAAAATTGTGACTCATTTGTAAAAGCCAAAAAAAAATACTTCAATGTACATCTATATATAACTATAATTAAACACCAGGTGAAATTCTTAATAAAAAATCGAGAGAAAAAAATTACATCGTTTGTTATGGTGAGAATAGATTATAACACCGTAGATTAGTTCTGAAAACTTTGCAGGAATCTTAAAGCATAACTGTCGTTAATAAATAGAGGTAAATAAAATAGTAAAAGGTAGTAATCAAAATCTTCGTCTTGGCCCGTTCAAGTCCACGGTGTAGGCAAGTTGGATCATCAAAAAGTTCACTTCATCCTGTGGCGCCATTGATCACCAAAGAGTCGATCGACGTCCGGCTGCACGGGAAAGTCATAACCGGTAGCGCATATCTTAGTAGAACGGCGCATCCCTGTCGCAGTAGCTTCCGGAACGCATTGTCTATGCAGGTTTCATGTATGCACTTGTCCCTCAAAGGCAATGTTGCAATTTCGTTATGCTCTGTGCCCCTATCTGGTTGTTATGAGATGTAATACTCTAGTGGGCTTCTTTTACGCCGCCCCAGTTTGATATAATGCAGGAGAATATGTTTTGAAAAAATGAATCTTCATATGCATCTAAGGAAACAGAATGCCACGTGAACACCCACCCGCAGGGTCTATTCGGTGCAGGCTCCAACCTGATTTGGGACGACGCACTGCGGGCCTTCTGCAACGTCTCAAAACCGAGAGATGCCCGCTGTCTCTTCTCGTGTCCTAACCCGGCGAATCACGCGGCGCTCCGTCCGGCCGGTAGCCTTGGCTGTACGTCTCCTTGACCAACGCCGAGCCTGCTTATAAAGCCACACGGCCCAACGGCAGCTTCGTTCGTTCCTCCTCCACTCCAATAAAGCTCGAGAGAAGGGAGTGGGAGATCATGACGAAGAGCACGCGTTGCATGGCGCTGTTCGTGCTCGTTGGCGTGCCTGCTCGGGCGGTTTTGGCCGTCAGCAATGGTAAGAACTCGAAACTAATGCTAGCATGTCAGTATTATATATAGTTGTTTAGTGATACTAATAAGCTAATATAATATAATATACATTTGGGGCTCTCGTAGCTTTGATTTCCATTAACATAAATCGAGGTATCCCTTTTTCTAGAAAAGTCCATTTCCCTTTCGAGAATGTGCAATTATGTTACAAAATTAAAGGTGACATGCGTAGTTTATGGGTCATGGGATCTTCTCTATTGAGATAGAGCGTTTCCACTGTCCTTAAAAACTACCTCCGCCGTTTAAAGCATCCATATCTAATGGCTGATGATGCATGGTACCTGCTGGTACTAACTAATCCATCGGGAGCATGTGGGTGGAGGTACCAACATGTAAGGGTAAGACGGTGATTACGTGTAACCCCATCTATCATCATTCGACAGTAAGGTTACCATTCTGTTGGCACAAGCCTAGAACCTAAGATGCAGTTCGATCCTCCTCCGTAGATACGTCACCAGAAAAACATAGATCTGAAATCCTCCGATAGCTGCCTCGCCGGCTTGTTCATCTCCTCTGCACCACCTCTCCTCTTCAATTCTTGTGAGACGTAGCTTCCTCCTCCGTAGCAGCGACATGGCCACACTCTCCTTCCCCTTCGCTGCTCGTAGCCACATCTTCGGCGGCAGCGACATCTTCACTGCTGTTGATTTCACCGACTCGTCGACGAGCATGACGTCTAGAGGGGAGGGCGCAATGGCTTCACCGCTCCCGGCTTCGCTGACTCGTCGACGAGTGACATCAATTGATCCCAAACCAACCCAAGAAACCTGAAGAAACGGGAAGAAAAAACTAAAATTTTGGTAATATCTGAAACTTGGTTCACTGTCATTTTAAGAATCAAAGCGAGAAACATAGTCTAGTAATATGCATTTAGAGATGGATGACAAGATTTAATGGATATGATGCATACTACTTAAACACAAGGTCGAGTACTCCCTTCTATGTTCGAGATGAACTGTGCAGCCCAGCAAGCCGCAACATTAGAGTGAGCAGGATGGGCAGCACCACCCCGGTGAGGCCCATGGCTTGGGTGATGTCGCCTTCATCGCTAAGCATGCAGCCGCAGGGCCAAAGTTTGTGGGGTTGTGAAATACAAATCCTACCATCACTAAAATCAGTGGTGGATATTGGAGAGGTACTCTTTTCTGGTGAGGAGATACTGTTACCTCTCAAGTATATGGTAGAAAAGCTTATTTAGATATATGTGAAGTAAATGCATGTCTAGCGTTATAGTGAATTATAAAAATCTTATTTTATTCCGACATCACTCTTTAATTAGATCGTTCATCCAGTCGAAGTTTACTTTCTTGATGAAAGCTAATCGGAGTTTATCAAACTAGCAGTTTTATGTAGTCATCGCAACAAAACAAAGAAATTACCTTGTCATCCTCGCAAAAAGTTGAAATGTATAGATCAGGTGTATATGATCGACCATTGAAGAGCTGATGTATATATGAGAGAAGATTTTTAGCTCCACGAGATTCTGGCTCCACATCCCGTTGTCGTTGGAAGCAAATTAGTTTACGTAGGGACGAGTGCTACATTAACCCATTTTTAGCTCCATTAACTCAAACAGTATTTTGGTATATTACTACTGCTTTGCACTCTAGTTAGCATAGTTTAACACATATTGGTACTACTTTGCACACCAATTAGCACACATATTGCACGCTTTGCACTCGAGTTAGCACTTATTACTCAAATTGTACTGATAAATCATAATAAATCCGGCATATATACATCACATTGCATCTTCTCTCTCCGTTTCACAATATCTATCAACCGTGTACATTTAGAAAGCAAATCTGACTAACACTTGATAGAATCGGACCATATTTACACTACTATTAGATAGACATACTACTAATCTATAGAGTGAGAACAAGTATATATTATCTAATTCAATTAAATATTATGTCCATTTATGTCTCCTAAATATGCATGTTTGACATATACTATGAAACAGAGGTGGTACTACACAATGACGCGCGTGCATGCACTCAAATTTTGCATCCACCGTGCAAGAGCAGTGCATGAAATCTGGATATCGGATTGCAAGATCAAAAGAACATTCACCACCATGGTAGACAATGACGAATCCTAGAACTCCGAGAAGACGCAGCCCACCGGCATCGTGGAAGCCAGAACCGAGCCCCCCGTACCTCAACGTACCGGATCTTGCGCTGCCGGAACCCATGCCACCGGAGATGAGCGAACCTGGCACGAGGAGCTCGGGAAATAGAGAAAGGAACGAGAGAGATGAGAGAGTGAGAGACGGGGTGGTTTTATGTTCTGTACTCTGCGGGGCTCGTCACTCTGCATGTACACGTTTCGTCTTCAAATAAATTTTGTTCACTCCGTTGCACCTGTTCGGGTGGAAGGGAGAGCATGCCGGTGATCTGATTGAACAGTACTTGGTACAAAAATTAATTGTACACTGTGTACTCACGGTTAAGCATTCTTGTCCTGCTAATTAGGGGCAAAGTTTTTAATTGCTGTTCATGCGAAGGCATCCCTAGGGCGGATCGGATAGTATGGAAGGATGGAGCTAGGGTTACATGGAGCTGAGAAACATTGTCCTGTATATTTCCTAGAATGAGTTTTTAAAAATAATAATTTCCGAAAATATTCTAATTTCTGAGCTCAATACCTAGTCTGGTTTCCAATTGAAGTAATTGATCATGAGTGTGCAATCTCTGAAAGTAAGAACTGAAATCAAGCTGCATCAATCTCGGCCATATGCCCATATTAAATCTAAATCATAGCACCGGTACCATTTCGTGGCTGATATATCAATTTCAGTTTATGCGCATCAAATTTGGGTGCTCATCTTGTTAACTGTGATACAAAATGCCCGTTTCTCCCCTTACTTTGTACATGTGTGAATTCTGACAATTCGATCATCTTGTGTGGATAGGGCTATTGCCCCACGGAAACTTCGTGGACGGGCCGGATAAGTCCCAGATGAATATGGCATTATGGTGACGGAATGCTACGCAATACCGGGATATTTCTGGGTTCGTGAAGTACATCGAGTCCGGGCACCAGGAGGAAGACATGATCCTGGCCATACCAGAGGGCGCGCGCGCCGTGCGGCTGGGCAACGACGCCACTATCCGGTAGCAGCTCAAGGTCACCCGTCACATGTACTATTCCATCACCTTCATGGCCGCGCAGTCACCAGGCCAAGAATCTGAACATGTCGAGTCGATCCGAAGTTCGGTGTGCTTCTGATCCAGATAGTATACACGAGTACCGGCTGAGACTCTTACTCCTGGGCCTTCAAGGCCAAGTACCGTGTGTTTGTCCATCCACAACACCGGTGTCAAGGAGGACCTAGCGTGCGGTCCCATCATCATCGCCATCGTGATCAAGATTCTCTATCCTCCTCACCACACCAAGGGTATGTGCGATAATTCCCA
Source organism: Stipa capillata (assembly GCA_019208055.1). Taxonomy (NCBI): domain Eukaryota; kingdom Viridiplantae; phylum Streptophyta; class Magnoliopsida; order Poales; family Poaceae; genus Stipa; species Stipa capillata. The sequence goes on along the minus strand of JAGXJF010000477.1, from coordinate 921,688 downwards.
ACATGCCAAAATTTTAACTTGTTCCAAAAAACAGAATAATCAATTGTAAAATCTGTAACTCGAACAGGCAACATGTTGAGGAATGGGGACTTCGAGCAAGGACCATATATCTTTCTTGACACGTGGTGGGGTGTGTTGGTGCCACCGATCCTCGAGGACGTGCACTCGCCGTTGTTGGGGTGGATGGTCATGTTGGACACGAAAGTCGTTAAGTACGTGGACACGCCGCACCACGCGGTGCCGCGGGGCGCGCGCGCCGTGGAGCTGGTGGCCTGTAGGGAGAGCGCGCTGGTGCAGGAGGTGGCCACCGTGCCCGGGAGGTCGTATAGGCTGTCGTCGTTCTCCGTCGGGGACGCGGCCGACGGGTGCAGCGGGTCCCTGGTGGTGGATGCGTACGCGGCGCGGGAGACCCTGAAGGTGCCCGCGGAGCTCGAGTTCACGGCGGTCGCAAACCTGACGCGCGTGGTGTTCCAAAGCTCGAAGCACCTCATGAAATCCGACGCCACGCTGTGCGGGCCCGTCGTCGACGACGTCTCTCTCGTCAGAGCGCGCATGCACGCTGCCCGCCGGTTGCGTTTGTAAACGTATGTGAACACATTAGTTTTGTGTGGCCGGTGTCTGCATACACGATTTGAGCGTGCGTGATGTATGTGCGTGTATCTCTTGTCTCTGGAAGAGGTGAGCTAAAGATGAAACGAAGTAATGTCAATCAATTGCACCAGTTTTAATTCTTCTTTGATGATAGGGGATAGAGCCGATAATCGCGCGGCCGGTTAAAATAGAACCCTTCGTTTAGGCATCTACCTACCAAGACTACCTACCATACACGCATGTGCTCTATTATAGTAGGGATTTGTACTGGGTACATGGCTGCATGCATGCTCAAATTAATTAGTAATGAGCTAATGTGAGATTCAGATGTAATCATACACTCTGCTGCACAAGGGCATGCACAGTTTTGACTTCAGACAGCATACCAGTGTGTTTACACACTGGTATTGAGTGTGTATTGGGGCGGGGGACTTCCATAATGACCAAGTTCAGGAATCTGACGAACAAAATACCACCCACGATTCATGGGAAATTATTATCATTTGTGGACGGTAGAGCCGCAGAATCACAGCCTGAGAGCCATCACACGCACATTGGGCACCGCGGCCGAGTGGAAACTGAGGCGGAATCTTCCGTACTGTCCATGCCGACGACGAAGCCGAATGCCACGTGAACACACGCAGGGTCTCTCCCTGGCTCCCTACACATCTGTCATGACTTGCTGCCATCTGCAGTCTGTATCGCCCAAAACCGAGAGCTAGATGCCCACTGTCCTTCTCGTGCCCTGGCCGGCGCATCTCGCGGCGCCGCGTCCGTCGCCCTTCATTGGGGCCCCCCTTTTGCCCTTTTGTCAGCGCCAGGCCAGCTGATAAGCAGAAGTCGCTATATAAGGCCGTGTACTCCATGACTGAGGGCTGAAGCAAGCCACACGGCCCACACCACGGCAGCTTAGTTTGTTGCTCCACACCCCCCTAGGAGAGACGAGAGTGACAAGGGGCGCAGGGAGCTCATCGATCATGAGAAGGGAGACGGGGATCATGACAAAAAGCACGCGTTGCATGGCGGTGTTCTTGCTCGTTGGTGTGGCTGCCCGAGCGGTTTCTGCCATCACCGAGGATGGTAAGAACTCGGAACCTAACACTAGTATATGTTACTTGTAGTTCCAGATAGAAGCTGTACTGATCAGCTACTCTAGCACTATGTTTTTAGGATTGTCTACTTTTTATGTGGGAGCTTTTAAATCTCAATCACTTTTTGAGCATTTGATTAATATTTAACCGTCATCGTCCTTAATTACTCCATATATAAACTATATATTAAAAACTATAAAAATGTTCTACTAACATTGCACACTTTCTAGACAGCGATTTAGATTTACTAGTGTGCAATTTTGGATTATTCATTTTTTTAAGTGTCTATGGAGTACTTAGTCCGTATTTGATTATAGAGTACTTAAATTTTGAACCATCATTATCTCAATAGATCTGCACCATCATTTTCCTAATTTATAACTGAAAAATCAAATGGATATAAATTCTACGTACTCACGTGCAGAAATACTTGAGTACTGGTTTGCAATTCCAGTATTTCTAATGGTACTGTCTCCATTCATATTTTATGACGCATGTTTTGACCTAGCATAGGTGGGATTAAGGAGGGCATTCAACCAAGAGAACACTAGAAGAAAATGATCATACTATCCTTGTATTAATATCTTGAGAACAAAAGGAAGATAAATCAGTGTGTATGTTTAGCGATAAATATCGAAACGATAGGAAAGAAAAAAAATGAGGACAAAATAGAGAATTTTGTTATATTCACATGAAAGCTTTCTTTGTTAAAAAATATCTCCAAAATTATAGATTTTATATTTTTGAATGGTGGGAGTAGTTGCTAACGAGTACTCGAGTGCTTTTCCACTCTAGGAGTACATTCTGATCATCTGATTATCCTATTATAAAATAAGAGGAGGAAGCTGAAGCTCGGAGACATGAGAGCTTTGATTTGAGTCCTGTAACAAACAAAAATAATTGCTCTCTAGAAACTATAATTTTTGAGTTGCTAGTCTAGAACTACGTGAAAATCCCTTTCTTTTTTTTTGAGGATGTGAAAATCCCTTTCAATTCCAACTGCGCCCTTATATTGTATCCCCTTTGTACGTCTCTAATGTATTGAATCAACATAGCTCGCATAAGAACTTCAAAAGGAAAAAGCCATAGCGCATGAGTTACTAGAACATTTTTGCTCGAATGTGCGGATCAACTCCTATATCTTTAAGTGGGCCCACTTCATAGAAAAATAATTAAATATACTCTTCCGCATTTCAAACGAGTCAATGCGAAGGAGAGGAGTTAATCCAACTGTGCATAATATTACTTTTTATTGGATTGAACCGGCATCTTAAGCTTTGGGTTGATTCTTCGCATTGTTTATTTGAATCGGTTAGCTCCAATATGTTAAGCTACGAACCAGCTTAATCTCAACAATAGAGATGCTCTTAGAGCTAAATCTGAAGCTCCTCTCTCTCTCTCTCTAAAAAAAAAGCTAAATATGAAGTTGACTTTTGTTAGTTCCAGAAACAATATCTCGTTGAGAGTGCCATCCAATATTCTGATCGCCATCGATCTCATATATGTAACATTTAATTAATCTCAGAACCACATGTTCTTCCGCTTAGTCACGTGGCATGCACGTGCAGAATTCATAGGTTAGGGGTCTTCTCTCCCTTGGGATGTGTCAGTTCTAATATATGAGCAGGGTTCCATGATCTGTTTCTTCTGAAATTTTCTCTTCTGACAGTCGATGTAATTGTTTATGATCTCGTGGTTGATATATCAATTTTCAGTTTAATTTCACTCAACAGAACACAGCAAAATTACATGCATACCAACTTCCCTTGGTCATGTTGCCCAGTGTGATACAAATAGCCGTTTCCCCTGCTTTCCACATGTAAGAGTTCTGACAATTCGATTCTTGCGCGGAAAAATAACATCTTGTGCGTAGGCCTGTTACCCAACGGAGACTTCAAGTATGGGCCGGACAAGTCCCAGCTGAACGGCACGGTGGTGATGGGGCAGTACTCGGTACCGAAATGGGAGATTTCAGGGTTTGTGGAGTATATTGAGTCGGGACACAAGCAGGACGACATGATTCTACCGGTGCCGGAGGGTAAGAATGCCCTGCGGCTGGGCAACGATGCTACCATCCGACAGCAGCTCAAAGTCGCCCGTCACACGTACTACTCCATCACCTTCGTCGCCGCGCGGTCATGCGCCCAGGCCGAGAAGCTGAACGTGTCGGTTGACCCGGAGTTCGGCGTGCTTCCGATCCAGACCGTGTACACCAGTACCGGCTGGGATTCCTACTCCTGGGCCTTCAAGCCCAGGCATAGCACCGTGTGGCTGTCCATCCACAACACCGGCTTTGAGGAGAACCCGGCGTGCGGTCCTCTCATCATCTCCATCGCCATCAAGACCCTCCACCCTCACATGTACAACAGGGGTACGTAAGATAATTCCTAGCGCACCAAAAAATTGACTTGGTTCGAGAAATACTATAACCAGTGCAGAAATCCAATATGAACAGGCAACATGCTGAAGAATGGGGACTTCGAGGAGGGGCCCTACATCTTTCCAAACACGCCGTGGGGCGTGCTGGTGCCGCCGATCCTCGAGGACGTGCACTCGCCGCTCCCGGGGTGGATGATCATGTCGGACACAAAGGTCGTCAAGTACGTGGACGCGCCGCACCACGCGGTGCCGAAGGGCGCGCGGGCAGTGGAGCTGGTGGCCGGTCGGGAGTGCGCGTTGGTGCAGGAGGTGCGGGGCACCGTGCCCGGGCGGTCCTACAGGCTCTCCTTCAGCGTCGGCGACGCGGGCAACGGCTGCGTCGGGTCCCTCGGCGTGGACGTGTACGCGGCGCGGTCGAGCCTGATGGTCTCGTACGATTCCCGTGGGACGGGCGGGCACAAGTGCGCCAGGCTCGAGTTCACGGCGATCGCGAACGAGACACGCGTGGTGTTTCAGGGCTCGAACCACTACATGACAGACAAGGCCACGCTCTGCGGTCCCGTCATCGATGACATCTGGCTCGTCAGGCTGCGTTAACTTCTTGCCTACTTGTTACCGTGTTAGGGTGTTACAGCGTCTTTACATTACCAAGTGTGTGGCCGGCTGGTATCTGTATACTCGATATGTGGTTGCAGCCTGGCCTGTTTTTGTATCCGTAGTAGTGTCTCCTGTCTGCTGTATTTGGAAGATGATGGTTTGCGTGGCTGGGTTGAGACTTGAGATAGAGATATCGATCAATTAAGATGGGATAAAACAAATTGAATTGCTAGTGCACAGTTTCCTCGTCTGTTCTTAGGTTTCAGTCGATTTTTGTAGCTATTCGATTTTTGCTTTACAATTCGCATTTGAACCTAGGACGAAGATGTAAGATTCTGAAAATCGACTGAAACACATTTTACTTTTAGTCGCCTATGCGTTAGACAATCCCTAAAACAAATGGTTACGATCCAACCTTTCCAATCCTGTTTTAGTTTATTTCTTTTCAAGTTGCACATTCATTCATGTTGATGTATGTATTGTACTCCGTGTTTCTGAAAAAATATTAATGAGCTACTCCTCTGTTTCTAAATACTTGCCATGTTTGACTAGTTAAAATAAAACTTTTACCGATGATATCTTTCAAAACATTTAATTTAATTATATTAAAGTGGTATTGTCAAATTTGCCTTAACACATATTTTTATTACCATAAACACTTCCATACCATTTGGTAATATTAGTACAAAATTAACGGTTAAAGTTTAACTCTGAAGATCATGCAAAGTTAAATAGGACCATATTTAAAAACGGTGGGAGCACTGTCTACTATGTGTATGTGTATCTGTTGTTTTTGTGTATTTCTTTTTTATGCAAAAAAGGGCCTTTCGGCCTAGCTATATAGAAAGCTAGAGATAACAAGAGTGTCATGCTGGGGACGTCAGCTTACATTCAAGCATCCAAACAAACGCCCACACCACAACCATATAGAGTGCAACGAAACAAAGTCCAAACACTCTCCAAGGAGATAGCAGCAGCACGCACTGATGTCTGTCAACCAATACCCGCGTGCGCACAAGCTTCAATAGTCTTAAGCCGTCGTAGTTGAGGCTTGGATCCTCCAGGTGACCTCCTCGACGTCCGCTTGCCGCTTTCGCGGCACCATTGGTAGCCACTGCTGCATCAAGGAGATAGCAGCAAACACCCAAATAATAGGTTGATTAGCCCGCATTCCCCCATGAGCGAGACAAAAGTGTATGCAATTAGAAAGTATATACATTCATCTTGACGTTAATTAGATATTATGTCTATGTGAATCTGCTAGATGGAAAGGCCTGGTCAATCACGGACTTAAATTTTACATTATTCTAATAGGTGTTATATGAGTATGCGTGTGTTTACATATTGTACTTAGTGTTTTCTAAAAAGGAAAACACACGGTGACATGGACGCAGCTGTGGCCAGTAGGAACACGAGAATAACATGTTTATGCGAGAACATGGACTCCATCTGCAGTAGTACGTACCATGCAACCCTATAACAGAGCACATGACTGCATGCCTGCTCATTAACAAAGCACGATCAATGGGAGTAGGTGTATCTAGTCAACAGCTACCACTTCTAGTTATGTACTCGATTGTGTTAAAGTGACATCTTCCTCTCTTCATCACGGAGACTATCCGGACTCTCTTCCCAACTTGAACTTCTAGATGAACTAATCAATACTTACAATTTAATATAGTATCAAAGTCGACAGGTCTTGAATTTAAAACCTAGCCAATACATTATTAATAAAAATAGCTGTGACCTACATGATCATATGTGTAAAGTCTATATGAGTCTAGATGTGAGAGAGAGTGTTAAAATATAAACATATAATCTATTTTTTTTAAAAAATTAAGCTAATAGGGAAAATGTTAGATGTATATAACTTGCAACAAGAGTTTGCTTTTTCCCTGAAAAGAAGAAAATGTTTGCTCTTATGTAAATTGGTTGATACTTATAATTCAATAGAGACATTAAATTTCTGATTATCTTTTTTTCTGCAGGATCTTTATTAAAGTAGAACCGGGTTCAATCGGCACCAACGAGATGCGAAATAAAAGATGGCCCACGGATCAGCCAGAAAGAATCGACCCTTGCCCGGATCCAAAACTGTGCTATTTTCGTGTGCTCAGAGCCTCGGACTAATCAACTTGAGGATTTTGTCCATTGGTATCCACTAATCTAATTAAACTATCTTGTGAGCCAAGCGGAAAACAGCAAAACACGTGAGTGATGCCCATCAAAACTTGCAAGAGCATGTACGTCTCGTACGTATCTATCAGCGGGACGCTCCATGCAAATACGTGGCTAGATTTATTGCGTATTTATATTAATATTTTTCTATCAATTATTTATCTCGTATCACTAACGCATTACTAGTTTTTTGATATGCTATTGAAGATAGAAAACAATTTAGCCAAAAGTACGCTCAAGGAAATATAATTGGAGTTTGATTAAAAAAAATTATGTGTATTACGTTATTACCTTTTAGTTCAAAGTACTATTTCATAGAAAATCTTACTTAATAGAAGTATTTTCATTGAGGCCTATAGCATGTCGTACAAAATCATAAATTTTTATACTAATTACTACCTCTCTACCATTTCTCATTCCACAGTGTCTATCTTTGCACAAATTATTTTAAAAAAAATTCACAAGAATTAAATACAAACATTAGTGGCTTGTTCCTAAACCTTGTATTATTTTCTTTCACCTACCTCATCATTGGTTGTATTACAGTTTCTTTATTCAATTAGTGCAATATCATGCCTCCAGATGCTATCAGACATGCTCCTCTTACTCTACTTGACTCCGCCGTTTGCCATCCTATCACTGGCAATAGCATAGCAGCCATCCTCATCACCCTATCACATCATGTGGCACGAAAGCAATGCCTTTGAGTGACCCCGGTAGCCATGTGCCGGTGTTTAGATCCGGCAATATTGAATATAGAGCAGCGTGAGCACAGCAGATCCAGATGGGTGTACACGGGAGACAAAATTTAGGCAGGTTTAGGCCCTCAAGAAGAGGTAATACCCTACGTCCTGTGTTTGGTGGTTGGTATTGCTTGTATCCCGAGTGCTGCAAGACCTCGAGAATAGATCTCTAGGTTGCTAGGGCTATGTGGATATGAAAATACGAGAACGTATGTTTTCTCGTGTGGATCTACCGATCAGAAGGCCCCTATCTGACCTTATATAGGCGGCTGGCGTAGGGCTATAAGAGTCCGGATCGGTTTACAAATTGATTTCCTAGTTAGTTACAACTAAATCCGGGGTTACCGGGTAAGTACTTATCCATGTATTGTACTCCAAGTCGATGAGGCGTCCCCGTATAGAAATCGGACTCTGAGTAGTCGGCCTGACCCATTCTGTGTCTAGAGGGCCAGCTTTGTCCTCCCCGACGATACCCGGGTGCTATGCCATCGTCAATAGCCCCCGAGTCCTTCACGATCTAGCTGCAGTTTGTCATGGTAACACCCAAGCCGAGTGCCTTTGCCTCCTTCCTTTTTTCCAAGTGGCATCTACTTGGGAACGCCTTTTTGTTGCCTGCAGGAAGATTGTGAGGGACTCATAGAACTCCTATAGAGCAGAGATAATAAGCCGAGTAATATTCACCCATAGGGCAGGAATATCATGGCAGGTGAGCTAATAACGGGTAAGCCTTGGTGGTATCCAGTCATTTCCAGCGGATGGAGACCAGCTAATAGTCCAACGGGGGACATACCATGAATCCCGACTGAATTCCCGAGTGGCATCTAATTTCCTGAGTGGTTCGGATCCAGCTAGTGTCCCTCTGGGGGAATACCCTCGAAATTCATGTCAGAACCAGAACACAAGCTGTAGTGCTTCGGTCCCGAGTGGCGGAGCCTAAGACCCGGACGTTCCACTAAATCTGGAAATTCCGGATCCTGGAGATTCTAGGGTAAAGTCCCCGGAAAGTCCGCATGAAGAAACCGGTGGCTCCGAGTTGCTCGGTGTCCGACTAGTGGCCTACTGAAGGCGCACCACAGCTGCCCTTCACTCGGGTGTATTCAAGTGATTGCATTCCTCTGGAGGCCAACCATTGAAACCCTTCAAAACCGCAACGTTCAGTTCCGAGTTATTCGGTAACCGACTAGTGACCCGTTAAAGGTACGTTACAGTCGCTCTTTATGTGGGGTGTATTAAAACGGCCCGTTAGTCCCGGAAGACCAACCATTGAAACCCTGGTCAGACGGATGCTGGAAACGGTAATGCCTCACCGTGGAAATGGAAGAGTCGCGCGGTGAATGCGGAGGAGTTACGCCGTGGAAGCGGAAAAGTCGCCCCGTGGGGGCGGAAGATTCGCACCCGCCAGGCTGTCTTTTCTTTAAAACCCGGTCCGTTCACATCGGCTCCACTTTCATGCTTTGTCTCTTCTGCTCCCAAATCCTTTCGTCTTCCCGTGACATTGAGCCGAGAGCGCCGCCGCGCAGTAGACTCAAATCGCCGTCAATCCCGCATCCATCTCGCCACCGTTTAGACTCCGCCTCATTGCCGCACCACGCATTTGCCTTCCCAGCCTAGTTGGCCGAACCCAAATCAGGGATCTACAGAAACCCTAGATTCGATCCGCCGCCGCTGAATGCCCACCTCCATCCGAGAAGTGGATCTGCTTGAAGAGGAGGAGGACGCGGTGGTGTGGGCATTACTCAGCGAGAGCATCTCCCCAGCTGGTTCAATGGTGCCCTGGACCAAGTTCACCGCGATGGAGGCCCGGCTGCGCACCTTGGTGGAGGCGGGAGTGCTTCCGCCGAGGGAGCTCATTGAATCGCGCCCCGCCGTCGGGGAGGAGGTCCCCACTCCGAATACCGGCGAGCTCGTCGTCCACACCTCTTCTTCCACCGTGGCCTCTCTGTCTTGGTGCACCCTTTCTTGCGTGGGCTTTTATACTTCTACGGGCTGGAGCTGCACAACCTCAACCCCAACGGGATGCTCCATGTGGTGTGCTTCATCACGCTCTGCGAGTGCTTCCTCGGGATCGAACCGCACTTCGCACTATGGAAGCAACTGTTCACTGTCAAGCCTTAGCCGAGCAAGAACAACCCGGCTGTTGTCGGGGGAGCCAGGTTTCAGCTGAGGTCGGGGACCATCAAGTACTATCTCGAGCTGCCATTTTAGACTTCCGACAAAGGATGGCGCTCGGACTAGTTTTACTGCAGCAATCCCGAGCCCTCGCTCCCAGGGTTCGTGGGTTAGCCTCTAGAGATCAGGGCGAGTTGGACGGAGTTTCCGCTAGAATGGGAACAGCCTGTAGTCGAGGTTCTCATAGCTCATCTCTCCCAGGTGCTCCTGTCAGGAGTCACTGGGGTCGGTGTTGTAGCGACCTTCATCAGGCGCCGAATCCAGCCCACGAAGCTTAGGGTCCACTCGATGTATGCGTACACCGGCCATCAGGATGTGACCCGGGAGTCAGTTGACGACCTCACGGAGAAGGAGGTCAAGCGCCGAGTCGGGAGGCTGATGGCCCAGGGTGCAGATCTGGACTCCTCCAGACACTCGGCGCCCCATAACCGTGCCAACCCTCCAAGTCAAGTGACCAACTAGTCCTCCGACTTCATCATTTGTAGTATATGTTTCAAGCGAGTCATACACGGTCTTCGTCTGTGCGACTTCGCAGGATCTATTCGATTTCAGTTCCTCAGCTCCCCTTCCAGAGAAGGAGATCTGGAACCAGCCCCAATACGTCGACATCCCCAGTGGTGGGTAGCCGCCGCAGGGAAGCGCCCGGCCGTCGTCTGCTAGTGCCGGATCGTCAAGGGGAGGTGCCCCTGCGTCAAAGGAGCCTAGCGCTCCTTCGCCAGTTGTAACAGCGGCTCCTGAGGAGGAAGCCCAAGAAGACGAAGACGATGCCCCCTTCGTGTACATCGGAGAAGGGGGACGGCCACCGACGCCGCCCCGGAGGGTCAGGATAGCTCCTCCACCCAACCTACCCCGATGGCGCCAGCCGCCATCGCCACCAAGAAAACTCCTCGAATGGCTGAGAATGATGTCCCCCCGATCGGAGGGGGAAGAGGTCCGCCGATGCCGCCTTCGTGGGGCAGAGCGATTCTTCGACGTCGCTGACTCACCGGCCGCCGCACCGAGGCGGCAGGCCTCGGGGCCCAAGAAGCGTGTCCACGTTCCCTGATCTGTCAAGTAAACCACCGAGTGAACATCTCCTGCTTATTTTGTCTTCATATGGAGAAAACAAACGAACTGGATGCTTCTGTAGGTCAAGGAGGACGGGGGATATTCCAAAGGACTCGTCGAGTGCCCCGGGGTCCTATCAAGGGGGGAGCCCGTCGGGATCAGATGCCCGGCCCTCGTCTCCTCCCCAGGCGGCCACAACTCCTTCCCAACGGCCTTCTCCCCGACAGGACGGTGCGCCCCCAGCTTCACCTTCTGCTCCTCAGTCGGAGAGGCCCAGCGCTAGAGCGCCGGCTCCGGCTACGTCAGAGGAGGCGGGCCCGAGTCTGGTAGGAACCGTCCCGTCGGACCGTAGGGACAATCTGGCGATGCCGGTGGAGGAGGTCGAAATTGATCGCATGCCCCCTCCTCTGCTGGGCTCCCAGCTGACGATCTAGCCGCTGCAGGTCCGACAAACGGACCCCGCACTGCCGAGCGGAGTCCTCCGGGAGATCAACGATGTCCGGGAGGCGGAAGAATGGGACGAGGCGATGGACATCGCCACCTAGCTCGGAGAGACGCTCCCGGAGCTGTTGAAGACGGTGAGGGAGAGTGCCAACCTGCTGAACGGCAGACTGCGGCCGTTGATACAGGTAAGGCTTTTGCCCTTGCATTTATGTTTCTGTTATTCTGTTTTTGGCCCATGAGTGCACCGATGGTGCACCCACTGGGGAGTAGCCCCCGAGCCTTTGGTTGACTATAGTAGTCGGGCAGAGGGTCCTTTGTTGATTATGTAGATTTCACTCTGGGTGCACGAGGGTGTAGCCCCCAAGCCTTTACTGGGTTCAAGGAACCGAGTGGAGGGTCTTGACGATTTTCCCGGGTAGCTAACTTCCCTTGATGCTTCCTGCAGACTTTGACCAAACGGTCTATGGACAAGACTGAGTTCCTCCAGGAGCATCTCCCGGCCTTCGACCGACTCGACCAGCACAAGGCCGAGATGGATAACTTGAGGGGGAACCTCCAGGCGACACAGGAAGTAGCCCGCGCACGAGGGGTCGAGATTGCGGCCCTGAGGAGGGGCCTCTCCCAAGAAGCTGCCCGGGCTCAAGGTAAGGAAGCCGAGCTTCTTTGATTATTTTTTTTATTTCTTGTCGTGTTGACTTGCCTTCTGCAGCTGCTGAAGACGAGGCCTCCAAGCTCAGGGAGGAGCTTGAGGCGATGAAGGCCCATGTCGGTCAACTTGCCTCCGCCGAAGATAGGGCCGCCAAGCTTCAAGATGAGCTCGGGGCGGAGAAGGCTTGAGTTAGGCAGCTAGACGAGGAGGCGATCGTCATTGATGGTAGCCTGAGAAGGGCTTTGGAGGCTATCGAGTCGGTAAACAAGAGGGCCGCAGACTCCGCCATCGGTAAGTTCTTGACTCGGGTCTTGTTCGGTCGGGGCCCGCTGAACACCTTGCTAATGCCTCTGTTTTGTCTTCGTAGCCTTCCAACTGCGCATCAATAAGATCAGCGAGACGGCCGAGTCCTTAAAGACGGCAGGTCGGACAGCCTATGACGCTCTGTGGGAAAATGACCCCGTGCCGGACCACGCGGAGGTGATCGCGGAGCGTCTTCGATGGGTGCCCGATAAGGCTAGGTGGCTGCAGAGGGAGCCCTCGCGATCCGGAGCTGTGTTGTTGCTCGCGGTGGTGAAGTCCCACTACCCGTTGCTTGACATGAAAGCAATAGGGGAAGGGTATGCTGCCGACATTCCCGACGAAGAAGTCCCGGAGCTGATGAAGGCGGTCGAAGGCACGGCGCACTCCCACGTCGACCGCGCCGATCTGTAGGGATAAACATGTATGTCAATTGCTCAGGAAGTCCGAGTGAATATTTGTCCATGCATGTTTTGTAGAGAACTTGGCTTAAAGCCTATCATCTTTCTTTCTTCGCAAAAGATTTGTTCGTGTGTAGGTTAATCCATTGTATGTGCTCTTGCCGACCCGTCGTAGCCCCCTTTGGGTAGAGAGTAGCCGTGGGCTGTTTTCCTGTTTAGCGCAGGGCTATGACATAAACCAGCGATCGAGAGCAAAGAGTTAACGTCGGATTGTAAACACAGTACTAAAATAAGTTGCTCAAATGAAAAAAAAGCCTGAGTACTTTTGGGCGCACCCAGGGTGGTGTAGCCCCCGAGTGTCTGTTATGCGCGGCAGTGAGCATGCATAGCGGGCCAGTCAGGAACTCTGAGATTTGCTTCGAATAGAGCGAACAAAATTTAGGCATAAAAGCAACATAGCTGTTCGATGTTCCATGCGTTGGTGATTATGTTGCCATCGTTATCCTTCAATCGGTAAGCCCCCCGGCGTTGTACTTCGGCGACCACATACGGACCCTCCCACGGTGGTGAGAGCTTGTGCTTGTCTTTGTTGGACTGGACTCGGCGTAGAACCAAGTCTCCAATGTTGAATGAGCGGCTGCGTACATGCCAGCTCCGATAGCGTCGTAGGCCCTGCTGGTACTTTGCCGACCGAAGGAAAGCGACTTCGCGTGCTTCTTCGAGCTGGTCGATAGCATCTTGTCTTGCTTCCGCTGACTCGACCTCAGTGTAGGCGCGGATGCACGGAGACCCGTGGTCCAGGTCAGTAGGCAGCACGGCCTCGGCTCCATATACCATGAAGAAAGGTGTGTACCCAGTTGATCGGTTGGGTGTAGTCCGTAGGCTCCCGAGTACCGAGGGCAACTCGGCAGCCCATTTACCCACAAATTTCTTTAGGTGCTGGAAGATCCGAGGTTTGATGTCTTGCATAATCGAGCCATTGGTCCGCTCAACCTGCCCGTTGGTGCGTGGGTGTGCCACGGCAGCGAAGTTGAGGCCAATGTTGTAGTCATCATAGAATTGTAGGAAGGCGCCGCCGGTGAACTGAGTGCCATTGTCTGTGATGATGCTATTAGGAATGCCGAAACGATATACTATGTCCCAGAAGAATTCGATGGCCTTTTCAGCGGTGATCATGGCGACTGGCTTGGCTTCAATCTACTTGGTGAATTTGTCGACGGCGACGAAGAGATGTGTATAACCCCTGGGAGCCTTCTTGAGGGGACCAACCATGTCCAGACCCCAAACTGCAAAAGGCCAGGTGATCGGGATAGGCTGGAGTGCCTGAGCTGACAAATGTGTCTGTCGGGCAAAGTATTGGCATCCCTCGCAAGTGCGCACAATGTGCTCAGCATTGGAGATGGTAGTTGGTATCGTGCAAAAGTTGCTTCCCCTGTTCTTGAGGTACGCATCGCTGGAGTATTTCGAAGATGCTCTTCTTGTAGAGTTCGCCCTCGACGATGACGTAGGCCTTTGCGTGCCTTGCGAGGCGGCGCGCTCGCGAGGCGCGCCTCGGTCTGATCCGGTGGGAGAGTGTCTCGCAAGAGGTAGTCGAGGAAGGACGTTGCCCAGTTGGGGGTGATGGCGAAGACTTCTTGCGAATTCTGCTGAGTGCTATCAGATTCTTCGTGGTGTGGTTCGGTGGTCTCGGGCGCCGTCTCCGCTTTGATAGAGGGGCATGCAACTCCTGGAGGAAAACTCCAGCCGGGACGACATCCCGATTGGACCCTAGCTTGGCGAGCGCGTCTGCAGCTTCGTTGTCCTGGCGGAGGACATGTGTGATTCGAGGCCATCGAACTTGGCTTCCAACCCGCGCACCTCTTGGCAGTAGGCTTCCATGGCTGGGTCTCTGCATGACCAGTCCTTCATTAGCTGCCTGACCACCAGTTCGGAGTCTTCACGGGCGAGAAGCCGGCGGATCCCGAGTGAGGTCGTAATGCGTAAGTCGTGTAGTAAGGCTTCATTCGGCAACATTGTTGAACGCCGAGAAGTGGATCTATAACACGTACTTGAAACGTTTTCCTATTGGAGAAATGATCACAACGCCAGCCCCCACACCCTGAAGCATCAGTGAGCCGTCGAAGTAGAGTGTCCAATGCTCGAGGTCGACGACGGAGGGTGGGACTGGACTTCTGTCCACTCGGCCATGAAGTCGGTAAGAGCTTGAGACTTGATTGCCGTGCGGGGGGCGTAAACTATACTGAATGCCATTAGTTCCACTGCCCATTTAGCGATCTGTCCTGTGGCGTCACGATTGTTGATGACATCGGCGATCGGGAAAGGAACTGACCACCGTGATCGGGTGTCCCTGGAAGTAGTGGACTAGCTTCCGAGAAGTTATGAACACCATATAAATGATCTTCTGTATTTGTGGGTACCGCGCCTTGGACTTGGAAAGTACTTCACAGATGAAGTAAACCTGACGCTGAACCTTCTGGATATGGCCTGGCTTGGAGCGTTCAACGACCAAGACGGTACTGGCCACCTGGGTAGTTGCTGCGATGTAAAGAAGCAGCGGCTCGTTGGGCATCGGGGAGACCAATACCGGGGACGTGGTCAAGAGCTTTTTCAGCCCATCGAGGGCGTGTTGAGCCTCAGACGTCCATGTGAAGTTATTTGACTTCTTCAGGAGCTTATAGAGGGGCAGGGCCTTTTCGCCGAGTCGGGAGATGAATCGGCTGAGGGCGACCATGCATCCAATGAGCCGTTGGGCATCCTTGAGGCTTTTTGGTGGCCCCATTTTGATGATGGCGTCGATCTTCTCCGGGTTAACCTCGATTCCTCGTTTAGAAACGATGAAACCGAGTAGCTTTCTCGAAGGTACTCCGAACACGTACTTTTCTGGGTTGAGCTTCATACTGAATCGCCTAAGGTTGGAGAATTCCCTCAAGTCGGTTAGGAGTTCTTCTTTCTTCTCGGACTTGGCCACCACATCATCGTTGTAGGCCTGCACGTTCCTACCAATCTGTTCCTGGAGGCAACGCTGCATGCACCGTCGGTACGTGGCGCCGGCGTTCTTTAGGCCAAAAGGCATAGAGACGTAGCAGAAGGCCCCGAATGGAGTGATGAACGATGTCTTGATCTCGTCATCCTCCTTCATCTTGATCCGATGGTAGCCCAAGTAGGCGTCGAGAAAACATAAGATTTCACAGCCGGCCGTGGAGTCGATCACCTGGTCGATGCGAGGTAGTGTGAAAGGATCTTTGGGACATGCTTTGTTGAGACTCGTGTAATGAACGCACATCTTTCATTTTTCATTCTTTTTGCGAACAAGAACTGGGCTCGCTAACCAGTCGGGATGATACACTTCTTTGATAAAACTAGCTGACAGAAGTTTGGCTATCTCTTCTCCTATTGCTCTACGCCTATCCACAGCAAAACGGCGTAGGCGCTACTTGACCAGCTTAGCGTCCGGCCGAAAGTTCAAAGAGTGCTCGGCAGCCTCCCTCGGGACTCCCGGCATGTTAGATGATGTCCATGCAAAGATGTCCCGGTTGTCACGAAGGAAGCTGACGAGCGCGTTTTTCTATTTGTCGCTGAGCGCTGTCCCGATCTGCGTCGTCTTGGAGGGGTCTTTCGGATCGAGCTGGATTGCCTTGGTGTCCCGCGCCGACTGGAACGATGTCGCTGCTGAAGCTTTATTTAGTCGGGGGCGCTTCCTCAACCACGGCCGACTTGAGGCTATCAAGCTCGGCTGCAGCGATTTGGGTCGTGGCAAGGTTACAGTTTTCCAGGTCACACGTGTAAGTGTGCTGGAAGCTGCTTTGCACCGTTATTATCCCGTGGGGGCCCGGCATGTTGAGCTTCAGGTAGACATAGCTAGGAACAGCCATGAATTTGGTGTAGCAAGGACGCCCCAGGATGGCGTGATACGAGCCTGGGAAGTCGATGACCTCGAAGATGAGGGTCTTGGTCCGGAAGTTGTCAGGAGTACCGAAAGTGACGGGCAAGCTGATTTGCCCGAGTGGTCTTGCCATCTTGCCGGGTACAACCCCATGGAAGGGTGCACCGGTGGGCTTGATTTCCGAGCGGGTGATCTTCGTGTCGTCCAAGGTTTTGACGTAGAGGATGTTCAAACCACTCTCTTCATTCATGACGACCTTGGTGAGACGGACGCCGCAGACAATTGGGTCCACCACCAAGGGAACCTTCCGGGGTGGGGTATGTAGTCTGGGTGATCCGAGCGACCGAAATAAATTATGGACTCGGACCATCGCAGGTACTGGGGTGTAGCCGGCTCAACCGAATTGACCTCACGGTCGGTGAGCTTCTGGCGATGCTTGGACTCGTAGCCATTTAGGCCACCACAGATCATATGACACGCGGTCTCCTTTGGGAATTCGTCGCCCTCATCCAGAGGAGGATCCTTTTTGTTCCGGTTGGGGGCGAAAGACTTGTTCAAATTCTTTAGGAGATTGCAGTCGCACGTGACATGGTTAGATTTTGGTCCATGGAAGTGACACGGCTGGCTCATCATCTCCTCAAAAGTTGCGTTGTTGCGCTGAGGGCGACGCTGCGGGACGCGCTCAGCCGCGGCAATGAGGTCTTCACCCTTGCGCTTCCGGTGTTTCTTCCTAGACGACTCGGGATGATCTTCCTTCTGGGGGACTCGGGAGCCTTGCCCTTTCCCTTATCGTCCTTGGTCGCGTTGCGAACAGCTTCTTCACCAGTAGCGAAGTTGTTGGTGATGTCAAAGAGCTCGCGTGTAGTTTGAAGATTTTTGCGCGCGATCTTGTTAATGAGGTTAGTGCTCCGAACGCCCTTGGAGAAGGCGGTGATGATGTCACCTTCCTGGACTTCCCGCAGAGAGTTCTTCTTTTTGGAAAAGCGTTGGATATAATCTCTGAGGGTTTCACCTGCCTCTTGAGTACAACTGTGGAGGTCTCATGCATTCCTGGGCCTATTGTAGGTGCCCTGGAAGTTGTTCACGAAGAGGGTTTCAAGGTCGGCCCATGATTGGATGTAATCTTGAGGCAAGCTAGTAAGCCAGGCTCGAGCTGAGTCGGCTAGAAACAGGGGCAGGTAATGAATCGCAATGTAGTCGTTGCCACCATTGATTTTGCACGCTGTGTGGTAATCGGCCAGCCAGATATCTGGCCAAGTCTCACCCGTGTACTTGTCGACGCCAGTGACTCGGAATCGTGACGGGAAGACAACGTCGCGGATGCGAGAACTGAATGCCTTGGGGCCCACGCAGGCCATGCCGGAATGAGTTGGAGAGCTACGCTGGCTGGTAGTGCGGCTATCACTGCTGTCTCTGTGGTGACCACTGTGATTGTCTCTCCCTGAGTCCTGACGAGCGTTTTATCGGGCCTCGAGGGTGTTCCACGCATCATGGTTTGGCACGTGCCGCCACCGTGGCAGCGACGATGTTGTGACTAGGGGGCGGAAATATCGGGACGCTGTCCCTTTCACGCATACGGAGTGCATTGTGAACCTGGCGTCCACGATCCCGCATGTGCTTGTTGTGTTCTCTTTCTTCACGCTGGCGAGCCAGCATGGTTTGCTACTCGGCCAGTGCCTCCTCCTTAGCAAGAAGATGGAGCCGAGTGGTTGCCAGTTACTCAGGAGTCTGATTTTCGATGGGAATGAGTTGGTCGTCGTTGTTGACTAGCACATCAAGGTTAGCCATGAAGACCTCCCGAGAAGGATGGTGGCTTCCCGAGCTCTCGAAGCCGTCCGAGTCATACTCAAGGATGGGTAGGAGGGACTCGATACTCGATGGGTGAGAAATCGTGTTCAAACAGTAGATCCGATTTCGGCTCAAACTCGTCCTTGGGGAGAAGAGCCGAGGGCGTGGATCCAGGGGTGAGTCCGAGTGGAGATGGTGATGAAGCCTCTGTTGATCGGTGGGAAGCGGAGTCGCAGAGGTGAAACTTGCTGATCTTGTCAGCGATGAAGTCCAGCTTTCTGAATCGGAGAAGCTATCCTGGATCGGGGACAACGTCCAGGGAGGCGAATCTCATGATGCTGCCTGGAACGAAGTCACCAGAGTTGTTGAAGAAACCCATATGGCCCTGTCCGGATGGATCTATGCGCACAGCCCCTACCTGGCGCGCCAACTGTCGGTGCTTAGATCCGGCAATATTGAATATAGGGCAGCGTGAGCACAGCAGATCCAGATGGGTGCACACGGGAGACAAAGTTTAGGCAGGTTCAGGCCCTCAAGAAGAGATAATACTCTACGTCCTGTGTTTGGTGGTTGGTATTGCTTGTATCCTGAGTGCCGCAAGACCTCGAGAATAGATCTCTAGGTTGCTAGGGCTATGTGGATATGAAAATACGAGAACGTATGTTGCCTCATGTGGATGTACCGATCGGAAGGCCCCTACCTGACCTTATATAGGCGACCGGGGTAGGGTTACAAGAGTCTCAATCGGTTTACAGATTGATTTCCTATTTAGTTACAACTGAATCCGGGGTTGCCGGGTAAGTACTTATCCCTATCTTGTACTCCAAGTCGATGAGGCGTCCCCGTGTAGAAGTCAGACTCCGAGTAGTCGGCCTGACCCATCCTATGTTCAGAGGGCCAGATTTGTCCTCCCCGACGATACCCGGGTGCTATGCCATCGTCACCATGCCACTAAGCTTCTTCGCAAGAACTAAATCCCAGTGGTTCTTTTAGTTTGTTTGGCAAACCTCTTTGAAAACATGATCTCTTGCTACATTTTCATCGTGTCTTGGCTCACCTCACGGCCTCAACGACAACCTGATTATCGATGTATGCTAATTTTAGTTTAACTTTTATTATGCATTTCAGTTTTAGATCGAATTTCATATGTAAATCGAACTGCTAATATTAATTTTAAAATAATTTCAAATTTAGCTATTAAGGAAATATAGTTGTATGCTTTATGTACCTAATATATACATCCAACAGGTAATTTTTAATTAAAATTAATTTTGAAATTTAATTTAGGAATAGATCGTATTCACTGTCCACCTAATAAGAGTTGATCTACCATGAGTTTCTAAAATAGAGTTGTACTATTTGCCCACGTAATAAAAGTTGTATTGATCATGAGTTTTTATAAAAAAATCTAATTTATCTACACCGTTAAGTTGGACCCATACAACGATTAATGGTGGAGATATTTCATCCTATATGGACGAACATGGTGATTTCTTTTCTTATCATTTTGATAATATAATAGATGGAGGCTATAGTTTCCATCGGTTCCATTTGATTCTCTGAATAGAATTGTTCAACACAATGTGAGAATTCCTATTCAATTCAAGCTGAAAATAGAATTGATTAACAGATGTGCTATTTTGTTATCGACTGCAAATACATGACAACGCAGTCTACGGCAGGGGCAACAACATATACTCCGGTAACAACGAGCTAGGTTTCTTGTTTGGGTGGGGGTTTATGGTGGGGTATCCCTGTGCTCCCAACTTTAGAATGAAGGCCGACGAGGGCAGGCGACCGGTAGTGGTCGAGGTTGGGGCAGAATGGGCAGCAGAGGAGCACCAATTCGGCTGAGCCGATGGGTAGTTGACAGGAGGTAGAGGAGGCTACAGTGGAGCCCGCAGCAGTAGACAACTATCGAAGATGGGGAAAAAGCGGGGAGCAGCGACACGAGAGGATGCCGCGGCAACAAGAGATCGAGAGGCGGGGCTGAGGACGAGGAGGCGGGTGGGGGGAGGGATTAGCCAGAGGAGGATTGCTGGCGCTCGAGACTAGGGTGTCACCACGCACGGAGTTGGGCCCTGAGCGGCAGTGGCGGTAGCAGGACTGAGTTTGGAGTGATGGTGAGTCAGCAGGAAGAAAAGAGTGCTGGTCGTTGGCCACAAGATTGACTGTGTTTTACGAAAAGAAAAAAAAACTGTCCCCTGCTGAGCAAGCCCATTGATTAGTTTATAATTGCACTCTTGCATGTCATGTGAATTTCTGAAGTAGAACAGAAGCAACTTCAAAACCAAATGGTTTGTTTGCTACTCTTGGGAACATTGACCAAGCTGCAACAATATGCTGCTGGTGTCTGAACGGTGGAAACGTATTTCCTGCGGTCACTATTAACCGGAACTGCACAATAGTGATTGTACACAAACATCGTCCTTTTTTAAGCCCAATGGTTAGTTCGTGATTGCTAAACTATACTATGAAGCTTATTTTTTAAAGCTATATGGAAAATAATTTAGGAAAAGTTTATAATTCAGCCAGTTATTAAACTAAAATACATGTAGTTCGGTTCTGCTATGCGATGGTTGATCCTCTCATATCTCATGTCATAAATATGTTCTGGACGGTAAAAATATAATCCCTCAATCAACCTTCCAAAACTTTGATCGTTTATGTACACAGTACTATATGGATTTATCATGTAGAAATGTTATTAGTAGATCTGTTACAATAAATACCTTCGTCTTATTGTAATTTCAGTAACTGTCCGTGCAATTGCACAAAAAACATCCTACATAATTTTAAATTTTTGAATTCACATAGATATATTTCATTATGTTATTCGCAGGAAGACCAAATTGTCGTGGGTTCTGCCGCTTATACATGATATTAGATCAATACGCATAATTAAGGTTCGAATCACGTGATAGCCATTCAGTAGTTTATTTGTGTATTGGTAGGTTGTTTGTACGTGATATCAGTATATGGAATTAAAATTTGGATCGGTAGCTAGTTGGTAGTTTATACGTGATATTAGGTATTTAGAATTAATCTAGAAGTACGGAAATATGTTGAGACAGGGGCTCGGTTGTTTGTATTGAGCTAATACTTGTCCATCATATTAGATCACTTGGAATTAAAGTTCAGATCGATTAGCCGATTGTTTGTATGCAACATTAGATCAATATGCAGGGTTAAGGTTCAAATCATCAGTCGTTGATATTAGATCAGTACCCAGACTTAAAGCTTAGGTAACTTTTCATGAGGTATGCAATTATGAATATGTACCAGTTGTGTGCCATTGATAATAAAGGTACGCTAGATCAACTAATGGCGGATAATGTTTAGATACAGTTATGGGGATCTATCGATTGTGGTCTACTAATAACAAAGGTCCACCAAATCAATGGTCAGATGATGTTTATCCGTAGTTATGAAAACTTACCGGATGTGATCTGTTTAGGTACAATTATAAAAATCTAACGGTTGTGATCTGTTTAGGTACAGTTATGATGATCTATCGGCTGTGATCTGTTGAGATACAATTATAAAGATCTAATGACTGTGATGTGTTGAGTTATGATTATGAAGGTATAATGGTTTGTAACATCCCCTATTTTAATTTGCTAATTGTTTGTGCATCATGGCATGGCATGGCTCAAATAATTTTTTTAAAATTCGAATTTGAATCAAAAGGAGAAGGGACTTTGAATTGGTTTGAACTGCAAACAAATTTGAATTTGGAAAACAAATTCAAAAGGAGACGAGAAACTAATGTTGAATTAGAGCAAAACTTAAATTTAAAACCAATTGAATTTGAACTTGGTTGAATTTGCAAAACAGAATTCAAAAGAAGCAAAAGAAAACAAAAAAATAAAAATAAAACCTATTTCTAAACCTCCCCCGGACGGGCCTCCTCTTCCGGCCTGTTTCCTCCCCCGCATGGGCCTTCTTCCCCCCCGGCCCACTTCTTCCCCCTTCGGGCCGCACCGGCCTGCCCCGCTCGCCTCCCTTCTTCCTCCCTCTCTCTTCTTTCCTACCCCGCCGCCATCGCTTTCTCCGCTGCTGCCACCTCGCCAGCCGCGTGGCGAGCACCCGAGCGCCCCGCTGCCACCTCAGGCCTCGGCCTCGTCGCCCTCCCCTATAAAAGCTCCCTCTCGGCCGCACCGCCCCCTCTTTCCCCTTCTGTTTTCTCTCTCCCTTTCGGTAGCTCACCGAGCTCCTCCACTGAAGCCGGCCGAGCTCACCGCGTCGCCCCCGTCATCGTCGTCCCCCCGTGCGCCGCTCTCTTCCTCCGGTGCTCACCGTCGCCGCCTCGCCATGAAGCTCCTTCCCCGCCGCCTCGGTTCCCGCCGCCCATTCTCCACCTCGCCGCCACCGGGGCTCGCCCTCCACCGCTCGGCTTCGCCGCCCTCGTCGGCCTGGTCGCCTCCGCCCCACCCGCCTCTCCTCACCTCCTCCACCGGCCATCTCCCCGAGCTTCGCCGCCCCTGTCGCCGAGCCTCGCCGCTCGGCTATTCCCGCCGCCTTGCCAACGTCGCCCCGGCTGCCCCGAGCTACCCCGCCCCCACCGCCGCCTGACCCGAGCCCCGGCATCGCCTCCGCCGTGCCGCTCCGCCCCGTCGTAGCCTCCGCCGGAGCCAAGCACCGAGCCGCCATAGCTCCCTCGCCGCCGACGCCTCCTCCCCGCCCTCCTCGCCGCCGGCAGCGGCTTCACCTCGGTCCGAACAAGCCAACGGCCGGCCTGTCCCGACCAGGTCGGTTGAGGCCGTTTTAACTGGTGGTTAGGGCATTAATGCCCATGATTAGCCGATTAGGACATAATTAGTAGCGTATTAATTATTAACTGTAACTAATGCAACGATTAATGCTAATGATTGCTCATTATTGCTAATTCGACCGCTTAATGACCATCATTAATGTCTAACAGTGTAATTAATGCACTTCTTAATGGTGTCCCTATGACAGCTGGGTCCCGCACATCAAAATTTAAGAAAATATTAAAAGAAAATAAAATGAGTATGACAAGTGGGCCCCACTTGTCATTGACTCAGTCAACTTTGACCCAAGTTGACCGAGGGGCCCACTGTCAGCCTCTAAGGCTAGTTCTAACATGAGTAACAAAAGTATTTCTGATTTAATATTGTATTTCTTTACAGAGAAAAATAAAAAAAGGGATTTAAATTGATTTAAACCGTAGAAAATTCATAGAAAATTTATCTTTAATCAGAAAAATGCAAATAATATATCAAAATGTTCAGAAAAATGAGATCTACTCAATTATGTCATACTCAATTATGTCATTTTCATCCATGTTTGCATGCTAGGAAATATAAAAAATAGCTAAAAACTCAAATTAGGGTTTCCCCGATTAGCCGGAGAATTTCGGATCGCGATATCTCGAGCGTCCGGACTCTGATTAAATCGATTCCACCTGCATTCATCTCGATTTTGCACCCTTTAGGACATGGCATACATCTCATATCATGTTGATGTTCTTCATCGTGGTATTTATTATTGCGTCTGTTGCCTCGACGAGTATAATCCTGAGCAGGAACATGACTTAGTAGCGGAACCGCAAGACAAACAGCCCCCTTTGAACATCTTGCGGATAACCTATTATTTGTAATTTACTATTTGTTTTCAAAACCGTATTGCATGCGATCAACTGATATTTTATGTTAAGTGCTAGCCCCATTCTCTGCATAAAACTTACTTTGTCGCTCAATCAACACCACTGACCCTCCCAACCTATTTAGAGTAGATTACTTGTTGTTTTAATATTGCTTATACAGCTAATGATGCTTAGACTTGCTTAGTTATGTCAAAATTGTAATTTCTTGGATGGCAGACAAAACACAACACTCTGGATGGGTTAAAGGATAGGTGGGTGTTCACCGGGAAGTGCTTAATAAATCTGACTAATAACAATCGGGCTTAGACGAGAGGCCATGCTGGGAGCATGGAGGGTGACGATGACATGGCACCCGGGTATCATCAAGGAGGATAGAACCGGCCCTAAGGAGATAGGGTGGGCCGGGCCGACTACTCGGAGTCCGACTTCTACACGGGGGCGCCGCATCAACTTGGAGTACAAGACAAGGATAAACATGCATCCGGTAATCCCGGATTCTGTTGTAACTAATTAGGAAACCAATCTATAAGCCGATTAGGACTCTTGTTACCCTACCCCGGTCATCTATATAAGGCCCGGTAGGGATCCCCTGATCGGCAGGTCCTCAAGGTCTTTTGTAAGCTCTCTAGCTCTCATATTCTCATACGGGATTCAAGCAATACCAGCCACCAAACACATGACGTAGGGTATTACCTCTTCTCGAGGGCCTGAACCTGTCTAACTATCGTCTCCCATGTGTGCCCATCTAGATCTTCTGTGCTTGCGCAGTCCCATATTTATTATTGCCCGATTAGAAAACCGACAGTGGGTTGTCTCGTTTTTCCCACAAGGACCGGTTCCCGGTGTCCTTTCGAACCAAGATTTGCGTACTTCTATGCGGGTGGTATAGTGGGCCATCCCCGACCGAATAAGTTGTCTAGACTTAAGTCATGAGCCGCATAGTTTGTTATTTCATTTGCGGTGTGAGTGGAAAAGGATGTGGTGTGATACTTCAATATAGGTGTAAGGATTACACACGGTCTGGACCGGGGATGTAACACTTGATACAACTGTTGGGACCATGTCGTAGTACCGGCCGGGCTGGTGTACATGGATTAGACCATCAGGGCGGCTCAGGCTTAAGTCAAACACATGGTAAAGGTCGTGTTCAATCACACTCTGCTAGCACACCTCGTGAAGTGTGTCGTGGCCTGGGGCCCATCATTAAGAGTCGATCGATACGTGTAGGTAAAGATGTACACCTCTGCAGGGTTTGAACTATTCGAATAGCCGTGTCTGCGGTTATGGACAGCTTGGTAAGAATCTGCATCGAATTAGACAACTACAACATTAAACTAAAACTTGCCCACTCTAAGGATGAGGTATTAGTGATTGCTTCCTCCCTGTGGTCGAGGAAGAATCGAGGGTTTTAGGTGTTCAATGGTCTGCTTTAGATCTCATTATGCAGTTTCAGCTCATCTCCTTTACAAAGCATTCCAGTAGACGGATTTCAATCTACTTACAGGTATTGTTGAAAGAATAAGTCAGCTTTCCGCAAATCAGCCCACAAATAGCTCTTTGTTGAAACCTGATGCATCTATTAATAATTTCCCCTTGTAAGTCTTGCGGAGTATAATTTTGTACTCACCTTGCAGTTGTTGATAATTTTTGTGCAGAAGAGACTATTCCCTCCACGGATGGTTTCTACGTAGAGATCGACACCGACATCGACTAGTCGCTGGTGATCCCAGGTAGTGGTCCTACCAGGGTTCGGCAGCTCGGTTGGTTCTGCCGCCACTTTTGGCCCTACCGTTTCGGCTTCTCAGCCATATATACATACTCTTCCACTGTGTAAATAACTTTTGGTGTGTACTATGTTGTTGAGTTTTCGAACAACTAATATTATTGCAGTTTCAGTCGTAGAGTTGCTGTTGTGATACTAGTTTGTTCTTCCCCGTCTCATGTGCAGTGCGTGTATGGTTGAAGCACATGATGTGGGTAGGATTTCAGGGTCTATGACACGGAGTTGCTAGGTTTAATCACCCCTGTGAAGTGACTCTCCCACAGAGAGTTCCGGAACTATATCATCCTACTCTAGCCGTGCATTAATTTGCCGGGACGAGTCCGGGGTTGATGTTCCGGCTCAGTGGGGAAGAATGAGGAGACCATATCACCCTACTACTCTGTGCATTAATTTGCCAGAGTAAGCTTTGGAGTTGACGTCTCGGGCTATTCGAAGCCATATCACTCCACTCCTCTCGGAAGTGGTACCCAAGAGTTGAGGTCGGGGTTGACGTTTCGACTTAGCGGGTGATTTCACTTAAGCCTCTCTGTTATCTATCCTGGGGTCCGACATGGTTCTAGTTTGGTTACATAGAGTTATGATGATCTATCTACGTACATTTACGAAGATCTATTGGTTGTGGTACACTACGGATTTGTTTAGGTAACCTATCAACTATGATTTGTTTACGTACAGTTATGTTGATCTATCGGCTTTGATCAGTTGAGGTACAACTATGAAGATCTAATGGATGTGATCTATTGAGGTACAATTATAAAGATCTAATGGTTAATTTGGTTACATATAGTTATGATGATCTATTGGCTGTAATTTGTTTATGTATAATTATGAAGATCTATTAGTTGTGCTATACTAATAAAAATAGAATCCACCTGATTAATGGTCAGATTTTTTTTATAAAAATTTCTAGCATATCTATTTTTCTATTTTTCATATACAATAATAGATTTTACTGACATGCAAATGAAAAGTAATGGTCAAATTAAAAGGTGTATATCAATTGGATACTACCGATGAGTAGTATAATTCTACCATATATGAAGACAATATCCATATACAATACTCTGGATACCCTAAGCAACTGACGTATTCGTGAAGGACTCCAGGAGATAAGGTTACTATCTGCCAGATTCCCTTTAAACTAGTAAATCAATTCTTACGTTAAAAGGAGGGTTGTAGTCCTAGCCAGAGATAACTCCATATTTGATATGGAGTAAATATGGAGTACCTTCTATAAAAGGACCCTAAGGCCCTGCGGAGAAGCCGAGCTTTTCTACATCTACTATAAGCCTTTAGAGATCGTTAACTACAAGTTCAACCACACAGAAGCCTTTCGACATCCCAGAGAAGATCCGTCACCTCCAGGAAGTCGAGTCTCAGCAGATCAATGCAAGGAGATTCCCGACTAGTTGTAGATCCCATCTAGGTTAGCCACTAATATTTCCCTATATTCTACTCAAGATTCAATATATACCAACAGGACATAGGGTTGTTATTCTAAGGGATGCCTGGACTTATATAAAAAGTGTTGTCTGGGGTAACTAAGCGTAGTTCAATATGGCCGCATGGGTCCCTACCCTTCAACAAATCTTCTGATCACGACTATCGTAAGATCGACAGTTTACCAATTGTCGATAGATACCATGTCGTTGTCTAGAACTACACAAATGTGGGCTTCCAAAAATATAGGAATATGAAAAATGTAGCATTACAATGTCATGTTTTTCTATCCTGTAGGATTTTTTCAGGAAAGAGTGTTTGTTTGATACCACTATAGGAATCTTTCCAAAAGATTATGGTTAATGGAAATTTCTAATAAAATATAGTGTAAAAGAATTCTTAAAAAATGTTTATATGGATTATCATTCTAAAGTCAAATAACCCCCTTAGCATTTGAATCAAAGTGGGTAACAATACGTCTGAAACTTGATTAAAGCAGGTACCAAACACTCAAATCTAGTAGCTTGTTTTGTGCTTTCTATCGTCCTGAGGAAACAATTCAACATCTTTTTTTTGATTATCAGTTTGCTCGTTCTGCTTGGCATGCAATCCTCATCACCTTTAGTATTCCTATACCAACTAGTATCTTTAACATTTTGGGAGTTGGTTACAGGATGTTGTTCTAGCCTTACACTCACAAATTTTAGTAGGTGCTACCACGTTATGTTGCTCAATTTAGTCATGCCGAAATGACGTTGTTTTTAAAAAGAAGAACCTAACATATCCTTTGTAGGTTTTGTTCTTGTGTACCAATTAGCTACAATCATGGCCTATACTGCAACGTCAATCTTTGGAGTAGGAGCGCATGGCTACTAGAACCAGGAGGTTGAAGTTGGTTATCAGGAAATTTATGTCCCGGTTTGACTGGCGCTTTACTAGCAAGCTATGTAATGGTTGATTTTACTTATTATGTAGTTTGCTGCTTGTTGGCTCTTTTCTAGCTTAAATAATATAATAATTATGTAATAATATTTAGCTGTGTATTTTTAAATACAAAAACTGAAAGAATTCAATTCTTATTTTATTTAAAAAACAAGCAGCTTCAACCCAACTAGCTATGTAATAGTTGATTTTACTTATTATGTAGTTTGCTGCTTATTAGCTCTTTTCTAGCTTAAATAATATAATAATTATGTAATAATATTTAGCTGCGTATTTTTAAATACAAAGACCGAAATAATTCAATTCTTACTTTATTTAAAAAACAAGCAGCTTCGACCCAACTAGATTACCGCACTACCCAACGACCTAAGTGTAACCCCCATCTCCAAAAAGGCTCGGGCCGGTGAGACCACACTCTCAAAGCAATCACACATACACTCTCCGCCTAAATGCATTTGGCAATAAGAGTTATATGTTGGTGCAACTCTAATCTACCCGCACCCAGATTTCAAAAAAAGAAAAAAAAATCCGTCAGCAAAAATGATATCGTGTGTTTGCAGTGGCATAAAAAATCCGTCATGTCAAGAAAGCCCCACGATCAGGAGCAAGAGATGGCTCCTCTATATCACCAAAAAAGATACAGAAACTTTTTTGCATAAAAAGATGGATATTTTGTGGCGGGCATATGCAAAATTTCGGAGTTTTGTAGTGTCATGAATAAAAACTTTCTCTAAAAATAGAGGTACTTGTTGGGCCATTAGAATCACAACAAATTCACACTATCAGAATCTGTAACTGTCCCGAGTGCTAAACTATTTCCCACGTATAAATCGTCGGACAATCAGGACCTTCGCGAGTGTGAGGTGGAGCACTCGGTACAAACTTCAAACACACAGTAGACAGTTTATTTTCCGAGTGCTTGCTTCGGGACACACGGTAGACAGTAGGCACTAGGGAGAAAATGGCATTAGCCACCTTTTGAGCGGTAGAAAATAGCGCGTAATCGATTTCGCCTAGTTTCCTGGGTGCAGCTTGTTGTTGACACTCGGTAGATAATGAGTAAATGGGAGAAATTGCTAGAGTCGCGTCCTACCACGCCACAAAATTTCGTTTGACGCGGCAATTTTTGGGCCAGGTGTGAATTTTTGGCGCACTCACTGCTACAGAATTCATTTAACGGGACGCCCCTGTACAGACGGTTTTTTGAAGCCGTCTGTACAAATAGTATCACAGACGGTTCCAAACCAAAACCGTCTGAGAAAATGAGTACAAACTGTTCCCAACAAGCGGGACGCTACAGTACGGACGGTTCCAAATTAGACCCGTCTGTACAAATATCACAGACGGGTCCAAACTGGAACCGTCTGTACAAAACAAACAGTACAGACGGTTCTAAGTTTGGAACAGTCTGTACAAATCTGTAAACAGTACAGATGGTTCTAAACTTGGAACCATCTGTACAAATCAAACAGTATAGACGGTTCCAAACTAGAACCGTCTGTACAAATAGATGAAGCAAGACTAGTTGATCTCTGCTGCCATGGCAGCAAAAACTGCAGATTTTCTTGCCGCGGCAGGAAAGTGGCAGCGTCGGGGAGGGAGTTTGACAGCTCCGATTGTCAAACGGTTTTCACGGCTGTGAGCGGGAGGCCAAACTCTACGTTTCCAGAAATTTTGAGCCAATTCCGAGAAAGTCGACGAAACGACTAGTGGAAATCCTGACCCGAAATCGAAGATTTTGAAAACGGCGCCCGGACGAAAGTGCTCGGCAGAAGCTGGGATCAAGATGGAAAGCAAGTCCTCGACTCAAGCTAACCAGGAAAACAAGAATCACCCAATTCGGAGTCCGGGTGAAGGAGATATGCCCTCCGTAAGATTAAAAAAAATAACGGAAAAACTTCCGGAGCGAAAAAGTCCTACTTAGAAGCCGAATTTTGAGGGTCAAGATGCGTACAAGTGTGTATACTTGTATTTTTTTCAGATGCGCGTCGTCGTTAGCTTCGATTTGAGTGGTCGTGGACCCAAAACGGACTTCGTATGAGAAAGTTATGGCTGTTTTACTAAAACCTCTCAAACTAGAGTTGAATTTTGACTCAAACTAGCACTCGGAGCTACAGCACAGACGGCTCCAATTTGAAACCATCTGTACAAATAGCACAGACGGGTCCAAATTGCAGCCGTCTGTACAAATCGAACAGTACAGACAGTTCTCAGTTTTGGAACCGTCTGTGCTATTTGTACAGACGGTTCCAAATTTAGAACCGTCTATACTAGAAGCGTCCCGCTTAGTCGTAGGCATGAGTTAAGAAGAAAGCCGTCTCATATGTATCGCATACTCAGACTAGATCAGCTGGCAACTCCCCTTGCTGGACAACACGAGGTTGCGGGATCGAAACCCGCTGGAAGCATATTATGCGATTTAATTCAAGCGGTTGGATGGGACTGCGCGGACGTCGGGTGCTAATCGATTAGTACAGACGGTTCCAAACTAGGACCGTCTGTGCTAGTACAGACGGTTCCAAACTAGAACCGTCTGTACTGTTCGATTTGTACAGACGGTTCTAGTTTGGAAACCGTCTGTACTAATCGATTTGTACAGACTGTTTCGTACAGACGGTTCGGAAAACCGTCCCGCACGGGAGTTCCGAACCGTCTGTACAAATAATTTCTTTAGTAGTGACTGTGCACATGACAATTTTTTGGCTGAAATATTCCGCACAAAGCGCCCTCAAAGTTAGACTCCTGCCGTCCCCTCCCACCAAATCTCTCAACCTTAGCTAGCTCCCGCACCACCGCTTGAGAAGCCGTTGCGTTGTCCAACCCTCTTGTATCGCCATGCTCCTCCGGTGTCGTTGGTGTCTCTCCATCCTCCCTAGACCTAGCCTTTGTCCTTTCCACAAAGCGGCAAATCCTGAACCCAAATCCATCACCACCTACTCCTCCTCCTCGCCTCTTTCTGTTACACCTTCATTGAACGTCCGCCATTGTCGTTGTCCTCGAAGCTACCTCACTGTCGTCCTGCATATAGCCGACGCCGTCATCATCCTCTTCCGCAAGGGCTGCCACTGTACTCCGCCGACATCACTGCACCCAACCCAGGTGTGCTCTTGTTCCGCACCTACCAACACCACTGTCCTCCGCTTCTGCAATTGATGCTGTTGTAAGATTATTTATTTCACCCTTACAGATTGTTCAGATTTTGAAAGTATTGGGATAAACATGTTCTTGTCGAAGGGTTTCAGAGCTAAGTAAGTGAGTAATTTTCAGGTTCACCTTTTATATATTTTTGTCGGTTAAGCATCTCTATTTGTTTGATGTGATATCTCCTTTAGTTAACAATATCAATAGTACAATCGTGTTGCTATTAGCATATCATGCAGTATACTTTTTACTGCTGTTGCTAACTTGGTCAAGTATTAGGACCGTTTTGGATGTATATTTTTCTTGAGAAGCATATGCAGGTATGCATGCATTACACTACTCACACTGTTGTTATGCTCATTATGCACCGGGAAAACAACAATGAGTACCCACTTAAGACTTTCCTGCTCCGATTATCTTTAGATGGTTTCATTCTGTGGGCTTGTTAAAACTTTGCTTCATCACAATGTGTTGTTTACAGCTTGTCTTGTGAGATTCTCGTGGAACCGATAATGGACGGCTACAAATTTACCTTGTATCATGTAGTTGAAATGAATACTTCTAGTACTATATAAACACCATATTTGAGTTTTCGAATAACTGAATAACCTGTGCGACAAACACATTTTCTAGTCCTTTGCAAAAATATTTTCCATGATGTTTGTTTCATTGTTAGTTACTTGTGTATGAGTCATGTTATGCTTGTCCACTAAACATATAGATGCGTACATGAGCATTACATACTTGATAAATGCCTTCCTTTTAAGTTAGAAGATAGCTTTGCAAGCTTGAGTATATGAGTGAACTTGCTACTTTTATCTCTGCTTGTTTGTCATAATCTATTTTACCAATTGATTCACATACTAGAATCTAATCTAATATATAGAAAGCAGCTGGGATTCCCAGCTTCTCAGCACGCCATGTCATTTTTGATGATGTGGCCAACTCTCAGCCGTCGGATCTAGCATTGATGGTCTGGATCAAATGGTGAACAGTAACATGTCTAACACTGTTTATAACGGGTTTAGTACTGTTCATTTGACCCGCGAACAAATATTAACAGGTCTAGCACTGTTCGGAACCCGACCCACATTAAACAGTGCCCTGCCATTACTGTTCATATTGGGTCCGATACTGTTCACTCGACCCGTTACTGTTTATCACAACCCTAAAAACATTATATATACTCCATTTTGACCGTTTCGACATCCCGAATCCATTTCTCCACTCTATTTTACCTAAGTCATACTCCTTAATACCTTAAACCTACAAATCTCCTTACATCCGAATTTATAATTATTATTACCAACGGTTCACGAGGCTTCTTGAAGGTAGTTCACTCGTACGATTTTATATATTGCAAATCTATCATGTGTCCTACTTCCCAAGCAAAAAAAAACAACATGAAATGTATAAAAAAATTAAATTATAATCGTGTTAACAAATTTTGTTATCTCCTATCTGAAATGACTTAGCGAGATTATTACACATTCCCAGTATTTTTAACATTAGAAGGTATTCCTATAACCAAGGGACATAAGACTGGTTACACAGATGCTGCGCTATCGCGCAAGCCTTCAGCTAGTGGTTAGTAAAACTGACAAGGTGCCTAACTGCAATGCAAAGACAATGCTTAGCATTTACTTGCCATCCTTACCTCGGATCAACAAATAATCTTGCTTGCTATGCTCATTATTTAGTATAGAGTAAGTACAATCCATCATATGTGAGGGGCTAAATTACCTCCGACATAGGCACCTTCTAAACTGTGAAAGGAGTTAAATAAGGGTGCAACGTGAGGGCTGAATTTTTGGATGGAGCACCCATGGTTTTCGTGGTCATTCCATGACTTTCCTGGCTTCGAAACGATCGATGGAAGGAACACCCATGGTTCATTAATATTCCCTTGTTGCATGGAAGCCACTCCAGACATCGTGGCTACTGCACATGTACTTTAGTGTCTTAAATTGGCCAGTATGAAGTGTTAATTTAGATTTGTAATGTTTGTATACCAATGAACTTCTATGCTATCTGCTCTCTGATTTAGTATGTACTTAGGATTTTATTAAAGTAATGAAAATAAAATTGAGTGAGTGGTTCATATTTCCTTTCAGCTGTTAGTCAATGACTTGATAGCCCTATTGTTCGGTACTAAAAATATTACATTACTATTGCCAAAATGTACTAATGTGAATTGAATTGTAACTTGTGTAAGCGTAAGAGAATTTGAATTACCTCCGGTTATCCACTCGTTTACCAAAGTCTAATAACCATGGCAGTAGGCTTGAATTACTTGTTATCATCTATTTTGCATGTAGGCAAAGTCTTGAATTTTTTTCTTCCAATATTTGTGTGTATATGGCTGCTTCAAGTCATCTCGAACCATTCTTTAGCTGCTCATTTTAGTTATGATATTTTGTGATGGAGATGAATTTACAATATGATTCTCTTACAGCTATAGTCGATCGGAGCTGAGATCAATTTTATACGTGTCCCAGCTAAGATCGATGCTTATAATTCAATGCAAGATCAACCCATTCATGGTGCTTCTCATGATGGATAATTAACTTAGTTTAGATAGTATAGTTTTTTATGCATGCTTCCGCGGTTGTATGAATCAATTTTTCTGCTCAATTGTTGAAGTGGTAGAGGTGATATTGTTGTTTCGTGCATGGTTATATTATATTTTTGGATAAACTAACACAGTGTCCCGCGCAATTGTTCAGGAAATATTTTTAATTATCTTTATTTTTTTACCTATATACGTGATATTAGATCAGTACAAGAAATGAAAGTTCAAATCATGAGACAGCCTGCTAGTTGTTGTACTGACCCATCTATTTAGACACAGTTATGATGATTTATCGGATGTGATCTGTTTAATTATCTTTGTTGTTTTACCTGTACGCGTGATATTAGGTTAGTACTAATTGTGCAGGAAACATCTTTAATCATCTCTATTTTTTTACATGTACATGTGATATTAGATCAGTACTAATTGCATAGCAAACGTTTTTAATTATCTTTATTTTTTACCCATACGCGTGATATTAGATCCGTACGGCAAAAAAAGTTCAAATCAGAAGTTGACATGTACTAAGCCGTCTATTTAGGCACAGCTATATATGATGATCTATCGGATGTGATCTGTTTAATTATCTTTATTGTTTTACATGTACGCGTGATATTAGATCAATACTAATTGCGTGGAAAATACTTCTAATTATCTTTTTTAACTGTAGGCATAGTATTAGATCAGTACTAATTGTCGGGAAAACATTTTTAATTATCTTTATTTTTTATCTATGCGCGTGATATTAGATCAGTACGAGAAATAGATGCTCAAATCGCGAGCCAACAATCTGTACTAAGCCGTCTATTTAGGTACAGCTATGGTGATCTATCGGATGTGATCTGTTTAATTAACTGTACGTGTGATATTAGATCAATACTAATTGCGCAGAAAATATTTTTAATTATTTTTTTTACCTGTAGGTGTTGTATTAGATCAATACTAATTGTCAGGAAATGTTTTTAATTATCTTTATTTTTTACCTATACGCATGATACTAGATCAATACGGGAAATAAATGTTCAAATCGCGAGCCAGCCTGATATTAGATCAATACATGAAATAAAAGTTTAAATCGCGAGCCGACATGTTAGTCGTTGTACTGAGCCCTTTAGGTACAGTTATGATGATCGATCGAATGTGACCTGTTTAGGACAGTTATGAAGATCTATCTGTTGTGATCTGTTTAGGTGCAGTTATAAAGATCTATCGGCTGTGATCTGTTTAGGTGTAGTTATGAAGGGCTGTGATATGTTTATGTGCAGTTATGAAGATCTATCGGTTATAATCTGTTTAGGTGCAGTTATGAAGATCTATCGGTTATGATTTGTTTAGGTATAGTTATGAAGATTTATCGGCTGTGATCTACCAATAATAAAAGGGTCCACCAGATAAACGGTCGGATGTTTTGCATTTTTGTGAGAATTTTTAGTATTTTTTATTTTTTATTGTATTCTATATTTAGTATATAATAGATAGATTCTATTTTGGTATATCTGCTATGCGCGCCGAACAGGATGAAAAATTATATGCTAAAAAAGTTAGAAAACTTTGCCATGTGCCAAAGTAGCTGGGACACTCAGGAAAGTACACATTCGGATATAATCTAGTTGAAGCACGAGGCTTGACATCAAAATGGCACGTCACTAAAGTCTCCCGACTGTTAACACTGGGGAAATGGTTCTGTTAAGACTAGTTCACTGTTAGCAAAAAAAATTGCTGACCGGTCATTGTTTCCCAAGTGTCAGCCTGAACGCTCGGCAAAAACCTTCTTTCCTGTCAGTTTCATACAAGACACTTGATAGCTTATTACTTGTCCGACCGAACTTTTACCGAGTATATTTTTCCGTGTGTCACCTCAGGGAAGTCTTTCCTGAGTATTTTTCAGGCTTCCAGTGTTCCACATAGGACAGTTGTAAATTCTAGTAGTGCTACGATGCAGCTGCTACACATACGCGCGCACACAAGTACACAACGAATCCAAGAAGCTAACCATCATCGTATTTTAATTCATATTCCATTAGAGACGATTGGTCTTGTACAGAAGTATTTATTTGATCGCAGCTATGCCGGCGGGGCGTCGTTACGAGAAGAGTCTCACATTGTCGCCGGTGGACGGCGTGGAAGCTTCCTTATTACTGTCCGTACATCGTACACACATACAGATCGAAAGAGTTACAGAAAGCCATGTATCTCAGCAAAAACATAAAGGAACGTAACACAACATGTGATCATGGAAAGAGTAGAAACTTAACAAAGAAAGACACGTCAATTACTCATGAACCTAGACTTCTCCACAGCGCGCGCGTTTTGGCAGAACGTAAGTTCCTGGCCTCTCTCTAGCTCTTGCATGTCGATCCCTCTAGTGTCCGGGGGCCCCTAGGGCTCGGCCCTGCCGTGAGCTGCGCCATCCACGTCATGACCAGCGACCTCGCCCTCTCATGCAGCGTCGTCGTCGACGCGTGGCCGGAGGTGCTGTACTGCTCCTCCGGCAGCCGCCTCGCCGCGTCGACGGCAGTCAGGACAGTGGATGACATAGCCACGAGGAGCAAGAACGACACGACGAGGATCTCTCTCGGCGACATCTCGATCGGCTGGGGGCGTCCTGAGAGATCGAGGTTGAAGAAGTGCGGTGCTAGCTCCGTACGTGCGTACTACCGCGCCCAGTTCGTGCTAAGTAGTGTACGTGTTTAATTGGCAGGTATGTAGTGGGATTCTGCGGGGCTAGCTCTATATATAAGCCTGCTGTGTTGCACCTTTGCACGTACGAGAGTCGAGAGAATTAGTTTGTCTGTTATGCATGCGGTCAAAAAGAAGTCTCCTGCTGTTCCGTAGTGTGTGTAATTGCTTGCATGCAACGAATCTTTGAACTATGAGTTTGCCTTAATTGCAGTCAGGAAAACGAGGCAGATCGCTCTTCTTTTCATGAGGGGACAGTATGCATCAATATGCCTTGAACTACTAGCTAGCTAGGGCTGTAAGTTCGTTGTAGCTAGGTACGTGGGCATAGCGCCGTCCAATATATGTAGGACAAAGTTCATGTGGCAGATGCACATCTAAACTGTCCTTATAAACTCAATTAAAACAGACTTGTCAAAGGTCTAGTCAAGTTGTTAGTTCGGCTAAAACCGTCCGTAGATATATTAGCTGAGCATCAAGGAATACACATTTTTTTCGAAGTTCAAGGAGTATATAAGAAGATCCCTTTTGCCTCTCTACATCACCTACACTGAAGTGGGCATGCAGTGTTTTCTCTTGAAGTACAACAAATGAATGGCCCATCCAGTTCAAAAGACATAAAATGAGCTTGGTGTTAGCAAAGACTGCAAAGTGATATTATATTTCGGTTTTGAATGGGGTATATCAGTTTCGGTTTTGCAGATATTTTGGCTTCTCTATATAACATGTCATAAAACAAGAATGTCAATTAGCTAAACAAGCTAGACTGCAGGATACATTTACATTCTTCTATAATGACACTTTAGATGTTTAATTAACCACATACCTTGTTACAGATGAAATCTCATGACTACATTACAAGCTTTGTCCCCCCTAAAAGAAAATTTGCACAAGTAGCAAGCTACCAGAGCCACCGCTGCATTCAGAGCTCTCGGAAATTTAGGCGCTGATGGAAGTTTCGGCGGGACGCCTCAGCAAGACTTGTTTACCTTCCCCAACGCCCACCGTCGTGGGTGCGTGTGGTTTTCAGGGCATGCAGCGCCAAGCACAAGAGCCCGCGATCTCGCGCCTCTTGCCGCCACAACGCCATGGAGTACCGGAATTAACTGACCTACGTGCCGTATCACATGTATAGATGGCCTTGATCACGAGCCGTTCGTTGACCCTATGCGTTTCTATATGATCTACTACATGCCGGTCGGTGATGTGATCGATTGAACAAGTACTAGTACGCCCGCGGCGGGGATATGAGCTATCGCATTTGCCTGCCTCTCCCCTTAGGGCACTCTCAGCGGTTTTTACGTTTTGTTGTATCTATGATTTCCACATCAATTGTTATTAAAATAATGCTATATAGAATTTTAGATGACGTAGAAGAGAGAAAAAGAAAAGAGAGTGTAGTCGTTACTCTCCAGAGAGTAAGTGACTCTTTTATGTAGGCACCAGTAACAAGCGAATGTTCAATTAGAGAGGGTTTTGTTACTAAAAAATATATTTAGTGAGGTCCACTCTCACACCAATATGTATCTTTCATTGGTTTTAATAACAACGTTAGTAACAGACTATGGAGAGCTTCTTACTATTGGTGAGTTGGTCATTCTCTTTCTCATAGTGACAAGTATAATAAAGTTGTTGGAGATGCTCTAAAAATACCATCCTCATAATATTTATATCTATAGAGCGGTCCAACAATAATAAGCACACTCTTTATTCTCTCTTCTCTCTTCCTTCCCTACCCCATAAACTATTGAAGTTTGTGCAAAATATTGTATCTTGCAAAAGATACACCTTTTTCCACTCTCCTATTTAATTCCCATTCCACCTCAACTTTAGTCCTACTTGGCACTTATAGATGTAGTTGATATTATATCATTGGGAGTGCCCGTGAAGTGTTAAACGAGTCACCTTAAGGTTTGGTTCTATTGAACCATCCCTCAAAAATAAAATGTATTGAGCCATTATGTTCTACTTGTACATGGAGCCTTAGGATTCTCGAAGCGTAGTTGTTCCGACAAGATTGAGTAGTTATCTCAGCATCGTATTCATATTGTTACAACGTTCGATTCGTTTTCATATGGTCAGTTTTCGGTCGCTGACATATACAGAATATATTATATAAATTAATGTATAAAATAGAAGTGGATAAATTGACGCATGTTTAAAAATTATACCAAAAACAGCTAACTAAACGAAAATATATATATAAATAATTTAACCAAATAAGATTATCATAATCTACTATAATACTAAACGCAACCTATTTTCGTTCAAAACACGAACATGAATTTGCTCAACTTCATGAAAAAATTCCTATAAAAATCTCCTCTTTCCTACACATTTTTTAGGACATCAAACATTTGCTCAACTTCATGAAAAAATTTATTTGAAAAGTAGCAACCTCTCTTTCTTCCCCATCTCTCCCTTCAAGTGACGCTCCCCTGAGTCCCCTCCAAAGTATCCTGTGTTTTTACTATCCTATTCTCCAAATGATTTCTATTTACTATATTTTTGTTTTAAATCCCTATAGAATTTGTGAGACAATTCCAGTAGGTTTTTCCTTGTTCTTAATTTTTTTTCCTACCCTGTGTTGCAAATGCAACCTAAAAGAATGTGACGAGCTCAACGCTACGAGCAGCCCAACATGTCAACTAAAGCCTACCGTCTGAGCCCAAATCGTTAAAAGCCCAGCCCAATCACTAACAATCACAAAAGAACAAGTAGTATCGTAAAGGAATGACTCCCAAGCTCACACAACCCCATCACATCATCCAAATCCAATTCACCAACATGGGCCTCAGCCCCTCCAAGCGTGTGGACGCTTCGCTCCGGCGGGCGCCGGCGTTCGCCGCCGCCTGCGACGCCGCCTTCGACCGCTGCCTCGCCGACGCCCAGCGCGCCTTCGCCGGCGTCCGCCCCTACCAGCTCGCCGACGCGGCCGCGCACCTCCACTCGGCGCTCCGGCGCTCCCTCCCGCTCGTCCGCCGCTGGGTGCCCTCGCCGCCGGCGCGCCCCCGCGTCGACGCCGCGCTGCGCGCCGCTGGGCTGGAGGGCACCGGCGAGCTCTCGCGGGGCCAATTCGTGGAGTTCGCCGCGGAGCTGTTCAGAGAGGCCGTGCTCGCCGGCGCGGCCGAGGCGGCGCTCGTCCGCGCCCCGGCCGGCGCCGCCGGGATCGTCGGGGTGGGCGTCGTGGCCCGTGCGGGCGTCGGTGCGGTCGGGAGGTTAGTGGCCGTCTACGCCGCCGGCGTCGCCGCTGCTGTCTACCTCAGCTTGGGTTAGGCTTTCTTGCGTTGTAAATCTGCACAAGAAACTACTACTACTCCTCCATATGTATTTGGCGACGACTAGGCGTCCGCGGGGCGTAGAGGCAAAAATCGGTTCCCTGCCGCGCCGTCCGATTGGACCATGAGATAAATCTCTCACACCGTTCGATGAACAATGATAGAAATACAAAATTATCACCACGCTTATAGTTCTAGATATTTATAAAAATGCCACAGCCACACATAATTTCTATATATTTATAGAATTGCCACCATCACTGAAAAATTATGCATGCTGCAACCATTTACCTAATTTATTTCATCTGATACAACAAGA
This sequence comes from Stipa capillata, assembly GCA_019208055.1. Taxonomy (NCBI): domain Eukaryota; kingdom Viridiplantae; phylum Streptophyta; class Magnoliopsida; order Poales; family Poaceae; genus Stipa; species Stipa capillata. The sequence goes on along the minus strand of JAGXJF010000477.1, from coordinate 881,645 downwards.
TACTGCAACCACAGTAATTGCATCACTACAATTTACAGCATATGCAAACTCCCACATGCATGTTGCATTGCAACAATTCACTTCTATGGAACTCTAATCACGCAACTTCTGCGTCGATTATTATAGTGGCATGAGAATATTGTATTGGCATGGTTGCAGCATGAGTGTACGAAGTTGTTGCATAAAAAATAAAAGATTGCAGTATTGTAGTCTTATGGTTGCAGCATGCAAGTATACATGTACAAAGTTGCATTATTTGGTACAATATGTACAGTGACATTTTTGTAAATATCTATAAACTTAAGTACGGTGTCAGTTTTGTAAATATATGAAAATACAAGTGCGGTGGTATTTTTATAAATGCCACGTCAGATAATCAACGACTAAATTAATCAATCAGCGGGTCGATCAGACGGCAGCGTGCGGGGGTTTACGTTGTGCGTCCGTCGCCCCACCAATCGGTAGCATTTTCCTATGTATTTTGCATGGCAATTGTTGGATAGTATGGTCACAAAAGAATGGAATAATCGAATCGGTTGTGTTCTTGTAACGGATCAACGATGAAGCTATGAGATCACTGAGATATAGTATGGTCAAAGTCTTGTCTTAACGAACCGAAATACGCCTTACATTTTGGGACGGAGAGATCAGCAATGTGCAGCTAAAGAGGAGTATGCCACTGTGCTGGATTATGGAACGATTGACTTGTAAAGCATATCGAAGATGACCTTAAGCCATTTGGGTCTATGTGTTCTTCATGACATATGACTCTCCCTGTATCACAATATATAGATCGTTTTAGAATATATAAAAGTCAAATATTTTAATATTTACTATCAACATAGAAAATTTTACTAACATCTATAACACTAATTTAATATTACTAGATTCATGATAAAATAAACTTTTCATAACACATACTTAGCAACATATTTTCATAGATAGTAGTCAAAGTGTCATCTTCAAGACCAGATACTGCAGTGTACTTCTGAGCAGCTACTGCAGCGTCTGCTGTGTCATACACATCGAAGAAAGGTTCAGGGCTTCAGTTGAAAAAGAAGAAAAAAGTCTTACTCCCTGATTTGTTCTCAATGGCCGCCTCAACTCTGAACCTGGGAGAAGTTCTTGGTCCAAACTAAATGGGCCGAGCCTGGTTTTAAAAAGCAGCCTGGTTTTCCTGTCTAACAAGAACCTCGTTTATTAGTTCTTCGCCATGTGCAAATGTATCAGGACGGCCCTTAGTATGGTCTCAAACACCACGTGACATGTTTCCCCGCCTTTCTAGAGTACCAATAAGGACACGTCGTCGCAGACTGCAGTTAGCTAGAAGCACGGTGACCTCTGCCGAAGCAGAAGCGAACAAGCTTGCAGGCTTTGAGCTACCTTCTTTCAGAAACATCTACCATGTCAGAACTTATCTTCATATAAATATATAAATGAGGAATGAGACATGAACCATATCTACTGACACGATAATCCTAGTCTTTGCATCGGCAAGCATGCCTAGTTGGAGGAATATCGCCTGTTCCAGCTAATCGGCTGTAGCGTAGTGGTTGGTGCAGTGGAGCGCAGGGACGCACTTCACATGGGCGTAGTAATTCTCCCTCCCCCACTTGTGTCATCGCCGTCTTTGCCACCACGATGCCACATGCTACAGCTCCCCTGTTGTCTCCCACCCATTCTCCCTCCGTAACCATCACTCTCTCTCTCTCTGTCTATCTCCCCGGCCATCGCTAATTTTTTTTGAGAAGAACCTGGATTCAATACAAAGGAGCAGAAGTACAAAGGACCCTAAACAAACAGGAAATTATGCCGAGGTCCCTGGACCCCCGAACGATCGGCTCCGCCAGTAGAACGAGTTGACGTCGCGCCGCTGCCGCCGCTCCCGAACGGGAGATGGTCTGGCCTTGACGAAGACAGCCTAAGAGACCTCAAACAAGCGCCCTGGAGACAAAGCCGTCGTCGTCGTCGCTCCCTTGAATCAAACTGCAGAACCGCCACCGATGACCACGCCGGAGCAAAAAAAACGGCAACACCCCTAATCATAAGATCCATCGCTAATTAATTAGTCAGCCTCGACAGATATGCTAACACTTGCAAATGTTCTCACTGGTAGATACTTCTGTTAGAATTAATGGGTTAGGTCTAAACTTGTTTTGCATTTAATTCTAGATAAATTCTAAAGGCCCACTCATACATGGCAAGAGCTAGTGGCTTTAATCTCATATTGCTAGTTGAAGTGGAGGGAGACCACTTTATAAGGATTGGTGCTCCACATCTCTCCAAAGTAATGTGAGGTGAGAAAGAGAAATACCACACGCGTGTGCTCGCCTCGCCGGGCGTGGCGTGGCGAAGGGCGCGTGAATTCAAGCTCCCCGCTGGGCTCTGTTTTGTCACATGATTTTGGATAAGGATCCAAACCGAGTTCGGATCGTGTCCTCATGTTAATCTGTGATCTAGATATGTGCTGTGAGATAGTACCTTTGCTGTTGATCATGTCTAGATTTGATTCACTGTATTTAGTCATATTATCCATTCGAATTTGTTTCATTATATTGTCTTATATTCCAATAGCTTCGTCCTCGTATTGATTGATGTTTCACTAGCCTGGCAATGGAATATGTTAACTTTCCATGCTGTGATGTGCTAACGTTCGGTGATTTGCGCTGTCTCCACACGATTCTTGGACAGAAACACAAGTTAATTGATGTGCTACGCTAGCTAGTTCACTTCAGCTGCGGCCGCTGAGTATCCCAAATTTCCTGGTTTCGGTGTCACTGGCGAGCTAGATGTGGCGGTAAAAACTACAAAATATCGGAGTGGGGCGTGTGACCTCCACAAGCTTGATTTGCACGGTTGAAAGGGGTAAGAATCTTAGGTAGCCGACGAGGGAGGCAAGCCAAGGAAGCAGTGTGAAAACTGAAAAGTAATGGAAGGCTCTGCACTTCGCCTCCTTTTCTTTTCAGTTTCAGTGATCCCTTGGTCGATGAGATCAACTTGGTCTTTCCGCGGGCTTTCAGGCTTTCCTTTTACCTTCCTCCACGCAGGATGCATGAAAGAACAACATGGAAGGGATCGTGTGTGGAACCTGTCTTATCACGTGACTGACTGACTTCCACTCTGTGCCATGTATTCCTGTGATTTCTGATTTTTGCACTGTAGAAAAAGAAAATTGTTGAGATGCCAATTTCCAGAGGACTAATTAATTCCAAAGCCTTACTGTTGACTAGATCTCTAGATTTCTCTGCCGAGTATCACGGAAACTAGCTACGTGGCCTACATTTTAATCAGACTTATTTTGCCGTTTGCCATGTGCCGTATCACCACTGTCCACTGGTCGTGTAATCAGCATGATCAGTGAGAATGTCCACGAACTGCACAACAACATGAGAAGGTGGTCGCTTATTCCATACCGATCGAGTTGAAGAGAAAGGAGGAATTTTTCAATTTTATTTCGCACTGTACCTTGCTTACGTAATCACTAGTTAGTGATGACCAAATAATGTGATCAATGAGTTTGATCGTACTAACTTCCCTAAAATTAGCAACATGCTACACCAACAAAATTAATTAGGTCACCTTCTTAGTAGTCAAGACCCAACCGCAGACTGGCCAGTTCAAGTATAGTAAGGAGCAAGTCAATATGGAGCCATGGAGACAAAAGCTATAGATCCAGAGCAGGAGAATGCATACTAAAAGTTGAACACTGAAAACTAGTAGTCGGCAAGATTTGAGTGCTCAGCGTTATATCTTTCTACTTTCCGTGGCAATGACATGGTCTGCTCGTGAATGAACTGAAGACTTTATCGATCGCGGATGATGGTGGGCTGGTTGCGTGCGATGGATAAGAAGACAGAGGCACGCATCAAAACCTTTGGGAAAACAAGTTCAGCTATATCACTTCCTGATCTGCAATTTATCACCAATAACTTAGCCCAATCATGTTATTTTCCAGCGATCAAAGTGATACGACCATGCTAGTTGTTGGAGCGACAATGACTCGATTGAGCGTTAGATTTCCCGAACACACAGCCAATACGAGTGCACGCATGATTAACTGAGCACATGAGCACATTTAGCGAGTGAAAGCGGCTTTAAGTTGGGTGCAGATCTCGTTGCTCCCACATATATTTGGTGTTATGAAAGGACACCATCACACGTACTACATCGGAAACCAAAGAAACTAGCGTTGAAAGAAAATTTATGCACAATAAGGTAGGTGGCACGTCAGAACTGGCTTTGAAAAACTCGTCCTTTTGGTAGAGCGCACGTGAAATATCCACGTTACTCTGTTGAGCTAGAAAAGGTTGTCATGCACAAAATTATGATGTACACACATACATGCCAAATATCAGGTGAAAACCACCCCCTCCGCAGTCTATGTAGCTAGGTAACATATTTTTGAGGTAATCACCGGGAGGGAGAATATCCTCACCTAAATATATTACTCAAAATGACTTGAGTGTTTTACAAGACCACGTAAGTACGTGAAAAGAGGTAATCTCGCTAAGACATGGCGATAAACTTATCATCAGTGCCATGGAACCGATGAGACCAAAAAGGGTGAAATCGGCAGCAATATTCCCTAACCAATATTAACGTCAGAGTCATCAAGGTTTCTAAAAACTTTGTTGTTCCGTGCATGCCGATTTTCCATAGGATTACGAGGATCACGGAAGGCCAAATGGCTGCACTCAGCGTCAGGGAGTCTGCATGCACTAAGTATTGTTGAAGTCGGTAGTGGGGAGGTGTGATGCCTAGGGGATTCCAGATGCGAACGGTGATGGGACATGTGATGAATAAATGAGAGCGGTCTTCCGGGCGCGATACACCGAGCGTAGATGTCGTCATGGACGATTGTCTTCCTGAACAGGTTGGCCTTGGTATTTAGTTGGTCACTGCCCGGGAGCCCCGGATCATGTAGCCGGCGTTCGAGTCGTCAGCCTGCTGAGATAGGAGCCAGTACGCGCCTCTTGAGGTGAAGCGATGGCCTCCCAGGAGGAAGCGCTCATCCGTGCTGAAATCCTGCACCGAGGAAGAGAGAATAGGCAACTCACAGGAGTCAGCCAAGGTTAGCCGATTTCGCAGGTTAGATTTCAAGCCATGACCAAGTATTCGGTGGACTAAAGCATAGGTATTTGTGGAGTGGGGGAACAAAGCCGGGAAGGCGATGGCTAGTGGTTCACTTAGAATCCATCTATCTAACCAGAAGAAAATGGATTGGTGATTGTTAACATGGACATTGGATATTTGCTGGAGTGTCTGTAGTTGGCTAGAGATAATCTTCCATAGAAAGGAGATAATGTTGTGGCCATAGTCAGAAAGCAACCAATGGATCCATGGAAGGTTTGTGGATTGTAGCAGTTTGAAGGCAAACTTCATACGTAGAGGCTGATTTCGGGTTTCCAAATATTTAGTACCTAAACCACCACAACTTTTTGGATGACATACGTTTCTCATACGATCGACACTGAGCACCAGTATTTCTCATGTGATCAGGCATTGAGGACTAGTACATGTGACCTCAGCCCAGAAGAATATCAATAGCAGCGATTGTTGTCTTGGATGGGAGGAAGGATGACATGAAACAGGTGGGAAGGATATCGAGGACAGCTGAGACTAGGATGAAGCGACCTCCTTTTGAAAGGAGTTGAGCGCGCCAGCCAGACAGGTATCGGAAAGCGCTAGAGGGGAGCTTTGTAGGAGAAAGAGGGAGGCCAACGTAGACCTGATGGAAGGAAGAGCTGGTGCATAACAGAGATGATGCCATGGAGTCTGGGAGGGCATCGTCGACACCCATTGTAAGTTATGGCACTAGGGACAACATGTGTAAAAATCAAGTACTACATTACCTATTATGCATACACCATCTAAAATCGGAACATAAAGTCCCTGGTAAGCAACTCCAGTCGGCTGGCACCCTCCATCAAAACTTCATATGTTCCACCCGCTTTAATGTAGACCAAGATCGTAGCCAATTGATACACAAGTATATAACCTACACATGGCTACATAGTTTTTTCCTGTCAAAAGCCACATCATTACGACATAACCAAATGGACCAACATAAAGCAATACTACCAACTAAAATTAGTTGTTTTAAGGTCCTATCAACACCCTGTAGCCAATCTCCAGAAATATGAGAAACATTACTAAGGGGCGGAATGGCGAAAGCAAGGTAAATCGCATGCCAAGCAAAACGACGAATCATCTCCCCAACGCCAACCACAAAGCAGGGACTATTGATTCCCATGGATCTGGTGGTTCATGATCTGGTTCATCGAGGACGTTTGCCTCTTCTTTCGGGCATCTTGTTCTCGCCGCTCCTCTTCTGTGAGGCTAGGTCTTCTCCTGGCAAGGTGGCAATGAAGTCCTAGCCGATGTCCTTTCGGTGCGATTTGTGGCTCTTATGCAAGCCTTGTTTGAAGACCCTGGATCATCGTCCCTTTGGCTAGGTGATACGATGTGGCTGTTTTGTTGTTGTTGTTGTTCTTTTCCTAATGCTGGGATTTTGCTTTTTGGTCGTCGTCTTTAAGGCAGGCGATGATGGATTTATGTGCTGGGCAGTTGATTCTTTTGTTGGTGACGCCAAATTTGCTTCCTACCATGTTGTTGAGACGCTCTCAACTATTATACAATATTTTTCTGGCTTGCAACTTACATGGTGTCCTCCTCCTCTTGAGAGCTTGCACGGCAGAGTAGTGCACAATTAGGTGCTCTGAGTTGGAGATGACTAAGAACGAGCATTAGCTCTACAGTGTGTAATCCGTGCCCACCTGAGTTAAACCCTCTGTGGTTGCAGTTTGATGTGTCTTGTCCTTCCTTCAGATACCAAGTGGGCTCAGGCCCTCTGTTTTTCTAAGTTGGGAAAGAAGACATAGTGCTTCATGTTGTATTTTTGTTTGATGTTAGGGTCCTTTATGTAATTGGGTCTGTAAACTGTATGTTCTTATGGTACTCAATGTTAGGACTTGGTGCTGCCACCTTTTTTTTGGAAAACTGGACACTTTTATAAATCCCGCCACTCGCTGGAACTAGGTGTTAGAAATATGCCCTGGTGGCAATCATAGGGATAATCATATTTCATTGTATCCATGATTTATTAAATATTTCTTGAATAATATCATTTGTATTAATTGGCAAGTATGTGACTTGTTTGTGGAACTCATATTAACCTTGAATTATTATTCTAAATTGGTCCCTAATCGAAACTCATGTGAGGACACATATGAATAATAGACTAGCATATGTATTGGTTGATGATCATGGTTCACGGGTAATGGACATAGAGATGTCGAACCAATTGTATGAGCACATGTTAGGGAACATGGGGTTGGACAGACCCAACTTAAGACACAATGTGTGTGCTATATCCATCGACTTGAGATTGTCGTATGTACTTGATATGTGTAAATGACTTACTTAGAGGTTGTCTAACGCTACTCCGTAACTGGGTAGTCATAAAGGCTGCCTTCTTGCTTGTCATGAAGCATGATGCGAGTCATGGTCAATCGAGATGAGATTTGCCCCTCTCTGTAATGAGAGAGATATCTCAGGGCCCCTCGAGTGATCGGATCCAGAAATGCATGGCCGTGCTAACCTAGTAAAGGAATCCGAGACACACGATCGAGAAAGAGTTGTCAAGCTCGAGTTTGAGCTTGACAAATATCGTGAGGCAAAGGGAGTTGCATATATAACATTGTGATGGTTCATCCGATACGATCTTTACGTACGTTTGGGAGTTGGCACATCCTGCTAGGAGCTGCTACCAATTAGTGACCGAGTAGGAGTACTTGGTTCATGTCTAAATGTGCGTGAACCTATAGGGTCGTACACTTAAGGGGCAGGAGCTTAAATTCGGATTAGAATCCGAATTAGACTAGGCATTGAGTCCTAATGGGCCTCTAATGTAGAAGCCCATTATGGGGACGTCTATATAAGGAGGAGGACGGACGTGTTAGGGAGGCCAACTGAGAGTTCCCGAAACCCTAGCCGTCATCCCTCCCACGCCTAAGGTTGCCCGTTCGGATCTAGCAATCCGGACGAGCGACGTTCCTCCCCTAACGTGTGGATACCTTGGAGACGTTGCAGCTGTGACGCTTGGACGATCCGCCCAAGGGAACCGCGGGGAGGAGAAGGTAGTACGATTACAGCTGTTTCCGCTGCATCGACTCTACTTCCTCTACGGTTCTACGCAACAAGGGGTAATCTCATGATCTACTGCTATAGTAATTCATGTTTTACGCGGTAGAAAATTTTGTTTTACGCTAGTGTAGCCTACCCGTATCCCTACAGTTGGGCAAGAAATGAGAACATTAAGAAGACCCCCAAACAATTTATGACTGAATAAATGACAGGATGATCCTCGAGGGAGCAGGAAGATCCATGCCAGCTTCCGATTCTCACAAGTCATACCGCTACTGCTACTGGTCTAGTGCTGCTACAGGAGGTTCGCAAGGGACGCGTTCCTCGAAACCGATGGATCGGTCATCGGTGTGCGGCAAACTGGCAAAGCTGCATGTGCGCCCGGCATCTTTCTTTAATCCGTGCAGCTAAACCATGAGCTGTTCCTGGCGCAATAATCACCAGGACCCGCCTCCCCGCTGGCCGGCTGTGGCCCCTGTCACCGGGTGGTCGCACGGCCTTTTCCACTCCGCTCCTCGCTGTGCAAGCTCACCCTTTGCTTCGGCCTCTTTCTAGAGGTACGCACTGGCTGAGCTCACTCATTGGATACACGTACGTTGCGTAGCCCTTGGTTTGTCTCTGCTAGCTCGTGTGTTCTTCTCCTTGGCTATACAGACAAGCGACATTTTGGCGTCTGCTGATAGATGGATAGATGGATGGATTCGCCTGTGCCGTGTTGGGTTCCGTTTCATCATGGTGTGTGCAGTCACAAGCAACGGCTTTCTGATTGGGTTCGAACGTAGTAGGTGGGTATGGGCCAAGCCTGGTTTACTAGTACTACTGTAGTGTGGAGCATGGAGCAAGTTGACCGCAGGGTGTATGCGAACTGTGACTTCAGCCAGGTTAAGACTTTGAAAAGCGCTGATGCGGTTTTCGTGAGAAAACCGAAGATTCTTTGCGATTCGCGTGAGATACACTTGAATGCTGCGGGAATTGAACCGTTTTCTGTAAAATTTCTGCAGAACTGCTATGAAATTGCTGCGACTCAAAGAGACATGGAATGAACGTATGACTTCTGTAAATATAAGTTGGAACCATGTCCATGATGATGAATTTTATTATTCTTTTTCCAAGGGAACTTTGAGGAGGGCGAGGGTGGAAATCCACTGCAAATTACGTTACATGGATTGTCATCCATGTGCGCCCGTAAAACACCAGCTCTAACACAGCGCAATATATATGTATACAAGGACACCGCAACTTTGAGGATATATGTACATACCGGGACACTAGTACTCGATTTGGGGATTCCGATTGGAGGGCAGCACAGCATCCTCTGACCTGCCAAACTGTCCCCAGCAGCGGAACGGCTCACATTTCCTGGCCATTTCCTCCCATCCCAGGCACCACCAGTCTTGTCCGAGCTCCGGATCCACCGCGGTGCCAAAACCAAGAAAGACACAGGCGGTGGGTGCAGTGGCACAGGAGGAGGCTCAGGAAGGAGAGCAGGGAAGAGTAGACTGACAGAGATGCCACCAGCAATGGGGGCTTCTTCTTCTTCTTCTTCTTCTTCTTCTGTGCGGCTGTTGCTGCTCTGCCTGCTCGGCTCCTCCTTCGCGGTGAGCTACCAGCAGTCGGACTCGTGCGGCGCGGGCCTCCCGGTCGCACATCTCCTCCCCTTCAACTCCTCCGCGTTCCACTGCATCACCATCTGGAAGCAAGAGGACTTCGTCCTGCGGGTACGCTGCGTTTCCAATCCTCTTGCTGTTTACATTCCGTGTTCATCTCTCGGAGTTCTTGTAGCTTTTTAGATGGCATTGTCAATGCATTGCTGCAAACTAGTCTGAATTCTGGTAGTCAAGTAACACATCGATGGCAAAACCCCATCGCATCAGTGAAGTTGATGTGATGCTCGTGAATCTGATCCGAACTAGCTACCTGTGTCACCAGTACAAGAACACCGGGCCGAGCCAATGGAGCTTCGTCCTCTCGGCGCCGGACAAGGGCACCTATGTGGCGGTCGGGTTCTCGGGCAAGGGGCTGATGGTCGGGAGCAGCGCCGTCGCCGGGTGGGCGTCGGGCGGCAAGGGCACAGCGAAGCAGTACTACCTCGCCGACAAGAGCCCCGACGAGGTCACCCCGAACGAGGGTCGCCTCACCCTGGTCAAGAACAAGTCCGTCGTCGTGTCGCACTCCCGCCGGCTCTACCTCGCCTTCCAGCTCAGCACCGACCACCCGCAACCGCACCTGATCTACGCCGTCGGCTACGAAGGCAACCTGCCGTCCGCCAACTCCTTGCTCCAGATGCACCGGGACAGGGGCTCCCGCTCCTTCAACTACACTTCTGGTATTTCACCGTTTCTCATTACAGACTGGCTCTCTCTCTCTCTCGCTCGCTCTCTCTGTTTTTTACTAGTACGTCCGCACAGAAAAATCACAGATTTTTACCGAGGATTTGTTTGTTTTTCTGTTCAGGATTGGCCTCTAGCACCGGCGGTTCGAGCGACGCGGAGTTCCCGCCGGAGAGGATGCACGGGCTGCTGGCGATGATGGGGTGGGGCGTGCTGATGCCACTCGGCATGATGGCCGCCCGCTACTTCCGGCGGCAGGACCCGTACTGGTTCTACGGCCACATGGCCATCCAGGGGGTCGCCTTCGTCGTCGGCATCGCGGCAATCGTCCTCGGCTTTCGACTCAACGAGCGCGGGCTCAAGAACATCTACGTGCACAAGGCGATCGGCATCGCCATCTTGTCCATGGCCTCTCTCCAGGTACGCACTGGGCAAAAACAGAACCCTTCTTTGAGCCTGATGAGATTAACTTAACTTAATCTCTGTAACATGGGGGAGAAGTTGAGTAAAAATGCTGGCTAATTTGAGTCCACGCTGTTCCTTGGCTACATGTGCGTATCATCATTTGGGTTGGCAGAATGGGGTGTGCTGTAAGCCCAGGTCTGGAGCAACAACATATTTTTACAGGTTTATTTGTAGCAGTTGACTATGAATCTGACTTAGTTAAGTACAGTGTTCACATGCCCGTGAATCGTGCCATCAGAATCGATGCTCGTTGTCTCGTTGACACTAGAGACTGCACTGCTCCTGCTAGGCATTGCATCCGTAGCCTTGATGTTCTTTAAGCAGGAAGAAAACAATTTTCCAATAAGAGTCAACTGGTAATTAAGCTAGTTGCCTGCAGCCATGCATGCTCAGTTGCTTATCCTTTGATTGCCAAATGCTTCCAGTGAAAAATCACCGAAATTGACCTCAAGAAAACGGCAGATTAATTCCTGTGTCTTGACGCCCAAGACCACGAAGAATTGCAGATTTGCTGTTTCGGATGAACTGGGGTGCTCACTGTGTTCTTGATCCACAGGTGACGGCGATCCTGGCCCGGCCGGACAAGACGTCCAAGGTGCGGCGGTTCTGGAAACTGGTACCACCACAACATCGGCCGTGCGGCGATCCTGCTGGCCATCGGCAATATCTTCCTCGGCCTCTCCATCGCGCAGGAGGTCAGCGCCTACATCGTCTCCTATGGCGTGTTCGTCGCCGTCTGGGTCATGGCCGTCGCCGCCTTCGAGATCAAGCGGTGCTACGCCGACGACGACGACGACTGAGGCTGACCACCCATCATGGTACGGCACCGATGCATCGAGCCGATCTCGAGGCAGCGATTACATAGAGGAGAGCTTTTCCGTTCTGAACAAATTAATCGGACATGCACGTACTCGCGACCAGTGACGTGACATACTACATCGTTGTTTCTAGCTCGCATGCAGGGTGGACAGCGAATTTGAGGAGTGGTTAAAAAGAATTCTTTTTGGGGTATAGGATACGGAACAGGGGCTGGAGTGACTGCTATTTCTAGCTTAATTAGCTGGAAATGATCTGATTCATATCTGTACATTGGTGGTGTTGTCGTTGTGGTGTGTTTTTACCCTGTTGGTTGGTAGTTTGTTCACTTTTTCTAATCAATGATATTTGCTGATTCCGACACACAGCTGCTATATGAATGAACATGCCTCCACCTTCACGTGCCGAGTTATTTTTTCCCTCGGAGCAACGGTAGCATGTACTGGCTATGTTCTATAAGCTTCTAGTAGTAGCAGTAACGTAGGCTTCTTTTTTTTGAAAGTGCTCCGTAGTAAGTACTACCAGATTAGTAGTGTTCTTCTAAAAAAAAAGAAAAACATATTAGTAGTGTTAGTATTGAGACAACGACGTGAGCAGTAGCTTTGCTGCAGGCGGCGCCGGAAGGCACGCGGCAGGGATGAGTATAAGTACCTGAAGAAGTGAAGATTGATGCTCATGTGATTGCACGCGTGCGCCGTTTCCGCAGCCGCCGCTGCGAGGACCGGGCGGCACCCGCCGGGCAGGGGACGGGGAAAAACTGAGTGTTTCGAAGTGAAGTAGGTAGCGGAAGGGAGGCGGGGAGATGCGGAGCGCACCTTGTTGTGGCGACCTGACGGACCGCGCACATCCCCAACTCCAGGCGCACATTGCCGGCACGTCCCAAAAAACGCGCGGTCGCGCCCACTTGACCAGACGGCGCGCCATGCGCACCGGCCGTGCCTGAGCTCGCACGCACCGCATGTCATGGCCATCGTTCAGGTCATGGGCGGCTTCGCCGTCGACCTTTCTGCGCCTCCGATAACACGACATGGACATAAGTCGTTTCAAATTCAAATCAACTAACACAGCCTGTGCGCAATATTTAAACAGAACGTATACACTTTTAGATTTAAGGTTGGTCCCGAACATCATGTGTCCAGGACAGGGATGTTCCATTTAATTTGTTTTAGCTGAAACGTACACCAGCTACTATGGTTCAGCTTCATCTGCGCAAGACAACATACGGTTTAGCTCGACAATGTTTTAACTGTAGCAAGACCACTACCAGTCTGTCAATCTGCTCTTGCACCCATCCAAGAAAGGTTTTGGACACAAACTCATGGTTAATTCCAGATAAAAACACTACCGCCTGGTAAAGTACTCAGTTTGGTTCATCATCAGTTCTACAACTTGCAACTGAATGGGGTCTGCATTCTACAGGCTGCAGACATCTACACTCCTAGATACTGCGCTAGCCTATGCATGAGTCACTCAACCCAGATAGACAGATACAACGCAAGTATTATTACTGACACTGACAACTGACATGTACCTATTTCAGTTTTCATGGTTCGCTCCTGAGAGCGTGGCAATCAGAGGCGCCTGCATTTTGCACATGGGATGTCGTGGCAATTCCTTTCATCTTCAGGTCTCCCGGAAATGGCAATGCTGCTTCCTGAAGTAGCTGCTGCTGCTGCTGCTGCTGCCGCCGGACCGTGCTAAGGTGTTGCTGCTTCAGATGCATTTGCGGTTGCTGGTGCTGGGAGTGGATTTGGAGCTGCTGCAGCTGCTGAGCAGCCAGAAGAGATTGCATATGGCTACGCTGGTAACTTTGTGAATTGACTCCGTACGAGGACAGACCGAACTTTCCCATTTTTCCACTGTTGGCATTAACCTGTCCTGTTGCAATCTTCAGCTGCTGAACCTCATCTCTTAGTCTGTCGTTCAGTGCTACATGTGAACAAGCAATGGTTACAACCCTAAAGATGATAGAACAAAGTCCTCGGCGATAAGCTTTTGTGGTAATTCTAACACATTGGTATAGAGGATATGAATTCTGATTAAAATGCTAAACTTAACTCTGCCAAAAAAGGGTATGGTATGAACCCCGGAGCCTGAGAGTAGATTGTAGCCATGCTCGATGGGAGGGCAGGGCTCGTAGCCGCGGTGCCCTAGTGCGGATGTGGTAGGTGGGGTAAAGAATAGACTGGGAAGATAGATAATTTATTTCTTGCTTGATTGATAATGAACTAGGCATTATGTAGCCCACGTACATGACTCTAGATAGAAAGCATCAACTTGAGGCCTAAGCAAATTAAAAATATTAGAAATAGATCTAATCTTTATATGGAAACAAACCAAATCCTATCACGTAGAGATTGAGGCTTATCTCTAAGCCTAGCCTGCTGCCGCCTGCCCCTTTGCTGCTGCTGCCGCATCTTCAATGGGCCTGGGCTTGGGCCTCCGGTGGTATGTGGATCTCCACACGACATCTCTCCCCTCCTCGACAAACAGCTCGTCCTGGAGCTTGAATGAAGGACACTATTGACGAAATGCAAGAACATCCTCCCACGAAGCATCAGTTGTAGACACGTGCTCCCACTGCATCAGAATCTGCCACATGTCACGGGAGCGCCGAGCACGAACAACACCGAATGGTGTTGGGATCACCTTTCCATGAAGAAGGGGTGGCAACAGAGGAGCTTCTGGAGGTTGTCCTTTGTACCGCTTGAGCAAGCCAAAATGGAACACATCATGAATACGTGCAGATGGTGGCAAGTCCAAGTGGTAGGCAACGTCGTTGATCTTGGAGGCAACACGTTAGGGCCCATAGTAGCAAGGCCTCAGCTCTCCTTTGGCAACACCCGACAGGGAGGCTGCGGTGCGATGGTGGAGGTGAAGCCAAACCTAATCACCCATAGCAAATTGTACATCACAATGCTTGTCGTTGTAAGTAGCACCTGGCGTATTCCTAAGCATGGAGAATACAGGAGCGAACATTTGCCAAAAACAAGTCGCGGTCCTGCAGCTCGCAGTTGACTGCCGAAGTGTGCGACTCGCACCGGCCCATAATCGTGTATGGCGGGTGGTTCCTGACCATATACGACATTGAACGGCGTCATTTTCAAAGCCGAATGATAGGAGGTGTTGTAGCGTAATTCTGCCCAGGGTAACCAGTGCACCCAGTGCACCCATTGACAGGGATGGTCAATTGTCATGCACCATAAGTACGAAGCAATGGTCTTGTTGACGGCCTCCGATCGCCCATCGGACTGAGGGTGGAATGTTGAACTCATGTTGAGTTTGGTACCACACATTAAGTTCAGTTGTCGTTGAATTCAATGGTGAAGTCAAATCCAAAAAGCTTGCTTACCCATTGGTGTAGTGCAATTGTGGATAAGTGTTGGTCAAGGAGGAACTTGAGGGAGTGTGGTCGGTGCGGACGATGAACGTGTGGCCCCAGACGTAAGGCCCCCAATGCTTCATAGCCTGGACCAAGCCGATGAGCTCCCACTCATAGGCCGCCAGCTTCTAGTGTTGTGTGGCGACGGGCCTGCTGTAGAACGTGATCAAGCCGGTCCCTAGGTGAAGGACGTTGCCGAACCCCAACCCTAAGGTGTCGCACTCAATGATGACAGGGGCCATGAAGTCAGGTAGTTGAGGAACGGGCGCTGATGTCAATGCTGCTTTGAGAGCGCCGAAGGCGAGGTCGGCCTCCTCTGACCAGGCGAAGCTCTCCTTTCGCAAGAGTTGTGTAAGTGACGCAGCAATGGTGCCATATTCCCGAATGAACCAGCAGTAGTAGCCGGCCAAATCGAGGAAGCCGCACAGCGCGTGCATGGACTGTGGTATCGGCTAGTCATGAAGGCCTTCCACCTTGGCCACGTCCATAGCGACCCCGTCGGCCAAGATGATGTCTCCAAGGTAAGCCACCGTCTCCCCAAAGAGACACTTGGGCTTCTTGAGGAAGAGCTGGTGTTCATGCAATAGGCGAAACATGGCCCGAACATGGCGCAGGTGATTCGCCCAAGTAGCACTAGAAATCAAAATATCATAAAAAAATACGAGCACAGATCGATGAAGGAATGGGTGCAGAACTTCATTCATCAGTGCATGAAAAGTGGCGACGGCATTGGTGAGGCCGAACGGCATCAGCAAGAACTCGAACGACCCCTCATGAGTGCGGAACCTCGTCTTCTCGATATCTATCAGGTGCATGCGGACTTGATGATACCCTGAGCGCAGGTCGAGTTTGGTGAAGAACTTGGAGTCTTTGAGCTCGTCTAGGAGTTCCTCAACCACAGGGATTGGGAACTTGTCTTTGATTGTCTTGTCGTTGAGGGCGCAATAGTCGAGGCACATGCGCTAGCTCTCGTTGTGCTTCTTGACCAAAAGCACTAGGGCCGAGAACACTGAATTGCTTCGGCGGATGAGCTTCTAGACGTAGCACTATAAATCAAGCTCGTCCTTCTGAAGAGCCGAATAGCGAAACAGCCTTACCACAACCTTCGACGTGCCCGGCAAGAGGTGGATCCTGTGGTCGCGAGCACGAGCCGGTGGTAGTCCAATAGGTTCCGCAAAGAGCGGGCAAACTCCTCTAGGAGCTCGCTTATGAGGTCCAGGCCCTCAGCCGAGTGAAGTAGTGGTGTCGATGCAGGAGAAGTCTCGCTATGCCAGACCACCTAGTGGTTGTTGCGCTGAAATGTCATGGTAAGGTGGTTGAAATCCCAAAGGATAGGGCCCAACGTTCTCAACCATTGGACGCCTAGCACAACATCGAAGCCACCAAGAGGGATGATGTAGAAGTCGATGGCGAAGGAGTCGTTGTCGATGACGACCATCGCGTCGCAGCAAATGTTGCCACTCAGCACCTTGTCGCCAATGCGATAGCGACAGACAAGCTTGCACGTGGTGTAGGTTGGCGCCGACGCGCGCCATGATCTCCGCAACTAAGAAGTTGTGAGTCGAGCCTAAGTCCACGAGGGCAACGAGGTCAACCCCACTGATGATGACGCGTAATCACATGGTCTTGGGGTAGCGGATACCCGTAAGAGCCAACAAAGAAATTTGTGGCGCCGACTCGGTGGGGCTCTCATCCTCATCGTCTGAGTCTACCATGACCTGTAATATGAAATGTTTCTTACAGCATTGGCCAAGCTAGAACTTCTTGTCACAGTTTTAGCAAAGGCCTTGGTTGCGACGCTCGTCCATCTCCATGGGTGTCAGCCGTTTGAACGGCTTTGACCCAACAGAGGCTGATGATGTAGTGCCCTCCCTGGGAACTGCACCGTAGGCGGCTGTGGCGGTGAAGGAGCGCCCTAGGTGTGAGATGATGGGCGGTTGGTGGTGCTGAGGCATTGGCAAGCTCCTCGAGGGACGAGGAGGGACTGTGCGAGGTCCATGGCCTCCTCCAGTGTGGCCGGCTTGTGCAGCTCCACCTGACACTTCAAGGGATCACCGAGTTTGTTGGTGAAGATGTCACGGTCCTCATCGTCCAGTCGCTCTTTACAACATACCAGGATGGTGAGGAATTGCTCCTGGTAGTCCTCGACCGGACATGTCTGCTAGAGGGAGATGAGTTCACCAAGTTGGTTGTTGCGTGAAGGCAGCCCGAACCGAGGCCGATGAGTGTTAAGAAGTCCTCCCACGCCGGCGGTCACACTTGCGCTTGATGTTGCGGTACCATAGCTTGGCGATGCCAATGAGATGATACGCAGCCATCCAGGTCTTGTCAACTTCAGCCATGCTTTGCCCCAAAAAAGTTCACCGCATCGGTTGATCTAGGGTAGCGGGTCCCTCTTACCGTCATAGGTGGGGAACTCTAGTTTGTAGAACCTTGGCGAATGCCCCTCACCGCGGTTCTCCTCGACCGATACCTCCTTGGGGAAGTTGTCGCACATGTTTGAGCAGGAGGCGAGCACCAAACCCTCGTTGCGTGCTAATGACGGTAGGGGAGGGCGCGTTGCGGATAAGGCCGAGAGAAGGCCCTCTTCATCCTCCTTGGTCTAATGCTCCATGTCACGCAGAGACAATGCCATCCTGTCGACCTTCGCGTTAGAGGCCTCTGCTTTGGCGAGGAGCACGTCCAACTGCCCGATGATTGAGTCGACCGCCTAGCTCACTTGTCGGTAGATCTCCCAGCTGAGATCAGCCTGCAGAGCCTCCTGGAGTTCACTGAGCCAGAGCCCATCGATCTTGTCGTCGGGGTTCATGGTGACAAGCGCGGTAGAGAACGTCGACTCTCATACCAAACCGAGCGTAGATTGTAGTCGTGCTCGATGGGAAGCCGAGGCTTGTAGCCGCAGAGCCCCAGAGCGGATGTGGTAGGTGGGGTAAAGAATAGACTGGGAAGATAGATAATTTATTTCTTGCTTGATTGATAATAAACTAGGGGTAGGCAATACATAGCCCACGTACATGACTCTAGATGGAAAGCATCAACTTGAGACCTAAGCAAACTGACAACGTTGAAAATAGATCTAATCTTTACGTGGAAACAAACCAAATCCTATCACGTAGAGATTGAGGCTTATCTCTAAGCCTAGCCTGCTGATGCCTGCCCCTTTGCTGCAGCAGCCGCATCTTCAATGGGCCTGGGCTTGGGCCTCCGGTAGTATGTGGATCCCCACATGACAGGGTACAAGACCAATAATAGCCTTTGGATCTCCAGATGAGGAAAAAGAAAAATTCCAGGGAAATGCAAAAGAAGATCACTAGAACTTTTCACAATGTATGCAAGAAAATAGGTAGAAATGTAGAATTTGGAACATCAAGTAATTTGCAGTTACGGAAGGACATAATGTCAAACGAGCATGGCATGAAGGCCCACTTCTTTCTGAAACATATTTTTATTAGCTTCTAATTTGTGATGCAAAGAAAACTTGAATAAAAACTTACCATCCTGCAGCCTGACCTCTTGCTCCACTGTTTGCACTCGCAGCTTCAAATCACTATTTTCACTTGTTAAACCAGACGTATCTCTCTGCATCATACAGATAAAAAAAGGATATACTCATGGAAAACCAAAAGGCAAGTTCTTTGAAAAACAACAAAATCTGCAACATATTTACAGTATATATATGTAGAACTACAAATAGTACAAAATATTTACTTACAACTATTAAACAAACAGAAGAAAAAAAGTACGACTGATCGATATTTCCAGAACAAGATTGATCGATATTTCCAGAACAAGTTTGATCGATATCCAATAGCTTCACTAGTTATATGTCCAAAACATATATTGACATGTTGATAACCAACAAATAACAATTTTAGTAACCACATGCAGACAAAAAAGGTAGTCTACAAGATAAATTGGTAAAACATTCAACAACTGAACAAGCAAACTGTGACAACAGTTGGAAATTCTAATGGAATGCTTGAAATATCTTGAAAGCATATGCATGTATTGAAATACCTAAATATTTTCTATTTCTGTAGATTTAAGATAAGGTAAAGCCAAATAAATAACCTGTAACATGGACAACTGAGCTGATAGTGTAGTTGCTTCTGTTTGGAGAGTCTGTACTTTTCTCTCAAGCTCTGCAATGTAGCGCATCTTTCTTTCTTTTGACCTAGCAGCTGACTGGCGGTTTGCCAAGATCCTAAAATGATTCGACAGAGAAAAAGTTAAGATAAATTAATCCAAGTAGTAAGCACTAATCCCAAAATGCCCACACATGATCAATAAACCACCTAGGTGCAACAACATAATTGGAGTCAAATAAAATTACATGACAAAGACACATCTGGATTGTTGTGGCAAACAATCAGATCAAGAAATTACTCTAATAATTTGAGGAGATTAACTTGCATATGTCCAAAATTTGTACTTAGTACCGGTGAAAAGGCTAAATTACTAAATTACAGTGGTAAAGCTCTGCTCTCCTGTGGCCTCCCTCAAAGAAAGGGAATGCAAAAAGTTCAAATACAAAACTGTACTGACAATGACATCACATATAAATACATTTCTCTAATTCACTAGCGAACTAACTATAAGGCTAGTTTGACTTACTGCAGGAAAATGAAGTGCTCATTTACATCACCATTAACATGTGTTAAAATGCATATCACACCCTAGAGGTAAGAATAAGACCACAGAGAACCAGCACAGCTTTCATTTTAGCTTCCGTGCATTTTAAGCACTAGCTTCACTGACACTATATACGGTCCGCGATACCGTATTCTGTTTTATCAGTAGTACTAGGACCTAAAAGAGCAGTAAGGTCTCATGTCAACATATGATTCCTATTTCCTCCTCGCTAAGAACATATGATTCCAGATTCCACAACTTTCTTCCCTTTCACACTTATTCCTGTGACTCCTTTTCGAGGAGGCAACTTTCCTTAAAATTAGTAACACCTCGTTAATCAGTCCCCGTCAAACGCCGCAATCAATATCCTATTCGACTATTTCTGCCGACCGAGAATACTACGAAGGAATCCCTACTACAAAAGGTGTTGGTTCACTTGCCATGCTCTTAGGCTAGTCTCACCTCTTGGCGCGCTTGGGGTCAACGAGAGCGAGCTCCGCAAGCTTGGCATCGGAGATGGCCTTCTTGGCGTCCGCGCCTGCCCTCCCCGCCATCCCTGCGGCGGCGGACGCAAGCGACGTGGAGCCGTCCATCGACATGCTGTGCTGGTGCCGCGGCCGCGCGGGCATCGGCAGCGGGTACGGCGCGGGCTCCAGCGGCTCGGCGAGCCCGCCGCCGGCTTCGAGGAACATCTCGAACATCCTGCTGTGGCCTCCGCCCCCGCCGTTGCCGCTGGCCCCCTCCTCGTCCTCATCATACTCTTCCTCGTCGTCGTCGTCGCCGCCGCCGCCGCCGACGTCCCCGACAACGCCGAGGTCGGCGTCGAAGGCGAGGTCGTCGGGGAGGGCGGTGGCCCCGAGGAGGATCTCTGACTGCGCGCGGCGGTGCCTCGCCGCGCGGCGCGGGGGGGAGTCCGGTATCATCTCGGCGACGTCGCGCGACGTCGACCCCGCGGCGGAGGTGGAGGCGGAGGCGGGTGGGACGTCCATGGAGGGGGACAGGGAGATCTGCAGCGGGAGAGGGGAATGCGGGTGACTGCGCCGGTGGGGAGCGGAGGGAGGAGGCGGCGGAGGGGGCAGGGAGACGAGGGGGAGGAGAGGGGAATGGGGAGGCTGTAGCTTAGTAGGAGGGGCAGGAGGAAGACATGCTGGGGCGGAGCTTTGACCGAGGGATTGACTCAGCGGAGAAAGAGGAGGAGGAGGAGACGAGGTGGGGCACGAGTGGGCGGCGAGTGGCTGCGGCGGCATGGTGTTGTGCAGTGCAGGGGCCAGCTGTTGTCTCGGCCACTGCTCCGGACGGACTCTGCTGGGCTTGGAAATCTCCGGTGATTCTCAACTCTCTGGTTCGGTGCCTCACTCTACAGCAAGAATTCGGAAGCCTGGGGTCGCTTCGCCTACAGCTCAAGCCTCGATGGCTCAATGCTACCACATGCTTAGGACGTGTACAACAATGTCATGCTGCGTGGACCTTATTTGATCGCTCCAAATAGTACTAAGCACACTGAACTTTGAGAACTTTAGTAAGGATGAATCGAGGGGCACATTTTACAGTTCAATGCAGAATATGCCCTTGTTTTTAAAATTGTTTTGAGCAGGTAGCTGATGGAAGAACTACAGTTTGCAAAGTTCCGTTGCGAGGCCCAGTATGGTCTTTTAAGCGCTCGGTAATATTTCATCTCTCCCCGCGTTGTGACGACTTGAGCATCCGATGAAAATATCCAACATTTACGCGTACCAAATAGGCATCAACCAAAGAGAACCTTACTCTGATCAAGAGAGCCTGACTTCCTACTGCAATGCAACAATGACAAGTAGATAACTGATTTAAGAGAGCTGCACAGAACAATTCAAGGTAAGGCTACTCCCATCCCATCATATTAGGCTAAACAGCTATAGATTACAAAGCATGCCAGAGTTGGAAGCTGATACTGCTGTAGAAGCAACCCTTGGTAGATCGGTACATGTTCCAACCGCCTGATTTGAGAACAGTTGGAAGAACAACATCTAGATGGAACATGTAAAAAAAGGGAAAGGACGAGGAAGAGCTACAAAATGAACGAACAAGGACCAAGGCTGGCATTTTTATTTTAGCTGCCTATCTAAACAAGGGCTCTTGAGACTACAGAGGATATATTTCATTCACTATCTCTACTGCATAGGTACAGTTGGCCTGGGGAGTATCGAGTTGACGAGCTCCTCATTTATCTTCACAGGCAGGGGTGGCATCTGCTTCATGATCTCTGGAGCATCGTTCATCCTGCAAGCATGTTGTATGAGAATTACAACTTGAATTTTGGAATCGTTAAACAAATTTCAGACAAACTTCTTTATACAAATGAAATGTTATAGGCATCTTGAAGGGTGCGGGCATTTGGTTATTTCTTTAGACCAAAGAGTAGACGAGCTCCAAGAATGGATTTGGTTAACGAGACGGATCTTTGTGTTCTTGATTTTCTCATAGAACCTTGGAAGGGCGTACTTCTCACAAGAACATGACCTGATTGAAATAAGTTTCTTGTAGCAATGGTAGTAACAATGACTAGCAGATGACTCTAAATAAGACAATTCATCTACAGTGAAGACCACACTACAGTGTCAGCTCAGGAAAAATGAATGACATATCTTTTCTGTACCCGACACTGCAGAGAGAACTGTCCTGACAAACTCTGATGTCCACATATGATGCATTGCCTATGGCAAAAGAAATGACAGACCCTACAGACAAACATTTTCCTTTTCTGTATACGATACAAACTGATATTAGTGTGCCTACTGATAAAAGGATCTAAACTGATATTAAATTAGCAAATAATAACAAAAATGTTTGAATTGATGGCATGGATTCATCATTCAAAATTTCCCAAATTCAACAAGACAAGGGATTGAAAACATACTCTTTCAAGACCCTGAGTATGTTATCTCGAGTTTGGCACAGCAGAGAAATGTTATCCTGTATCTGGAGATGGAAAATTAAGAACAAGTGAATACAGCTAGTATACAAGCTAGATGTAACAACATAAATCAAAGGGAAATTACAGGATTTTAGAGCATTAGGATCAGATAAAGAATACTCATTTGCATAAATCATCACCAAAAGACAATCTTGATTTTTTCTATATAAAAAAAATTACCTGCATGGTGCCAAGGTTTGTTGATATTTGACTCAAAACTTGGGCATTAGTTTCAAGGAGTTCTCCTGTTGGACCTCCAATTGCTGCAGAAAGGCGATAAAGGTGAACTCAGCAAGCCAGTATCTAGGACATCAATGCCAATAGTCACAATATTGGAAACCTCAAGAAGAATTACTCTTCAAAAGAAAAGCATCAAATAGAAAAACAGCGTCACAAGATATGTCAAGCAATTAATGCGTACATAGATCTGTAGATTCCGACAATATTGTTGGACTTTAACATTTAAAAATGCACAGAGGGTCTCGTATCGTTGTCCTGGGAGGTGACTGCAACTTTACTGCTCCACCAGGGGAGCTATGCCACCGGAGGGCCACCTCAAAGCCAGGTGGCCACCATCGGATCCGCCATCAGCACTGCCGCTTCGCCATCTGAGCCTCATGTTATTTTGTTGCGACCACCCCGTACTGTCGCCGAGCACGAGCATGCCTCTGATGAGAAGGCCCGTGTGGACACCATCGTCGAGGGGCTCAGATCGAGTGCCTCTCCACCGCTGGCTCTTTCTCCAAGAACATGACAGTAGATGACCTCATCGTCACCTCGCTCTCACTTATCTGTGATGTGTGCAAATGCCGCTCATTTGACGTGGAGCCATCAAGGCCTTCGTCCATGCCCGCCACTACAGCTTGAGGACGTGTTGTCTCGCCGCTAGGGGTGTAATGTTATGGCATGGTGTCATGTGAGTCGCCCCACCGTCTGGGCCCATGCAGGTCAAGCAAGGGGCAGCAGATCATAGAAGAAGAATCATTTTGAGAAGGATACACCAAACGATTCCCCCCGACATGTGAAGAATCATATTTGTTATGCTTTGAATGAATGGATCCATATCTAACATAGCAGAATCTTATGTGACCGAGATTCTAACGACTGATCTCCAATGATGATTGAGGCATCAACAAACGCCAACACCTGACAAAGGATGTTAGATACCAAAGGCAAAGGGAACTGCATACGCCAGTACAAATCCAAAGGCAAAGGGAACTGCATACGCCAGTACAAAATATTTGTCTTTAGTTCAAACATTGCCTGGAACCAGCTGGCTCCACATTATTGGTCAACCAGGCTATTGACAACTGAATCAAGTTGTCTTATAGCACAGCCAAGATGCACGTATCATATCGTAATGATTACTTTTACAGTGATGGGTAATGTGATATTGTGATTATAATCAATGACATGAAAACATTTATTGCAGATGAGCAGGTTATCACTTTACACTTCATGCAACACATACGTCCTACATTGCAGCAAATAAAAATATGGACCAAACAGCAATTGGAAACAACTGAGAAATAATTCAATGGAACATCAATACGAGTTACCTTTGGATGAAATTTCGTCATCATCCATGGGCAGAGCTGGAAGGGGGTATGGAGGAACATTAGGCCTTCCAGCTATATGAACAAGTGGTTTCGATGAAGAATCTGAAACCTTCTCCTGCAGCACAATGAGTGGCTGTCAGTGTAAAGCTTATCAAAATTCAAAATGGTGTGCATTAGCTACACAAGGGATGGGGAAGGAGGGGACTATGAACTTTTGTTTATTTCTTGATTGATGAAAAAGGATAACAATGTCGTGCTTATATAGATGGCCACCTAACAAGGGTATCTAATGCATACTAGGATAATATCGTATCCAACCTATCCAACCTTAAAAGTAAGCACCTAATAACTTACTGATATGAAGATATGCATCCAACTAATACAGTTTTGACACAACAGAGCAGAAAGGTCAGTGTTACAAACCAGAAGCCCAAATTTGATTTTATGAGTTATCACCCTTAAGAGAAGTCAAACACCAGTATTTGTATGCTTTGCTTCTGAATAAATATAATCATAAGAAACCAAAAGTCTTAAATGGACTTCATGTCATCGCATACCAGCTCTAGAAAATAAGACATAGCAGAGCATGTTTCCAAGTAAATAAACATAAATTCTCAACACGTACAATTTTCCTTTTGCAGAACTACTAAAAATACCAAGTGAAGTGCTAAATTCTGTTAACATGTACAAATTAACATGCCACATTCTCAGATTTTTGGGCTGAAAATCAATAAAGCAAGGGCCAGGTTGCAATTACAAAATAAAAGTGGCCACTTGAAATATGATATATCTTGCACATTTCATCCCAAACATAAATCCATATCCTAGGAAACTTATATGCCAGCAATGTTCTATATGCCAAACTGAAATCAATACTGTGAGTTGCATCCAATGTCCTGCCTCCTAATGTACAGCCGAGAAAGGAATGTGACATAATTGCACTTATAATACGGATGATCTACTAGAACCAGATTAACTTTACATATACATTGCAATGCATGGTCATGGATGAGGTTTTAGCTGAAATTTTCGGTGGATTATTGAATATTTAACAGGTACTAGTAGATCTAATATGTTCGAGTTTGGAAGGAGATGGTCCTGACTTCTGAGTTTGGGAAACTATCACTACAATTCGTTAGCTGATTTGTAGGAACCAATCAATGACATGCCAGACTATGAACTTATTAAAGCATCAATTTTCCAGCCTATAATATAGCAGAAAATGGATGGACAAACAGAAAATATTTGGAAAAACCTTTTTGTCCTTGCTTTTCTTCACAGAGCTGTGGTCCTCTTTCTTTCTTTTACCACTCTCCTTTTTCTGCAGGTCAAATGCATAACCTCAAATCATTGCTGAAACCCAGTAAAGAGACTGGGTACCATGATACAAGGAATACACAAGATGAATGCCAAGTCTATAGTACTCACATTCATCCATCTACACCGCAAAGCCACATCTCGAACTGTTTTCTCTGGCAACTTCATGGCTATTTTTGCATAACGAATGACGGGTGCATCGGATGCATACCTGCAAGAAAATAATGAGGGACATCAATGGAACCGTAAGGTGCTAAAATTATGTCGCGCGCAGTTAACAGACTCCTAGTGCCCCCTCACAACGTTATTGAGGCAAAGCTATTTGCAAGCCCAAAAGTGCAATCTTGATTCTGCTGTCATTTTGGTTGCAACGAGGCGTCTCCATGCCTCGCGAATAGGAGTTGTACTACATTATACAGCTATGGAGAATTCGCGTAACATAGTGTGACAGGATAAAGCAGGTCTAAACAGGCAGGGAATAAAGGGTGGAAGGAAAAATATTCTCAGAACATTATCCACTTGTCCACTGAGAGGAAAGAAGTTTGCTTAATCTGAACGGAACAGGAGGTAGTGGCAATTTGTAGTCTCCGCTACACTATAACAAAGTGGCAATTTGTAGTCTCCGCTACACTATAACAATCTTACTTGATTACCCAAAACTAGCACCAATTCTAACCAAGAGTCGGAAGTAAGAACTCAAACCCTCCACCCAATCCGAATTACCGAACGTCCAAACACGCGTAACCTTGCAAACCAGCGACTCACTTAATGAGCAGTTCGTCGAGAATGGCCTGCTCCTCAGACGACCACTCCCGCGCCAGGCCAGGGTCGTGCCGGAGCGCCGCCGCCGTGCCGCCAGGGCTAGGGTTTCCTCCTCCTCCTCCTACACCTCCACCTCCGCCTGCACCGCCGCTGGAGTGGGACCCGCTCTGCGCGGCGTCGCTCGCAGGCGGCGGGTGGCCGTTGGCGCCCATGCCTCCCAATTGGCGCGAATATTTGTGCTCCCTTCGGGAAGCTGCTTCTTCTGAGCTGGTGCTGGGGGAGCCCCTGTCTCTCTTCTTCCCGCTACGAGTGGATGTGGGGAATAAAGAAAGGGTTTTTCCTTTCTTTCCGGGATCTTTTTGATCGATTTGGGGATTTTGTCGTAGTAAAGCAAATGCCATTAGATTGCATTACATACTGGACGAAGCCATATCCCTCGCCACAGTTTCCAGTATAAGGGGAACAACATTGTCTGCTTGCATATCTTCATACAAGTCTAAGGAGCAGCCATACTTGGCTAGAGAGTGCGATGCCTTGTTACATTTCCTACTGGCAAAAACAAAACTACATTGATCAAAGTTCTGATTAAGAAAGTTCCTAAGATCCGCCATGGCATTACAGACAATAGATCGATCAAGATCATTTTCCTCCACCCCTTGTTTCAGTAGAAGAGAATCGGTCTCAAAACAGATGGTTCTGATTCCTCTTGAGGCTGCTAATTGAGCACCTCGGATAGCAACTAAGATTTCAGCATGTAGAGGGTTTATGGTATTCTCCAGTTTGCCAGCTCCACAGGCTTTCACAATCCCATATGGTCACGTATTACAGCTCCCTATCCTCCAGAATTTGTTTCAGAAAAGAAAGCGCCATCAACATTGATCTTTAGTTCATTTAGTTTGGGAGGACGCCAATGGTTTTGTCTTGTCTGCTTCGTTTCGTTTCCTTTCCTTTCAAAAAAGTTTGGCAGTAATCATTAGTTTGTTTCAAAATAGTATGATATAAAACATCATTGTTTCTAGATTTACCTTCCTCCCTAATGTTATTTCTTTCAGTCCACCATTGTCAAAGAAGAACTACCACCAACAGTTTCTTTTCACCTTCCAAGCTCAGGATTTCATTCACAAACTCAGTGGCTGATTGTTTTTTAATGAGCTTTATCCTTATCTCCTCCATATTCAGCATCTGCCAAATGTCAGCTACTCTCTTGCATTTGAGAAAAAGATGACCTCCATCCTCAAAATGCCTCTTGCAAACTGGGCAGATCTTCTCAACTTCTACTCCCCTTCTCCTGAGATTCATGCAGATTGCCAAGGAGTTGTGGGCTATTCTCCAAATAAAATGTTTCATGTGGTTCGGGCACCCTAGTCTCCAGATCTTACTCCAGTTAACCTCCTGTCCTGCAAGCATTGATGAGGAGCTTGCCAATCCCCTCTGGCTTCTCCTCATTTCATCTTCAACATACACCCAATAGGCAGTTTTGACAGAAAACATACCTTTCGAATCAGCATGCCAAGCCGGCCTGCCCTCAGAATCAATATTTATTGGGATGTTCAGAATTATTCTCGCATCTTCTGCCCAAAAGGTTTGCTCCACCAATTGCCTATTCCATTCACCCGTACTTGAATTTATCAGATCAGCTACAGTGATCAGGTTGTTATCTCCTTTTGGAGTACAGGGTTTTCTTGTGAAATTCCTTGGTATCCAGGAGTCTTCCCAAATGTTCACCTTTTCACCATCCCCTATTCTCCAAATAAGTCCTTTTTCAGTAAGTCTATACCTTTTAGAATGCTTCTCCAAGTGTAGGACATCCCCTGCATAGCCTTCGCTTCTAGCACTGAACCATTTGGATAGTATTTTGCTTTTAGCACTTGAGCACATAGTGAATCTGGGTTGTTTAGAAGTCTCCAGCCTTGCCTAGCTAGCATAGCTATGTTGAAGGCGTAGAAATCCCTAAACCCCAGTCCTCCTTCTCCTTTTGATCTGGTCATTTTTCCCCAACTAATCTAGTGAATTTTATTGTCCTTCTCTTGGTTGCTCCACCAGTACCTGGCTATCAAAGAGGATAATTGTTCACTTACCGTTCTAGTGATTTCAAAGCAGCTCATAGTGTAAGTTGGTATCGCTTGGGCTATAGCTTTGATAAGGATTTCTTTGCCTGCCCGAGACAACATCCTCTCTTTCCATCCTTGTATATTCTTCCAAACTCTTTCCTTAAGAAATTAAACATTTTGACACTTGATTTTCCCACGTGTACTGGGAGTCCTAAGTATTGCTCATTTGTTGTTTCACCACTTGTTCCCAAAACTTCCAAGACGTCCTTTCTGCATTGGTTCGTGGTGTTTTCACTGAAAATGACTATGGTCTTATCTCTATTGATGGTTTGTCCTGACAGTGATTCATACAGTAGCAGAATCTCTTTCAGCTTCAAAGCATCACTTCTTCTCGCTCTGCATAGGACCAAGGAGTCGTCAGTGAAAAATAGGTGTGATATACTGGGAACATATTGACAAATTCGAACTCCTTTCAAAGTGCCTTCTGCCTCAGCTTTGTACAGTAGGGTTGAGAAAGCTTCAGCACAAATGATAAACAGATAAGGGGATAGGGGGTCCCCTTGTCTTAGCCCTTTTTGTGGCACAATTTCTTCTGAAAGCTCACCATTCACCTTAAAACGATATTTGACTGACTCCACACATTTCATTATTAGCTCTACAAAGTTGTTGCAGAAACCCAACTTGATCATCATTGTTCTTAGGAAGTTCCATTTCATTCTGTCATATGCTTTGCTCATATCTAGCTTGATTGCCACATACCCATCCTTCCCTTTCCTTTTATTCTTTAAGAAATGCACAGCTTCATAAGCTAGCAACACATTATCAGTAATAAGCCTTCCTGGAACAAAGGCACTTTGTGAAGGGGAAATAATATCTGATAATATGATTTTCAACCTTCTGGCAAGGACTTTTGCAATGATTTTATACACTACATTACACAAGCTTATTGGCCTTAGATCTCTCACCTTGTCAGGTTGTTTAACCTTGGGGATAAGAACTACCATTGTCTTGTTCCACTCTTGAGGTATATTACTTTCATTCAGGGCAGTCATAACCTCATGGGTAATTTTATCCCCAATTAGATGCCAGAACTGTTTGTAGAAAATCGCAGGTAAGCCATCAGGTCCAGGCGCCTTTAGATCACCTATTGAGTCGATGCCTTCTTTCACTTCGGCCTCCGAGAATGGCTTCATAAGGAATTCATTCATCTCTGGTGTAACCCTCTATTGCACTTCATCTAGGAAATCTGGAGGGATAGAAGGATGATTGGATTTGAACAGGTCAGAGAAATATCTTACAACGACCTTCCGTTTCCCTTCTTCAGTTTCAGCCCAGCCACCTTCTTCATTCCTAAGTTTCTTTATACAGTTCCTCCTTCTTCTTTCTTTTACCACAGCATGGAAATAGGCCGTATTCCTGTCTCCAAATTGGAGCCAATTTTTGTGCGCTCTTTGCCTCCGGTGCATTTCTCGTTGGTCTTCCAGCCTCTCTAACTTTTCTTTCAGGAAGCCTTCTTTTGTAACTGACTATGGTGTGATTTGAATTCTCCTACAAGCTTCAAGTTCACATTTTATCTTCTTTATTCTTCTTTCCATATCACCCAACACATTCTGGTCCCACTCCTTTAATTTTATAGCAACCCTTTTGAGGTCCTCCATAATACCTCCACGCCCTAGAGGTTTTGTTTCTTTCAGGGCTTCTGCCACCACCTTCTCACAATCTGGTTCAGATAACCATTTGGCTTCAAATTTGAAAACTTCCCCTCCTACTCGATTCTTTGGTATTTGTATGGGTTTTTCCGTGCTAATTATCACCGGACAGTGGTCAGAGTGATGGGGGTCACCATTAATCACTTTGTATTCCATAAATTTATTCCTCCAACTTGTATTAGCCACTGCTCTATCCAATCTTTCACGAATATACCCTTCACTCGTGTGGCTGTTGTTCCTCCAGGTAAACTTGTCTCCTTCAAAGCCCAAGTCTGCAAGTTCACAATGCTCCAAAGCTTGTCTGAATCTATCCATGAGGTCCTGGTCTCTTCTCCTGCCACCCTCCTTTTCATGTTCAAAGAGAATTTCGTTGAAATCCCCGGCTACCAACCAAGGGAGATTCATTTGATTGTACAAGATTTTTAAGAGTTTTCATGTGAGATGCTTTCTTTCAGTTCTAGCTTCTTCATAGATACCCGTGAATCTCCATTTTCCTACATCCTCTCCTTTAATCTCCACGTCAATGTGATACTTTGAAAAATTCTGAAGAGTTACATTTATTTCATATTTCCAAAATATGGCTATTCCCCCACTCCCTCTTCCATCGCAGCTTCTTGCCCACATATTGGTTAAGCCAAGCCTCCACCTTAACCTTTGCATTTTCTCCTTGCATGCCTTTGTCTTTGCCAGAAATAGAATGTCTGGGTCTTCTGACTTCTGGAGGTCCAGAAGGCCCCTAACTGCCAGGGAGTTGCCTAATCCCCGGCAGTTCCACACTATTAGCTTCATTTGGTCTCGCAGGGCTGTCCTGGCAGCCCCGCGCTCACTTCGGTTGAAATGTTTGCAGCAGATTCCTCCTTATCCACTGTATCCTCACCTTTTTGTTCCTTTGGTTAATATCCTCCAGCATCTCAATCTCCATCGGTTCAGGCCCTCTCTTCCCTCCAATCCGGACTCCCACACTTCCTTCAACGCCTTTTATGCTTCTACTCTGTCTCCTGTACTTTCTCATCACTGTTTCTTTCACTTCAGCATGTACCTTTTCCTGACTTTCCTCTTTTCCTTTTCCCCTACCTTCTGTTTGTTTTGTTTGATTGCTGTTTGAAGTTGTGATACCTTAACCTCCTTCTCTATCTCCCTTGTTCTTGTATCAGATTCGTTGTCTTTCGAGCCTTCTTCCCCCTGAGTTAAACTTCAGAGATTTCTTACTCCTAGAGGCTATTGTTTCATCCATCCCCTATTTTCTGATAGGGCTTGATACTTCACCCTCTTCTTTTCCAGCAATTCTAGTATCCATTTTCCTCCAATTTGGGCCATCACTGCCTGATTTGCTTTGGCTTTCTCTACTCCCCGTACTGCTAGATTTCCAAAAGGAATCATACCTGTTTCTCAGGTATTTGCCTTTCTCCTCCTCCTGTCTTCTAGGCCCTGGCCTCGACATTTTTGCCCTCAGACTCTTCCCAAACTGTTGTTTTTCTCCTTTCTTCAGTTGAACTGAACAATCTCTATCGCAATGACCAATGACCCCACATGTATAACAAAAATCCGGTAAATATTCATACTGAAATCTTACCCATCTCCTTTTCTTATTCTCCTCCTCTTCCTTATCTTGCATAGTTCTTTCCCCTCCTCTGTTACTTCTCAGCTCCTCATCCTCTACATCTTTCTCATCCTCCTCTTCCAGATCCAAAAACATTCCTCTCATTAGAGGCTTACGAATGTCAATTCTGACTTTAACTCTAATAGAAGCCCCAATAGCCCAATCATCCTCATCTGTCTCCACTTTTAGCAGTTTACCTATGGATTCCCCTATCAGCTCTCTTGTTTCTCTGTTCATGGTTTCAAAGGTTAAACCCATTATTCTCACCCAAATTGGAATGTAGTTAAATTGCATTTCCTCCAGTGATTTCTTCTCATCAAACTCCTCCACAACCAGTAACTCCTAATCAAAGTTCCATGGCCCATCCTCTACTGCCTTTCTTTTCCCCGCTACATCTCTAAAGGTGAACAAGAATCTATTTCCCCCAAGTTCCTTGCATTCCACTCCATACATTGGGCTCCAAATTTCCCCCAAAGTGCGCTCCAAAGCTGAAGCCCTAGCTGGCCTTTCCGAGAAAAGTTTAGCAAGTACCTGTAGAGGGTGCGGTTTCCCTCTACTCCCTCCTTTCTTCGTGATTTTGACTCCTTTCTGTTCCGCCTCCGAGAGATGAAGCTCCTTCAGCATTCCTTCCACTCGATCCATAGGACCGAGTAAGAGGAGTCCCGCACCTCTCCGCTAGGGCTTTGAGGTACAAGGATTTCAGCTAGGGAAAGAGATTTACGACCGCGTGTCCTAGCACCACGCGAAATGCTAAAGGGAGAAGCAAATCTAGGGCTTTTAAAGCCTCTCAAACCTGGAGAACCTCACAGGATCTAGGATTTGGGCGGATTTTGGTGATTGGATGGAGAAAGGGGAAAGGGGAAGGGGAGACGGGAATGGGGAAGACTTGGAGACTGAATTGTGGGTAGGGGATGCCCTGGACGATGGAGGGGCCACCGTGGGGACGCAAGATCCCCACAGCAGTGGGTGATTTTGTGTTGGAGAGGATCAAAAATCTGACAAAGATCGGAGGATCCCGCCGAAGAAACACTAGGGAAAGGTTCGCCTACGCGTCGCCACAGCGGGGACTTACCGTCACACTCAGTACGGACCAATGCTTCGAATTTTGTAGTAGTTGTTTGCACTGTACGAGGCCGGTTTTGAGGGAACAATCTAGCACTATTTTAAGCGGAACATCCATCTAACGGCTGGATCTGAGCCTTCAACCACCAGATCTCCTTTAATTTCTTTCCGGTTGAGGCAAGGGCATAGCAGGGAGAAAGGATCTACACGGCGAAGATGGCGGTAGTGCCACCTTTCCCGAACAGGTTTACGACCTTTTGATAGTTGCAGAGAAAGGCCGGAGGCAGCACCGATGGCGATGGTGGAGGATGATAGGGTGGAGCCACAGAGCGGATCGAGGACGCCACACGTCTGTGGTTGAGGTGGGTAGGATGGTTGGTGGGGTAGGAAATCAGGCAACAGACTAAGTGACAGGTCTACCGTTGGCTCCAGGGGTGGGGATAATGGACAAGGCTCACAAAGTTGCGACAAACATGGCGGCCACCAAGGTAGGTGGCGCAAGTGATATTAACGGAGGAGGAAGAGGATGGAGTAGTGGCCGTACTATATAGGTGCTATACCATTAGAATTGAGTTCGCTTCATAGATTCCTCGTATTCAAATATTAACTATTGCCTATATTAGAGTAGAGCATACTACCTCAGCTCAACTCCTATGAGTGTCAACACAAAGAAAAGGTACCCCTAGGAGGAAAGGGAGGGGACACGTGGCTGAGTGTAAAGCTCGTAACTTCCATGTATCCTTGTTATTGCTTTGAGCATGAAGAAGGTATCATGAGACCACTGAGGATATTGATGGAGGATAGTAGTGTCCCATTGGCACCCGATAGGAGGTGTAGATACAAACTATGAGCCATTGTGCACCCGTCAACAAGAAACTTTGATAGGTGGCATTGCAAGGAGACCGCTCGAGGATGAGCAAAGATTGTGGCCTGAGGTATGACGACCTGGAGGTCAATAAGGAGCCACCCAAAGAAGATATGGAGAATGAAGTAGCCTTTGTTTGACTATATATGTTTCAGTGGAGCTTAAGAGAAATAGACCGGCAATAGGGAAGAAGAAGAAACCATCGACCTGGATACACCTGGAAATCCTAGAGCTAGGACCTTCATTTCCTCTAGAAAAGTCTTAAGACAACATAGGAAATATATTCATTGATTTCTAGAAACTTGAGTGATTATTAGGCCCCAGCGCAAAGCCAGCTACCGCAAAAGCGATACCAATTTCGACACTAATGACTACAACTAGAACCATAGTGGTCAAGTAATAGACAACAGTTGTAATGAACCAGCTACATAAACCATGATGTAAGTGAGAAACTTGATGGTCAAAATAAATAAAGTGCATTTGCATATCATGTCATCTCTGCATTTAGGATAATTAAAACAACCCTAATAAAAACATGCAACAATTGACCTAGTTTCAATCCTAAATAAAATTGTTAAATAAAAATATCCAAATGTCCCCATCATAATTTTAATAGGTCTCATACACCTCAAAAAAAGCCTCTAAAATGTTTCAAGTGATTTGGAATAAATATGCATATTTGAATATAAAGTGCTATTTAAACAAGTTCTAAATTGGCCGAACTATAATATATTAATTGAGTGAAGTTTCCTATATTAAAAATTCATGAAATTTTATACTTGTGGATCATTTTATCACCTGAGCATGAATATAAATTTTCATGAATTGCGAAACAATATTTCACCTACTTACAGTTCAAAACTAAATTAGGGAAAATGAGACTTGTATTTAAATAACAGTCAAATATAGATTATTGAATTTGAGAAAATTCTCATAGGTCACAAATATCCTAAAGACCCTTTAAGAATTTTTCTAGATTTTAAACTTAGCTTTGGTCTCTAAATAATTCAAATACTAAAAACTAGAAATAAAAAAGAAAAAGAAAAGGAGTCTTACCTCCGTGGGCCGAAACCCGGCCCATCTTCCCTCCACAGTGGTCCGAGCCTACATTTTTCTTCACCCACATACGCCTTCCCGCGCCTGACTGAAATACGTCCTCGACATAGGGAAGCGTCCTTGGACGCTGCCTCCTCCTCTCACTAGTGAGCGGGGCTCGCTCACTAGGTATTCTTCTCCACGCGTCCAGACGGGCAGCGAGCAGCGCTAGAGCACGGGAGTGGGTCGGCGATGGCTACCTACTCCGTTGGCATGCCATCATTGTTGTCGTTGTCTCCGGTGCATGCATTCATCACTCCGCAACTGTCACGTCCTCCAATGGCACTAATCTTTGTTAGGGCCTACGAGGAAGTAGCCTTGGAGCTCTCCGCCTCTAACCCTCCCTCTCTTGGTTTCCTCACTCTCCCTCGCTCATTCCTCTCTAGACGATGCTATCACGATTTGCTCTGTGTCCCGTATCTTCCTATGCAAGAGTCTGAGCTCGCCTTCGAGCCAATTTTTGGGAACATGCACAACATTCAAGCCTTGAAAGTGCATCTAGGCCTCCTAAATGGATTGTGGTGATTAATGACAAATAACTAAGGGACTAATGCTTTTATTGAGTATGTACCCAGGTTTAAGATTCTCAAGTGAAGTTTAACCGTCATGGACAACCCCCCAAAAGATTGGAAAGAAGACGACAAAAGTTCATCAAGAATATATCTTTCTCCTAGGGTTTGTTGTGATTTGGATAATCACATTTAGAATAGGAAAGGTCATACTATAAAGAGAGGTTCGTCGAAATGCTAGTGAGAAATCTTAGTGCTCAAAATTCTCAACACATGGATTAAATCTTCAAATTTTTTATCTCCATCCTCAATAGAGAGAGCTACTATTTCCAGTGACTTGGAGTATTCGGAGGTGCCCGAAGTGTCCATACATGCATCAGAGACGTTGAACAGAGTCTCCACGAGCGTTGCTCTAGAAATTCCATTTCACTATCTCATTCAGAGCGTCTAGACACATGTCCGGAGTGTCCCAGTCACCAAAGTCTCGGGAGGCCCTTCCTCCGGGGGTTCCATTTCACTGTCTCGTGTTTGGAGTGTCTGGACAATTGCTCGGAGTGTCTGGGTCAACTAGAGTCTCCAGAGGTCCTTACTCTAAAAATTTTAATTCTCTATCTTGGCTTCAGAGTATCTTGGGCCAGGAATTCATCAGTTCTCTGGCACTTCCTGAGGTTTGAATAGACATGTTGTGATTTGAAACCCAGAGTATCTGGGGCCTACCTAGATACTCCGCGTAATTGTGAACTCAACTCAACGACTAGTTTTTTGTGAATGCGGTATTTATGCTCACTCTCTTCCATCCAAGCACAACTCTTTGTCATTTCAAAATCCTGCTCTCAAGAACCACCCTCCTCAAGCCCAAATCCTTTGATTATTACAAGGAAATCCTAAGAGAGCAAGAGATCTAGAGCTGTTGAGCACCAGAGCATTGCATTCATTCCCAAGCACTCGTCAAGATTTTTACTCTTGGAGATTGGGGGCTCTCCTAGATGGCTAGGAGTCCTTGAGAACTCCCAAATTTGTGGTGAGCCTCAAAAAGTTTGTGAAGGTTAGGATCTGCCTGCATTAAAGGAAGGATCACCAAAAAGAAATAGATGAGACGCAAAGTGTGTCCTCGAGGGATAAATGCTTGAGAGGAAGCTAGCTCTTGATTAAAGTGATCGATCTCCCCAAATAGAGACATAGGATTCCCCCAAGGATCCGAACTTCGGCATCAAATTCACCGCGTCTATTGATTTACTTGTTCCCTTCCTTTATTTTCGCAAGTCTTACTTTCTTAGTTGTTTAATTGTGCTTGTGGTAAACTAGTATATAATTGTGGTCATATAGTTCTTGCATTAGAGAACCTTTCTATTTGCAATATTGAAAGAAAATATTAAAATTGGCTAAAATTCTTTAGTCGCCTATTCACCCTCCCCTCTAGGCCGACATCTTGATCCTTTAAGCCCTTAGCTCCAGCGACTGTGACCGTTGCGGTGCTATCTGGCCAACTCGGGCTCAGGGTAAGTCATGCCAGCAAATCTTGTCCAATTACTCCACCTCGCTCCCCTAATCTCAATTGTATGCTCGATGTAGCCCCGAGTGCAGGGGATCCTCTTCTTCTCCTTTGCCGCTTAAGCTCCATCGCAAGCTCCTTCCTACCTGGGTGAGTGCATGCTCAAACTAATGTTTTCTCTAGGTTCCTTGGTCACTTCTGACTTCCCCTAACGTCTTCTTCCTCTTCCACATGCATCGGTGCACCTCCTTGCCATGAAGCCAAATGACCTCGCCGCAGTCACCATGGAGCTCATCTCGCCGCCGTCTTCTCCAAGCGCTGAGGATGTCGAAGTGTTTTTAAGACCACCGTGAAGTTTTCAAATGCGGTACCGGACACTAGGGGAACACCTTCACTCCGATGTTGACATCCCTGCTCTGCAAGTGCTACTCGTTGTCGTCACTGGCACGTCCGCAGCTCCCAAAGTCAGTGGGCAACACCGTCAGTTTCACGGTGAGAATCCAAGTCGGCCATCCCATTCGCTCACCTTTTTCTCCCTCTGCGGTGCTCTATTTCACGCCGCTGCTGGACCTCGATGGACCACCACCGTCGGTGACCA
This sequence comes from Stipa capillata, assembly GCA_019208055.1. Classification (NCBI taxonomy): domain Eukaryota; kingdom Viridiplantae; phylum Streptophyta; class Magnoliopsida; order Poales; family Poaceae; genus Stipa; species Stipa capillata. The sequence continues at coordinate 844,306 of JAGXJF010000477.1, read as the reverse complement.
TGGGTCCATGAGCCGATGCGGCTAAGTGCGTGATGGCACCAGAAAGTGAACCTCGCAAATTGCATGTTTTGGCCTGGCCTATGCAGCCTAGGCACTGCTAGTCACAAAAGCTAAGCGCCAGCCGGTCAGGTGATTAGTTTAAGTAAGGAGGGTTAATAGGTTATAGGGTAGATGACAAGTGGGCCCTGCAATATTATTTTTCTGTCTAAACATGCTTAAGGTTCTGAGTGTATGACAGCTGGACCCCACAACTTAATGATTAACAACTCTAAAACCTGCCATGTGGATCCCTTTGGTCAGTGATACATTAAGATAATACAAATAATTTCCGTATTCTGTAGAGTATGATAGGTGGATCCAAGGGTTACTTTGACCAGACAACTCTTGACCAATCAAAGCTAATCCCTGTCTCCACATGTCAACCTCTGAAGCTAACTTGGGGAGGGTATAAGAAGTATTCTTTGTTTAAATTTGAAATAAAATGAGGAAAAGAAAGAAAATGCTAAAAATAGGCAAAACTTGTAAAAATCATAGAAAATTCATATCAACTCCAAATGAGACAAAATTTATACATAAATTCATGTTTTGACATTTTCTATTTAATGGTACAACTTTATGCATGTCTCCATGGTAAAAAAAAATTCAAAATTATTGCTATGCTAATTAACCCTAAAAATTCATAACTTTGATTCTAGGACTCCAAGTTCAGCGAAATAAATTGCATTAGTTTTATAATTTCATTTTCCATATTTTAGGGTGAACTTAGTTATCATTTTGTATTTTAAATTTCTTTTATTGATTTATTCCCTCTGTTTAGCTTTTCGATTCATTTTTTGCTTCTTATCGGTAGAGGCCGACAAGGAGGCGTACTACGAAACCGATCCTTATAAGGTTGTGAAGTGTGACACTCAAGCAAAATGGTAGCTCACTGGACTTTATAATTATTGATTCAATGATGTTGCTCATGTGATGTAAATATTTGGTGGCATATGTTATATGTTGATGTTTGTGATGAATGGAATCACTAGTATGCTAGGGTTTTATTATGGTCATGACTAATGGTGAAAGGACATCTAAGCCCCTAAGTGGGTTTTGGTGTAAATGACAAGTGATTAGGGGACTAACCACGTTTACAAAGTGTATGAACAGGTGTTAGTCCGAAGGTTGATAAGCAAAGGAGTTCGGAGACCCCCTAAGCAAAAATGAGAGAAGAAGACGGCGTATTTAAATTTATTCATTTTTATCTTATGTTTGAGTCATAGGAAAGCCGGTCTATTAAGAGGGGTGATGTGATGATCAAGAGGGTGGTAATAAATTTTCTATAAGATCTCTCATCCACATCCCATGTTCGAGAAAAACCCCAAGAGAGAGCAAGTGAGAAGCCATATAGAATACCCTGGTTTTTGCTCTCTGCTGTGGTCCGGATGCTCAGTTCGGAGGCTCCGGACAGAACCTCCGGGTGGGCCGGAATCCGGATGGGTTCCGGGTGGAACTCCGGACGAGTCCAGTAGCCTCTGGACTCGCCCGGAAGGCTGTCCGGAGATCGTCCCGGAATCCGGGTGGTCCAGAGCTACCGGAATTCTCGGTTGCTCCGGGTGTTCTCCCCAGAGGTCTGGGTCCGGAGGTTCCGGGCTGAACCTCCGGGTGACCCTGTTTTTCCGGATGGACTCCAGATGAATTCCGGATGAGTCCAGTAGCTTCTGGACTCACCCGGAAGGCTGTCCGGAGGACAGCCCGGAATCTGGGTGATCCGGAGGTTGAGTCCGGAGGTTCCGGATGGAACTCCGGACTGTGCGCGCAGAGCCCCAACGGGCAGATTTCGGGGGGCCCTATATAAAGCCCACCCCTTCTTCCCCAAGGGGTACCCAACCCTGCAGCTTGAATACATCTCTCCTCCACCATTGTTGAGCTCCAAAGCTTGAGGATCTCCTCCCCTAGTGCTCAAATCCCTTCAAGCCTTTGAGAGAAAAGAAAGAGGAGACCTAGATCTACAATCTCACCAAGCCAAATTTGATTCCCCCTTGAGTTCATCACTTTGCTTGTTACTCTTGGGATTGTGGGGATCCTTAGTCGGTTGGTGTCTCCCGGAAGCCTCCAAAGTGTGGATTCGTGCTCCGGAATCGTTTGTGAGGGTTTGGAGGCCACCTCAAGGTCTACCACGAGTTATTTGAGCTCGGGCTTGGTTTGCCGAGGCTCAAAGGAGAAGAAGGCGAGACTTTGTGTCGCGAGGTGCTTTGTTGGGCCTCCGCCTCTCCAACGGAGATTAGCATCCCCCCAAGGGTGTGAACTTCGGGTTAATTCTTCGTCTCACCCTTGTGATTGCTTTTTACTCATATCTATTGTGCTTGTGTGGTTCATCTTGTTTGCCTTGAGTTATACCTTGTGCTATTCATCTTGTGACATATAGGTTGACTCACTTAGTTGCATATTTAGAGAACTTATATTCCGCACTTCCCTAAAAGCAATTAAGAAAAAGTTAAAATTTGTAGTCGCCTATTCACACCCCCCCTCTAGTCGACATCTTTGATCCTTCAAATGGGCCTTGATATTTAATTAGACTAATGAAATATGAAACATAATAAGTGATATGTGAGAGTTGAAGTTTTGTACTAAGAGATAGATTGATGGGCAAGATGAATGTAAGCACTCTAATCGTCTAGTCAATACCGGTGTTATTGGATTCTACCCTCCACCCACGGTGAAAGTGTTAGGTGGGGGTGCTGTGAAGCCATAGCCGGCTAGCTATGAAGGAACAATACCTTGGAACACTTTCCGTTTGAGAAAAAATTGATTAAGTCTTGCTAGACTAATCGGATGAATCAAATGAATTGGACTTAACCAATGAAACAAATAAAATCCAACAACATTTTATATGTGTTCAAGATTTGGAATGTGATGATTAAATTTGAGAATTGGTTGCTAAGTTAAATACATATTGGTTCATGTACTTCTATTATGCTTATGTCATGCTATGTTACTTTGAGAATAAATTACGTGTGTATTAATTTATTTCTTGTTCCATGCCATGTTTATGTTAATTGGAATGAGCACGATTAAGTCTTGTGAGTACAGAAGTACTCATTGGAATTCCATTACTTAACAATTTCCAGGTGATTCTAGTGTAAGAGAATTTTACGATATTGAGCAATGTTTAATTTGCTTGATTGGTTGAATGTGGGTTTTATGTGATTTTTTTGATATGGTTGTGGCTACCATCTCTAGTGTTTTATGTTGATTTCCATTGCTGAACTTTATTGTTTGTTGGGAGTTTTATTGACCTTCGTGTTGACTCGTTTGCAATGTAATTATCTGCTCCAACGTATAGAATATGGCTATGTTATTTGTAAATATTTCTTTCTAGTTTGAGTTGTGTTATTACAAATTGTTAATTGGCTCTTTGTACACCATGCATGTATAACTTTGAAATGTTTGTAGCAGCCATAGAGTTAGCGTCAGTCTTGTGTTTCGCTTTGCGTGATCACCTTAGTTCAGTGACCCACCAACTGTGATGCGTTAGCCTACTGGGTTAGGATTTGGGGGCTTGTTCTGGCTGTTTGGAACATGTCTCGGGCTCCTTTAAAGTGATCATCGAGATTTGTGATACTCTAAGTCTTTATAGGGTTTCGGATTTGACTCCGACTTCTGTTTGATGTATAGTTTTGCCCGGCTTGACCAGGGTTATAGATACATATGATTTCGTGGTGTACAATATGTTGGTCCAGTGTCGGACTATCTAATGGTGATAGATATATACTACTTCATACACGTATAGTATGTTTGATAATTACTCGAATATTTAACTAGCATATCGGTCGTAAATCAAATTTAATTCCCAAGCCTGACAATGACAGTGGATCCCCCATGTGGAGGGGAGGAATTCTCACGAGCTCGATATCTTCGCCTCCGCCATCGGAAACAAGGAGGAGAGCAGCTACAAAGGGAGAAGAAAATGAGAAATTTCGAAGCTTCATGAGAGGGGTTGAGAGCAGTGGGATGACGATACTAGCAAACTAACAGCTCTTTTATGACACTTTTACTCCCCCGAGTTGTGGTAATAGCTTATAATAGTACCTTTCTAATTTCCGGAAGTGAATATTTGCTTTTTCTTTTCTTGCAATGCACGGTGAATAGCCTTTTATGATTCTAGCAAACGAATTATATTGACTTCTCCAGCTTTGTTCCAAACTCTTCATTTATGAATGTCATGTACAGTACAATTTGATTCTAAGTTCATCCTTAGATAAAGAGAAATGGCAGCTAGTGAACAAAACAAGATTAAATTGCATGAAAAGAGGATACGTATTGCTTCATAATAGTTTAATCCATACAAAAACATGGGCGGTACTAGCTTACGGTTGACTCTGCCGGTGGTCACTTTCTGATAGCTATTGTAGTGCTATTGGAACGAGCGAGCCCCCACGCGCGACCCCACATCCTGCATCGCTCCTCCCCATGAATCCGCTGTCCCCCTTCGCTTCGGCCACAGTGCGTCCCCACTTCTCCTTTCCACCTCATGCTCTGGTACCAGCCATCACAAATTTAGGTTCCTCAAGTAGCGTAGTTCAGGAAGGACCTAGCAACCAAATGAATGATTGAAGCAGTCTAACGAAATCATGGTAGATAGAAATGTGGAAACAAATGAGATGCAAAACTTCAAATCTGACACCCTCTCAATTAAGTTATTTCCTCAATCAAGGTTCAAGATTTTGATATTTTTGGCCAAGTCCGATGGAATCGTCTGTAAGTCAGAGTTCAAATAAGACCACGCTAACAAGTAACAATAGCAATCAATGTACAAAAGAGACAAAAATAAAATAAAATTTCTCTCCGCACACTGATCTTGTTGTGAGCAAGCCTAAGTTCCTTCAATTCCACACATGCAGCAAGAGAAGATCCAATATTTTCTATTCGACAGTGAGACCTGGATAGCTAAGGGAAGTGGTAACAATAACACAATAGTCAATTCTCTATAATAAAGCCACCAGAACATATTTTATATTTTATGTATAGAATAAGGAAAGAACAAGTGCCTTTTTCATAGACTTTGCATTGACCAAAGCATCACCGATAGTAACAACTGTATTCTTAGAGAGAACTGTGGTAGAGCAAATATTCACAATTAACTAAGTTTAGGGAGACATAAAAGCAATATGGATGTCTTATACATAAATTATTGATTTGAACTTTACTAAAGCAATATCAAGCCTTATACATAAATTACTTAGTATTTACCACACAAGATTTCTTTTGGTTCCAACATCAAAGTTACACAGAGTTATACATTGCATTTGACAAGGTTGGTACTTCTAGTTTCTCAAAGTTACTCTTCTTTACAACAACCAGTGAACCTTTTGATTTCTTCATATTACCAATAGAGATAAGATTACATCGTATGGAAAAGTTGAAATTATGCAGTGTGCTTCACAAGAGTAAAGTGATCCAGTCCTTTAATCCATTCTACTAAATGAGTGCTATATCAATACGCATACCTAGAGTATTCAACTGATGATGGTGATCAAGCTTGCAGATGGAAGAAATATTGTTATCTGCATGAGAAATTACCAAGATCAAACATGATTAAACCACGTAAGCTACCAACAGGGAAAAAAGAGTAATTGACAGTGTATAGGATTCATGCATTGCATTACCATTCAGAATCAACGCTCCCAGACTTGTCAAAGATTTGACCTCATCAATTTTTGTAAGTTTATTTTTGCTAGCATTCAAAACCTGTACAGCCAGGGATAAGAAAAACTCTCAATTATTGTGAGTCAAGTAGTGAGCTAAGATTGAATGCTGAATTCAGTCACATGAAATTGCAGGGTCAGGAAAGTATCTCACTTGCAACTTCGAGAGGCCTTCAACACCTTTCAAATTCACAAGCTTGTTTTCAATAACTGAAAGCCACTTCAGGTTGACACAGGAGGACAAACCCTTCAACATATAAAAGGCATAAGCATAAGTGAAACTAACGAGATACACAGGTTCAAATGACAACAGTAGCTAGAGCTATGGTTCGACTGAACGAGCTAACCAATTATTAACTCCCTACGCAACAATCACCATATCCTAATTCGAGTGCATCATCAAATTACAACATTTTGCCTGTTAAACTATCCGTGCTTGCAAAAATAATTTCAGGCACAGAGGTGAAATATCACCAAGAAACTACATTCAAAGGCTATTATTCCTCACTAACATACTGTATGTAACATAACATTGTGAGTCTGTCCATTGAGTGCAGAGTGGCATGTTCAGTGTGTGATATATGTAATCTACCTCGAGTGAGAGCAGGCAGTTGTAGCCGAGGTCGAGGCGCTCCAGGCTCTTGAAGCTTCCCAGGCACGATACCTGCACCAACCCACACAGCACACAACAAGGATGAGCAGGCAGGAAACTAGCCAACGCGGGAGGGAAGAGGGGAGGGCGGGGAGGTACTCCTCAACTGACGTAGGAGAGGGAGCGGTGGGAGAGGTCGAGGGTCGCGCCGCTGCCGGCCGACCCCGCCTCCTGCGCTGCCTGCTCCACGCTGAGCCGCGCCATGGAAGCCTGCTCCGCCGCCGCCGCCGCCGCCGCCGCTCCAAACCCCTGTGATACCCTAACGCGGACGAGGCCACGAGGCTTTCAGTCAAAACGAAGACCTTACAGGTGGGCCTCCAGTTTAACCAGGCCCACCTACCAGTGTCGTATCAATACATCTCGGTTTGGTTCGAGAGGTGTGTAAGGGTCTGTTTGGTCGGGCTGTGGCTGTTGACAAAGCTGCTGTTAGCTGGCTGTCTGGAAAAGCTACTGTAGCTGTGGGAAAGTGAACATATGGCTTTTGGTTTATCCAAATCATCTATAACATTTTGTAAAATGAGCACAAAAGTTTTAATATATTGCAAAAAGCTGGCAGAAGGCAGTTTTTCCAAACAGCTGAATTTGCACTGCAAAGTCCACAGCTACCGTTGGCAAAAGCTGCTGAAAAGCTGACCGTTTAGTTGGGCTGCAACTTTTTCCAGTGAAAAGCTGCTGAAAGGCCCAACCAAACACCCCCTAAGTATGTGCGTGTTTGCCTAAGCAGGGGGGAGGAGGAGGAGGAGGAAAGAAGCGCTCGCTCGTCGTGAGGAAGATGGCGATGACCGTGGAAGGTGAGGGATTTCAGTTCCTCTCTGTAGAAATTAACCAGTTTTTTAGAGTTCTGCTCCGATCTCCGCGTCGTTTGAGCCCCGATTCGGGAGCTGCGGCGTGGAGATTGGGCTGCTAGGGTTCGTTCCGGTGGGTGATCAATCACGACCTAGTGTCGCGATTGGCGGGTGTTCTTCGCGAGTTAGGGTCTGGAAACCCCGGCAGAGTATGGACGATGCACGTTAAGGTCTGCGACTGTGAGGTCTGCTGCATCTTTGGTTGGTTTTTGGAGAGAACTGAGGCCCTGTTTGTTTGGGCTTCAGCTTCAGCTTGAGGGGCTTCTAGCCCTCTAGAAGCTGAAGCCCAAACAAACACCCATTATTTGGAAGTGCTTCTCAAAAGTGCTTGAGAAAAATGCACTGTGAAGCCGGAAGCACCATTTGAGGTGCTTCCCGCAGCTCCCTCAGCTTCCCGCAATCCTAATTACCACACTACCCTCACGAGTTCTGATTAATTACAAAAAAATGCCACCGAGTATATAAACTAAGAACCCTCAGTTTTTTGCCCCATCACCCGCACCGATCCTTCCTCCACCCTCCGCTGTGCCCCCCCCACCGATCCTTCCTCCCCCACCCTCTGCTGCACACGGGAGAACCGGAGCCCGGGCCTAGGGTTTCGGCGCCGCCGCCGCCGCCGGCTTCCCCGTCTACCGTCGCATCCATCCCCGAGTCGCACCCGCCACCCGAGCTCCTCCCCACCTCCGCCCGCCGCTGCCCGAGCGGATCCAGCACCCTCCGCCGCTCGAGCGCCTCCGCCCGCTGCCCGGACCTCGCCGCCCCGCCCCGAGCGCTACCCTCGCCCCGAGATCTGGCCTCCCTCGCCCTCGACCGCGGCCCCCGTCGCCCCTGACCGCTGGCCTCCGTCGCACCCGAGCAGGCGAGGACCCGGCGGCCCCCCGCTACACCCGAGCCGCCGGCTAGACTCCGCGAGCAGCCGAGGACCCGGTGGGCCTTCGCTCCCTCTGCCCGGACCAGATCGAATGGCCGCCGGCCTCCCTCTACCTTCCGGAGCGCCGCCGAGCATCCCTTCTACTAGAGTGACCGGTGCTGGAGCCCGCCGGCGACGATGGCGGGGTTGGACGGGGGCGGCGGCGGCAAGGCCCAATGGGCCGAGGGAGCGCGGGAGGCAGAGGTGGTGGCAGCTAGGGTTTGCCGCTGCCACCCCACTTTTTTTTATTTTTTTATTTTTTTATTTTTTTATTTTTGAATTATGTAAATGTATAAATAAATATATTTTTATTTTTTTATTAATGATTTATCACTCAAATCGATCGTTTATGTTAAATAATATGCTAAATCAAACAAAAACAAATAAATTATGCATAATCAGGATTTAAAATAATCTTATGCACAAAAGGGTATTTTAGACATTTACCACCAGCCGCAGGTTCACCAGCCGTCCAGAATCAGCCCAAACAAACGGCTCAGCTACTTTCCACCAGCTGACCAGCTCTAGCTGCTTCTCAGATTTCGCCAGCTCCAGCTGCTTCTCAATAAGCCGCAGCCCAAACAAACAGGGCCTGAAGCGCCAGGGCTGGATCATTAGTGTGGATGAGGCTGACATGTGAAGAGTATACTTGAGAATTAGTGGGGAGGTGCCCCAGATTTTGTCTTGGCAAACGCAATTTGCTCGAATCGGTGTGTTTTATTTAGGCGCATTGGTAGAAATCCAGAGCAGATCGTGTCGAGGATGTTTGGGTCGTGGTGCTGGGTCTTGTGTGTTGCCACTAGCAACTGTGGTTTGGAATTTTGATTTATTTACAACAGGTCATGCAATGCATTCGTATCCTCTAGCACCGGTTGGTTAGTTCATCTGCAACTTACGGTACTTATCAACAGAACATGGGTGATAGTCGGAAATTTTAACTGCGGCGTACGGATTATTCTTAGCTAGGCTCTATGCAAAGCATAGATTATCGCAATTTGGTTGAGTTCTAGGATATAAAGTTTTGATATGTGCATTTATTTTAGGGTAAGACTTTCTCGGAAGTTGCTGTTGAGACCATACTGAGGATACAAGGTTCTGCTTACCAGCAAAAAGATGGAAATAATTTATCTGCCTATGAATAGAAGATTCATGGCACTCAAAACATTGAGTTAGGTGATTTCTTTTTATGTCTGCTTCATGTGTAATGAGGAGCTATTAAGCCCTTAGAGTGCTTTGATCTAAGATAGGAAGAAAGGGTTTTGGTTAAATATGGAATACATGCTAGCTTATCCATTTTGGAGAATAAATGGTGTACATGAACAGTTAGCTTTCTGCTGATACAATCCAATTTCAACATTACTTATTTCTTGGACTGCTGTACCGTAAGTAGCTCATAACATCTTTCTTTTTTCTCCTGCAAATTGCCTCAAGATTTTGACTAACTTGCATGTTCCTTGTCTGCTTTGCTTCGTACCTTTGTGCTGGATGATGCTGTCAACTTACTCTTGGTGTGTGTCTTGATTTTGTCAGTGTGAGTTTATTATTCTGAATCTTTTCTAACTAGTGTTTTACATTTAAAGGAAGTCTTATCGATTTAATTTCTTCTTTTGCAGGCTCGCTGGACTTGCGTGTATGTTCTCCACGAGCATTCTTTTGCAAATCCTAGTAGGCTATGCTCACTTATGTAAAGCTTCTCTTAGCCTCTTTTATGGATCAAATTAGGTTTCTGAAAGCTTTACACGGTGGCAATTATATGTTGTTTTACTCACTGTCTGTTTCAGTAACTTTGAGAAATGGGAAACTGGAAATTGGGAATCTCACGGTTTTGATTTGACATTATGTTTCTACAATTCATTCATGTCAGTTAATTCATTGTATGATTGTATGCAATGTACAAAAAGTAGTGATGTTGTAGCACCATTGCTGGACAGGATTAGGGTGGTGGGCCCAAGGGTCCGATTCACGTCACACGCAATGGTCCAGCACGAATCTCCATGAACGCCTGCCCACGCAATCTCAAATTCTCAAACCACTCCGTGCCCGAACTGCAACTTCCTCGCGCTCTCTTGCCGATGCCATCCACCGCAGCCGCCGCCGGCGAGCCCTCTACCCCGTCGTTCGCCCCCGCCGTGACCACCCCTGACGGGTGGCACCCCCGCACGGCGGAGCGCCGGCTGCTCCACCTCCTCCACCACTCCTCCGACGCCCGGCGTCGCCCGCTTGCGCTCCTCGCCTTCGCCGTCCGCCACTGTCTGCACTCCTCGCCGCCCTCCCCGCACCACCACTTCCTCACCGCGCTCCTCCTCCTCTCCTCCCCGCCTCCTCCCGCGTTGCCCCTCCTCGGACTCCTCCCTCTCGACCCCCCGCCTCCCCTCCCCCTCCTCAACGCCGCTGTCAAGTCCCTCTCCGCCTCCTCGCCGCCCCTCGCGTTCCGCCTTTTATCCTTCCTACGCTGCCTGCATGCGCCCGATCGTCTCTCCTTCCTCCCCCTCATCGGCTCCACCTCCTCGTTTCCCCTTCTCTCCACTCTTCACGGGCTCCTCCTCCGCATTGGCGTCCTTTCCCACCACGCCATCTCCCTCGCGCTCCTCAAACCCTACCCGCTACCCTACATCCACGCCCTATTTGAAGAAATGCCCCAGAAGAGCAGGTGCACCGTCGCCTACAACACACTAATCACGGCCTATCTGAAAGCCAGTGATATTCCTGCCGCGCGCCACCTGTTTGATGAAATGCAGCGGTACAAGCGCTCCAGAAGAAGCATGGTTTCCTGGAACGCTATGATCGCAGGGTGTGCACGGTGTGGGCGGGACGACATGTCGGTGTGGTATTTCGAGGACATGTTGAGGGAGGGCGAGGTGGCGCCAGATGATGGGACCCTTGCGGCGGTGTTGCCTGCTTGTGGGAGGACGGGTAATGTTGGTGCGGGGAGGTGGGCGCATGAGTATGCACGTAAGACTGGGTTTTTGGATAGGTCAATGTATGTTGCAAATGCAGTGGTAGATATGTATTGCAAGTGTGGTGATGTTGTTAGCGCAAGGGAGGTATTGAGGGGATGCCACAGCGTAGTGTGGTGAGTTGGAACACGATGATCTCAGGATTTTCGTTGAATGGTCATGGGATTGAGGGAATTGAACTGTTCCGGGAGATGATGAGATTTAAAGAGGAACCCAATGCAGTGACTTTCCTGGGGGTTCTTGGTTGCTGTGCTCATGCTGGAGCGGTGGATGTTGGGCGGGAGATCTTCCAAATCATGCAGTTAGAGCATGGGGTTGAGCCGGGAATTGAGCATTATGGTTGTATGGTGGATTTACTTGGAAGGTCAGGCCTTCTTCAGGAGGCACATGCACTGATTCAAGGGATGCCGATGAGGCCTAATGCTGTTATATGGGGCGCACTTCTAAGTGCATGCCGTGCCCATGCTGGGCTCAGCATTGCCGAGGTTGCTCTCAAAGAACTTATTAATCTGGAACCTTGGAATTCAGGGAACTATGTGCTGTTGGCCAATCTTTATGCGGAGACAGGACGTTGGGAGGAGGCAGGGGATGTGAGGAAGCTCATGAGGAGGATGAGTGCACAAAAGGCGCCAGGGCAGAGCTTAATTGAAGCTGAGTTTCAGTTGACACCTAGATGCTAGTATTGTAAGTTAACTCTGTGGAAATACACCTACAATCAGGAGGGGAAATCCGCAGAGGACATCTAAGGGTATTGGCCAACCTTATCAAGTGATCGCAGGCTGGTATTTACAGGTAATTACTCCTGCTGTCTTTATATGTTCTGAGTTTCTTCAACATTTACTGTAGAATGGTGAACTGAATAGGCGATACCTGTGCTGTATCATTATAGACTTACATACTCTAAACGGGATACATGTTCACGGTTAATTCAAGAGCAATGGAGGCACTAACCACCTCAATTGATATGTTAGTTGAAACATCAAGATGTATTATTCAGTTTCTACTATGAATCAAATGGGTTATGTAAAAAATTAATGGCCTATGGAGATCCAAAACATCACACAATTAGCTGACAAGAAAAAAGAAATGTATACAAGCATTGGTGTGATAATTACCCTATAGTTATTCTATATTTGGAATTTATATATGTAGAGTAGTTTGCAACCATCGGTGTGATAATTATGGGTACCACATCCGTTTTAAATTTTAGTTCAGAACATTTAGTAGCTGCAATCAGGTCTTTGTTTCTCTTTGTTGAAATCACACTTTTATGGTCTTTCTGAGTAGTTTTACCAAATGTTGAATGAAGCCCATCTATATTGGTTCCCTTTTGTTTATTTAAGTATCATTACCTTTCAAAGTTGTTGAACATGCCCATCTTCTAAAAAATAAACAGAAAAGTATAAGGCAACCATTTGGCCACACGATAGGGTGACAAAGGATCTATCTGGAAGATGTTATTTCATTACCATTTGCTAGTGGTCACCCTGGAAGCTTCCATGAAGTATGGTAAAGAGTGAACTGCCAACCTTCCACTGAGGACAGTTGGGTATAACTGTATATGAGTCTGCAGTTCGGCACTCTACGGATATTTTCCAATCCATCTTGCTGCGATGCAACCCCAGGGATCAGCTTAAAACGAAGTAAGTATATGCATACATTAGAAGACTTCATTATTCTAAATATGAATTTGTGATATGTATTGGTTGGCTTTGAATATTTCAAATGACATATAGGAAAAATCTTACCTTTTTAAAATGCAAATTTAGTTCCAATTTGGGAGTGCCAGAAATTTTGTGATAGCTATGGTTGTCCATTGAGCATTCGTGCATATCAGCCAATTCTGTTTGAATATTGTGTACTTTCAGCAAAGCTTCATTATTCCTGAGTCTGGCCAAACTGCTCTCTCACACATTAACCATACAATCTATATATAGGTAATGTATATACTACTAGAACTCTTTCTAAGAACACATCCCTTTCTTATGCTCAACCGAATATCGACAACAAGCTATTCTCCGTATTCTCCTTTCTACATTCACATATTAGTAGAGGCTTGACATATGTTTATAATGGTCATGACCATATCTAGTTTCCTGCCATCCTGTACATACATTATGCTTCCAAATATGGATCATTGCTTCTTTAGGATTGGGTTCCGTTTGCTGAAAATATAGGTGTTTGTTCCACGGTTTGAAACAACTTTTTACATATATCATATTCGTCCTGTAGCAAAGCATCCAAAGCTCAGTTTATTTCAGCAGAAGCAGAAATGCTAAAACATTGAACTTCTTGGAGTTTCATTGTGCACTACTAGCACCAGCGCTCTCTTGGTTCCTGTTTACTTAATTCAAGAGTTTGTCTGACTTGGAAATCATCAATAAAGGAGTGTCGCATGATCCTGCTCATTGATAGTATCTATCTATCTAATATATAGATGCAGAATATACATCATCAGAAAAAATTTACTCACGGTCTCTATAAGTAACATCCTAACTATTACTCTGGCCGGTGGTAATCATTAATTTTTGGAGTAACTAAAGTTGTAATGATATGGTGGATCAAGACCTTCTTACATCTGATATTACCGTGTTGAACTTCCTGGCTCCTGCTGGTGATATGATGGCAAACCAAGCCAATAGAAAGAAACAGTAAACCCATTGTGAATAAGTGCATCAATGTTTGAACACATTTGCATAATGATTGCATGTTTCTGGCAAAGTCTGGGATTTCAATGCGCTGCTGCTTCTTAGCATGATGGATACACTTGATTCGCTTTCTCATAGCAAATAAACTTGTTTTGCTTTCTCACAGCAAAACTATGCTGCAAATGCGTATGCCATCTTATAGATGTTAATTCTAGCATGAACCACAGTGCTTTGGATTTAATAACATTGCCAGCTTTGGCTTTTCTTTTTGTATTCGAGGTTTAATATGTTTCTTTTCCATTTTTAATTAGTTCAGCCACCAGATTTTGTTGAAAGAAAAAAAAACATGTTTCACAGATTGGATACCAACTTTCAACTATATGACCACAAACTTCCAAAAATGTGAAATTGAACTTTCGGAAGTATAAAGGTTGTAAAGCACCAACTTTCCACTAATAAAGATTGTCTTTCAGAAAATCTACCTTTCGACTCAAGTAATTGAAGTTTTCAAATCTATAGGCATCAATTTTCATTTCACCCTTGACTATTCTTTAAAAAGTAAATCAATCTTGGATCACCTTTCGAAACCGACAAATCTAACTATCAATCAACCCAACTTGGACTTTCAACATGTCAAGCACTAAAATTTACTTGATCAAATTACAATTTCCAACCCAAAAGCACCCGCCTCAAACCAACAAATCCTATATGGTGGCTCCAGCTGGGCATTATGGCGGTGGCGGCGGGTTGTGGTGGTGCCGGTGACGAAGAAAGGGAAATGGAGAAGAAGCGGCACTTGCCAGAGGCATGACCGTAGCCCCAAAACCTAACGTGCGAGAAAGCAGCACCAGCGAGGAACATGGCGCGAGGACGGCTGTGGGTTGAGAAGGGAAAGGGTGCGGCGGAAGCAAAAGGTAGAAATCAAATTGTGGTGTGGAGAGAAGTTGAGAGGGTAATGTGAAAAGCAAAAGATGTATTCAACGAACCGACAAAGAGAGAGAAAAGACAGTGGACTCATACATTTTGGTAAAAGGAAAATAGTAGGACTAGGGATCGGAGTCCAATTCTGGCAGGATCAGACGTTTCTGCTATGTGATGGAAATATTTTATGGAAACATATGCAACACATTTTTTAAACCAATGCTATATGATATTTCTACGTAACAAATTTCATGCGATGGAAATATTTTTTATGAGGCGGAAATGTTTTTCTGATTCAACGAAAATTTGTCCTACGAAAAATAAAAAATCATAATACGAACGTATAACATTTTCAAAGAAAAGACGTATATACGGTCGGTTTTAACCCTGGGGACAGTCGATCATTAAAGTGTGCTACGTGGAAACGCACACCTCAGGACCTCACACATGACAATCGCATTGGTGGCATACGGACGCACGCGTACCGGCCGTGAATGGAGAAGGTAGACGGATGGCCGCGATCGTTGCTTGCAGACGAAGGAGAAGAAGCAAGATCGCCGGCATCGACAGCCCAAGGGAGCGCATATATGGACCGAGAAGAATTCAACATTGGCCCACGAAACAGCCGGGACAACAAAATTCAACATTGGCACACGAAACAGCCGGGACAACAAACTCTATAGATGTGATGTGCCCCAACAAAAACGGGAGTTTACAGAGTCTCAGACTCGCACGCGGCGTTTCTCGACCACACGAACCGTCTGGCACGTGCAGCGTAATCAGCTGACGCGCGCGCCCCGCCGGCGTGTGCTCCGGCACGGAGGCAAGAAAGTCCAAGGCTTCAGCTCAGCCAGGACACACATGGCTTCCATGCAGGACCTTTGATTTGCCGCTCTAACTAACGTACGTACAGTCCAATCAAGCTTAGAGTTGGCAATTCCCGATGGCGGCACGACGCGACGTCTCTGCATCCTATCAGCCAGGCAGGGGCATCAGAATTTGGAACCGTGCCTTTGACACGGCAGGAGATTCTGGATGCAGCCGACGAGCTAGCTACCAGCCGGTGGCGCTGGCGTCCGTAGCGTGGTCAGGCCGCGCAAGTTGTTTTCTGCGTCTTTTGGCAGCCTCTGAGTTTTAAGTGGCAATTGGACCCATGGATCCGAGTAACCATGGGTATCCAACCCACTAAGAGCAGGTATGGGTTCTGTTCTTGACCCATGGGTAAAATACATGGGTAACCTGATTAGTCGTGGATCGGGTACGGGTATGATTTTATACCCGTGGATTACCCATGGGTTACCCGATTAGTACATGGGCCTTAGCCCACCGGTCCACTGGTACTCCCGCAGCTTATAAACTGAGTCCACCCTAACCGGCCAAACCTAGTAGCCGATCCCCATCCCCAACTCAATCGATCAAGTACTCAAGCAGCCATTCCCCAATCCCCAGCCGCACCCGCACTCCCCATTCCCCGATCTACCTCCGCCTCCGCCTCCAGTCTCTCCCGTGTCCCGTTCTCTGTCGCTTGAGCGAGGCGGAGCGTCAACGGCCAGCCGAGGAACGTGGAATGGCAAGGCGGAGCAGTGGCGGCCACGAGCGGAGGGAGGCGGAGCGGCCAGGCAGAGCAGCGAGGAGGGGCGCCGGCGGTGAGGCGAGGCGGAGCAGCGAGGGAGGCGGCGCAGCGAGGCGGGGCGGAGCAGCGGAGGGAGGCGGAGCGGTGAGGCGGGGCGCTGGCGGCGAGGCGAGGCGGAGCAGCGGAAGGAGGCGGCGAGGTGGAGCGGCGGCGGCGACGACCTAGAGCAACGGCAGCGGTGGCCAATCAAGGGAGGCGGACCCGATGGGTACCCGTCGGGTATGGGTATGGATATGGGTATAGTTCTGGACCCATGAGTTTTTCGTGAGCGGGTCGCGGGTATGCTCGTGGATTCGGGTATGGGTTCGATAAGAGTCAACCCGGAAAGACCCGACCCGATTGTCACCTTTAGTTTTAAGCACTTTTGCAGTTTTCGTTCCCGTGTCACGTTAACTCATGAGATAGTTAATTATATTCTTCCATTTCTGCGAAAGACCCGTTTGGCATATAGAAATTTTATGAGCATTTTATAGAAGGAGACGTTTAATTGAAAACTTCCACAGCTCCACGACGGCGTCCAAGTCTTTCCGTTAGGAAAAAAGAAGGGTTATGTACTCTGTATACTCTGTATCCGATGCAAGGTCGATAACCACATACCACTAGTCTAAATAGACGTTAGGACAAAATGTTGAGCTTGGGTTAATTCAGGCCAATTCGTAGGAAAATTGGTTCTATGAGTTGATATATACAAATATTTGAATCAACCATGGAATCTTAGATCTTTCCATGTAAAGAATCAAAATATCAGCTTAGAAAGAAGACGTGAATAGATGACTATTTTTTTATCAATTTAAAATTTATCTTGCAATTCTGCGGAATTAAATATTATCTAACGCAATAGGTAAATTAGCAACGCTATAAACTAGTCATACACAAGTATAATGATATACTAACAAAACTAATGTTCGCGAGAAGTAAGGCTAGAAAGAAATAACCAAGGAGACACGAGTGACTCGTTGCCGGAGTTCGGATTCTTGGGGGAATCATATGTCTCCATTCGGGAGCTCGATCACTTTGATCAAGAGTTGGCTTCTGCTCAAGCTTTTATTCCTCGAGGACATCTCCTCGACTTCTTGGTGATCATTCGATTTCGGAGATGGATCCCAACGTTCACGAACTTCTTGAGGCTCAGCATAACTTGTTTGGGAGCTCTCAAGCACTCCTAGCCGTCTAGAAGATCTCAATCTTCAAAAGTAACAAGCGTGATGAAGAATTTGGAGATGAACTCGATGCTATAGTGTTCAACTAATTCTTTCACTCACTCTCTTGAGATCTTCCTCACAAGAATCAATATTTGAGGTTTGAGAAAGGTGGAGAAGCTTTCTTGAGAGCGGGAAATGATTTGGCAAAGAGTTGGGAGTGGATGAGAGAGTGAAGATATAAATAGCTCACTCACAAAAAACTAGCCATTGTTTGAAAAAGTATGTGGTCGGAGTATCCGGGATCTACTCCAAGACTCTATTGCATGGTTAGGAATTCAAACCGTAATCTCTAGATAAATAGCCGGAGTATTCAGGAAAATGTTTGGACACTCCGAGGGGGCTAACAAATACCCCTCACATATGGTTCAGCATGGCCAGAGGAGGGGTCAGACCCTCCGAACATCCGGAGTATCCGGGCAAATATCCGAACACTCCCGGTCTGGGACAGAGGACCCTTCAAAAATTATTCCACGCCCGGAGATACTCTCAGATAATTTGGACATCCGGAGTATCCGAAAAACTCCTCGGACACTGTGAGTCCGAGACAGAGAGATCCTCCATAGAAGTATTAGGAGTCTGGAGGCTTCACCTAGACACACTGGTTACTCGGACTATTTGAGAATTTATCTAGACACTCCGACGCTAAGATAGAGAGATTTCCTCATGAAATTGGTTGCATGTCGGAGGCTTACCCATATACGCTAGGTTACTTGAAGTATCTGGGAATTTATCTGGACACTCCAAAATCAAGACATAGAATTTTTCTCAAGAAACTGTCTTCGCACCCGGAGGCTCACCTAGACACTCCGGACTACCCGGAGTATCTGGGAATTTATCCAGACCCTCCGAAATCAAGACAGAGGGATCTCAAAGGAGAAAGGTTGCATGCACGGAGACTCACTCAGAGTATCCGGGCTGACACTTAGCAAAAATTTGCTCTGCACCTAGAGTGTCATGACCCCGATTTTCGGAGCCGTGAAATAATACCCGCAATTGCCCAGGAGTTTCTCAATTGCGGACGCAGAGTAGTCACATTGCCAACACAGCGATAAACATCCAAATTTTATTACAGAACCAGAAAATATGCTTAGCAGCGGTATATCTTACAACTGACTGGGGCATCCAATCCCAAAGTTTACATTATATTTAAAAAGGACCTACATCACAGGTGCCTCGAGCGCGGATAAGACCTAGAAATCGTACTCATCTCCATCAAAATATTCTTCATCAAAAGGTTCGTCTTCGTCTTCTGGAGCATCTGTGATGATTGGTGCAGCAATGAGTACATGACGTACTCAGCAAGCCACGTTGGGAAAATGCACTACATAGCTACATGCTTTGGATTTCAAAGGAGGGGTATATGGCTTGTCATTTTGTGGATGCATAGTCCTAATCTCTATCCTAGCTTTTCAAATACCTTAATTAAATATTTCAACTGCAAAATCGTTGTGTTTTAACAATCCTATCGGGTCATCATCAGATTCAACTAATCATTACCAATTTCTACTTGTGTCTCGTATTGAAAATCACCTCTAAACACAGCTTCTTTGACCGGAAGCACGACGTATTCGAATACCATTTTTTTTACTCTGCAGAGTTGCTTAGCTTTACCCACATGATATCTATAGTTCTCAGTGTCACTGCAAATTTACACACGCACATCGGTGTGTCGACAGAGGTAAGATAACAAGACTTTTTATCTGCTCAATCTTTTGAAGTTTCTACCCAGGAACACTACTTCACTCGCTCACCCAGGAGCTGACGGGCCAGTGTCAACTCACGATCTGGGAGTCGAGTGAGTTCCAGTTGTGATTTCTCAATAAATGGCCTATCACCTCTTTCGCTTCTGCGGACCTTCCAGAGAAGAGGAATGGCGAGCTATTCTATAGTTGTTCAGTGGGTAGAGCAGATTTACTAGGCCAGGTTTGACAAATCAAACATGTGGTTGAGCGGTTCTATGTTCATTACTTAGCACAAGGGTCTTGTCCTTAACTGCCCTGAGTAAGGTAATCCATCATATTTCCCTTACTCCACGGAAGGGGTATGGCTGCACATTCAATACATGAAAGACCCCATCTTCTCTGTCCCCAGCCGTCGGCAATTTTTTTGAAAACCACATTCTCCGAGTTTTACTTTAGGGTTACCAATATTCCTGAATATTGTCTAACCTAGCCTCTAATGCCGTGAAGGATACTAATATGATTTGTATTTATCCTAAGGTCTTCAAGGTGAATATGGCCTACAAAAATTAGCTAGGGTGTGGGGTGGTACGTGCTAACTACACAAGCATGTCATCAAAAATATCTCATACCAAATTAACACGCAAGAAGTAATTAACTAAACTAGTAATACAATAATTAGTAAGGCATGTGGGATCAACATGAACAAGGAGTGTGGCTTGCCTACTGCACGGAAGTTGGTCATATAGTTGTTGTTTGGGAAATCTTCGCCTTCAAGATCCTCCTTAAGTGCTTAATCGTTACTACCATGTCCTATTTGCAAAAGATCCAAGCAAACAAACATATATAAGTCCGAGCATGACAAATGCGAGCTGGGAGCAAAATGTAAAATAATTAAAAAATAATACTATAAATAGGAAGGTGGGGTGTGTGGGAATGGAATTAGAGTTGGAGGCATATACGGTTGGAGTCGGAATGCTAAAAAGATGGGAGAAGGTATATGTTGTATATTCGGGTTTCAAACGAGAAATCGGGGTATATGTGGTAGGAAAGGGTTTTTGTGGGTTTTTGGGTATGAAAAAGTGGGAATTGGGTTTAATGGTATGGAGGAATAGAATTGTGGCATCGAGACGATCGAAACGGTATATATATATAAATATATATATATATATATATATATATATATATATATATATATATGTGTGTGTTTTTAGCGTTTCGGGTTCGACGGGTCGGGCCCAGCCTGCAAAATTGTATAGGGCCCACTAGGGCTCTCGAGTTGGGCTGGGTTGGACATGGGTTGGACATCAAGGCTAGGTTACGGGTTGGATATGGGCTTGGACTAGTTAATGGGTTGGGCTTAAGGCTTAATAGAAAAAAAAAGGAAAGAAATCCTATAGCTAATGGGCTTGGCCTAGGAGGAAGCAGAGCTGACCTGAGAGGGGAGGAGCCGAGTGGCTCGGCTCTGATCTGAGCCACTCGAGGGGACACGGCTCGGGGAGGTTGGCTCAACTCGATTTTAAATCGAGCCAACGGCTCGGATTGGGGAATTGGGGCAAGAAACAGAGGAGGGGGTGGCCGCTAGCGACGGGGAAGAAATTGACCGCCGGGGGGGCTTGCCGCCAGTGGCGGGAGGCACGAGGAGGCTTGGGAGGATGCGGTGGTTCCATTTTTTGGAAGAAAAGGAGCGGTTGTTGTGGGGATGGGGCTTGGCAACGTAGAGGTGGTCTCGGGCTCACCTCGCTGGAGCGGTTGAGGATGGTGGCGAGGTCGCTGGGGCTCGGGAGGGTGAGGAAGAAGTGGGAGAGGTCGAGGAGGAGGTGTGGATGCTCGTGTGTGTGAAGAGAGAGCTCAGGAGAGGAATTCCCGCGGGGATTTATAGGGCGACGGGGCAGACGATTTGCTCGGGCACCGGGACAAGGCTCGGGAGGAGGAGCTCCTCGGTGGCATGAGCTCCGACTGCGTGGCGTCGTCTCAGTGTTCGGTGGACTGCGAGCTTGGGAGACGAGCTGCTGCTGGCAGGGTGGCGGTCGATGCTGAGAGCGGCAAGGGCGGTGGCGTAGAGGAGAGAAGAGCGGCGGGGTAGAGCGAGAGAGGAAGCGGGCGACACGTGGAAAGGTGGCGTCGGGGGCGGTGCTGCTACAGAGGGCTTGCCCCGTTACCAGCGTCGAGTGAAGGGCGGCGTAACAGGCGGCAGGTTCAACAGGCAACGGCGATGCAGGGAAGAAGATGGGGAAGCCGGGCCAAACGGGTTGAGGAAACGATTCGTGGGCTGGAAGAAAAAGAAATGAGGCCCAAAAGAATTTTAGAATTTTAAATGGATTTCAAATTTTAAAATTTTGAAAATTTTCATAATGTCACATAGAGTATCCGGGTAATGTCCAGACACTCCAGATGTCAGACAGAGCATATGCGGCTACGAAAACTTGGGAAAATTTTTGAGCCTAAAGATTTGGTTGAGCATTTTGAGTACTAAGACGCTAGTCCAACCCTTTAAGCACACCCCTCTTTATAGTATGACTTTTCCTATACTCAATGTTATTTATCAAATCACTAAAACCCTAGAAATTTAGGTCTAAAAACACTCTGAGCTCCACTGTTGCTCTTTTCACCTTTTTAAGTGTCATCATCACAGGTTGGATCTCAAATGTGGGACTAAAACATACTAACATACTCAAGGTTTCACATTTGTCCTTTCATCATTCATTATTAATAACCAAAATTCACATAGGGGTCTAGATGCGCTTTCACCATGTTATTTAGAGGCAAACTAAAATAATTTTATATTTGTTATTTCTTAATCAAGTTGTCTCTATGGAAAGAGTCAACATTGAAAAACAACATCATACAAAGGCATTAAGGTCAATTCTAGAGTTTCGACCTTTGCGAAGAGTTAGCTCTAATTTCTCTCATGATTATCTCTCCTTCATATTAAAAATAATTTAGTGTGGCAGGATGACGAGTAAGCTGATATCATTACTTTGTGCAAATCCTTATGGCTTCACCACTTCACTACCACTGCTACCTACCATGTGATGAGGACATCACTATTGTTGATACAACCACGCCTATACCTACGCACCTGTTGATCCTCAAGTTCCTCAAATTGAAATACAAGAACAGATAACAAGAGCACGTACACGTCAACTTAATTATCAGGTAACTTAGTTCCTTAGCATGCACTCAAATATTATGAACACTTTAGTGTTGCCTAGTGTATATGATAATCTATTACTTAAAACCATGGACGTGAAGATGATGGCAACAAGACAAGAGGAGATGGAGCTAGAAACAACAAGATACCATGGTTGTGAAGATGATGGCAACAAGACAAGAGGAGATGGAGCTAGAAACAACAAGATAAGAACCAAGAATGGTGATTGCTGTCTAGCTACTACAAGACTTTGAAGCCACCATGAGAAAGCAATGGAGAGATGGCCAAAACCTCTTACCTGAAGACTTGATGATATTCGGCCACCCCTCCATATGTTGATGCGTCACCTCTAGTTAGGCCTAACCCATGTAATTTCAAAATTAGAGTCAAAATAGACATATTTTGGTGTTCAAGCCAAGGAGGAGTTCATCTTATGGTTGGATCCGGCCACCCCCCTTGGCTAGCGAAATCCCCTCCTCCTTTCCTTTAAGTAGGGCCCAAAACCCCCTCTGGAACTCGGGTTTTGTTAGATTGGTTTTTCCACTTCTGAAAACATTCGTTGTTTTTCCTGTTCGGTTAGTTTAGTGGCAACAACATCTTCTGAACCCCAACACTTCAATAGAACTTTGTCCATAATTCATATTTGTGGTTTCAGATTTCTTATCACTATTTTCTTGTTTGTTCTTTGGTTGCTCGCAGGAAGAGACATTTGTGGTTCGGTTGATCGTGCTTTAAGAAAGGTTGATAATGTCTCGAAGTTGGTTCAGCAATTGCAAGGTTGCAACAATCATCGTACGGTCGTAACCGAATGTGAGTCGCCTCCATAAAAATCAAAATTTACCTTCTCATTCATCAGAACATCGGGAACCCCCATTGCCATCACCACGTATCCCTCTACCTACCTTGTCGTTGCCATTATCTAGCTTTAGTTGTTGTAAACCTACAAAATAACTACCCATAGAGATACAAGGGGAGCAATTACAATGCAATCTAGAGTTTAGGTGCATAGGTGCAATCAACCATCGAATAGAGATAAAAAAGTCACAAAAAATTGATATTTTTGACAAAATTAACATAAGATACATCTGTTGTGCTTTAAAATTTGAAATCCAAATTTGATCCACACATTGAGAAACAAAAGGACAAAATCTGCCGTGCATAGTAGCTGCGACGTGAATAATAGCCTCAGTACTATTCGCAGCAGAATTTGAAGTCCAAATTCGATCCACACATTGAGAAACAAAAGAACAAAATCTGTCTTGCATAGTAGTTGCGACGTGAATAGTAGCCTCAGTACTATTCGCAGCAGAATTTGTCCATTTATCTCTTAATATGTAGATTAAATTTAGACTTAAAATTTTATGGTATGATGGATTCATACTGTGTTGATGTTGTCAAATGTTTTCAAAATTTTCTGTGACTTCTTTGATCTCCAAATTGATCGATTGCATCAATTGCACCTAAACTCGAGATTGCATAGTAATTGCTCCGAGATACAAGTGAGTCGGCCCATTGGGTGTACTCACTTAGTTAAAAAATTAATTCTAATTGATTTGATGATTCACTTTGTATATACGATATTAATTTTTTAAAGCAAATGAACTAGAATAGATCACCCGATCCAGTTGCATCCGTCCTGGCCAAACGTTGCCCTCGTGCTCCACCGATGATGCCTTGCCATCGTTTTCATCAGCAGCCATCTCCGTAACCCACGAAGTATACGCTGCCACTAGAAAACTCCACAGGAAAACGAGGCACCCAATCTTGGCCGAACGGCGCGAAAATGCCTCGCGAATTGCAGTCGCACTAGCGCGATGCCAGTGATGCGACGACGGCTACCGCTCTCCGTCCGCACGCCGCCCCAGCCTTTTGGGAGCTAGCCGGCGTGCGGGCGCGAGGAGATCTTCGTGTGGCCCGGCAGAATCTAGGGCGTTTTTGTCCAAAGCGCGCGAGCATCTCTCCACGCATTCTCTCATCGTCCCATGAGCGCACGACTGCGACGGGTTTGGCCTATGTGCGTTCCAGCTCTGTGCGGTCAGCCAACCTGAGCCAGCGGAGCAGGCGAGTGCGAAGCCCAAGCGGCCGTCACCGAGGAAGAAAAATATGCTCTGGGCGATGTTGACGCGCGACAGCGAGGGCGTGTTATCAATTGTGGAGAACGCCGTGCATAAATGCCAAGCGATTCACATCCATGCGTATCTTTTGGTTTTCACCGGTTGAACAGCCAGACGTACAAGACAACTATCCTTCGGATAACATATGTCAGGTTGCTGCTTGATTTTTCTTGAAAATTTAGAACATCTTTGATTCATAGGATCGAAAAACGTAGAAACGTATGATTGTTATTTCATGCCATCTTGATCTTGTACTATTGAATATCACATGAATTTGCATCAAAGGGTGTTGAACTACATCTTAGGAAAAAATATATAATTCTTTTCAAGAGGCTAAAATCAATAAAAAAATTCATATAAAATGTAATACAAAGAAATCCTTAGGAAAAATTCACATCGATTGTAATCATACAAATCTAATAATCCATATCAGTTTTTTTATAGGATTATAATTTTTCAAAAATCATTTGAATTAAAAGTACCGTGAAGCGTGCCACGGCCAAGAAAACACGGCTGTTTATAATATGAATATATTGTTTGACGCAACGCACATCGCTAGACTCTATTGTCAACCAACCAGACATAACAAGAATTGTGTATCTATAACAAGAATTGTGTATCTTACCACATTCCCATAAGGCATGGTTCTCCATGTGAATGCTAGAGCAATTTTTTGGCTGACTGACAGCTATGGTCGCTTGGGAAACGTTATAATCTTCTTTCTAAAATGCTAAGCTCTTTAACAAAAGTCAAGTGGCAAGAGGAGAGGATGGATCATACGAGTTTTATACGGACTTGGTGATTGGTCAAACCTGGCATTAGGTGGTAGTGCACTGCACACAACTCTTATCCAGCAAAAGGAAAAAAAGATAGGAGCAAATTTCAAATGAAAGACCTAATATTTGGTGGAGAAGTTTCATAAAATTCTAGTTCTTTGGCTAGTTATGCTTAACCTACGCTTTATGCTCATAAGGTTTCACAAAACCCTATTTTAACAAAATTGTGCTCCAACATCATTGTGATGGAGTCATTGGGTGGAGCAGATCGGTGATAAATGAAAACCCTACGATAAATTCGTTAATCAAAAGATTGCCATATGATGATAGGAAGCAAGGACATACTTGTATAGACGTGTGCTTTTATGTAGACCATAAATTACATGTAGGATTTTCCATGGCTATAGCTATGAAATCGTAGATTGCGTTTGGTATTGTGATGAATTACGATTATCTCAGTTCTTTGATTAGCTTTTTTTATATTCTATTGTTTCACTTGCAGAGACGAGAGATACAACCTTCATTATCTAAATAAATCATTTCACTAACTTTTCTTATTTCAATGATCACTTTTGCACAATAGATTATAAAGAGTTTAACGATCACAAAATGAGCTATCGAGTTCACTACCTCAGAAAACACTTCTGCTAAAAGAACATCACTGACGGGCACAAGGAGGCCCGTCGCTAATTAGATTATACACTGACGGGCGCGTTGAAGCCCGTCAGTACATGCAATGCAGAAGGCGAGGCAGCCAGCTTCTACTGACGGGCACAATAAACACTCGTCAGTAGAAGTGGCACGAGAAAAGAAACTTGATATCTGCACTGACAGCAAGATTCACTGACCGGCGTAACCACATTGCCCGTCAGTGAAGATACTACTTCCACTGACGGGTCAACCTTCGCCCGTCAGAGTAAAGTTGCTCCAGGTATGCCTTCGATGGCATACTTATCAATGACGGGCCTTTTTGTGTGCCCGTCAGTGATAAGTCTGCAACTATATAAACAGGGGAGACGCCCGCAGCTGGCCATTGAGCTCGCGTGCCTCACACGGCCAGCTGCGGGCGCCTCCCAAGACTGCGCGGCCGCCATGCTGGTTCTCCTCCCCATTCTCCCCCTCCTCCCTCCCTCCTCCCTCTAGATCTACTATAATCTAGATCTAGATCTCTCTCAATCCTCTCCCTCCTCCTCTCCACCCCCTTTTCCCTCTCTTTCCCCCTCCCCTCCTCCCTCACTCCTCCTCCTAGATATACAATCTAAATCTAGATCCCTTTTAACCCTCCCTCCTCCTCTCTACCCATTTTCCCTTCTCTTTCCTCCTCCCCTCCTCTCTCTCCTTACCCTATTCGGAAGGCTCTCGAGTCCACTTCTTGACGGCGCTAGCGAGCTCTTTTTGGTACGATGTAGTACATGGAAGAAAAGAATAAATTTTATATTTATTTTATTAATTTGAAATATAATCAATTAGTTTGTTGTTGTATGGATCGATGGATCGAAATTTGATGTACGGCGAAAGGGCAACACAGAGTTTTCTCGATACTTTGAATGGGTTTCTAGATGTGGCCGAGGAAAATAGGGAGAAAAAGGGTGCGAACAAGATGTGTTATCCGTGTTGTGGATTCAAGAACACGATAATGTTCAAGGATAGAGGCATGTTGCAGCTACACTTGTTGACTCGAGGTTTCATGGAAGGTTATACACGGTGGACTAGTCACGGTGAGGAGGCGGAAAATGTAGCTACTCCTGAATGTTTAGAGGAAGAGGACATATACGAAGACGCAGAAGAAGATGAAGACTATATTTCTAAATGTAGGGATGACTTGACGGGAGAGGCAGGGAACAATTTGGCTGAAATGTTGAGGGACAGTCACATGGCGGACCAGGTGGTCGAAGACCCCGAGGATGAAAGAGAGGTCGCAAAGTTTGTGAAACTGATGGAAGACTCGACAAAACCACTGTATCGCAGCTGCGATCCTGTGCACACGTGTCTATCAGTCACGCTAGAACTTCTAAGGATCAAGACAGCCCACAACTGTCCGGACGCAAGTTTCGATGAGACACTGGCTTATCTTGCGACGGTTTTTCCAAAGGAGAACGTGTTGCCTACGAGCACCAAGGAAGCCAAGAAGGTGGTCTGCCCCCCTTGGATTGGATGTAGAGAGACTCCATGCTTGTCGGAACGACTGCATTATTTATCGCAAGGAGTATAGAGAGCTGCACAAATGTCCGGTGTGCAACACATCTCAATATAAGCGGGGCAGAAACCAAGACGATGACGAGGAAGAAGTGACGAGTGGTGCCCCTGCAAAGGTTGTATGGTACCTTCCAGTCCTCCCCCGTCTGAAGTATTTATTCGGTAACAAGAAGGAGGCAAAGCTGATGCGTTGGCACGAAGAGGGGCGAAGAAAGGATGTGGTGCTGAGATTTCGGTAGTGATCCGAGGAATATCAGGTTTGGTATGAGTACAGATGGAATAAATTCATTTGGCAACATGAGCAGCAGACACAGCACATGGCCCGTGGTTCTCTGGATCTACAACCTCCCTCCATGGTTGTGCATGAAGCGGAAGTACATGCACCTATCTATTCTCATTCAAGGGCCAAAACAACCTGGAATGGATCTTAACGTGTACCAACAACTACTGAATGATGAACTAGCTATGCTGTGGGAAGAAGGGGCTCAGGTCTGGGACGCGGACAGAGAAGAGTTCTTCACTCTGAAAGGCCTGTTATTCACAACGGTGCAAGATTATCCCGCGTACGGGAACAACGCGTGTCAGTGCACCAAAGGATACGAAGCATGTGTTAAGTGCATGGCAGAAACCACAAGTATTTTCTTAGAGGGCTCTAGAAAAATCGTGTTCATGGGACACCAAAGGTGGCTGACCATGAATGACCCATGAAGAGAGGACACGGAAAGGTTCGACGGAACAAAAGAAATCCGTCCAAAGCCTTGCGAGAAGACCGGACAAGAAATCTATGATCTATTGAATGAAATGGACGAAGTTGAGCCAGGAAAAGGAAAGAAACAACCGCCGGTAAAGGGCGTCTGAAAAAGGAAATCTGTTTTCTGGGAATTGCCTTACTGGCCTCACCTAGACACACGTCACAGCATTGATGTAATGCATGTCGAGAAAAATATCTGCGACAACTTGCTTGGTCTCTTGCTCCACATTCTGGACAAGACAAAAAAAGGACCGAAGACACGAGCAGACATGCAACACATAATATAAGACCTAAGCTGTGGGCAACCAAAGAAACGACCAAGACGGGGAAGAATGGTATCAGAGTCAAGACCAGCTGTCCTGTTGCTTGCTACACTCTGAGTAGAGACGAGCTCCATAGCCTCTGCGAGTGCCTCTATAGTGTGAAAGCTTCTTCGGGTTACTCCGCAAACATCCAAAAACTTGTTGACATGAAGACTCACCGACTGATTGGTATGAAGTCTCATGACTGCCACGTGATGATCACATAGATACTGCCTGTTACAATTAGAGGTATCATGGAGTCAGGTGTCTGCAAGACGATCCCAGACCTTTGTAACTTCTTTAACACTATCTGTCAGAAGTCAATCACGGTGCAACGCTGCCTGAAACTGAAGGCCGAGATCACTGTCATACTATGCGAACTTGTGAATTTCCCTCCAGCATTCTTCGATGTCATGGTACATCTCATGATCCATATCGTCCCGGAGATACTGGACCTTGGTCCCGTGTTTTTGCATAACATGTACCCGTTTGAAAGGTACAACGGGGTTATCAAGCGCTACATTCGTAACAGAGCGCATCCGGAAGGTAGCATCATCCAAGGCTATGCTACCGAAGAGGGCGTCGAGTTCTGCATAGATTACATGCGTGATCAAAAATCTATAGGTGTTCCAATTTCACGGCACACAGGCAGGCTCGACGGTAAAGGTGCGATCGGGCATAAAAGTTTATACGTGTATCGATCGAAAAGATCAGATGACTACAATAGAGCACATTTCGTGGTGTTGCAACACTTGGCTGTGGTACGGAGATGTACCTTCAGCAACTGCACCTCCCACGGCGCGAGATGAAGAGAGTGCGTCTGGCTCGTCGGACGATTCTCGGTCTAGCGAGTCGGGATCGGAAGAACAGGAGGCGCCGGAGCCGTCGTCAGCAGCACCATCGAAGCTGAAGAGACGGTACAACCCTAGAGGAGGGAACCAGCTGACGAACGAGACATTCGTGGTCACTCGAGTCGGCGTAACAGGTGTTCCTGTAAGTCCGGAGAAGGCTGCGAGGTCGTTCAGCAACACCTGCGGGTGCATTGTCTGTGAGCATGTCAGGATCACACGCCGGGACTTCAAGAAAATGGCCGACGCCCAGAAAAAGGTCCTGTGCGACAAGCTGTGGTATAAGTACGCTATCCCAGAGGCTGACAAGGAAAGAGTGCGGAGGAAAGCCGACAGCATCATGTGTGCTATGCTACGGACATGGCGATATGAAGCAGCGAAGCTGCTAGACACCGATTTCGAAACTGCAGTTAAAACTAAAAGGCCGAAGATAGAACTCGAACACTGGGAGGAGTTTGTTGCCGACAAGAAGAGTGACGCATTCAACGAGAAGAGTCATCGGGGGAATGAGTTGCGCGTGAAGAGCAAATTCCCCCACCACCTTGGCAACCGAGGTGTTCCAGGGAAGAGACCGACCTGGGCAAAAGAGGACGCCGCGCTAATAGCGGCTGGCAAACCGGTTCCTTTCGCCGATATCGAGCAGGAACGAGCCCAGATTTGGATGAGGGCGCACACAGTTTCTGACCCAGCTACTGGGTCACCAATTATCACGGACATCGAGCTTTAGGCGGTTTCCGAACGTTTGGTATAATCTAAACGCAATCTCTTCTTGAAATATACTATTGTGCTTCCATTACGCTAACGGCCCGTACCTTGTGCTGTTTCCCTTGTAGAGGCAGCTGTCCCAGTAGCCTGAGAGCTCCCAGGAATCCATGCAGAGTGAGAGGTGGAAAGACCATCTCTCGAAGGCTCTAGGAACAAGGGAGAAGACAGGGCGTGTCCGAGGGATCGGGAGCGGGGCTATATGGAACGAAGTCTTTCCTCAAGACCGCGAGGCTGCCCGTCAGAGGAGGAGAGGAAGGCAAACATCTCTTCTGCAAGAGATGATAAGGGCAGCCCAGGAGGCTGGCAAGCTGGCGGCGCAAGAATTTTTAGAGTCCAGATGCTACGACGCCCACGATGCATCTCCTCCGCCTGTGCATCCTCGTGGACATCAGGGCTCCTATCCTGCTGGATGGAGTAGCTGCGCCTCAGCCTCCGATGTCGCCCCCGAGTCGCCAAGTCCCATCGAAGACATCGCTGTAAGCTTCCTCGCCACCATAGATCACTTGTATGAGGGCTCTAATTCACAGCACAGTGCGGATAACAATGGGTACCTTTATTATGCAGGGGCCTACGAAATGCCACCTCACTATCCCTTTGCCTGGCGAGAAGAAGACGGTTGTACATGGCCTAGTATTCCCAACAGTAGGGGCGCAACATGCCACAACGTTGTTATACCTTCCCACATGGCGAGGGTGCAGGTGGACCGCGTTGTCGTGGAGTTTAGTGACGTCGCAGTCCCTGTCGCCCCTGAAGAGGATGCCACGAAGCTAGGAGACTGCAAGGGGTACTACATCCTGTGGCCGAAGAGCCAGATAACTATCCCCGGGGTGTCCTCTCCTAGTACGTTAACCATCCCCTCTCCATCAACCGGAGCCGGCCCGTCTCTGCTCGGCCTGTGCAGTACGCCGGTTTCGTTCGATGATCGTGACGACGATCTTGCCGGACAGCAACACACGACGATCCTTCCGTCCCAGGAGGAGGAGCAACCCAAGACGGACTCGCCGCCCCGTGAAAGGCGCTCCAAGCATCACCACGACCCGAAGGCAGTAGGAAAGAAGGTCTTATCTCCAAGCACGCTCAATGCCACAGTGGGTGAAGCGTTGACGGGAGGCAAAGGGCCTCCTCTCCAGAGCCGGAGAGGAAAAGAAAAAGACCACATAGACAGGACGGCACCACTACGAAGGAGGCAAGTAAGGAGAGCAAGAAAAAGGCATTATCCTTCCAGACATCTACCGAAACTGTCAAGAAGCCTCGAGATTAGTGTACGAGGCAGGTGAGCCCTTACTCCCAGATGATGAGGTGCAGAGGTTGCCCGCACAGATGAAACTTCTCCATGACACGATCATGATGAGGTCACGGAATCGGGATAATTATGAGCTACACTTTAAGGTCGAGGTGCCAAAAGATTTCGGTTTCTTCCTGGACAGACAGCATGACACCTTCGACATCAATTTTGAAGATATCTTTAATTTGTTCAACCTCTTCCAGCTCGACACCATGCTCATCAGGCTGTGGGCGCTTTACCAAGTCCAAGAGTCTAGGCGTCTGCCCAACTGCGCTTTTAGAATAATAGATCTGGTCGTCATGAACGAGTACTATGTACGAGAAGTGAAGCCGGTCCTAATAAATTTTGTCACTGAGTCATTGATATACCATAAGGACAAGGACTATGTACTCATGCCCTACAACCCCCTGTAAGTTACTTACTACCGTCTCTAGTTTGTTTTTCTTAAGCACGTATCCCCGTCTGTTTATATTCCTTCGTTACCCTTTACGCAGCGACCACTGGATCCTCATTGTCATCCACAAGCCTTCTAGAATGATATACTATTTTGATTCCCAAAGAAGTGTCAAGCGGGACTACTCCGAAATTAAGGAAGTTTTAGAAGCCGCCTTTTGAGAATACAACTTGCGAGGGGGAGGAGTAGAAAGCAAGAGCAAGAAGCTGATCCACAAATTCAACTTCCCTTGCAGGCAACAGCCGGAAAATAGCGTTACATGTGGGTACTACGTCTGCGCTCACATAGACGCGTTCGTCATATCGCACAACCCGCAATAGAGTCAGAATCAATTCAATAACTTTATACACGACCTGACCGACGATAAGTACGACTGGAGGAAGGACTTTGCCCGCATCCAGAAGACCTTCGCGTACGTTATCAACAACGAAGTCATCCGGCCAAGCGGCGATTTCTACGCGGGAGTCCAATTATCCGCTTACCGCCACACTGGAAGTACTAGCCAAGCGTCATAGACGTAGATTAGTAGGGCTAGTGAGAATAAACATTGTTAAATTCATTTGTTTGTCATTTTAATTCGTTGTAAACTTACTTTTATATGTGTACTTAATATTTATGATATTAATTGTTATATGTGCTTAATATTTATGATATTAATTGCTATATATGCTTATTTTTTGTCATATTAATTGATATATATGATATTCAAATATGTTAAAAAATATATAAAAATACTTTCACTGACGGGCCAACTCGATGTACCCGTCAGAGGAAATTCTTACCGCTGACGAGCGGATGATATACGCCTGTCTGTGAAAGTCCTCTCAGGATACCACCCGGGCAGCGCTGGAAGTCTTTCCACTGACGGGCCATATTCACTCGTCAGTGAAAGCCTATATCTACTGACGGGCCATCCGCCCGTTAGTGGAAGTTAACTTCCACTGACAGGAGGTTACTGACGGGCTCTGAACCCGTGAGCGATTGCCGTTTTGCGCCTGTCAGTGATAGTGTTTTCTGAGGTAGTGGTTTTGTGAAATTAATTCATGACTACATTCAACCTGTATCATATTGTGCCCATATGAAAAATGTGAATAACATGAGAATATTTCCAATTGGAAGCGAACTGTTTCCGATGAATTTCTGTAAAATTTAAGGTAAAATGCACCCACTAATCCATAATTAAACCCCCGAAGCGCAGCTGTGCCAAGTCCGCTGCAGCTCCGGAGTTCGTTCCGTCTCGCCTTCCCTCTCTCCAATTACCCAAAACGGAGGAAGAAAAAACCAAGGCGAGAAAAAATCAATCAGATTAATAATTTCCTAATCCGATTAATCAATTTCAAAAGGCGGCCGAGAGCTTAAACAAGACGCTCCGACCCGGGAAGAATCCGCTGCGCGGAGTAGAATAACAAGCCCACAGGCCACAGGGGCTCGGCAATTTCCATCTTCCAACCCAAGCCCCGGTCTCTGCTTCTCCCCTTCTCCTCTTGGCCTCTGTCCCAAGGCGAGTAGCCTTCGATTCTTTCCTCCCAGCCGCTTCCTCAGATCTGCGCCACCGCACCCAGCCTCCCTGTCGTCCTTATCCCCGCCGCCAATCGTGGAGAGGCGGCTGCCGCTTGGTTTCTTCCGTCCAAGGTTGGCGCTTTCGGCAGCGGAGGCTGGAGTTTTTCCGGACCAGTAAATAGTTCTGGAGCTGGAGCTTGAAGGCTTCCGGGTTGTCTGGTGATTGGGCTGAGCAAGGAGGTGGTTGGTTCTGCGCTGTTCTTGCCGGCTGGGACTGGAGGTTCTGAGTTAAAGACTGAATTTTGTTTGGTTAGGAACGGATTTAGTGAGGATGTTTTCTGGCCGAGATTGCTTATGGAAATTGCCTTATTTGATTCCCTCGGTGCTTAATTTGAGATCATAGAGCTGTTTTTGGATGAGCAAGATGGACTCTTCCGGGATCAGGGAGTCGTCTCTAGCGCATAACCCTGCTTGGTTGTAGCTTCTTCGCCATTGGTACCGAGCCTCCCTCTCGTGTGCTCCTTCCCGCGTCAAGGAAAGGACTATGGCGGATAAGTTTTTTGCTTTTGCGGCTGTTACTTCGCTTGCCTTCCCCCTCCCAAAGGCCTGATTTTTGAGTTCCGGTGCTGGCGGATGAACTGGTGATCGACGAGTCTTGGAGTGTGCCTAGTCGCTCTATCAACAGTATAATTCCGTGGAAGAAAAGCAGTCTTCTGTGCAGATACTGCCCATTAAATTAGTCGTCATGTTGTACCGCGAAGATTCTGCTTGACAGAATACAGTGTTCCTCTTCATCGCTGGTCCAGAGCAGAACACAGTGCACCAAAATCCCTATTGGCATTATAGGAGTGGATAGGAGATCTTCAACTAATCGAGTGGAGCAAAGCAATGGATGTCCCTGCGCCTTCCAACCGTGCTGGCTGCAACGGAAGCATTGGCAGCCCTTCGGATGATCCATATGGTGTTGCGGCCATGATGAATTTCGATGGATACTCGGAGCTCTGCGGGAGCCCCTCGGTAGCCGATCAGCTGTTCTCATTGCTGAATGATCCATCTGCGCATCAGATGTTTGCTATGTGGTCATCCTTGGGATCGTCGCCACGTGCTTCTGGTATCACTGAGGATATGCTGCTTGATGCTTATTCCGGTGGACCTGGGGATCAAAAGATTGATTTGGTATCGTCGGTGAATCCAGCTGAAACTGGGAGAGTGGCCAAGAGTTCAGGCGAGCTTGGTTCAGATAGTGATCCCCAGCAAGGAATTACTAGCTCGGTTCCGAGGCCTGTCGCCGGCACCTTACTCGCGGACAGGATGCTCATGGCTCTGTCTTTGTTCAGGCAGTCTTTGGGCGGCGGTGTTCTTGCCCAGGTCTGGATGCCTGTTGAGCAGGAGGGACATGTCGTGCTGAGTACATGCGAGCAGCCGTTTCTGCTTGACCAGGCTCTTGCAGGGTACAGAGAAGTATCCAGGCATTTTGTGTTTTCAGCAAAGGAAGAGACTGGCCTGCACCCAGGTCTTCCAGGGAGGGTCTTCATCTCCGGGGTGCCAGAATGGACCTCAAATGTGCTATACTACAGCAAGCCAGAGTACTTGAGGATGGATTATGCTCTTTGTCACGACGTACGAGGATCACTTGCGATGCCAGTCTATGACCCCGGCAAGGGCTCTTGCTGCGCTGTGCTTGAGCTTATCACAAAAAGGGAGAAGCCTGATTTTGATGCAGAGATGGACAACCTTCGCCATGCATTGCAGGCAAGTTCTATCTTGCTTATGTTTTCCCCCATTTCTTTTTTGCTTATGTTGAACTGGGGGATTCACTTTAATGTTTTAAACTGGATTTAAAGTACCCATGAATAGAAGTGTACACTGAAATTTGAATTCTATGCTAGTATCCCAATTCCCAATGATTCCTAGTTTGTCTAGCTTATACTTCTTTAAGCTGACATATCCAAGATGTAGTTATATCTTAAGCAGCATATTCCATAGCATTAAATTCCTCTGAATAATTCTGCCCATTGCCCAAATGTTGATATAGCTAGCCATAGAGTGATAGAGGTGCATAGTTTTCCACTGCTGTCGTTTGAGTGTCGTGTACAACATTTACTCTAGGTCTCATTTGTTTTCTTCATTTGCTAATATCTTGTCAACAAAAATAAGCCTATGCTTATCCTGACCTTATTTTCTAACTTAGTCCTAATTCACTGAGCTGAGAATATGTGAACCTGTGAGTTCATATTTGTCATTACCATTGGCTAATAGCTGGTATATTTTCTTTCACGATCTGACATTTGACTTAACACTTCCATTTGATACTTTTCCCCTTACTCTTCTGTAGGCTGTGAACTTGAATACAACAAAAGAATGCAGCAACCAGAAGGTGCCGTTCTTCACTTCTAACATGGTCTACGCAACATTTCTGTTGCGCATCATGGGCACCGTATGCTCATTTTAGGATTTTGTTTATCTATTGATGTTTAATGTATATGATCTCTCTTCATTTGCAGTTTTATACAGAAAATCAGAAAGCTGCCTTCACTGAGATTTTGGATGTTCTAAGAGCTATTTGCCATGCACATATGCTTCCTTTGGCCCTTACGTGGGTTCCTACATCAAATGGCATTGATGGTGGTTATGTTGATGGAAAGGATAGTAGCATTGATTCACAATCAGGAAAAGCGATACTCCACATACATGAATCAGCCTGCTATGTTAATGATGCAAAGACGCAAGGCTTTTTTCATGCATGTACTGAGAGTTATCTTGAGAAAGGGCAGGGTATTGCAGGCCGAGCACTCAAATCCAATCTGCCATTCTTCTCGCCTGATATAAGAGAGTACAGTATTAAGGATTACCCACTCGCTCACCATGCTCGTAAGTTTGGTTTGCATGCTGCTGTAGCGATCCGGCTAAGGAGCACATGGACTGGCAATGATGACTATATACTAGAATTCTTTCTCCCAGTCAACTGCAGAGGCAGTGGAGAACAACAGATGTTACTGAATAACCTCTCCAGTACAATGCAAAGAATATGCAAAAGTTTACGAACAGTTTCTGAAGCAGAGGTTGATAAAATTGATTCTTGTAATGCAGTAGTGTATAAGACAACCAGTGAAAGTTGCTTGCCAACTGGCCACTCTGGAAGTTCTTCGCATTGTGATAAAGCAGTCACAGAAGCAGCATTTGAGGACCTATCTTTGGTCGACAAGCAAGGAGACATGGAACCTGAGCAGGTGCTCTAGAATTATAAGTTTTACTTGAATATGGCATTCTAGGCAACCATCTTGGTCCTGATTTACAACTAAACATAATTAGCATGACTCGAGCTGAAATTCTTTTCTGAATGTTCAGATCAAACTTGCATTTTTTTTAAAAAAATTTCTCTTGTCTATTGAATAATACCATAATACTAATGCTAGATAGGATTTATTAGAGGAGAAGGATCCCAAATTCCCAACAGTGGAAGTTTGGTGGTAGCCACTCCCATTTTGGACATGCCATTAACGCAATCCACCATATTTTGTAAAGGGTATTTCTCATGGTTGGTTGATACTTGGCTTTGTTGCGTGGTTAGTCATATTAGAATTGATTAAATCTGCAGAACCCACACTATCAACACTGATGCATGCATTTAATTTTGAATGAGTTGATAAGAGAACCTGGGTTCTTTATATCCTCTTGATGAACAAGCTTCTTCTGCACTGTAGGTACGGTCTACTTCAGTGCAACTTGCAGAGAAAAAGCGCAGTACGGCTGAGAAGAATATTAGTATGGATATTCTTCGTAAATACTTCTCTGGGAGCCTAAAGGATGCTGCAAAGAGCCTTGGTGGTGAGCATGTAGTTCAATGCAACTCTCACGTTGTTAAATGATATCTCAATTGAATCTTTACTGTGTTGTGATATCCAGGCTATGTAAATAGGATATAATGAAATGGATGACTTCTGTTAACACTTTGCTGTTAATACTGTTGCAGTTTGTCCAACAACTTTGAAACGGATATGCCGGCAACATGGAATATCACGATGGCCATCTCGCAAGATCAACAAGGTCAATCGTTCGCTAAAGAAAATCCAAACTGTCATCAACTTGGTTCATGGTGTGGATAGCTCTTTGCAGTATGATCCTGCTACTGGATCTCTTGTTCCAGCAGTCTCTATGCCAGAGAAGACGTCATTCTCTTCACGTGATGCTTTGTCTAGTCCATCCGTTGGAAAAACTGTGGAGGAAAACTCCGGCACAAAATCTGAGCAAGGGTATTCGTCGCCTGGTGGATGGCAAAGAGAAAGTTGCCAATTGCAGCTCCCTAATGCACAGAATGGGGAAGGTGATGAATTTCACATGCAGACAAGCAACTATACTGGCAGTGGTAATCATACTTCTTATGGTGCGAATATCACACATCATTTCAATTCTGAAGGTACACGAGGACCATTATATGCCACGGGTGCTGTTAGTGCTTTGCATCTCAAAGAAACAGGTTGCATTAATCGTTTGGAATCTACCCGCCCCAGTGCCAAGAGCACTGGAGATCAAATAGTGGGAAGGAACTCACCATCTATACAACAAGCAGGCATTGATATGGTTGACAGTCATGAAACCAGGGAGCACACTCATCCTTCTACCTCTGGTATGACAGACTCTTCGAGCGGCAGTGCTTCAAGCCAGCCTACTTTCAAGAAGAACCCAGCACATCCTCTTAAAGAAAAGAGCACCCCTGCACTCACAGTTAAGGCTACATACAACGGAGACACCGTGCGGTTCAAGTTCTTGCCGTCGATGGGCTGGTATCATCTGCTGGAACAGATAGCCAAGAGATTCAAACTGTCAACAGGGACGTTCCAGCTCAAGTACAAGGATGACGAGGACGAGTGGGTCATCCTGGCAAACGACTCCGATCTCCAGGAGTGCATTGATGTCCTGTACTCGATAGGCTCATGCAACGTGAAGCTCCAGGTACGGGATCTCCCTTGTCTCATCAGCAGCTCGGGCAGTAGTACTTGTCTGCAGTTGGAAGGGCATAGCTTATGACATGGTGAGGAAGTTTAGGGATCTTGTCATCCTCAACTGTATCATATTGCACTAGGTGTAGTCTTTTGTTGTAGCAACAGGGTCTGGTATTATGTACGCGTGTAGCATGTAATGTAGCAGCAATGGGGAAAGTCCTAAACAGGAAGTGTAGTGATCGTCGCACATATCTCGTTCCTGCATCAGAACAAATCATGAAGATCTCGGAAGGGTCTTGACAATAATCTGTTGCCATGAGGGTCTACAGTTCCTGCATCCGAGTCCTGGCTCTGTTATGCATCCTCAAGGAAACCAATGATTCTGAACTTCCTGTGGTCCCAACTTCTATGTTTGGAACACGTGAAATCTTCCATGTGCCTCTTGAAACTGAACTGTTTTGTGTGAGAATTTGCAAAATTTCGGTGAATTTACTTTGTTCCAAGCAAGTCACTAGTCTGTTGTCATGAGGGTCTACGGTGCCTTTGTATCAAAGTCCTGGCTCTGTTATGCATCCCGAAGGAAACCAATGTTTCTGAACTTTCTGTAGTTCCAAGTTCCAACTTCTTTTCTTGAAACACGTGGAATTATCTATATTTCTGTAGAAATTGAACTGTTTTTTTATGAAACTTTGCTAAGTTTGGGTGAAATTCCTTCGTTCCAAGCGGGGCTGTTCGCATGTGGATATGAATCGTTTTGGAGTCAATTTGCGCAATCTTTTCTGCAGGCACCCAAATCTTCCAACAGTGACGACTTGACAGCATATAATTTTGGACTTTCTTGCAGAGATGCAAGTGTTAATTTCCTGCATACCCAGCAGCAGCTGGTTATACTGTGGGGCTCGCGAGTTCTTTGATGACTGAAGCTACCCTTTGTACTCGACTGAACTTAAACTCCAACTGAGAGAAACGGAGTAGTTAGCCATGGCCGATTTGGGTAGAGAGTTCGACGTGAGGTGGCATCAATCGGTTGAGTTGTCAATTCGCGTGAAAGGGCCGTGTGAGGGCGACTCAGTCGCAGTGGAGAGAAACAGCTCCGAGAGCAGGGAAATTCTCGGTAGTTTTGGTCACTGCTGTAGGGTATATCCTTTCGTTGTGAAAAATGAAATCGGTGCTACCTGTGACATCCGCATTCACGAATCCCAAGATACTCAAACGGGCTGGGCTTGGAGTGCAAAGGCACAACCGGCCCACCTTCGAGCCTCGCCGAGCATATTTGGCCCAGTAACTGAACCACATGATCGATCACCGCATGCACACCGCATAAGTCACACCTACGGTGGCGGACCTGGCCTCGGTCGTTGCAACTAGCGCACAGTGGTACACATGAGTGGTTACGTGTAGTATTTTTCATATAATTTTTTTTGAGAGCAATTTTTCATATAATTTAGATACGACTAATAATAAAAATGTATAATAGTCCGTCTGTAACGTTATCTATATATGTGAGTATGAAATTAGACAATTTGCATACATTACAATAACGCATTTGTAAGCTATCTATTAAAAAAATATTATAAACTATTCGTAAAATTACAGACAGTCTCATTCTCTCTCTCTTCCACCTCAGAAAAAAATCATATATGATATCTCTTACAGACAGCTGATGTCATCCCTTTTATATATGCCCTTATGGAGATAGTGAACTTGGTTAATCAAACCTACGTCCGGTTGGGGCTGTTGTTGCTGCCATACCATGTTTTTTCTTTAACGGAAACATATAACTTTATTGAATAATGTTTATAGGTACAAGCTCTGGTGGTTGGAAGAACCAAACATGTCTATCAAAACTAGATGGCAAAGATCACTTAGCCAAATTATGCGATTCTGCATGCGAGTTTCGGCCTTCATGGACAAACTCCAGGGACTCAAAATATTGAGCTCCAATGCGAGCCTCCTCCACAATCATACTATAGCTGCATTTGTTTGGCTCCTTGATACTATTGACCAACTCCATGCAATCTAAAACAATAATAACCTGGCGTACTCCCAAATCATGCACTAACAAAACTGCTTTCATGCACACCAAAGCTTCTAGTGTCGCTGTATCACGCACACCATCAATGACCCGGATAGAGGCCCCTCGAAAGCGATCCTCCTCATCACGGCAGATTGCGCTTACCACTTCATGATCTTCCTCCCACGACACAGCCCCATCCACCGTAATCTTGACATGGCTACACGATGGAGGGATCCACGGCACCACCTTCTTCAGAGTTGCAACAATTGCCTTCTTTGTTGGTCGTGTCCTAGCTATATCTGGATCCTTCGGAAAATCATCCTCAAAGCCATAGGTCAAGAGCAGGCTCTGAAGGATTTCTTCGTGGATTGCCTTCCGCCAGGCCAACCAAATGGCCTGAAGAGTTACAAGCATGAGGTTAAGATTTCCGTGCTCCAATGTCTCCATCATCAGAAATAGCCATTCTCGCATCCAAGAGAATGTTAGCACACATATGCTCTGTAAGATCCTCATCCATTAGGGCCCAAACACATCTCGACATGGTACAGTCGACAAGTGAATGTCGCCAAGAATCCTTTGTCGAATTGCATATCCGACACATCGTAACCGTGGACATCTATCGATGATGACGAACATCAAATGTGGGCAGTGAATGTTGGGCCACCTGGATCTTAGATGGGACTTTAACTTTCCATAACATGGACCACAGCTTGCCTAATTTATTTTCTTACAAACTCCCCGAGCGCCTTTTTCCAACTAGTCTTCACAACGTTTCTTGGTCTCAACTAGCACGGTATGCCGATTGAACTATGAATGCCCCAGAGTTTTTCTCAAAATGCCATGCCTATGATCAATCAACTCCGCCACATGATCTAGTGCATTAGGAGATGAAGCGACCACTAGCTAGACCATCTCATCCCATGGCAGCCAATTTTCCTCCCATATCATCGTATGTTCTCTTGAGCCAATGTGCTTGATCAAACCTTTCCGCAGGACCCCCATGCCTTCAAGCACCGCCCTCCAAATTTGCGACAGTGAGCTCCCTTGTTTTGACCGAAGAAACTCTAAACACGAAAAATAAACAACGCTTAGTACCCTAGCACTTAGAGTATTTGGGTTCTAGAGAACACACCATGCTTGCCGATGAAAGGACCAAGGTTATCGATTAGAGGGGGGTAAATAGGAGATTAAGATATGCAGGAAAAACAAGTATGAAGAGATGAGAACGATCACAATCACAAGGGAGACAATGATTTGTTGTAGAAATTTGAGCCTTTGACGAGACTGTACATCTCCATTGAGGAAGTTTCATCCAACGATCAAAGTCTACACCGAAACGTGCTCTTTCACCAAGTGGCTTGCCGGTGTAAAGCCTACTTTCACTTGTGGCAGTTCTTCGCCTTGCGATAAACGAGCTCCAAACCCTCACAAATTTTATGGCGCGCTTCACACTTCTTCTTGAAGGCTCCCAACGACTCCTAACCGTCTAGGAGATGTCAATCTCCAAGAGTAACAAGCTTCAATCAAATTGGCTTGGAGATGAACTCTTGTTTAATGCTCAACTAAGGCTCAATCTCTTTCTCTCAAAGATTTTCTCAGAAAGAATAGAACTTTGGCTTGAGGAACTATGGTAGGAGCCTTAGGAGAGTAGAATATTGATGTTTCAAAGAGTTATTCATGCAAATAGGCTTGGGAGTATACGTAGCCAACTCCTCAAAAACTAGACATAATGCAAAAAGCGGAAGAATTCAAAATTTTCGACTTTGAACTCGGAGGTTCTGACATTTTGAAACCAACGACTATATTGTTGTCTAGAAACAGATCTGGGAACAACCGACATGAACTCGGAGGTTCCAAATTTCAGAACACAATGGACAGGTGCTAATGTCAGAGATTCTGACATGAAACTTGGACCTTCTGGGATATTGAAAAGCCTTAACAAGAGATCTCCAGAACAGATAACCAAAGGCTCCGATATTACACTCTGGACTTTCGAGATTTCAAAATATCTCGAATGAGGTGTTACAGAACTTGAACTCAAAGGTTCCAGAAATGATCTCAGACAGTCTAAGATTTCACAAAGAAGTATAGGACAGAGACCCAGAGCATCTGAGAAACTTCCGATTGTTCTGAGTTTAGATCACTCAAAAC
The DNA here is from genome assembly GCA_019208055.1 of Stipa capillata. Taxonomy (NCBI): domain Eukaryota; kingdom Viridiplantae; phylum Streptophyta; class Magnoliopsida; order Poales; family Poaceae; genus Stipa; species Stipa capillata. The sequence goes on along the minus strand of JAGXJF010000477.1, from coordinate 801,916 downwards.
TTAGACGTTCTAGAACTAAAACTAGGAGGGCCCAGGAAGCAAACTCAGAAATTCTGAGATTTCAAAGGAAGTCCAGAACAGGGAGTCAGAGCATCCGAAATATTTATAGTTACTCTGATATTGCACCATTCAAGATTTAGACGTTTCTAGAACTTAAACTAGGAGGTTTTGAGAAATCTCAGATGTTCCGACATCGTGAAATCCGGACAGGAAGGGCAACTCAGAGGCTCCGAGTTCCCAGAATCCACACACAGAACTAGATCTTGGATACTCCGAGATGAATCTTGGACATTCTAATTTTTGCTAAAAAAAAGTGTGTAGAGAGATTTCAAAGGCCTCTTTGGTTCCTAATTGAGCATTATCAATTGCACTCCCACCGGCTACTTGATTTCAACCCCCCTTAATAGTATGGCTTGTTCTAAACTCAATGTGATTCCATGTATCACCAAAAGAGTTAGAAAAATGTCCTTAATCTTCATTTCTTCAAGCCAACCTTCCACTAGAAACTTTTAGGGGTCACCAAAACTGGCTGAAGCACTCCTTCATGGGACTAATAATCTGATCACACTTGATGCACACATTAGTCCCTTAATCATTTTGTCATTAATCACCAAAGCTCACTTACTGAGCCAAGATGCACTTTCAACCGAGCCAGAAGTACAAGGTTGAAAAGCTCGAAATCCTAGAACCCATTGTCCCGACGCCTGGCAATAGGCATCAATGGTGCTCCATAGCATCTCCGCTCCATCCAAGCTTGCTTTGAAAAATAAAGGACTGTTATCTGTGAATAACAGGTGATTGATCAGTGGCGCCGAAACCGCCACCTTAAGTCCCTTTAGTTGGCTTGATGCGTTTGTATTTTGAAGCAATCAAGACCAAAAGAAACATGTAAGGGGAAATAGGTCTCCTTGACGAATTACACGGGTTGGTTTGAAACTATCCGATTTGTCCCCGTTACAAAGAATTGAGAAAGATATTAAGTTAACATTTCTCATCACAATATCCACCCATCTCAAGCTAAATCCAAGCAGAATCATGACCTCCCCCAAATAGTCCCATCCACCCTATCATATGCTTTCATCATGTCTAGCTTCAAAACCCCACAAGCTCTATTCTTCACCTTCATCTTCTTCATAAAAGGAGACATTCATAGGACATAATTATATTATCCATGATTAACCTTCCCAGAACAAAAGCTGACTGCTCCTCCGATATGATCTCTGGCAAAATCAGTTTCGATCTGTTCTCCAGCTCTTTAGAGGCAATCTTAAAGATCACATTACATAAAATAATGGGACCAAATTGAGTGGTAAACAAGGGCTTGGTACCTTTGAGATGAGAATGATGAAAGTATTGCCCATGCTCTCCTAAATGTCATCACCAGTCAAAACCTGGATTACTGCTCGAATGACCGCTGCACCACAAGATCCCAATGGCGTTGAAAAAAAAGTGCGGGGTACCCGTCTGGCTTGAGTGCCTTGGATGGGTACATCTGGAACAATGCCACTTTGACCTCTGTCTCCAGAAAAGGTTTCTCTAGAATTTGGTTCATATCTAATGTAACTTTCACCAGGATACATTGCAAATCCTTCCTCATCCCTGACGTTCCTTCTGATGTGTAAAGCTGGCAGTAGAAGGAAAATTTTATAGTCTTCTCATCTCCATCTTCACTGACTGAACCATCCACCCTTTCTAGCCGACATATTTATTTTTCCTCTTCTGCCTACTTGCTCACTGGTGAAAAAAAGAGTGTTTCTATCCCCTTACGATAACCATTGGACCCTAGACCGTTGACACCACTCTCGGTAGCTTAACTCCACCAAACGGTCCAAGATCTTGATCTCCTCCCGGCTCGGCCCAACCTAGTCCGGTACTCTCACAGCTGGGCCAACTTGACTTTCAGCTCACGCATCTTACACCGAACATGGCCAAACAAACTAGCACTCCACCCCGTAAGCAATGCAGATGGAGAAGCCAACCGACATTGCACATCCTCCACCGAGCTATCCTCCTCTGTGCTATCATTCCACACCTAATTCAACAAAGGGAAAAACCTCCTTGTGCATCTCCCACATTAGCTCATACCTAAACAAGTTCTTCCGTCACATACATTGCCGTTCCAAATCCTCCCGATCCGTAGATAGGAGAATGGGGCAATGATCTGAACATGCCACCATCAAGTGCCGCGAGTGGCGAAAGGGAATCTTGAGCACTAGTCTGGCGACGCTAGAGCCCGGTCTAGATGAACCCTGCAATAGAGCCCCTGTCCCCCCTCCCCATCCCCCCGTGACACGTTTTTCGAACGTCTAGTCCAATCCAATATAGACGATATCGCACAACTCACATACATCCACTGCTTCTCTGAAAGCCGTCATCTAAGCTTTCGCCTCGATCATTGACACTTATATGTTTCTATCTTCTTAGCACCTCATTAAAATCGCCGATATACATCCGGGGCATGAGAAGATCTCCCTTGATATGTTGTAACATCTCCCAAGTTTTATATCATTCCCTCCTATTTGCTTCTCCATAGACACACATCAGACAACACGGGTCTTGTCCCACCTCCATAACAATAGGATCAATAAGGTATTGAGACACCTTCTTCACCTCCAGCTCAATATCATTATTCCAAAACATCCCCAAACCACCACTAGGCCTAGAGCTACTGACCACAAAGCCATTATTGTAGCCTAGCGTTCAATGCAAGAGTTCCACTCGATGTTTGTGTACCTGAGTTTCCACCACATAGAGCACCAAAGGGGCAAAATCCTTCGCTAGATCGCGAAGCTCTCGAACTGTCATGGTGTTGCCAATTCTGTGACAGTTCCAACATAATGTTTTCATTGCTCCCAGCAGTACTCCTCGTAGGAGCCCGCTGATCCTGAGTTGATACTTGAGTTTGACACTGTTCCATCTTCCTTGTACCTTTTTTGCTCCCTCTTACTGAGTATTGATGGCAGTGGAAGGGGTACCATCGTCACCAATACTTCTTTCCCATGACCATCAAATTTCTCCATTGTGTTGAGAATGTAGCCCGAACCTAGGTTCACATGTTTAGCCACATGTTCTTTATCCTCTCCCTCTTCTAGGGCAAGTCATTTCTTAGTCGACTTCTCCCTGTCATAAAGTACTATATCCTTCATGGAGCTAGTCGCTGTCACCCACAGGTCATCCTCATCTTCACTTTCCAACTCCTCCGCAAATCATGAACCTCTAGCGTGGCCAACGTTGGGTCTGCCATGCCCCTGGCCGCCACCGCCTACATCTCTACCTCTACCTGCATGAGAACACCATAGAGGCTCCACTACCATTCAATCACCACTCACCATACTGAAACTTGGTCAAATCATGCTCCCCCGTCCCACACTCCTTACTGATGTGCCCCAAAATCCCTCAAACCACACAAAAATGGGGAATTTTCTCGTACATAATACGAAAGAACTCAAGGCCACCCTTCTTCGAGAAAACCGACACCACTCCAGCAAGAGGCTTGTTGACATCTAGCTTTACACGTACCCGCATATAATTCCCACTGTCCAGACCAAGATCCGTATCAACCCTAATCATTGTACCAACACGGCCCGTGAGTTCGCGAGTAATATTGTCATTACGTACGTCCTTAGAAGATCATGGATCTAAACCCACGCCGGCAACCTTGATAGATCCATCATAGATGGCTTGAAAAATCCATCATACTCTTCAATAATCAATCCATACTTGTGAAATAGCAAGGACCTTGCTCCATCACCCTCTCCCAATCAACGAGGCAAAAGAATTGCATTAGGAAAAGATTGTCTCCTAGAGCCGTAACTTCACATCTCGGTTGAGGCTCAAAGCAATCCACATGTTTGCATACAGTGCCACGTTGCTAAACATATTCTTTGTGTTGAGCCGGGTCACGGCCATCCAGTGGCAGAGCCAGGAATAGGAGACAAGTGGGACCAAGTGAACTACATAATGCACCAAAATTGATAAGAGGGGCTAAATTATAGTAATTCTTATAAAATTTTTTTGAAATAGATCGAAAGACTATAATAGTCATATGTATGCACTTATGGGATCTGGGGCCATCCACTTTGCTCCCTTCTCCAAAACCTTCAGATCCTCCACAAGCTCAACATCATCCAGCTCCACGTCGTTTAGCTCCAATTGGTCGAGAAGATGATCCAAGTTTTCCATCTTTACATTTGAACTTCCGCCAGGCCGCGCACCAGAATTCATGTCCGACATTGCATGTTCTCTAAGATCTCGCCTCATAATACCACGGCCTCAATCCAATCAAGGGTTTCCACCGTGCATCTACCAAGGCCAGGAAGCGATTCAAAGATCGCCCTTTATCAGCCCGGGCGATTACACAGGAAAAACGGAGTGAGGATCAGATTCGGGGGATGAACTCACGTCGAAAATGAATCTGGCGATAGGAAAAAAACCCTAATCACCGAGCGTGACATGTGAAGATTGGCATTTTTGCTGCGATTCGCTGCCATGACATGTATGTCCCCTCCGTGGATGCAAGGACCAGCCAGCAGCAACGGTGAGGAGGCCCATGTCCATGACGTGCCGGGCAAAGCACCCAGGCCTGTATGTATCTTATGCCTAGTCCAGGCCAGACTTTTGACCAGGAGACCAGCCGCCGTGCCCATGCATGCCGGCCAAAGTTCTTTCTCCCGCTGCGCACCTCATAGGTAGTCTCAGACCCTTTCGTGCCTTGGAAGGGCAGGTTGAGATGCTCCCGGCTGTGCCAGGCGCCACTGGGGACCTGGCACCGCCACTTTCTCCCGGTTTCCTGGGCAGGCCAAAGGCTTCGTACGGACGATTTGGTTAGCTAGAGCTTTGCGAGGAACTCATGACGTTCGCGAGGCGGTTTGCACATAACAAGAGAACTTATACAAGGTTTGTGTGAAAATTAGAACTAATCCGTTTATTTACATGAAGGTTCTGCATGCATCTAGCTGTGGGCGTGGAGTATCAATATGTGATGTATTCACATGAGGTTGTGAAGGGGAGTAGCTAGAGCTAGTTACTGAAGTCATTAGCGCCTAATTAACAGAGCAATCATGCGGTGACTGGGGACCTTTTGCTTCCCCGTTTTCATCCAAAAAATATGACGACCACGAAGCATTTGTTTTCTACCAGTAAGCCAATCCAAGTCATTTTGCAGCCATGGTGCGTAACTCCTGTTAGGCAATATTATCAGTACAACGGAGCACCATTCAGAATTAGTAAAAAATAGACGAGGAAGGATTAAAGAGCTTTTTAGCATGCAGCAGAGCTGTCCGGTCCCCTGCACCTGCAGAGAATATCTCCGATCGATCGAGGTTAGTAAAACGTACTACTTAGTAGTGGTCCATCATCAGGATCAGAAACGCATCCTTCAGCATCCATTCCACGCTGTGCCATGCCATCTGCTTTTGCGACATGCATGTTTAAGTCTGGTTAATTAGTGTGAGTGACACAAGGCAGCAAGGTCTAAAGCTAAAGCGCGATGCACTGTATGAATATATGATGATCTCCTTTAGCGGCAAGGCTAGCCTAAAGCATCAAGGTCTAAGCGATCATGGCCCCTTTTCCTTCGCCTTTCCCAGCCTCTCTTTTTCACTTCTCCCCCGTTTTACACCTCTGATCCAAGATGGATATCATCATGGCTCCCTCGATCCATCGGCGATAAATTATCAGAATTTGCATGCATCTGTTAACTGATTCGACTCACCAAACACCGTGCTCAAAGGGTGCGCACTCTGAACATTGTTTTTCAAGATCAACTCGAGACTCGACGCGCGCTTACGTGTGGCACGTGTTGTTGCCTAACCATTTATTTTTCGTAGGAGAAAGAATACTTCAGAACTGCTGGGACAAGTTTGTCGGTAGGACCTTTTCTTTTAGTACTTTTTTTTTGTGAAGATGAGTTCTTCCAAAATCTTAAACTACTATGAATATGTTGGTTGGTCAGTCCAAACTCCAAAGGCTGATTAGCTATTTGCATTATGAAGCATGTATCATATACATGTACGTACGCCACGATCGGAACAGATGTGGCCTTTCTATCCCCTTCCTGTTCCTGTTCCCCTCTCATCATCAGCTAAGGACATGCTGTTCCTCTCAATCACCCAACATAGTTAATTAGTTATAGCTTGCTTAGGCACTAGAGCGCGCCTAAACTGCAAACACATCAAGCTTTTGCTAATCAGCTCTTACATACCTCAAAGATAGTTGATCAAAGGAAAAACAAACCTCAACGATGTTGCATGCATACCCAACCATTTCAATCAGTACATAAGAACATTGAAATGGCTTAAACCCCTATTAATTTTGGTTCCAGCAAAGTAAAGTAGCCAGTAGGACCAGGACATCAAACAAGGACTAGAAGAAATCTTTGCAGATACAGGCTACGATGATGCAGATATAAACACACTGTAACCCATGGTACTACGTACTTACGCATGTACCTGATCGATTTGGCCGACACGATGGCTTACAATATGGCTCAATGCGATCGAGCCTTAACTACCTCCATATGTGTGGCCATGTACTTTAGTGCCCGTTGGTTGATTTTATGCTATCATGCAGCGCAAAAAGCTAGCTAGTATTGCTTTGGCCCATTGGCGTTTAATATTTAGTAGCTATACTGCTTGGGAGGAATCATGGCTAAAAGGAAAAGCATATGCATGCTAACATGCAGCAAAGAAAAGGAAGACAGCAGTGTGGAGCAAGCTTGTAAAAAGGCTAGGGCTGAATATTTTGTTGTTGTTCTTTGAGTTGTAGCGCTGGAATTCCGCAGTACATTGGTTTAGTCTATCCTGAAATCATGGATGCAGTATAATCTATAGTATATACCCTCATAGATACTACTCTGTTAGTTTAGAAATATAGAGCGTACTAGAATGCGTGCAATTAACCTTTTAGACCTTTGCCCACTAGTTTGTAAGAGGCAATATGGATTGACTACATGAAAATAACGTCATTGAATTTGTCTATCTCAAAATTTTACCACTGCTTGACTCAAGCTAAGCACTTGGAACTACCTATCTACGACCAAGAGCACATTTTCTTTTAGGGGAACCAAGAATACATTTCGGTGACCAAGGTATTTATATATGTGATCATGTTATACCATCAAATTTTTAGCTTCCTTTTCCCCACCATATATGCAGCATGCAGTAGTACTCTGTTGGATATCCATGTCCCATAGTTAAGTCTTGGAAAGGTCCCCAGAAAAGCCTTCCTTGTTGGGTCATGCAGCACATGCACGCAGCCTTATTCTTCCCTCCAGAGAACTTTGACATGCTCCAGTGAGTCCACAGCCCAAAGCAACATGACCAAACTGCCCCTCCTCCTGACCTGACCCCCTTAACTAACTAACTCCCCGGCACATGACCAAACTCCACGCCATGGATGCTCTCCGGCCTCTCACTCGCATGCCAGTAGGAATGTGATAGCCTGATGTGACCTGATCAGTTCCCTCCTCTCTCTCTCTCTTGTCTTCTCCGCGCGCGCGCCAGCACAGATGTTTCTCCACTCCCTCTTGGTGCAAAACATGGCCAAGAACACACAGCAAGCAAGGTACATATACACGCATGCTTGGCATCGATCCCGTGAGCTAGCTCACCGTTGGTGCGTGTGTTTGTCTGTGGCAATTGAGGATCGAGCTTGTGTTAACTGACGTGATGCCGTGCATGCAGATCGAAAGATGGCGGCGCGGCGAGACCGAGAGGCATGTCCAAGAAGTCCCCGTGGTACCAGCGCGCGGTGGAGCTGCTCCTCCTCATCTGGAAGCAGCCGACGGCCGCCGCGCCGACGAAGGCGGCCGCGGCGGCGGGGGTGTCGGCCACCAGCAAGGCGGGGCCCGGGAAGCTGCGCAAGTCGTCGTCGCTGAACGTGGCGGCGTCGTTCACGCGCGTCTGCCTCTGCGCTCCCATCTCCTCCTACAACGAGCAGTCCCTCTACTTCCAGGCCGGCGACGTGGCGCCGCGTCGGAGCTACAGCTACCCGCGCGCGTCGTCGGCATCGGCGTCCGGGTGTGGCAGCACCAACCCGCTGGTGGCCCCGCCGCCGCGCGCCGAGCCACAGAGGGGGGGCGCGAGGGCGCCGGCCGGCGGGGATGTGGGCGCCAGGCGGCCGGTGTTCCGCGGCAAGTCTCTGACGGACGACATCCTGATGCGGCGGTTCGTGGTGGACGAGGGCGCCACGCGGCGGCGCAACGAGATGGAGGTGATCCGCCGGCGGCACGCGGCGGCAGCCAAGCGCCGGCGCCTGGGGCTCAGCCCGCTCCGCCGGATGGCCCTGGCGGAAACGGAATCGGAAGCAGAGGACGAGGTAGCGACCGGAGACGCAGCAGGAAACTACGAAACGGACAGCACATCAGTAGCGTAGCGAGGGTGGGAAGCTTCCCTGTTAATTGCTTTCCGCTCACTCACTCTGTCTTCGTCTTTTTCCTCTTCTTCTCTTTGTGCTGCTGTGATGTCATCACGCAAGAAGAAATTCGGAGCAGATCACAGCGCGGGTTTTCACTACACAGGCGTAAATATTCCGACAGCGTCAGGACGCGACCGTGCATGGCTGCGTGCGACGTTCGCTGCCTCGTCCTCTGTTGTTTCGGCCGATGCCGACGGGTTCTCGTGCCGGGCAAAATGCCAAAGGTGCCGAACGGAGTCGATGAGCGGGCAACCGACTCAACGGCTAGCGTCCCTGCTGGCCCAGTTGCCAGTGAGAGAGCCGTAGCCTTGGCTGGGCACTTTCTGTTTTTTTGTTGAAGGCTGGATGGACATTTAATCTGGGGCTGGTTCAGTTAGACGTGGTCAGTACGTGATCGGTATGAATCCATCTACCTAGCTACCGTTGGGTACTGCAGGTACCTGTACGCTGTACCTGCGCAGCCCAATTAAGGTGCCAACGTTCGAAATCAAACAGTGCGGACGAGTATATGCATGATCAACGACGAAACGTCTTGCCGCTTGCTGAGCCCCCTGGGCTCTTTTATCTCTAACAGTGTCATCGATCACGTCTCTGATCATGTAATGCGCACACCTCCACACCCGCACACGCCAACAAATTAAAAACACCATTTTGAGGGGCAACCGCTAGCCGGTCACGGTCGCGTAGGGAGAATGGTATATCGTGTGCTGGACAGTTGAGGTGCTAACTGTTTTGCTAAGATGGAAAAATGCCCAAATCAAATTTTCTTTATTACAATGATAGCGATATAAGTAATACTCTTAACTCCCTCCCCCTCTCCCTCAAACTCAAGGTGGATCTGAAATATTGAGTTTAAAAACATGAAGCATATATTGTTCTCTAGTTTGAGTCTTGATGGCAAAATCTGCCACTTGAAGCTCCAATGGAACATATTGGAGATGAATAGTTGGTTGTTGGCGGTGAGAACGCATGAATGATACATCCATACTAATACACTTAGTAAGCTTATGCTTGCTAGATCATTGGCAATCTGAATAGTAGCAGTATTATCGCAAAAGAAGAGATGTGGGCGCATCACATGAAACACCGAGATCAACCAAAAGCCATCAAAGCCATATAATCTTTGATGTGGCAGTGGCAAGGGCTCGAAGCTCAATCTTAGCACTAGTACAAGACATGATAGTTGTTTCTTAGACTTCCATGCAATGAGAGAGGTGCCAAGAAAAAGATAGTAGCCAGTGATAGCACGACGATCAACATGATCACTCACCCAAGTGGAGTCAGAATAAGCATGAAGCTGGAGCTCATTAGTGCGAGCATAGAACAACCGGCGAGATGTTGTCCCCCTCAAGTATCGAAGTACTTACATGAAGCAAGTGACTGTAGACCTAAAGTGAACTAAGGGAGGAGCACTAATAAACTAACTGAGAATATGAATTGCATATGCAATGTCAGGTCGGGTCACAGTGAGGTTGGCTGCCTACAAGATGACGATAGCAAGAGAGATCCTCAAGAGAAGTGCCATCAGTAAGACGCAACTGCAAATGGAGCTCCATGGGTGGAGCAGTAATGTGTGTATCAGTAAGACTTGAGCTGAGATCAAATCTAGAGTGTAGTTATGCTAGAGAGATAGTAAACATCATCATTGTGATCAACCTCAATTCCTAAAATGTAACTGAGAGACCCAGATTTGACATCTTGAATTGCTCACTCAACTTTTTCTTGACAAAAGCAATGTAATCCAAATCATTTATAGTGATCAACATGTCATCCACATAGAGCTCAAGGGGCTTTCTTGAGTCCATAGAGAGCCTTTCAAAGGCGACAAACATAACATGATAGAACCTCAACACCTAGAGGTGGCTTCGTTTAAACTTCCTCATGAAGATCACCATGAAGGAAAGCATTCTTCACATCCATTTGAGAAATTTCCCCTGACCAAGCTGTAGCTACAGCAATAAGAGTGCGAAATGATGTCATGTGAGCAACCAGAGCAAAAGTCGCATCATAATCTCGCACATGAGCCTATTGAAAACCTTCTGCGACAAGCCGAGTTATAGCATTCCACAAAACTATCTGACTTGTTTTTTACCTTGTACACCTACTTGCATGTGATAGGAACTGATTGAGGGGGTAGTGGTACCAGATCCCATGTATCAATACCCTAGAGAGCTGCAAACTCCTCATACATAACCAGCTGCCACTCAGGTAACACAATTGCCTCTTGGTAATTAGTAGGCTCATAAGCTGCGCTGCATAGAGAGCATATCTTCTTGGAATCTTAATAGAAGAACGATCACGAAGAGCATACCTCGGTGTCTGAGAAGAGTCATCAGCACAAGGATCAGTGGTACTAGCTAGAGAGCAGAAGTCACAGGAATATAAGATTGAGTATCATATGAAAGTCTTGGGCGGCGATTGTAATGAAAAGGAAAGGTTTCTAAAAGAGGTGAAGCTGGTGGAATAAAAGGTAGAGCTGGTGAGAAAAAAGATGGAACATGTGGTGACGAAGCTGGATCTGGTGGTGAAACTGGTGGTGGCTGATCAGAAACTGACTCATCTGATGAGAAGATACATGGAACAGAAAGAAAGAAGTGGACTCTAAAGAGGTTAAGGATGACAATCGAGAGGAAGAAGAATAGAAGAAGGGTCGATCCTTAGCAAAAGTGACATCACGAGAAAAGCAAATGCGACAAGCAGAAGGATCATAGCAACGTTAACCCTTATGCTCAAGACTGTACCCAAGAAAAGCACACTCACCAGGTGCAGTTAGCTTCATACACTCACGAGGTGCTAGAATAATATAGCAGGTACAACCAAAAACACGAAGATGGTCATAACTGTGAGGAGAACAAAACAGAACCTCACCAAGGCACTTACCCAAAAGGCGAGAGGAATGTTGAAGATTGATGAGATAGACAGTCGTTAAGACAGCTTCACCCCATAAATGAGTGGGAACAAAAGAGGAAATCATAAGGGTACGAGCTGTGTTAATAATATGGTGATGCGTACGCTCAGCAACATTCTGAGCATGAGCACCAGGACATGAAGGCTAAGGAAGAGTGCTCTCAAAAGAGAGAAACTCACGAAAATATGTAGATAGATACTCCCCCTAAGTTAGAACAAAAACATGAATAGCAATAGAGAATTGTGTATGAACCATACATGCAAAAGCCTGGTAAATAGAAATCACTTAAGGATGATGCTTCATAAAATAGACCTAAGTATAAAGAGAGTGATCATCAACAAATATGATATAATATTTGTGACCACCCTTTGAAACAAAAGGAGAGGGACCCATACGTTAGAGTGCACCAAATCAAAAGAACAACTAGAACGAGTAATGCTAGAAGAGTGTGAAAGTTGTGGGTGTGGAGCAAATAAAAGAGAACCACATAGATGACCTAAACGATGATGCCATTGAACCAGAGTAGATAAAGGAGAACCACATAGATGACCTAAATGATGATGCCATTGTGCAAATGAAAACATTGACGTGGTTCTCGATGTTCAAGCAACAAAGGGAATGATAGACGAAGCGGTGTAAGGTGGCGAGAGCATAGACACACATGAATTCTCTACGGCGACGGCTAGTTCCAATGATCTTCTTGCTCTGAAGATATTGTACATAACAAGACGTGTCATGAAAACCAATAAAGTAGTTCATATCGGCAAGCTGACCAACGGACATAAAATTCATAGATAATTGTGGAATGAAAGAGGTAGCTGGAACATAAAACATGGATGTGGAAAGAGAACCTTTATGAGTAACAGAACAAGGTGTACCATCAACAGTTTGAATAGAGACATCATCCTTCATTGGCCGACATGACACAAGTTGAGAGCAGTCAGACGTCACGTGAAAAGAAGCTCCTGAATTAAGCACCCAAGTCTGAGTTGCACCAAAGGCAGAATGAGAAGCAGCAGACACAAAGCCACTCTTCACTAGAGGCTCTGGCTCAGTGATCACAGCAGTAGAGAATCTCCTGATAGGTACATGACGCTACTGCTAAACAGAAAACCTCTTCCGATACTCAGCCAACAACTCTGAGTGAAGGGCAAAACAACGTTCAATTGTTTGTCCTGATTTCTTGCAATGGGAGCAAACTACATCTCCTAAAGATGGACCTATGAAAGAACCTCGATGTTGAGTAACAAGAACACTTGTATGAATCATCAGTGCAATAGTTGTGGCAAGAGAACATATGCGTGTCTCCTCAACAATCATACTAGCAAGTGCCTCGTCCATGGTAGGAAGGTTTGGACGACCAAGTAGCCAAGTGAGACTAATCTCAAACTCCTGCTTGAGGCCCATCACGAACTGAAACATAAAGGTCCAATGCTCATGCTTCTCCTTGGCCACACAAGACTCACATCTAGAACAACTCTTTGGAGTCATAGAGGTAGCTGGCTAGTGATGTGAGTGAAAGCGTCATCGTACTTCTCTACGGACATTTCCTCTTGCTGAAGATTGTGCAAATTTTTTAGTAAACAGAAGTGAAGGGCTCCGCTAGGCTAAAGATATCTATGCTCAAAATACTTTCATATCTCCTTTATAGTGGAGTGATGCTCAAAACTCATCCGGAGCGAGGGAACGACATTGAGAATCAAAGCACCCATGACCTTAGCATCGACCTTTTTCCAAGCCTTCTTGGTGGCTGAAAGTGCATCTAGTGCCCCTAATGGATTTTGATGATTAATGACAAACGATTAAGGGACTAATGGTTTACTAAGTGTACACAGGTGATTAGTCCCCAGGTGATTGGTTTAACCGATGAATGACGACCCCTAAAATTGATGTTGAAGAAAGGCTTGGATCTAGAAGATTAGTGGAGATTTTCTAGTGTTTATATGATCAAAGATCATTTGAGTCTAAAGGACAAGCCGCCTATCAAGAGGGGTCAGATAAGTTAAGCTCAAGGAAGGATCTTCTTAAGTGCTCAGTTCAAATCTCGAAGAAATCCTTTTTGAAATCTCTTTCTAAAACACAGACAGTGACTCTCGGTTGTACCGGTTTGAAGAATCGGTTGTACCGGGATTGGCCTCTGATGCAAGGTTTGAGGACTTAGCAGTCTCACCCTTGAAGAGCTTCAGTTGCGGCACAACCGGTCTTGAATCCGGTGCTGCCGAGAATGGCCTCTGTGTTGGAGAGTTAGGGAACCCTGCCGCTTAGGGTTTGCCCTAGTTTGATATTCCGAAAACCGGTACGACCGGTTTGGACGTCCGGTGCTACCGGGATATGCTTCTGTACCCTAGACCAAGTCATGTTCGTTTGTCTGCGGTTGCACCAGGTTTGTCTTCCGGTTGCACCGAGAATCCTCTCTGGACTTAGGTCGTTTTGATGCCCTAGTCTAAGTCACCTCCTGAGTTGTCCGCGGTTGCACCGGGTTTGTCTTCCGGTTGCACCGGGTTTGTCTTCCGGTTGCACCGGGAATCTCTTCTGGACTTAGGGCCAAGTTTGTCTCAGACTAAGTCATATTCTTCATATGTCTGCGGTTGCACCGGTTCTGTCTTCCGGTTGCACCGAGAATATCTTCTGGACTTAGGTCTTTTGTTGAAGCGGATGTACCGGGGTATGTTTTCGGTTGAGCCGTTTTTCTTCTCTGTGAGGAAGAATGCGCCATTTCTTCATACCCGGCACAACCGTCCTCAAAGTCGGCACGACCGGGATTCGCTTCTAGAAGTTGCTCTGGTGAGCACATTCTTCATCCCAGTGTGACCGCATTCCCTCCGGACCTACCGCCTTCGTGGTGAAGCCTTTCACTGTGCAACATTCGTTCTTCAGATCTGACCGTTGGTTTGAATCCCGGTGCTACCGGTTTCGTCTTCCGGTTGAACCGGAAGAGAATCTCTGAGTCCAACGACTCTTTTCTGCAGACTGGCTATAAATATCCCCCGATCCCCTGCGGGCTCGGGAGGACACTTAGCGCAAAAAGTACTCTCTCCCTGTGTGTTCCCCTTTCCTCTTTGACTCCATTGAGATCCCCTTTGTGAGAGGAAAGCATTCGAGAGATTTGAGCTTTGGATTGAGCATTCGAGCTGAGCTTCTTCGAGCCTAGCAGATCTGAGCTTTACTCTTGGAGATTTGGCATTTCCTAGCCGGCTAGGTGTCTTGGAAGAGCTCCAACTTGTGGAATCGTCTCCAACGTTTGTGAAGGTCCGGGGATCACCTCAAGATCCACCAAGAGTGTTGAGCAGATCCTAAGTGGACACAAGCTCAAGGAGAAAAAGGTGAAGACTATGTGTCTTCGGAGCTAAGTGCTCAGCCTCTCCAAACGAAGACGTAGAGTTGTTGCCAACAACTTGAACTTCGGGTTAAATCCTCTTGTCTTCGATTTCAGCTCTTTACTTTGTGATTGTTCTTCATTAGAGTTGTTTATTGTTTGATTCTAGGCTGCTTCACCTTAATCTGTTTCACCACTTGCATGCTAAGCAACAAATTTGTTAAAATTTGATAATCTCCTATTCACCCCCCCTCTAGTCGATAAACCTCGATCTTTCAGTGGCTTCATCTTCCTTTGCATTAGGAGGATCGTCAGTCAGATGGTCATCAAGATCAACAGCCCTTGCAACTGTCCGTTCAAGCTTAATACCCGTGGTGAAAATCAACTTGTCCTTTGCCATGATAGCTACAACAAATAAAAACAAGCCCAAGCCAAACTCTTTCCACTACCAAACAACTAGCTGGCAGCAAGCACTAACAACCAATTTGTCAAGCACACACGGCCAAGCAATCACCCAAATATTAGGTCTCCATGAGGTACTCCACTCAGCCAGAACAACCTAGAGGAAGTGAGTGGAGATGAGGAGCACGAGAGAGGACTCGCAGCAACAACAGCAGCATGTGAGGAGTGAGTAGCTAGGGGGGCAACAACGGTAGCACATCCGTGGAGCACGAAGGAACAGCAGCAGCATGGGCTGCAGGAAACAGGAGGCAGCAATGCTCGAATCCAACTTGGATTCCAGTGGCCGTCACGACGAGGAAGTAAGATGCGGTCAGATCGACCGTGAGCTCGATGAGAAGGCACCCTGAAACATGTGGTGGCAATGATGGAAGACGACAGCTGGTGACTTGCCGGCGGTGACGTACGTGGTGGCTAGGGTTAGAATGGATTTAGGGGCAGCTTTGATACTATGTTCGCCAAGATTGAAAAATGCCCAAATCAAAATTTCTCTATTGCAATGAGGCAGATATACCTTAGAGTACATGGGCCTCATGGGCTTTGCTATACAATGGGCTTAAGCTATACATATACAAGATACACACACAAATAATACTCTTAGGGCCTGTTTGGTTGGGCTGTGGCTGTTGACAAAGCTGATGTTGGTTGGCTGTTTAGAAAAGTTGCTGTGATTGTGGGAAAGTGACCATATGACTTTTGATTGATCCAAACCATCTATAGTATTTTAGAAAATGAGCACTGAAGCTTTAGCACATTGCAAAAAGCTAGCAGAAGATAGTTTTTTCAAACAGCTGAATTTGCACTACAAAGTCCACAGCTACCGTTGACAAAAGCTGCTGAAAAACTGACCGTTTGATTAGGCTGCAGTTTTTTTAATGAAAAACTACTGAAAAGCCTAACCAAACACCCCCTTAACACTTAGCACTGCTATGTATATTTACAAGGGTTCAACCGTCTCATCCATCACCACCATGAGAAGTCATATGCTATGTGGTACATGCACTTCGAAGAGACGATGTGATGATGGCTAGAATATTAGCGTACAAACGGCCGTGCGGGAAAGCAAGAACTACATGCATCGCAGCACATAGCATAATCTGATCTAATCTACCTCCCTAACCTAAAGGTTTGTAGTACAAGTAGGCGTGCATGATTGATGTTCCCTTTCTTTTGGGCTGGAAAAGCAAAAGAAGCTAGTATCTCTGACTCTGAGTACTAGACTGAAGTCGCAGCCAACCCTGCGCCGGCACGGGCCCACATGCTTGCCGTCCTAGAGTGGGCCCTCCCGGCGTCCGCTCTTGGGAATTAGTAGAGGTGCTAGATTTTTAAGCGTGGGTCCTCCTAAATAAACTCGCCCGTGGCCTTGTTTTGAGCCCGGGAATCGGGGCTACCTGCGCCCGCTGCTGGACAAATCCCGTTTGCCGTCTCCTGCCACGGGCTAACAGCGTAGCTAATTTGCCCAAGACCAATCACACACAGCCTCACGAGACTAGACAAAGAAAGGTATATCCTTGAGGCTTGGATGGGTGGAGGTGGTTGTA
The DNA here is from genome assembly GCA_019208055.1 of Stipa capillata. Lineage (NCBI taxonomy): Eukaryota > Viridiplantae > Streptophyta > Magnoliopsida > Poales > Poaceae > Stipa > Stipa capillata. The sequence continues at coordinate 785,277 of JAGXJF010000477.1, read as the reverse complement.
TCTCTGTCCATGAGAAATCAAACTTTTAAATTTAGATATATGTATGTCTCACCAAGCTGCCTTATTTTTCAATCATAGACGATGTATTTGTTATCGGTGGTGATTTCGCCAATTGTCCACACTGATATGCCTATCGTGCCAAGACTTATAACGGATGGAAACTTTCTTTAGCTGAATATTGGGTTAATACATGGAAATGGAACAAGGACAGACCTGGTCAAGCCCAAACAACACAAATGTGCCTATACTAGATGTAAGCCTAAGTGCTTAACTAAATTCGATCCACTTAACACCCCTGAATAGATAAACTAACAAACTCGTGGATTGTGGGAAAGTAGAGGCTTTTGCAAAGTACTCCTGCAGACGCCAGGGGAGACATAACATGTAGAAGCAGAGTTATCAAAAGAAAATTGTAGAAGCAGCGGGCGAGGCAAACAAATTAACCAACTGGCAGAGAGTTATGTGGTCGCAGTGCTATGTGCATATATGGCACACTCAGCAAACCACGACTCATTCTGAAGCAAGCGTAAGAGATGAGATGACTGGAACAATGGATACTCGTTTAACTAGAGCATCTTGGCAGATACAACACCTGACCTGTTGATGTACGCACTAGCGATGACAGCTAAACTGAGCCAAACTATTTACACCATCACACAACATCCGTGACCCGGTGCATGTCCCTGGCTCACACAGGGCAGCAGAGACCCCACGTACGGTCACATGCATATATGCAATGGCAGGCAGTCACAGCTTGGAGTAGAGCTGCGGCGTGCACCACTTGAAGAAGGTGCCGGTGGGGAGCTCGTCTGGCGGGAGCAGCGCGAGCCGCGCCCCGACGTCGGCCACCTCCTCGGCGGTGCGCTTGCCCCAGCCCCGCGTCATGTCGGTCCGCGTGAACCCGGGGCAGAAGCAGTTGACGCTGACGCGCTCGCCGCTCGCCTGCAGCCGCCGCGCCAGGACCCGCGTGTAGGCGTTCAGGGCCAGCTTGGACACCGAGTAGTCCGTCCACACCTTGGGCCACCCGTGCTCCGGCCACGTCCCGTCCTTCACCTGGCCCAGGAACTGCGACACCATGCCCTCGATCTTGGACTCCGTCAGGCTCTCCTCGTCCTGGAGTAGCCTCATCAGCGACGGGTTGCTCACCTTCTGCACAATCATACGTAGCACGAAGTGTCAAGATACAATCGCTTCTTGGCTGGCATATATTTTTAGTGACGAAACGAGTGCAGCTCTGCAGTTAGAGAAACTTCTATGCCAAAAATCTCCTCTCATGGTAGGTGAGATTACGAGCATGCAGTGAGCGCACTAGCTCACATTTACTTAGCTGTACAAAATTAGTCGTCGTGTAGACACGTTGTTGTAAAGTTTCCACATTTACTTACCTGTGTAGCCCCCATCACTAGTACTAAATGTGTACCCCCCATCACTTTCAGGTACCTCAAGCCTTTTCCATAGATTGACCTAATATTGTTCTTGTGGATCTCTTACACAATTAACTAATACTACTAACTAATGCTATTTTTGCTCTTCTTCCATGTATGTCTAGATGCTTGTGTTCATTGCTGCTGACAGAATAGCACAACTAATCATGTCTTAACTAAGGTTTTGCTGACCTCTCACTATATTTGCTCCTCTTCCATGTCGCATGCCAATTGCCATGTGATTATGCAGGAAATTTAATTTTGGAACTTACACAGTTAATTAGGCGAAACAATAGAGGGTGCTCCTTTTTTATTCATTTTTTACTCAAGAAATATAACTAGTGGGCAGGACTTAACACCTACCGCTCTGTGTAGTTGGCGTTTAATTAAATAGAAGAACTAAAGCAAAATAGGAGTTTTGTGGCGAGAACGAGTTGCACCTTCTACGTTTTGTTCTGTCAACGATAAGGAAAGAAACGACCTCGGAATTTCAAATGGCTTAATTTGGACATATATGCATTTTTTTTAATAGATTGGATTTACGATAGCTTACCAAATTTGCCATGTGGTGACATATATGCATTATATGGAGCATACATGGATAATGTATTAATTAGGTAGCGCACTGCTGATGTGATATGCTCTAAGATAGATTTGAAAATTATCCTTATCTCTATAGTTAGCGTCGAGCATTCACACTTGATAGTCCGCAACTTTTAACTAGCTACGTGTTATTGACTAGTCAAGTTACTTGCTTCTTAATGTGATTATTTTAAACATAGACAAATCTATTGGATCCAACAATAGTGAGAGGTCAACAAAAACTTAGTCAAAGCAGAGCGTGCACTTGTTAATTTACAAGTTGTTCTAAAAAAAGTTACAGATTCAGAGTTTCGAGGTATATGTACATCAGGAATCTCAGACGCCATGAAGTGCTATCTCATCAGGAATCTCAGACGCCATGAAGTGCTAGAGAGCAGATATGGGCTACTGACAAATCATGTGAATATTTCTCAGGGCTACTATTATCAGTTAATTTTCTGACTACAGATGGTTCGTAAGGCACAACAATGAAGCACTTCAAGGACATAAAGTTACAGGCTTCAGTTATCGAATTCACTTCGTTGTACAGGACTACATCGTACTGTTCAGTTTTCGTAGCTAGGTTCAAACAATTTTGTATGCCGCATACTATTATGTGGTGTCTCAACTGGTGCCACAAGCGTGCAATACTATCTGATCTGAAATATAATGAGCCATATGAGCACTTACGTTAAGAAGGCCAAGCTGTGAGCTGATGTTTAGGATCCGGCTGGTGGCTGGCGATTGCCGGAAGAGAGGCAGGAGCGCTTCAGTCAGCATCTTTGCCCCGTAGAAGTTCGTCCTCAGGACCGTCTCGGCGTGCTCCACCGAGTTGGTGTCGATTTCATTAAACGATACAGCAGCATTGTTCACCTACATAACAAATTAAATGCAACTTAATTTCAGTGTCACAGAAAGGTCATGGCATCTTCCTTCTTACATCAGAGTAGAGCTGTTGAAGAGGCTTCAGCTAGTCAAACTTCCTTTTCTTGTGGCCTTTAATGTTAGAGCTAGAACTAGAAACATCACCAGTGAATGCTGACACTAGTATGTGGTGCGCTTAGCTTTCACTATCGAGGTCTCAAGCCTCAACTATACTTTTCAAAAGCTTTTCACATCAGCTGATGACTTCACGGCATAGATAGCCCAACAAACCTATGGAGATCGATAAGATCAACAACTGCTGAAGTGCTCAACAGCATCCTTGGCTCGCACAACAATGCATCCGTTTACTGCAGCTAAGGTGAAGACTGCAGATTAGATCAGACGCTGGAGAGTCGATCTTAGTTCAGTAACTTAGTATGCTGTACTTGTACCTTGTCTTTTTGGCGAGTATAAGTTTCGACAATTCAAAATTAGAGATCTAATTCTAGCTATATATATAGACGTAGACAAAAAGAAAACTGACTAAGCAATGGACGGATTTGACTAGAAAACGCGGTAAAAGGAATGGTAGACATTAGAGAATGCATGTTATTATCACTTAGTCAACCAAGTCATGTAACTAAGAGCCAATGGAAAGCAAGTCAATAACATAACGTATACTGTACTTGGTAAAGCAAAATCTTGGCAATGGTGCGGTTTATCAAAATCCGACTCGGTTGAGTGCGCGAGTTGGCCCCCGGAGTCCGGACACAAGCGGACCGAACCAACTAGGAGTCGTGTAGGTGTGTACTGCACCGCCCTACAGAGTACGGAGCATTTATTCTACGATGTTCTTCGTAATGAAAAAAGAGCTTGGACCGGGTTGCCGGCCGGCCGTCCCGCCGGTCGTCCCGTCGCTGTCCGGCGGCGGCGGCAGCACCGCCCGGAATCGCCTGCGCCTGCGGCTTTTCCGCGACGCGACATGACATTTTTATTCTGTTGGTCGCTGGCTAGCTGGTTTGGGCCTGTGGCGTGCCTCTGCGAGAGCGGCAGCTAGAGAGAGGCAATATTGCAGCGTGAAACGGAACCGATCCTGACCCGATGCGAAGCGAGGCGCACATACTACTCCTACGCTACCGATCACGATGCGGTATCGGTGCTTTGAATCGTGGATATCCATCCATCTCTGATCCGTAGTGAAAGGCGGAATAAATTGGTGGCAAAAAATATTTGACTTCAGGAAGACGAGAAGATACTACGAACTATACGAGGAGAGGACAAGCAGGACTTAGTTACCAGGATGTCGAGCCCGCCGATGGCGTCGCGGAGCCAGGCGGCGAAGCCCGCGACGGAGGCGGCGTCGGCGACGTCGAGGCGGCGGAAGACGACGGGGAGCCCCCGGTCGCGGAGCGGCGCGGCGGCGGCCTCCCCGCGTTCGCCGTCCCGCGCGGTGAGCACCACGGTGAGGCCGTGCTCCGCGAGCCGTGCGGCCAGCGCGTGCCCGATGCCCCGGTTCGCGCCGGTGACCACGGCCACCGTCTCCCTCGACCACCACGCCCTGCACGCACGCGCACGACCCCACGGAAAACGGAACAAACGCCGTCAGCAACCTCAAGCGCGCAGGAGAACCAAGAATGCGCGCGCGAGCGCATGAGAGACGAGGCGAATCGCCGGCGAACGATTGATTACCGTGTGGGAGACAGCTCCTTGGAGCTGGAGCCCGGGTAGTCCATCGGCTGGACGGACGGCGCGCCCGCGTGAGAAGAGGCGACAGGGGCGGGGGTTCGAGCCGCCGGCGCGGGAAGGGAGCTCGCCGACCGGGAGTATATATGCAGGCTAGGGAGGGAGAGAGATTTAATACACAGGCACTAGCTTGCCTTGGCTTTGCTCCTGTAAAGCTGCTGCAGCCCGCGTGGGTAGGGACTTAGCTAGGGGGGACTAATCAAACAGTAGTTGCTGGTGATAGGATCGGAGCTGCTCACTGCATGATTGCTTCTGCTCGCTCTGCCTGCTCCGGTCCTGCCTTGTCTTTCCTTTATCCAGCGCGCGCACGCAGATTATTCAGCTTTGTTGTGTGTCAGATAGCCTATTCCGTCCTGCCGCTGCTGCCTGCCATGCGTTACAGAAGGCACTCACTGGTCACTGCTGTGGTTGCAGCCATATCTGATCTGAATTCCACTGTTTCGTCTCTGGTCTGAACCCACGCCGTGCGATTCTTGTCCCGGTGCGCCGTAAAGTCCTGGCCGTTCTTGACAGACCGAGCAGAGATGGAAGCTGGAAGAGGTTGGGGATTGAAGTCAGTCTCGTGTTCTCGGGGGAACAATCTAGCGCCGTCGGTTTGTCATCAGACATCAGTGCAGTCCGGGCGGCCTATCACGACGTCGTCATTTTCATCGTGCGCGAGACGAGCTTATTCATACGAGTGGTTCGTAGGAGCATTCCGACTCCTGGTCTTGTAAACTAACATCACCGGCCGTAACTTTGTATAAATTCGATGATGCAAGGTCGGTTGCAAATAATTTGGTCTTGACCGTCATTCCAAGTAATCACGGTCTAGATCGAGCCGTAGATTTTGGAATCCACGAACCTGCCGGGCTCTGTACTCGCGTGACTATCCTTAGGCGTGGCTGGCTAACTGGTGATTGCTCAAGGTTAATGACTAGTTCACGACAAGCTAACCACTGCACAGGGCCGTAATTGATGATTGCCAAGTGGAATTCACTGTCACTGATCACTTGCGCAACAGAGTGTTAGTACGGGAGCGGTTGGTTGCTTACTACTATTTTTCCCCAAAGAAATGGAACTAGTGCACCACTGGCCGTCCATTCTGGACGGAGATGCATAGTTTAGTGACACGCACGAGACAAACGCCGACCATGTGTTTGGTCACACAACGGTTGCATCGATCCTCTTTTCACCAGTATGGTGTTTAGTTGCCTGTAGCACCGAGTCCTGCATATTCTTTGACCTCCAATCTGCACGTAACCACCAGCTTCCCAATTAGTTGCTTGTGTGGATGATCATCAGTTGGTGTGTTTAGGTGACAGGAACATCGAAGAATGAACGAATGGGATGATGTGAAATAGTGAGCGATCTGGTAGCCTTGAAGACTTGATGGCACCACGCACCGCCTACTAATCCAAAGCAGGTCATGATCTCGGATGCCGGTAGCTTTGAAGACTTGATGGTTACATCAAGCATGAGACGACGGGCAAGGGCAATACCACTTGGCGCCATGCTATGTACGTAATCGAGATGTATGATAACGTCCTGACCTGTTGACCTTTTTGCTTTTCCAGCGATATGTACATATCTAAGTAATTGTCGTTCTGTCAGACCATAATGCTTCGGCTTTAGTGATGAATAAATTAGCTTTGTCGAAATCCCTATAATGAGTAGCATTTGCTGCTGCCGAATAAACCAACTTTAGGCCTACCCGGAGTCAATTTCCCTAGAGGAAGCGCGTATGTGGAGTCCATATCAATCGGAATATGGGATATCTGGTCCAGGCTCCAGGACCAGCAATCTTGTTGGTATTTCGCGGCAATCTTATCGAATCTTTCGGTTTCAGCTCCAGGGTCAGTAGAAGCCCACTTTGTCAAACCGAAACTTGCCTTCTTGCTATGGCAGCTGTCAAGCTGTTAACTGCAGTAACTCAGTGATTAAGCCCATTTATGATAACTTGACTGCTCACCGCACTAACGTCGGAAATCGAAAGAAGCATAATCCAGAGAGCAAAGCTAGAATCTGTCTCCCGGTCCACCGGTCACAGAAGCTTTGCAATTTGGGGCCTTGACTGATCAAGTGGAGCTGGGCGGTTTCTTTATCTGAGCTTTTGATATTCAGGCATATTCCAGTGGCATCATGGTGCATCCAGTCCGATGTGAAGTCAGAAGACATTAAACGAGTGGCTAGAAGTCAGGGAGAGAAAAAATATGGAACATGCCCAAGAGATTTCGTGACACAACTTCAGAAAGAAAACTGTTCATTTAGCCATTACAAATCAGAACTCGGGCATCCATCTCAGAGCAGCTGTTCAGTCAAGCAGTACTGATTACAGATAAACATCAGTTCAGAATCACCATTTCATCAACTAGATAAACAGTAGCTCCCAGGAATGGATACTGTGAGTGTCAGTGTAATTTCTATTGATCAAGATCAGCAAAAGAGAGTCGATTGAACTGTAATTTCAAATAATATAGATGCGTAACAGCTGCATTACAACATAATCAATATACCACACAAGTTATACAACCCAATAAACGAATAATAATTAGCCGATCCCCACACTTTGTAGATCACCCAACACTAATTTTTTCTCCCAAGAACTCAAAGTTCTCAGATCTTCTCATCTCCAAACATCCCTCTCATTTCACACAATGCCGCAACGTCCTTCCTTGGATGAATCAAACCTGGAACGGCCACGGCCAGTTGCCGGCACCGTCCTCGCCGCCGACCCTGGCGCTGCGGCGCATGGGGTTGCCGCCGCACTCCCTGTCGACGTAGGCGTAGTACCTGAGCACGAAGGCGAGCGCGAGCGCGACCCACTCGAGGCAGAAGATGGCGATGCCGAGGCCCCCGATCATCCGCAGGATGACGGCGCCGTCCTCCTCGCGGACGTAGGACCTGAGCCCGTCGACGAGGAACTCGGAGGTGCGTGAGAAGGCGAGCACGGCGGCGGCGCCCTGGAGGATGGACACGACGACGGTGCCGGACATGTGCGCGGTGTAGACGCGTCCCCGCGGCGGGTCGGGCGCCGCGATGACGGCGCACCCGGCGACTGCGGCCGCCACGGTGAGCGCGTGGAGGAGGATGAGGAGGAAGCCGTCGACGGAGGGCACCAGGCGGAGGGAGAGCGTGAGGAAGCCGCAACCGGAGGCCGCGCCGAGGATCATGTAGTTGGAGACCAGGAACGCGCGCCGCGCCCTGCGGTGCGCGGGGGACGCCGAGTCACCCGCCGGGGGTGCGATCACCGAGAGGCCCATGGTGCTGTGACCGAGCGAGCGAGGGAAGAGAGAGGCTGGTGAGGTGTGAGTATGTTGGGGAGGAGTGGGGAAGAGGCAGTGAGCTTTAAATGGGTGGTGGAGGAGGAGGGATCCGACCGTTTTAGGAAAGAAGGGAGAGACGAGGAGGGAGCGGAGCTTCAACGGCTAGCTTGAAAAAGGCCGCCAAGGGGACAAAGGCCGTTGGAGAGGCATCTTGTTTGTATGTCACCGCAAGCACTGATCTGAGCTTAAGAAACCTGCTCAATCCTACTTCCACATCCGCTTTTTTCCTTCTTCTTTCGGACCTTATTTCCCATGCGTTTGATTTCTTTTGGGGGTTAAACCCTTATATGCTCCTGTAAAACTAGAAAAAAAAATGTATATTTGACATATGCGTTTGGAGATCACTCCATCAGAACTTCGGCTGAGCAAACATTCAGACTGACTGGACCGTGCATCACAACTGCGATTTCTGCTACACGGGCCGTGCTCCTTCGCCTGGAGTCCATCTAAGGCCCAGAGGGCATGGCCTGCTATGTATTCATTGATTTTTCTCAGCGCCAACTATTGTTTATAAGAGATTCTTGATTTTTTTTTCTGTATCTTTTGGATTTTTCTTGATTTTCCTGAGTTTCCATGATCTTATAGTTCTATGAATTTTTTCAGACCGGTCAAAGCTGCTAGACCAGATGGAACGGCAAAAACGAGACTACACTTAAACAAAAGAGCGGCGGAAATGTGGTGCCCAAAAAAGTAAAAAAAAGGTCTAAACAGGATTACACTAATGACATGAACATAAAATCCAATTTATAGAAGATTGACTATATGTATTCTAGCGACACCTAAACAAACAGAGGGACTATTACTATATAAGGACTAGATGACTTCAAATATACTTCGGCCTAGGTAGGTTATAATTAAATTAGGTCAAAGTATAAATTATACTATATCTATACTATATATTACTATTGCGATAAATTATGATATTCCTATTTATTTAAGTGCTTTTGCATATCTTGCCGTTTGACTATCCAGCTTTGGTACATTTGACGGAATAGGAGTTTAAACATTTTATATCCTTCTTGATTCGCAAAAAATCTAGGGTTAACATAGGAACATGATAAATGCGGGATTATAAAGACATTCCCTCTATTCAATCCTATATGATCAGACTCAACAAAATTTTTTCAAGAGGTTAGACTCCACGAAAAAAATTCTTTGAAACAGAGTGTAAAATAGTATATAAAAAATTATAAGATTTCTAATCCAACGAATAAACCAACCTCTGTAGGAAAATTCTAAAGATTGGAATCCTATAAATTCCATTGAATCAAGAGGCCTAAACTTCTTGGCTAACGAAACAATAGCAAAGAGATATTAAAATTACTTTGGGGTCTCTTAAGTCGTAGGATTTAAAAACACAGAAATATGAAAATAAAGGATTGTGATGGCATTGCCTTCTTGAGCCCCAGAGGATGGGAAACCACATGAATTGGCACCAAAGTATCATACCACAGAAAAACATAGGAGCTGATGAGCCTAGGAATTTTTTCTCCAACAAGTTAGACGTAATAAAAAATTTCCTTTGAAATTGAGCGCAAAATGACTCGTAGCAAATGAAACAACCTCTCCATAAGAAAGAATCTAAGGATTGAAATTTTACAAATTTTCTTTGAATCAAAGATGGCCTATTGTACTTAGGAGATATCAGAATTTTGTTGTATTTTGGGAGTTGGTTAATTTATAATCAGGTTTGATAAACATGATACTTATTTTTTTTTACAACTAATTTTCCACTGCAACTTATAAAATATTAACTTTAGCGCAACACATTTAAATTGATAGGGCTCTTATGAAATAAATTGATTCATGGGATTTCTTGAAATTATAGTGAAATTTCTCAGTTCAAAATAGACCATTAAGTTCAGAACAAAAATGTTAATCTAACCATAACTGCTTGGTTGCAATTTGCAACGCATGAATTCTACAAAGAGTTTAGTCACATGAACTAAATATGAAATATTCCAACTATCTTTTTCTCTTCCATGTAGCTATCCTTAGGATGAGGCATGGTATCATCAGTTTGATGCTTGCATCAATAGCCGTGGATACAAGAGAAGTCCATAACTTTAATTTGTCACTTTACAGGCTCTGTAGGTCTATGATAGCTACTTGCTTATAACTTACAACACATGTATTTCGTAGATAGTTTAGCCATATGAATTGAACATGAAATTTTTTAACTATCCTACTCTCTTCCACGCGACTATCACTAGGATGAGACAGTTATATCATCAGTTTGATGCTTACATCAGCAATCATGGATTTGAGAGAAGTTCGAACTTTATTTTATTTTATAATTTTATAGACCTAGATGTATAGTAACTATTTGATTACAACTTGCGACGTATAAATTCTATAGAGTTAGTCATTTAAACTGAACATGAAAAACTTTAACTATCTTTTTCTCTTTGATGCAACTATCTCTGGAATAACGCAGTGATGCCATCCGTCTAATGCTTACGTGAGTAGCCATAGATGTGAGAGGAGTTCATGACGTATGTATGGTCTGGACCGACTTTGATCGTGAAAACTCTTGATCGGACGGACAGCGTCTTCTCTTGCAGGGGCTCGAGCCAGGTCTCGACTATTCTGGAAACCCCAGCCCAAATTCCTCCCCTTCTACGGCGGTCGCTTCTCGCAAACAATTCCGTGCCGCCGCCGGCGACAAGGACCGGAGTCTCCCGCCACAGCCTCCACTCCCCGCGCGCGGAGATCCATGGATAGCGGCGGCGAGGTCGGGTGGTACGTGCTCGCCCCGAACCAGGAGCACGTCGGCCCCTACGCCCTCTCCGAGCTGCGAGGTACCTCTTTCCCCCTGGCCGTCCACTCTTCTCACCCTATCGATTAGTGCAAATGCGGATGTAGCTAGGTTACAAGTTGGGGCTTGAGGATTTCTCCTGGAATTTTTTTTCAAAACTTTGCGTGCGGCCTTGCTGCAATCCACAAGGCTCCCTAGTTTGGGTTTCCTGTGTGTATCGACTAGTTTTGAGGCTGTATGTGAGGTGACGCGAATTCCAGGGTCGGGGTGTTCTTAGATCGTGTCATTTGGGTGTTTGGGTGTGTTGCCAAAAGCTCGCAAATTTCCTTCGCAAGCAGTAAATTGATATTTCCATGGATTTGAAAGTAATGCTAGTAGCTGACCCCAAAAGTTCGAATTTGCATAGGAGGTAAGCTGTAGTGTGTGTTTTTATTATCATTTTAGAGCGGTGTTTAATTGTTGATTTTTTTTATGTTGCGTGGCCACAACTGTTGTATTATAGTTCCTGGCTCCAAGCTAGCACCCATTGGTGGAATTGTTAGTGCAGGCAGGTTGCTTCAGCTAGGGTTTATGTCACGTGGTGAAGTTACTTGCTTGTTGCGTGGTCATGTGTTGTTCCAGACTTGCAGTTAGCCTCCTTATTTTCTGAAGATCGACGTGTCCTGTTTTCCGTTGTGGTCTGTATTTGAGGAACTTTGCTGATCCCTTCACAGAACATTTTGCTAATGGGTACCTCAACGATAGCACAATGCTCTGGGCAGAGGGGAGGAGTGAATGGATGCCACTGTCTTTGATTCCTGAGCTGCATTCAGGGGTCACAAAGAAGTATAAACCTGAAGAAGGTTAATGCTTTCTGCACTCTTCAAGAAAAATCTATGGTTCTCTTCAAGTGTTCTCCTGATGTTCTTTTAAACTGTTTGTTGCTCCAGGAATTGAAGATGATTTTGAGAAATTCCAGAAGGAGGTTATAGAAGCTGAGTCGGAGGTAGAAGCGTTGGAAGACAAAGCTGCAGATGGTGACTTAAACAAAGAGCATGGGGTTGATGATCCAGATGAACGGCCAGCATCCCCACCAGATGGCGTGGAAGAATTACTGATGATGATGGTACCATTTACAAGTGGGATCGCATTCTGAGGGCAATGGTTCCTCAAGTAAGTGTTGCCTTTCCATTATTAGGCTTTATAGATAATCATCATCATATGAAAAATTGTGTTGGAGTGTTGGTATTCACCATTCAGGATTTCAGGTTACTTGTATGTAATCACGTAGTGAAACAAGTACGAACTTATAGGGCTGTAATAGTTCGGGAATTAATGCATGGCATGTGGCACCGTAATCTTCTGACACCGAAGTAAAGTTGCTGACGGGGTTGTGCCATATTAGTCATACTTGGTCCTTGGCTGGAAATAACGGTGCAAGCTGTCTCTCTGAAAGAGCCTTCCAGATAACATTTTGGAAATGGAGTAAACTATCTATGAAAATATACCCTTTCTATAAGCAACTTTACAGAAACCAAACTTCTTGTAAGTTCACAGCGTACTTTCTCCTTGATTTATCGATGAATCAACCTAGGGAGATTGATTTCTGTAGGGTTGCCTGATCTTTCATGGTGGAACAGTAGATAGTTTAAATAACTCGGTGCTGAATCAGGATCAGCAAAAACCAAGTCCGAGGAATCAAATTGTAAGTTTGAATCAGTGTGATCCGTCACAAATTGATTAGCAACAGCTCCCAAATCGGGCACACAATAACCCTAGTTTTTCCCAATAGCTCCTGATACACGATAACTCGAGATATCTCATGGTGGCTCCCTGTATATAACTCACATTATCCAAAATTCTCCAAGAATTACACCAAATTGTGCAGTAACATGGTTGTGTGGATTAGAACACGGAGTGGTTGTAATGTGCTTGTCCGATCTGCATCACTTTGGAAATTTCCTATGAAATCTACCCTTCTACAGAAACCAAACTTCTGTTAAAGTTCATAGCATACTTTTCCTTGATTTGTTGCTCTTCTTCATATTCCCTTTTCCCGTACCTATTTCTCATAGGTCAGCAGTCTGAATAGTTTCAACATTGCCTGAAATTCTATTTCCCCAAAAAAGCTACTATCTTTTGTTTTAGCTAATATTAGTCTAAATGGTGATTGCTATAGGCCTAGGCAATATTTTTGACAGATTTTATTACATATTGCACCACTGTTTTTCCTTTCAGGATAAATACATCCCCTTCATCTTGTTTAACGTTCCTAACCCTCAGTATTTATCAGCTAATTTAATTTGTCGCGTGCCTTCTACAGAATGATATATCAGGTAAAAATGACGACTATGGAGAGAATGATGTATCAGGTAAAAAGGATGACTATGGACTTGAAGACATGACTTTTGCACTTGAGGAAGAAGTGTTTCAACCACCAGATATTTGTGGTTCATCCACATTAGTAGAACACAATGCTTCAGCTGAAAAAGTAAACAAAGAACCAGAGAAGGTAGAAAAGAGAGTAGAAAAGAAGCGGAAATCTTCTGAAAAGCCAGCTGAAAAGAAGGTATAGTTCTCAAGCTATTTTTGAGGGAATTCTTGATAATTTTCGCACAAGCTAATTCTTTCAAACTGTTGATTTTTTTGGGTAGGAAGCTAACAAACCTCCAGACAGTTGGTTTGATCTCAAAGTCAACACACATGTCTATGTTACTGGTTTGCCTGATGATGTCACAACTGAGGAGGTAAGTTACTTATATCTCCAAAAGTCAAGGCTACTTTGTTTTCCTCTTTAGAAAGAAAATGAACTGTTTAACACGTTCATGATTTATACAAAAAGTGATTTGTTCTGATGGTGGATTTCTTTTGCAGATTGTTGAGGTATTTTCCAAGTGTGGAATTATAAAGGAGGTATGCATTAATTTTCTTTGTTGCAGAGACAACTTAAACTTGATGCAGACTGATTTCTTCATTCTTGAATCTTGATAATATTTCCATTCCCCCATGAGAAACTTGGTTTTGTCAGTACCTTGACGGATGGTTGCCATCTGTGCATGTATCTACCGTGGCACAATTTTGTAGTTTGACTTGATTCAGAATCTTGATATCTTCACATCATCCGTCAAAGCTGTCCATTTTGTGTTCTGCGGGCATAACTGTCAAATCTAGTGAATTCCAGCTGCCTGAATTTGCAGTGGGTATTGGTGACAGTAGATATTGGAGAATTTACCCGTAGATTATCTTGGGATGGATATTATATTAGGTATTTTAAACGAAGGTCATGGTTAAATTAAACTCAGCATGATTATGATATTTGTTTACAATTCCTATATTTAGATAGCTATGGCTCTCTGTCTTATTCATAATGGATATTTTGTTCCTGAACTTGAAAGCACTGATGCACCTCTATATATTTAATGATATAGGATCCAGAGACAAGGAAACCCCGAGTGAAAATCTATACTGACAGGGAAACAGGCAGAAAAAAGGGTGATGCACTAGTGACCTATCTCAAGGTATTCCCTTATCAACTCATCGGATTGTTTGGACTCACTAGTCACTATGGAAGTATGCATTTTTTTTATTATGTACCTTCTTTCTTTCAATGATTCAGGAGCCTTCTGTACCTTTAGCAATTCAACTTTTAGATGGGACATCATTCCGCCCTGGTGGTAAGACTCTAATGTCTGTAAGCCTGGCCAAATTTGAGCAGAAAGGTAAGCTCACGATTTATCAAAGCTACACAAACTACAAAAATACATTACTAATGTCTTCACATGTGCTTCAGGTGATGTTTTCTTGGCCAAGAAGGCAGATAAGCAAAAGAAAAAGAAAGGCAAGAAGGTTGAAGATAAGATGCTGGGATGGGGTAATTTCTATCTTTGTTTTCTGCCAATTATTTTCATTATGACTTATTTCAATATGTGGTGTGTTTGTTACAAATTCACTCAGCAATGGGTTTAGGTTGTTTTGACTAAGACGCAGCCCAATTGTAGGTCGAGGTGATCTTCAAGCTTTGCATGTTTCATGATAATTATGGATGTAGTAGTGTGTTAAGAGCAATATGTCGTGATTGGCACACTAGATGCAGATACCACTTCTTTATCTTTGTTTAAATGTCCTAGCAAATAGTTCTAAAAGCATTAAGTTCAGAAACTATTCCTGTACACAGGGTGTTTCGTTAATCATTATGCCATTGGTTGATGAGAAGTTGCTTTTTCATTATCATTTGGCAGTCTTGCAAGCAAAATAGCCTTGTCAGAAGATGAAAATTGAGATGACTGCGTCTTATTTTCGTGACCATTTTCTGTTATTAGGTGGACATGATGATAAGAAGGTGATGATTCCTACTCAAGTGATTTTGCGGAATATGTTCACCCCTGCTGAATTGAGAGTAAGTAGTGGAAGTATGCTTGATGTGTCCAAAAATAATGTGCCATTTTCATATGGAACAAGAAATTATTTCAGATTGCTCCCCTTGGGTTCATATATTCTAGAAACTTTCTGCTCATGTCTGTTGTAGTAAGGAAGAATTTCCTGATCATTGCAGACTGATGAAACTCTTCTTCCCGAACTTGAGGAAGATGTTAGAGGGGAGTGCATGAAATTTGGTCCGGTTGATAATGTCAAGGTAATTATTAATTTTACATATCTTTGGTTGCCACCATAGGAAAATCATAGCACATAGATGAGTTTGATCATAGAGAAGGGAATGTTAATGAATAGCTTGCTTGTAACATGCTCATGAATCAGTATGGTTCTGCAGTTCAAATGTTTACCAGACTGCCTTTTAGCTGTTGTTTTCTTTAATTGTTTTCTTTAATCATGTAGAGTCCTGATATGATCAAAAATCATATGGAGTACAAAAGTTCTTGTTTGTTACTTCTGGGATGTGCTGACCACTTTTGGAGTTTAGCCTGCCTAAGCACTGTGACTAAAAGAGATAGCTGATAACTGCATCTGCGTTCTACACCAAATTGACTGGTTCTTGTTTATTGCTATGCCAAAGCTGGCCATACATACATATGCTCTCCTGTGAGGTGTTAAGTTAGGCTGGAAAAGGCAAACAGACTAGTGAGTGAAGCATGCTGAGTAGCAAAGGTCTATAATCTACCTAATTATGGGCCGGTGTGTTTCAATTTCATAGGACCAAATGGTAGCAAGTCTAAACTCTAGAATACCCATAATCCCACACACATGAAGAGGGTTTTTAGACCATTCAGGGCCTTGCTCTATGGGTCTGCTGTTACCAGTTTCAGTTACTTGTTCCTAGCTTTTGCAGTCCTTGGTAACCCTTATCTCACAACCCATAAGTTGAGCCTGGCCAGAAACTAGATCTCATCTAACATCTACTGCTGTAGGGCTTTCCGTACCATTAAATACCTTCTGAACTAGTGGTGAGTTTTGATTTTTTTTAAATATAATGTGAAATATATATTGAAGTATTGAACAAAGAATTGTGTTCAAGAAAAAGTATTGAACATAGAAAAGGTCCAGAATCATCCGTAACTGAGCAAAAGGGCCCTAAACACCAGTACCTGGTGGTTTCTTGCTTCTTTGTCTCCTTTCCAGCTAACCACTTTTGTTTACATGTTGCTGTCACAGGTTTGTGAAAATCACCCACAAGGTGTTGTATTGGTAAAATTCAAAGACCGGAAAGATGGTACTAAATGCATAGAGAAGATGAACGGAAGATGGTAAGTTTTAACATAAAATTAGTCTACCGTTCTTTTCCCCTTGGTTCCAGATGTCGTGTTAAGCATCAAGATCTATGTTTGGTCTGCATCTTGAGTTTGTCAAATGCCTCGGTAAGATTAATTTGAAGTGTTAGAAAAAGAATGTTAGCTTAATGAGAACACTTTGGAGGAGAAGGAGCTGATGTCAAAATTGTGCATATTTGGTTTTCTACCGAGGAAAAGGGTTTTACTATATTTATTGCTGTGCAGGTTTGGTGGGAGGCAAATACATGCGAGTGAAGACGATGGTTCCATTAAACATTCTCTGATCCGTGACTACGACGCAGAAGTGTCAAGGCTGGAGCGATTTGGAGAAGAGTTAGAGGAATCCACATAGGAAGTCGATCATCCGGCATTTTAGGACTACTTTGTAGCTGATAGCGTGAGAATACAAACAAAAAAAACAAAACAAAGTTGGATCTTCCGGTTGCCTGATTAATTTACTAAAACTGCTTCTGGGTTAACTTTAAGCAGCCAAATTATTGCCAGCCATCAGCTAAACGTTGTAAAGTGTACATTACAGGGATGGAGCCTTTTGCCATACTAACACGTACCACTAACTACTGCTGATTAGCAACTCGCCAGTCTCATTGATAATACCGGGATGGGTGTCGTATCAGAAAATCGTTACTGCCAAAATACTCCTCGACATCCTTGATGTCCTGAACTATGTACGAGATGCACATATCCTTGTGACCAAGGTGCCGCTAAACGTTGTGAAGCTGTGGCAGCAATAGGCTATAGGGAAGCTGACAATGGCCACGGTTGCAAATCCAGCAAGATGGATCTTCTCCTTGGCAACACTGGGATACAGAAGCGAGGCTGCGAAGGAAACGTAATAATGATCTTCTTTTGGACAGGAACGTAATGATGATCTTAGTTCTGCAAGGGCGCATTAAGTACAGCAAAAAGAAGAAAAACACAAAAATAGGTGTGTACAAGTATTGTCTGAGCCCAGGTTCGAACTGGGGACCTTTAGTGTGTGAGACTAACGTGATAACCAACTACACCACCCAGACGTTAGCGTACCGGGAGAGAAAATCTTATATAATTCTTAGCCAAAGAATAATTTATATTCAAAGTTAGCACAGTAATCCCGATCTGCACCCAGGTAGCACAAGTCTCTCCCCGGGCTTCTGCACGGAGTGAAAAGTACCACCCAAAAAAAGGTACAATTTATTCATTTGCACGGCTACATAGTTGCATTTTTTATATTTCTTTTGAACCATTTTGATTTTATTTTATTTTTCACGGATGCTGCATTTTGATTTGTTGCTAGACTCAGATACTCGTGCCAATCATCAGTAAAGGGTAATAAAGTAGTCAGAGAAGAGTGGCAACTGTGTTTCGTTAGCCCAGCTTGGCTTGAATCTAAGGTAACAGTTATTTGATTAAATGTTATCTGTTTTCTGTATACTCTCAGAGCAGCTAAACAAAACTTTATTATTTTATAACTACGAGTTGGTGTACATGACGACGATACGTCACCTCCCTTTCTCCTAACTCCTGACGAGCGTTAACAAGCAGCCTCCCCCACACCCAAAAAATCGCACGAACTGTTTTCCCTATCTTTTATCAACTATTGGCCTAACATGTAACCCCATCAAAATGTTAGGTAGCCTCCCAATAATAAGTTGCACGTGTCTTATGCAATAAAACTAACTCCTAACTCATCTCAACAACACAGGAAATCTGCAGCACACGCTTAGCGAAGCAAGCAGCAGTGCCATCACGTCCTACGGTGAGGAAGACGAGGACGAGCAGGCGGCGAAGAATGACGATGACGACCACTCCACCCCGGATGCATGCCGAGGGCGGAGGCGAAGGCGGAGGGCGACGTCTCGATCAGCGAATGGTTTAGTGCGCCAGCCAGCCGGTGGAGCCGGACCACTTCCTTGACGGCGACGAATCCAGGAGTGGAGGAGGAGCAGGCAGCGTTCATGGCCGAGCTGGAGCGCTTCGATAACGAACACAACCTCGAGTTCGAGCCGCCCAAGTTCTAGGGAGAGAGGTCCTCAACTGCACCAAGTGCGCATCATTCTATGCCTTTCTTGAAATAGCAAACGTTGCACGTTTTTAGAATATGTATGGCGTAGAAATATATATGTACTGCATCGCGTCGAAGGAGACAACAGCAGTGGCGCACGGGCATGGCCAAAGCGTGTCGTGGGCGTGACGGTCACGCGTGGCGCAGATTCAGGAGAAATGGGTGCTGGAGTGTATAACAGTGGCAATGGTGGATAATTACTATCAACTTTAAGTAAGGGCAATGGTGGGTAATTACTATCAACTTTAAGTGAATGGCATGGTGGGTAATTACTATCAACTCAAAGTAATATTAGTCATTGGATGATTACGATCAACCGTTGGATGTTGGCAGACCATCAAATACATAATAGCCGTTGGATAGATAGGATCGGATGATGTTGAGTAGTTTATGTACATTTTGTGGGGTGGAGTTAGAAAAGAAAAACTCCCCCTTTTATAAGGTATAGTATAGATAATTAGTATTTTTAGATTTATTTTAATTTTAAAATAATTCATAACAGTAATATATACAGTGATAATGATAGTATATACCACGTACATGCTAGATATAAATATAAACAATGTAATTCATATCTAAATCGTATGTATGTAAGACCAATGTCTATACACTTCTCTTAATGTTCCGTACTAACTTACTAGTTTAAATAACATAGGACTTCTGAAAAGAAATAAAGCAGTTCAAATCGAATATTATAAATACTGGCACTATCCCTCAAGTAGAACAATGTACCAATGATTTGATATGTCTTGCAAGTTGTGGGATGCCATATAATGATTCAACACCTATCGCTCCAATTACCGAACATTCTCTCGAGAAACATAATGGAAACTGGTTCCCACAACCTTCTGACAGTAATCTGAATACAAAGTACGATCTACACCCACCAATTGATAGTTTAAAATCAGAACTGATTCCAGGAGAAAGCTAATTGGTTATGGGTGTATCGGTATTCAGCATCTAATTCTTTGTATTCCCAAAGAACTTAGAGAGACGAACAGGGCCTCCTTCCTCCTCACTATCACTGCCAGCGTGCTTCGATCTTGACCTGTGCTTCTTATCCTTCTTATTTCTCTTTGATCTTGACCGCGACCTGGACTTTCTTGAACCCCTGTCCTCATCATCACTGCTTGATGGTTCTGATGATGAGCTAGAACCTTCTGATGAACTTCTGTGCTGTTATGAATGCAGACATGAGCACACAGGATTTTTATTCCAAGTCTATCACAGCAAGTGAAGGGCAGAAAAATGTTTGCATTTACATTTCACGACTGCAAAATTCATTTAAAAAATATGATTTTTTTGTAGTGTTTTCTATTCATCCATCCATATCTTTTAGGGAAGTAACATGAGTCACTTAAGGTGGAATCCAATTCATGCTATCTTAAAAATCAAATCTTATGAAGCTAGAACAGATATCCCAAGTTCGTCAATCGAGAGCATACCTTTCTCCTCTTTTTAATCCGTTTCTTTGCACCCTTATCTTTCCTCTCTGTATCAATAATTCTTTGTTAGAAGAATCACTTGACATATGCAATAGATTAAAGAAACAGGTGAGCAAATGAAAGTAATGAGACCTAACTGTAGGAAACATCATTCAGCAATCAGGAGGCTCCTAAGTTACACATTTACCTTTCTTGGAAGTTGATTTTGACTTTGAGCTGTCTCTTCCACGGCCTAGCTTTTGGGCCCTTTCAGCATCCAGTTGAGCTCTATACTCTCTCATCATTTTATCTTTGTCAGCCTCCACCTCACCTCTCTTTAGCTCCTCGTCCTATTAGGGAACAAGAGCACAAAACGTAACTAAAAGATGATCTTATAAGTACGAAAAGGCTTAGGCCGATCTGCAGTAACCTTGTGGGGTCAACGCAGAAAAACAACAAATTGTTGGCAAAGTAAATCACAGTGAGACCAATGTTGACTTACGTTGGAGTGCTTGGAATTAGCATACTCCATCTATATCCACATTATGGCAAGAACTATAACAGAGTTGCAATTTGATATCATTGCCCAATAGATCAAGACAAGTCAAGGAATCAAAATCAAGTAAGAGACCTCTGGAGATCAGTACAAAAATGTGGACGAGTGTAATGGTTGTGTGGCACATATAAATGCTCTAGCCCTTCTACTACTTTTTATGATAACATAAGTCTAAAGTGTCTAATAGCAAATCACAACTAGAAAAACTCGACGATCTGCAAGGTGACCATGCACCAGATGGCAGAGAACCGAGCTTCTACTACTGCAAAAGTTCAGGTTGCTATCCCCCCACCCCCCAAAGAAAAGGCTATCTGGAGCTTCATTTGTTACTATATGCACTAGAAAGGTATCAACCAATTTCCAAATCAAACTAGTACATAACGGGTTACAGCAAATTTAAGTATCACACATCGAAAACAAAAACTACATGCCTGAAACATAGCAATCCAGCATTCATCACATAGTACATCGACCAGGCAATAACATAATTAGGAGCACCAGCAGTGCATCATAGAGCTGAAGCGGCAGCATGTCAAATGGTTGGGACACACAAAGAAGACGACCAAGACACTAACAAAGCTAGTAGAGTACAAAGCAAGCCGCGGCTGCAACGTACCTTCTGCTTCTTCTTGAACTCCTCCCACGTGAGGGTGTGGGTCTTGTTGAGGCTGGCCAAGCGCGCCGCGTGCCACTCTGGAGAATGAAATGAACCGTCCGTCTGCGACGGCCCTCGTTAGTAAAAGCCCCTTAAAATTTAGGCCGATCTTGATTAAGGGTTTGCGGGGGAACGATCGCAGCAAGAAGACGATGGATTACGAGCTTGGAGCTAAGGTTAGTGAAGGGATAAAGGATCTGTAAGGGGAGGGGAGGGAGGAAGGGGACCGACCATGCCGTCTTCCTCCGCGTCGCCGGGGGCGCCGGAGGACGACCCCAGCCGCGCCCTCTGCATCGCCTTGTATGCCTGGTTCTTCCCCATCGCTCGCGCCCTCCCTCCGCCCTCCTCGATTCCGCGCTCGCTCGGCCCGGGAACCAGATTGGAGCCGCGAGCCGGGGAAGGGGGGAAGCAGGAGTTGAGTGGAGATCCCTTTTTCCTCCTCTGGTATACGCGTGTGCCGCGAGTTATGCCTGGTGATCGTGATAACGTCGATAAGAAGAGAGAAGGGGAAAGGTCCCTGGGCTCTGGGGATTCTCCGCTGCAGCGGCTGGGACGCAGGCGCCCTCCGATCGGGAATAGATGGCCGGATTGGTTACGGCGAAACAGAGGGGCTGCTTCTCTTTTGTTTTGTTTATGGACCGTGGTTTAATCGATCTTAGACACGCTGGCACGGATACTATCCGGGTGCCCAGGTTTTGCTACTAATATAAACTTGGTAAACTCTTCAGCTCGGTATACTGACTTATCTCTTTTTTAGTCATCTTCTAGAGCTGTTCATCTAATATACTTAAGTGGACCAAAATTTTCTAATAAATTACGAAGTACTGCCACCGTCTCAATCAATTTCTTTCCTTATTAGTGAATTTGTCTATGAGTGAGGAACTAAAGCGAGACTATGAGATCGGCGAGGAGATTGGTCGCGGCCGTTTCGGCGTCGTGCACCGCTGCTCCTCCCGCTCCACCGGCAAGCACTACGCCGTCAAGTCGGTGGATCGGTCGTCCCTCTCCCACGACCTGGACCGCGGGCTCGCCGAGCTGGCCCAGCTCACCGCCGAGGGGAACTCGGGCGTCATGCAAGTGCACGCGGTCTACAAGGACAAGTCGTGGACGCACATGGTCATGGACCTCTGCACCGGCCTAGACCTGCTCAATTGGGTCCACCTCCGCGACGGCACCCTTGTGCTAGAGCCTGAGGCCACCGCAGTGGTCGCGCAACTCGAGGAGGCCCTGGCGACCTGCCACCGCTGCGGCGTCGCACACCGCAACGTCGAGCCGGACAATGTTCTCCTTGACGTCTACGGCGGCGATGCCCCCCTACATGCACGGCTGGAGGACTTTGGGTCCCAGGTGTGGATTGGCGGCGGGGGCAGCGCCCAAGGGCTCGTGGGGACGCCGTGCTACGTGGATGGATGCACTTCCTCCTCGACTCCTCCTCCCCGGATGACACCACTGACTTCCTGCGCTTCGTCCCTGACCTCCACGCCAATGGCGCGACTAGAGGAAGAGGAAGCGCCATGGAAGAAGAGCAAGAGGAAGCGCCAATGCCGACGAAGAGGAAGCGACGCGGACGCCCGTCAACGGCTGCGCCACCATGGCGATTCTTCTTCCCGATGTCGCACGACCTGGCCGTCGTGTTCGTCGCGCGCATCGCGGCGTCACGCCCGAGAAACAAACCATTATTGTGTAGAAAACAAATTATTTTTGTGTAGGAAACAAAATAAACTATAATTTGATATGGTCACTACAATTGTTTCCTACAATCACTGAAGTCGCGCCCGGGAAACAAACCATTGTTGTGTGGGAAACAAAATAAACTGTTCGTAAAATTATATGTTTCTCTCGCACGAAGATTGTTTCTATTGTACAATGACATTGTTATTGCATTGGTTAAACAAGTTTATTGCACATATTTTAATTAAATGTTTCCGTATCACGACAATAATGATTCCACGGATGTCCGATCTGGCAATTTCAACCGTACATTGAACCAACTAAATCCTGAGTTTATTTCCTAAAATTCTGGGATTGGTTTCCTTAAAAATTGGATCTACATCGTGTGTTGTCGTGTATTGCATGTTGAGCATTGGTTCAATAAGTTTGGTGCATATGTTTTAACTATATGTTTCCGTGTTGCCATAATATAAGGAACCCACGCTACGTATTGCATACAGATAGTTGTCAATGTTTTATATGATCACTACAGTTATTTCCTATAGTCACTAAAATTGCTTCCCGTAAATTTAACTAATGATGTTTATTGTTAATCTTACCGTCACATCCGACGATCGTGACCTATGCCGATGAAATGCTAATATCGGCATGCCGATTTGTAGCACTCCCCTATAAACTTACTCCGTTTAAAAATATGTATCCGGAATAAGAATTAAAAGTATGAGTGAAATATTAATATTACTATTCAATCAATCATTTTGATGTATATTTATCTCATCTTTCTCAAAGAAATAGATGTCAACATTATTAATGCTACTTCTATGAGTAATTAGCCCTTTTTTATGATATTGATGAACGGGAAGATAGGAACAAATAACTATAACTGTACTGGAAGTTTGTAAAAGGAAAAATATTTTTAAAAAGGTTGGAGAGTAGTTGAGGGGGCAACTAATTTGTGGTCGTTCGTTGCCGTGATCGATTTCCGATAGCTACAGTCCACGCTGTCGGAACGACCATCCCACAGGCGCGGCCACCTTCCACCTTCCCCTTTTGGCTTCACATGGTCACGCTACAATGTCTGTCTTCAATCTACGTCTTTAGCAAAAATAACTTATAAAAAGGCAAACTTTCAATTAGAAATCTCAAGGATTTCAACCTAAGAAGGCAACAAGTTTCAAACCACTAACTTTCTACCATGTTCCATCAAAGATTTCATGAAACAATCAACTTTCAACCAACAGTACAATCAACTTCCAACTAGACAAAATCGTGCTTCCAACTAAATGAAATCAATCGACAAAGTTGGGCTTCCAACTGCATAAAACATGCTTTCGACCCCATAAAATTAAGCTTTCAACAAAAAATATTCCAAACCAAACAACAAATGGGGTTCGGAAACTTAAGATCCGGCCACCTCCACCTTGTATGCATCAGCGACGCACCAGTTGTGGAAGAAGTGATGGTGCTGGTGGAGTTGGAAGCCACAGCAGCAATGATGCCGCCTCGTAGTCCCGGCCACGTGCAAAGAAAAAAAAAGGGGAAGAGAAGAGAGGTGAGCCGCATTGGCCAATAGTGCACGTTGGGAGACGGTGCACAGCTGTTGCATGGTCGGGAGAGGTGTGCACGGTGTCGCCTAGGAGTAGAAACAACAATGTATTCGGGAGCAAATCAGATGATGGCACATGTGGGAAAAGATAATATTGGAAAAGTTGGCGGTGGGACCCACTAGCGGAGAAAATACACTGACCGAATCAATTGTGGGGCGATCTATCGTGAATGATGATTTTTGGTTAGTTGATGGTCATCATTGGACTAGACTTGCTCCATGTCCTCAACTATGTTATAGTGCTTGACTAAATTCTGGCGAGTCCCATCTTAACTATCGTGATAGAGTTATGTCGTGCTCCTGGTTCGCCGTCACACCTCCTATAGCTTCGTCGTAGAACATGTGTTGTGTTTCGTGGCTTCGCCGGTACATTTTATTTGCGAGAGAATTTTAAAATGCATGTCTGAGTTAATCTATCAGTTATAAGTCTTATTTTTCTATTTTTTTTTGTTAGATACTTTTTAGGAGGTCAAAAAGATAAAAACACATTACATACCATCAGCATCATTATAAACACATTACATACCATCAGCATCATTATCAATGACTTTTTTCCTAGTAAAGATGATCATTCTGGTACTTTGTTTAAAAGAGAATGTGCTGGAAGGCCCTGTAAATCTCTAATTGATCGTCTGAAAAAGTTACATCACAACTTTTATATGAAGGTACTCTAGAGAACAGTAAATTATAAATACAGCCTTACAACTTACAGAGAGAACCCTAGATGAAGAAAACAAAACACAATCCAATCAAACGACGTAGTTAATGGTGCTAGAGGCGATGATCTCATTGTCAGCGATTGTCCTACATGACCATCACGTCTAGGAAAATGCATAGCGGCCATGCCGGCAGCATCCATCACGGGTAGCACAAGGAAGAGGGTCTCCATTGCTTGAAGGTTGAAGAAGGGCGACGTGGTGAACCGCTCGATGTCCATCCCACGGGAGTTTCCGGGAACATGAGATCCTATTGCCTTCAATTCCGGTGGCTCCTGCTGCTAACGTTGTGGCTAAGGGCCCGTTTGGAAGGCCGGTTTTAGGCCCAAAACCGGTGTAAAACACGGGCTCGGAAAATTATTCGGCTTGGGCTGGTTTTGGGCGTTTGGATGGATGGTTTTGGGTCGGGCTGAAACCACCGTTTTGCCTAATACACCCGTAAAAAAAACCACTGCTCCCCACACCCCATTTCTAATCCGCTCGAGCTGCTCCCTCACCTCCACAGTCTTCTCCCAATCTCCCATGCTCACTGGCGCCACCTGCCCGCCTCTATCCGCGACCTGCAGTGTAGCCTCGCGGCCTCGCCAGCACTTGTAGTCCTCTGCGGCTCCGTCTCCGCCACCCTACCACCACACCATGCCGCGACCTCCGCACCCTGGAAACCCGACGCCTCACCGCGACTTCGCCGGCGCCTGCCCATGACTCCGTCGATGCCTCTTCGTGATCTGCCGAGGCGCTGACACCTCTGTCCGCCGACGCCTCACCGCCCTCCCATCTGGCGACGCCACGCCTCCGCTCAGGTCACTATTGCCGCCGCTTGCTCTACCACCGCGATCTGCCGCCGCCAACCTCCTCCTGTCACTGACCCGAGCCGCCGCTGACCTGATCTCGCCTCCCCTCGCCGAGATCCGCCTCATCCCGCCGCTCCACCTCTCGCCACCGAAGCGGGATCGCGAGGAGCGGAAAGCACCAAAGCAGGAGGAGAAGGAGCTCCCGGTGGCCACGACGACCTCCAGATCTCGACGCGATGGCCACCGCCGCTACTCGCCTCCTCCTCCTCCTCCTCCTCTGGTATAGCCGTGTTGCGGCAGCGCCGACGAGCCACCGAGCGCCATGGCAAGCTCGGCGCTAAGGCGATCTTTTCGGCCACGCAGCTCGCTCCGCCACCTCCTCCCTTCCCAATTACAGGTGAATTAAATTACAAGAGTTTTTGTGGGGACAAGTAAATTACAAGTATAGATTGTTTACAAGTGTGAAATTTTAGTAAACTTTCAAACGGGCCTAGAAGAAGCAGAGAGCAGAGGGGGAAGACCATGACGCCCCATAGGAGAGGCAGTGACATGAAGAAAGGAGACCAACATCATATCCACCTTGGGCTACTTATTCGAGGTTCCTGGAGCTTACCTAGGGAACGTTTGAAGTTGCCTCCTTGGGAGGCGATAGGCACGACATCGAGGGGAGGAGTCTTCTTCTATACAAGGAAAACAGTGGTTCTTCTATAATGGAGCCGACGGGTTGAAAATTACTAATAACTGGAGCACTGACGAGTTCATCAGCAAGAGGAGGCTGTCGCAGTCGAGGAAGAAAGCACCGAAAGAAGGAAGAAAACCGGCTAAAAATACTAAATCTACTACACTATTAGATAAAGTTGTACAAGGCTGGGACCCTCGCTCTACTCGACACCCACGGAGAGTAGGAGAGGAGAGGGCAGAGGCCAGCGAGGCCCTGAAAGTAGGGTTCAGAGGTAGAAGAAGCGGTGGCGTAAACTCGAACTGGAGTATCAATCTAGACCCAACTTCTCAGGGCGTATTTTCGATTGAAACACGAAACAAAACACGGCTCTCATTCAAATAGCGTAAAGCAAGCCAGATACTTATTGAACATCTGTACCTTTATTCAGATTATTCGGATTAGACATAAATTTATTGTCCCATCCGGCCAATCAGCATGTCCATTTCAACGGCAACCAGTTGCCATTCACCTAACTAACGATTGGCAGAACCGCGGACTAACTATACGCATGCAATATCTGCACAGCGAGTTATGATGCGGTCACAACTCGCTCCACCGCAGGCAGCCGAACAAAAAAAATGGCCGTCGTGCCTTGTGATTTAGATATTGCTGTTTGCATTTCTATGAACTCAAACTGGGAAAAGAATCGACTGCTGATGTTAACAGCCATGAAAATGCATGTTCTTCTACCTACGTGCGGATTCTTCCTGTACATTGTTTTCCTCCGTTTGTGATGCCAGTTTCCTAATGTCTTCCACAAGGATGTTCCCTTCTGTTAGGCATAGAAACAGAGAAAATCTTAGAAACATGGGAGCGAGGGAGATGGACTATTATTCAAGTGTCAGGGTGGAACCTTTGTCTTTAGAAAGACTGCTGAGAAGCTTCCGTCCCTATGGTGTCTCTGAGATAATTTGCAGCTGCTGCTACCTCTTCAGCAGTCACTTTGCCATCACGGTCCCTGCAACGAGATCAACTTATTATTGATGAGCAAGGAAAAATCAAACATATTCATGATGCAATCCAGTTCCTTGGTTAGTGGCATACAGTATGAATGAGCAAAATTATGCTTATGCTTACAGCCGATGAATTCATCGTGCACAATTTTTCGGCTACATAAGAAATATATGATTATCTGGTGATCTACTATGTCTAACCATCTGAACTCAGTTCTTGCATAGCTAAGGTATACAGCAGTGTCCGGCTTGTAAGTGGCCAATTCTGATCGGTAACCGTGCGGCCAATCTCCCCCATCCCCGCGGAGGAGTTTGCCCCGCCCGTGACTTCCATGGGGATTATCCCAACGGATCCCCGCTCTCATGGGAGATATTGCCAATCCTAGTGACCAGCGACACTAAAAAAGCTAAATGTCAGATGGTGTTATTTGGACGGTACAAAACCTGTAACCGGGGTAACCTGGCAGTGACCAGTATTGACAGAGGTCCGGTATATTTCTTGTTTCTGGTTTTTCAATCATTGGTTGCGAACTTTCAATCGCTTGTGAATGGCCATAGGGTTAACATTTCCATCTATTACTGGCTGCTGTCCTTACTTGGACTCTTCTAGCCAGGCAATTCTCTCTTTACTGAATTTTAGTATTTTCTGCTGTTATTCCTAAAAAAATCAAGATCAAAGAAATACTACAACAAAGTTTCACTAGATATTCACTGCCAACAAAACATGCTAGTAAGTAACTCGCGATAGCCTTACGCACATGCAAATGCAAATGAGTGAATGACATTTACCTATCAAGCAGCTGCCAGCGGTTGCCTATTCGTTCATCAACATCATCAATCTCCTTTTCTAATTTCTGAAGCATAGCATCAACCTGAAATGCAGCACAAAACAGTAACAATAGCATCTTAGTTATCAAGAGAAGGAAGAGAAAACAGATGTGCACAAATCTCACATCTGAAATATAGATTCCAGATAGAACCCTACTGCCTACCCAATGTAACGAGACTTCACGATTAGAGCTGCGAAACACATGGTTGATGCCTTGGTTGAATGGCTTGGCTAAGACTTTTCTTTCAGCATGTGCCATGTGGTTTCGTTTTCTAAGCTTTTCTGGTTCGAAATTAAAACTGAATTAAACTAAAGGATAAACAGAGTAAAATCAACTAAAGTACCACAAAAAATGGAATTTCATCAACATCTGGATTTTTTGTTGGGTTCCCATATCATAGAGCCTACCCTCATTGATAGAGATAGAAGCTAGGAGCCAGTCAATACAGCGTCACAGACATAAAACAACACTAGAAGTAGAGCTCAGAAGAGTGAAAATGTTGATAAGTGACGACCCAGTCATCGTGATATCAAGCTGGAATAGAAAGAGGTTGGTGCGATTTGAGTATCTGATTTCATAATTAGCTAAGATAATAGGTTGCTTTAATATTAGGTTAGGACAGTTTTTGTGATGTTTCAAACAGATACCTCTGGGCCATTTGGTACAAAGGCCAGAATTTTCAAACAAGAAAGTTAAACGATCACTTGTATATCTAAAACATACATCTCTCCTAAAAAGAAAAAATTGAATCATCTGCTTCTTTACTAGCCTTCAATAGTCTGGTAATATGGTCAGTTAGTGATTTCCAGAAGCGCTGTCAGCAAGAAGACCATTTATTGTATTTGCTATCTCAGTCTAGTTATGGAACAGCAATGATTATTTTTGGAAATTGGGACAAACCTCTTGAGGCATAGGCATAATATAAAAAATGAACTATTCAACTATTACAACTTATAAGAGACTGATTGCCAAAGCTCATAACTAGCCAAGCACAGATTTTTACCTATCTTATAATATCCTATATGTTAGTCAACAGTTCCTAGACTTTTCACTATTCTCAGGACTCGATATCTATTTACAGTTCCTAACACACATTCCTATTGAAAATCAGATAAGGGATGCTTCTGGGTAGAAGATCTAGCAGAGACAGATTAAGAAGTTGAGGTTTAGATTCAGAAAAGTATTCCTTACCCTGTCTATCAATGCGCAAGAAACCTTTTCTCTTGCAACTACCTCTGTAGCATGGTCTGATTCCTCCCTAGCAGCCCTGTACGCTCTCCTAGCTTCTTCTTCACCCTCTGTACCCTCCTTTTCCAACATGGTGTTATATAGTTCTATCTGCATTCCACAAGAGTCGGGTTCCAATATTACATTATTCAAACTGACAGCGCATAAAAAATTAAGTCCAACTTCAACTCATACCTCCTTATTGACAAGACTCAGAAACTCTTGACGCTCCTTGGTAACAGACTGCAAAGTGCGGCAAAAATAAAAAGGTGACACAGAATGTTAGTGCAAGTTTGTCTAGAAATGCAGGACAAAAATATTAACAAAGAAAACCTAGGATCGATGCGAGCACAGCCAATGCTTGACTGATATTACAAAGGTGCTCCTTCTTCTCATGTTCTTCGATTTCAATAGTTCCTCTTCTTCCCTAGCAGTAGGCTCAGTCATTTCCTTCAAAGCCAAATCTTCTTCAGTAGCTTCTGGTTCCTAGCTTTGCCTTGTCTTCTTTCTCTTGCCTTTTTTCCTCCTCCTGAATATCATTTGATATGCAGACAGAAGCATTAATAACAATTTATAATTGCGAACATAGTTGAAGCATAGACAGTGGAATGGAGAAAAACATAGAGAAAACCATTGATTCTTCAAGCAAATAATATACAATACAATTAACCAAGGAATATAGAACGTCAGATAGGAAAATTTCATCTTCACGTTGACCAAGTAATTACATGAAGAAAAAAATTATATTACATTGTTAATAGAAATAAGAATTTATGCAAGATGCTATCTCATTTGTGGTAGCATTTTTATTTCATGTTCTTTCAATAGCACCTTCCTACTTTAGAATTAAATAGCTATAATACCAATTTCAAGTTTCAGAACATCTAAGTGACACATTAACATGAAGAGTTCAAACAAATAAACTAACCAGGAACAAGAAAATATGTTGCTCGTACATCAGATATCACACCTCTGTATGTCAAAAGAAAATCATTTGAGCAAAACAATGCACACTAGATAAGCTATTTGTTATCATCCTGAGCTTTAAGTCAGCATCTTTATATCCAACTTGAGAAGAACTTCCAAACTAAGAATAAGGAAAATACTTTACTGCAGCTGGGAGATTGGTGATACAACCAAGAATGCGAAAATAAGGGCAGATCTGTGTCTGGCAGGCCTACCCAGAAGGCATCAAGAATCCACGTTTACAGTACCTTGATAAGTTCTTCCTGCACTCCAGGAATTCCAATTTTCTTTTCCTCTCAGAAACAGAATCTTCAGAAGGCAGTACTGTCCCAACTGTATCCACAACTTCATCTGGCAGAGAAGATAACGTTGCTACAACAGCTTCCTCAGGCTTCATCTTACCAGACACGGTAAAAGCTCTGACAGAATTTTCAAACAAAGGTTAGAACTGGAACATAATCACCATGTCAACAGGACAATTATCAACAAAATTACCTCGACAAAATTAGAAGAGATGATGGCATGGAATGATTAAGTGATAGATCCAACCAGTCTCTGAACTGAACATAGAAGAAAATAATTAAATTCTTGCAGTAGTTGAATTAATATTGTCAGAATTGGTGCTAGGACACTGTAATATGTAGCATAGCCCATGTGAAATACCAATAATTAGCAAAGACTACAAAATAGCAGCAAAATACTGGGTATGGATGGTAACAGAATTAAATTGATAAAGGTGGCAATACAGGAGCATCTAAAACCTCTGACAATAAGCACCTGGTGTGACTTGTTCAATGCCATGACCTACTCAACACCATGGATGTCTCGCCAACAGTTTCAAGGCACACAAACCTGATGGCGCATCTCCTCTGTTGACAATAAACCAAGGTGACCACGTTCGCAACGAGCCTGCCGAAGCTCCTCATCAGAAAGGGACTCCACACCCTCAGCCTGGATCATCTTATCATCATTCTTGATGCTGCACATATACACATAACAAAGTTATATTACAGTTAATTACCAAGCTGTAAATTAGAAGAAATTTGATGAGCAATCCAAAAAGAAAGGAAAACATCAAGTTGTCTTTAAACACGAAGGAGATTTGAGGCTGGTGTAACAACCAACTATTCTTATGTTTTGATAAATAAAAAAACACCATTTTATTTTACGAGTAAAGGCACAATTAATCACTCGAATTTTCGACTGGGATATTTGTTTGGTAGGCTTTCTGGAAAATATTTGAACTCAAGTTTGATTTACTAGCTGATCTTTAGATATGTAAGGCCCCACATTAGTAGTGATTATATCCAGTATACAAGTATGCTTAAATGTTGAAGATTGTCCATTGTACCCTCTTTCGTACTCTGACATCCTAGAAGCAATTTAAGGACATACTCTCATAATTTCTTCCGAAGCATGAATCTCAAGTAGTGGTCTGTACCGAAAGGCTGAATCCCCATATATTTGCACATGTTTACTAACCGCGCTCTGCAGGAAAAAAAATGATTAGAAAATAGAGAGCTGGTAAAATCAAGGATTAAGTAGATATTCAATGAAGCAGTAACCTGCTCATGTTATCCAAATTCAGCTCATCATTAAACAACTTTGCAAAGCTCAAAATTTCTTCATTGGAGACATGTCCACCTTTCCTAACCTAGTGGCATCAAGAGTACATCACCAAAAACCGTTAATAGAACGCACCTAGTGATTTATGTATTCAAGTTGAAATAACAACTCGAACCAATACCTTTTTCAAAAAATCATCCAGGTCTTCAGCTGTCTGTTTCATTTCTCCACTACGTGATGTTTGAACTTCCTTTGCCGTATCTTGTAAAAATCTTGCATATTCCATCCTTGCTTTCAGCTTCCTTTTTAATGCCTCCTGCACATAGGAAAATGAAATGCGGTCCTGAGAATATCTGTGTGCATTTAGTAACTCTGATGACAGGAAGCATAGGACACCTAGGTCAGTACCTCTTCTTTCATCTTATCTTGGAAAGTGGATGGCAACATGTTTGGGAACAACTTGAGGAACACTGGCAGTAGGAATTCCATGAACGGAATGATGATAAACACAGCAACGGGTACCAGCCTGAACATATCTGCTGTTGTGCGTGTGAGCTGTTGCCTCTCTCTCCTTGTAAGGCTCTTTCCACCAGCAAGTTTCACCAACAATCTTGATGAAATTCTAACATCTGCCCAAAGTAGCTTAGTGCCCAACCAATAATGCTGCAGTGTAGAAACGAATTCATCCTTCCAATGCTTCAACTTTGCAGCCCAGTCAGCTCTTAAACCGACAAAATGAAATACAAATTAAAACGTTGAAAACAAAGGGCACTCCATGATAAAAGAGCAAGACAGCAGATATACTTCAACTCAAAGGGAACCAAGACCTGCTCATTGAAGCAACAGCACGCAGAGCGGGACCAATACCCAGAAGCACTGCCCACAGTTTTTGTATGATTGATTGGTCAGTCTTTTGAACTTCCTGCACCTGCTTCGCTTTAGCTCTAGCTTTTGCAGTGCTTAAGCCTTCCACTGCCTGATCACACTCTTCTGGGGATGTCTCCTTTGTTCTGTGCTTCTGCTTCTTGTCCTCGCTCTGCTCACTCAGAATATCAAGTTTAGGCTGTCCAGTTGTGTTCGATGCCGTGCGGACTGACTGCAGGAAATACCTGACTCCCAGGGGGAATCCAAAATTCTGTGCTCTAGATTCATAAGTGGCAAGAGAAACACCAAGAGATGAGCGCCGCAGGAACCCATTACTAAGGCCCAATATGTCTCTCTTCCTTAAAGTGCATCGTGCCTTCTCACAGTTAGCACCTCCTGGGTTTTGCTGCAACAAATGACATACAGTGATTTGCTCTACCTCACATCCAAAGGTTCCTCGTCCAAAAGCAGAATTAGATGAAGGTAATAAAACAGGCGCATTATTATGCTCCAGAATATACTTCCTCCTCCTAAAGATCGCCCTCAAGGCCATTCTTGACTGCTTCTTATTTTCTCAATAGAATGCTAGGGCTCATGCCTCTCCGGGTAGAACCCTGAAACATGGCAAACATATAGTTATGGGCATTGCCACATAGAGAGTATGCAGACACTGACACATGCAAGAAAACGGAAGCTACCATGAAGTTGTCAAAAACATGACTTTGTACTGTCCATGGTCTTGCATAACAGCAATGATAGTTCAATATTCCTTAAAACAAAAACAAAGAAACAACATTTCTATGCCATGGAAATCAGCAATCTTCATGTCGTGTTCATGTCGAAGATCAGCATTGTCAAACTGCCGTGAGAATCACTAGCCATAATTAGCTTACAAAACAATTGTTCAACCATGAAGTGCATCCATGTAATATGCACAATCCTTAAAGGAATCAACATCTCCAAGTATTTCACGGAAGGAAATCAAGACTGAAGAATTGCGACAACACTAGCTTGTTCAGAAGATTAAACAAGAAGAATCGTGACTCACAGTTCACCTAGAGCACCAGGGTCATAAAAACAATTTGGATTATCCCAGCAACAAAGATGGAAGTGACGGTCCATCATAAAAGTGTTTATAGCGGATATCACAAAACGCTTATGAGTGCCTATATTCGTTTACAATCTGGGTATAGATTACATACTACTAGTCTGCTATATGCGTCTGCCTGATGTCACTAGAGTAATCTGATTTCTTTATTTTAAAAAAAAACAGAACTAGAGCAATCCGATTCGCATTTTGTTGGTACTGTATGATCTGTGTCCTTAAATCCCAACCATTGGTTTTTGAAATAGGTGGGCGGTCTGTTCCGCCAAATCACCAATCGAAATGCGGATGATTACAAAATGGTGGAGAAATCACAGGACAAATGCCGAAAGAGCAAGCTGGGAGGGATGGGCGCTCACCGGGGCTGTGGCGGCTGATCGGCCGGGCGGCGGAACACGTCGCGCCACGCGCGGGTTGGATCCGAACGAGGGGGGTTGCCCTTCCCCGGGAGGAGAGGAGAGGAGAGGGGAGCGGAGGGAGAGGAGGGAGGTGGGCAGGAAGCGTGGGAAACGAACGAACGAACGAATTGCTGGAAAGGAAATGTGTTGCCGGGGGGAGAGGAGAAGGAAGAGGAACAGAGCAGGCAGGTATCCGCAGTGAAGCAAGGAGCAGCGGTTGGGTCTCGTCGGGTGCTTTCGTGTTGCCAAGCGCGACAGCCCCATTGCTCCAGACTCCATCGATACTCTGAAACACCTATCCATTTTCTTTTCTAGAGAACAGGTATCCATTAAATTGACCATACCCAATTGTGCATAAAAACATCTACAGTACAGTCCATGCGTGACGCATGCCACCGTCGTATCGCGTGCCACGGTTGAACGTGTATAATACAAAAGAATTTTACATGCCATGATCGCCAGAAAATTGTACTACCAACCGAATCGGTCGGCCAGATCTCTCTCACGGCTTCCACGAGGACGGCGGCGGCGGAGCGGTGGGGAACATTGGCGGCACGGCGGAGAACATGGTGTTCTTGTCGACTGCGCCGACGCCCGTGCCGCGGCCGCTGTTGGTGATGGCCACCAGCGCTGCCACGAGCCCGGCGTTGCCCACCAACGTCGGCTCGTTCTGCGCGTAGCTGATCCGCGCGTCCTTGAACTTGTCGTTCTTGTCCGGCCCGCCGACCATCGCGCCCGTCAGCACGTTCGGGTCGTTCCCCTTGGCGTCGCGCCACTTGTTCCCGCCGGTGCACGAGTACTTGACGCCGTTCTTCGGCGTCGACGCCCCGCGATGGTGCAGGTGCCTCGGGTACTTCTTGCCGTACCCCACCACGTAGCTCATCTTCTTCGGGTTATCCCCAAGGATGTAGTTGAGCTGCTCGATCACAACGAATGCATCATCGTATCGTCAGAGATCGAACTAGCTTTAGAATGCACACTGCTTCAGCTAGCAAAGTAACTAGCTCTTTCAATGAGATCGATGTTTGTCAGTTACCTGTGACTTGGCGAAATCGCGGAGATCGTTGACGGTCATGAAGTTGGGGCCGCAGTACCAGCCGGGGACGTTGACGGCTTCCATGTAGTCGGCGTAGAGCGCGGCCAGGAAGGAGTTGGCGGCGACGTACTGCAGCTCCTGCCCCTTGCCGTGGTTGAAGAGGGCGAGGCCACCCTTTGTGAAGTTGAAGGCGGCGAACCTGGGGAAGTACATGCACATGTTCATGCTGGTGACGTTGTGGTACCCCATGAGCGACTCCTCGTAGGGGTAGCCGGGGTTGAGGAACATGCGCAGCCGCGACAGCAGCAGCGTGGCGCCCGGGAGCTTGTTGTCCCAGCTGAAGACGGAGAAGTCGAGGATGTTGTAGTAGGCCTTGGCGTTCTTGGGCAACCGCGGGTCGGTGGCGAATCTGATGTAGCTGTCGTTGCCCGTGGCGTAGTACATCCACGACGCGCTCCACATATACTCGTCCCAGTAGCTGCTGGAGTTGTAGTAGTACTCGATGAATTGGTTGCCACGGGAGTAGGGGGTGCGCTTGCCGTTGTCGCGCGCGAATTTGTACACCGTGGCCGCGCCGTGGACGAGCTTCTTGGAGTAGGCGGCGTTGTCGCGGAACACGATGGAGGCGGCCGCAAGGGCCGCCGCGATCTCGCCGCCGAGGTCGGGGCCCGCACTGGCCTGCTGGACGGGGCGAGGGTACGCCATGTCCTCTGGCCGGTTCCAGCAAAAGTGGTCGTCCGGCGTGCTGCCGTTGATCTTCGCGATACCCACCTGTGCAGGAGCAAGCACGTGTCAGACGACTACTGTTCAGTGCCTCCACACGTTCTAAAAAACTTCTCTTTTTTTGCTTTGTGATAGTGAACCCAATTTGAAAAATGTGAATAAAAGTTAGTACATCTTAATTTGCTTGTTCCTCGACAACTCAATATTAAGTAAGACAGATCAGATCATATGATATTTTTTTTCAAGAATTACAACAGATCAGATCAAGACAATCAAATTAACTGGTAATGTGCCATGTACATTTGGCAGTACTATTCTCGATTTTCTTTTGTCGTAGAACACACAATAGAGGAAGCAAGCAAACTGTAGCGAATAAAGTATTGGAAAATCTAACGCGTGACCGATTGCATATTAGTCTTATCACTCGATTGGTCGCTTGGCGTCGAATCGAGAGAGAGTGTCTGACCGGCGTCGACGAGCTCGATTGCGACATCCCCGAAGATTCATTGGCACCGGATGGGTAACACCGGTGCCCACCGGACTTTTGAGGAGAGCCCGATCGGCGCGCTGGCGCTTTGCATTGACGCCGATGATAGTGTACAGTGGTGGAGCGGGAAGAGGATTAGGGAGGAGGAGGAGGAGGAGCAGATCGAGCAGGCCCAGATATATGGCGGTGAGGTGGATTGGGAGGAAGAGAAAGAAAAATAGAGAAAGTCAGAGAAAGAAGAAAGGTTGAGGATATCGTCTGATACACCTAAGAGACGAACGGTCGTCCTATAGTGCTATCCATATAGTATTGCTTCTAGTCGCATGGCAAGTCTCGTTAAGCACATGCGGCCGATTGGGTGTTGAACCTTAATCTATTGAGCTGATGTGATAAAAGAGTCAGAGGATGTTAGCGGTGCCGCGTGTACCCATTAATATTACTCGAAAAAAGCTGCTAGTTGAATATTGAACATGACTGGCCAGTTGCATTATTGCACAACAAACTTTTTTCCCCTTTATTTACTGTACTGCTTTTGCATTTAAAAATGCCTTTTTTTTAACAGACACATTTAGAAATTTTCGATGTTTTCGACAGTTGAGACTCTTAAGAGTTAGTACCTGGCTGTAGACTTTGTTTATGGTGGAGGCAGAGGAGTTGAAGGTGAGAAGCAGATAATCGGTGCCCCACTTGATGAGCTCCCTCACATGGTCATACTCCCCTATGGCCTTGTACCTGGCGCTGTACTCCACCACCGACCAGCTCAGCAGGGTCATGGAGAACGCCATCGGGAAGTGGAACTTGATGTTGTCGCCGGCGTCGTAGTAGCCGCCGACGAGGCCGCCCTTCACGTCCGGCAGGTCGGAGCCGTCATTCAAGCCGGAGTTCCCGCGCCACGGGATGCCGTTGTTCTTCGGAAGCTTGCCGGCTGTCACAAAGAGGGGGCAAAATGTTTGTGAGATCGACGGCTACAAGTCTAGAACAGTACCCAGTTTTCTGATTAATCTTGTAAATCAGAACTGAGTAAATGACTTGTAAAAACATTATTAACAAATAATCGAACAGTACAGAGTATCTAACGACGAGATCAAGATCTACAAGTGCAGAGTATCTGGCAAGATCCAGAAACAGACTATTCGGCAAGATCTACAGCTACAGTCTAAGCTCTAAAGCCAACCATGAATGGGGCTAAGTTAAAGAATGGATCAATTGGCTGGCCTACATGTGCGTGAACGTGCCAAGATTCCTAACTGGAGTTTGGGAGATTTCTCTGAACATCAGCTTGTCACTTTCTGAAAAGGTGTAGGGACAGTGAACAGGGCAGAACATTCCATTTGTGGGGGTTGCAGTCGTACGCAGCTGTCCTCAACTCGTGATCACAGATTGCTACGCGGAGGTTGCACTTGCCCTTTTACTTGGGATCAAGGTATAATTGTGCACTTAAGATCACAGATCATAACGAAAATTAAACCAACATATATTTCTACTGTCACGCGCAAATTTCTAAGCGAATTCTCGAGTTCAGACACAAAACTAAGGCAGATCCACACAGCTTTCTAGCGATCAAAGAACTCATTGTTCATAAGCATGCATGAAGAAAAGCTCAAAGGAGTAAGCTTTTTTGCTTGTTTGTTTGTGTAGAACTCACATTTCTGGGCGTTGAAGAAGAGGAGCGCCTTGTGGAGCGCGTCCGTGTACTTGTCGGGGGGCGGCGCGTGGGGCTTCTTCTTGGGGATGGACTTGGCGATGATGATGGGGACGCCGATGAGGACGAAGGCGCCGAGGACGCCCCAGAGGATCCACCAGAGGAGCTTGCGCTTGACGACGACGCAGCCAAGGTCAACGTACTTGTCCTTCTTCTTGGCCTCCGGCGGGCCGAGCAGCCAGCTCTGCTGCGTCTCGTCCAGCTGGTGCTGGTGCTGCAGGGCGCCGCGGTCGATGTCCATGTTGCGGCTGTGATCGTCCTCCGCCGCTCCGTCGGCGGCGATCTCGAACGACCCGCCCCAGTGGTTCGCCGAGTGCATGGTGGCGGACGGCCGCTGGCCGGCGGGGGCTCTTGGTTGGGTTGGCTCGCGCGCGCGCGGTTCGGTCGGTCAGTGCATGAACGGGGACGGACACCCGCTGCGGAGCGCGGTGCGGTGCTTTACTGGCGGTGAGGCGCGGAACCCAGAGGGAGGCAGGGTGTTGGGGGCGGTGGACGGGGTGGGGAGTTTTGAAGAGGAGGGGAGCGGTTGACTTGGGGAGCTGGGTGAGGCGTGTGACCGTGTGGGGACTGGGGAAGGGAGGGAAAAGGAGGGTTGTTGGGGGCTTTGTGTGTTACAATTTTCTCCTTTGATTTATTCATTTGTGCTGTGGGTACCAACAAGATATACAAGTGCTATGTGTATTGGTCTATTGCACACCTAGACTCACTGTGGTCGTCTTTAACTTGCTCTTTCTCTTTTTTTCCTCAAGAGCGGCGCACTTTGCTCTCGGATAGTTTAGTGCAACGTCGCCAAATCAAATGGGAGATAGAGGAGACATTGGCCTATAAGTTCGCGACAAACTTCTCACACTGAATGTTAGGTTAGGTGGCAGCGGTGTGGCAGGGAGGGAAGCAATGCGACATGGCGAGGTAACGAGCTCACTGACGATTGTGGGTGGAGGAGGGACGATGCGGAGGTGTGTGGAGTTATGGTGGAGGGAGAAGGGGTGGAAAGTAAGGACAGGCCACGATAGATGATGATTGAGGCGCGAAGGTAGCTGGTAGAGGATAAGTGCTAGAAGGAGAGAACAACATTGGTCATGGAAGAAACACATTAGATAAGGAGCAATCGTGTGTGTGTCAGTCATGTCAAAAAAGAGATATTTTCTTGTCTCAAGACAAGACAAGAAAAATGTGGAGTAAAAAATAGAAATAACAAATCTGAATAGCTACATGGGGTGAAATATCAACTCAAATATTATGATTTTATATGTTTGGTTAATTTTCGTAACAAAAAACTTACATGATGTCTATCCTTATATCATGTAATGTCTTGGTTAGTTAAAGCTCATCAATACACTCATCCTTATAGTACTGAAAACCATCGATGCACGTAGCAACAATTCGGTGCCTCCCTCCCTTTTGTGCGCACACGAGTTATGTGTGTTTGCTGATCAGTGTGCTGTGTACCCGTTGCAACGCCCTTGTCAATTGGGATCCGTCCGGACCGGTACAGACGCTTTTTGGATTGCGATGCGACGTTCCCGGGGAAGGGCGAACCACAGGTAACTCCGAGACGCTCCACACCGAGTGAAGAAAGATCGGACAGAGCAAAAAACCATTGCTTAATTGCTTTCCATGTGTGTTTGGTGGAGATATATTCTGTTCCAGGCAGCAGAGAGGGAGCGGTGGCCTGGTGGGGTATGCTGCTCTGCGACTCATGATGCGCATGGGATCTCGGAATGAAAGAACAGATCTCCTTGCTGTTTATGTGCGCGATCGAGGAAGCTCCCATCTGCTTGTTCCCAGTGACGATTTGGCACCTATCGGTAGCACTACTTTAAGGTGCTGCGTTTGTCATGCATGCAGGTGTGGCACATGTGGAATAATCTGTCCCCATCCATCCGATCTGCCGTTCGATGCGCCTGCGTGTTAATCTCCAGTTTTTGTTTAACTATAATGTAATCCATAAAAATAGACGCCGGCAGTTTATCTGCGTCACTAACCCTGCATATACTCCCATAAACTCGCGCTGCCGTCTTCACCGTCATGGTTTAATTTGCTGCATCTTTCAGCCCGAACAATAGATCGGCTTACAAATGGGAAACCGGGAAAAGGCCAACAGAACTGATCCAGTGAAAAGAGTTTTGTTTGACATAGAGCTTCTCTGGGTTAATCTACAGAGAATTGCAAGCCCAACAACCATGTGTGATGAGTGTCGGTCGCTCCTAGCTCCAGTCAAAGACGTAAGAAAGAGAGGGAGGGGAGGGACACATGGAACGCGCGAGCTAGCGATGGCTTCTTCCTGCCTCTGGTCCGGTTTGTTTATTCCCAGTGTACGCATGCTCAGCCTGGCAAGAGGCTGGCACCAATTATGTATGCATCGTTGAAAACTTTATAGTTAGTGGTAGGATCCTAGATGTGTGCGTATCCTCTCGCTCGTTTCGTGTTGCAACTGGATACGTAGGTCTCGGTCACCAAGTGACGGCTGTAGTACAGCAATCTTTCACCGGAAAGAGATGACAGGCAGGTGAAGTAACCAACTGTGTAAGTACATCCTGAAAGGAAGGGAAGCTGCAACTTGGGTGACTGACGACGTGTGTGGGCTTCTAAAATTCAGAAGCAATTCTTTTGGAATCCCGATTCAGAAGCAATTCTTAATTAGAAGCTTAGAGTAGTGGTATTAGAGTTTAAGCTCTCTCTAATCAATAAGGATTTCAGGATCAAGTGAGCGGCGTTGGTTAGAGTGGATATACAAGTGGATTGATTAATGGGAGCCATGGAAGACGGGAGAGAAAGGGACATGCCACTGGCCAGGGCCTAAAAACTATTTGCTGTCGAGTTGTTAGACAATAAGAAATTCAGACACCGACAAATCGGCAAGATGGGCAAGCATATGCTGCATGAAGAGAGTTTTATTCGTCACCGACAGTGGCGAATTGCCACGAGGGAACGCCTTCCCTGAGAGTCCTGCTTGTCGCAGAATATGGAATTAGTACGCAGTAAGTGTTGTATATGTAGGCCGGTTTGCGTTTGCGGTTGTACGTTGTGCCGTGCTCCGGTGTGAAATTCAGTTACCAAGGGGGTCTTTACTAATTTAAATTTTTTGTTGTTGCCCTGTTTAGTGCATGTCAGCAACCTATGGCTCCAAGCCTCCAGTCTAACGATCTTTAAGAGATCCACACAAAGTTCGGTGCATGCTTTATGTCTATCCACCAGCTACATGCTTCTAGTACGCCTGTGCCGGGGGCCTTACATCCAGCTGCGGCTGCCCGCGGTCGTCGTGCATCGCGACGTTGCGCGACGGAGGAGACGGTGGCGCCGATCCCCATCTGATCCTGGTTCTGTAGCCGTTGAGGTGGCCGATAATGGCCCGGAGCTGCCGCAGCGGCAGGATGGCGGAGTCCACAGCACGCTGCATGCGGTGAAAGAGGCCGAGCAGGTAGGGCGTGCCGACGACCACGGCCCACGACGCGTCATCGATGGCTCGGCCCAGCTCCTCCCGCAGAGGGTGCAGCCGCTGCTGCACTCGCGCCAACGCCAAGGCATCGTTGAGGAGCCGGAGGGCGCGGTCCGCCTGATCCCCCGGGAGATGCACGAGCTGCACCGTGAGTGCGTTAAAACCGGCGCCGGCAGACACGATGAGCCGAC
Source organism: Stipa capillata (assembly GCA_019208055.1). Taxonomy (NCBI): domain Eukaryota; kingdom Viridiplantae; phylum Streptophyta; class Magnoliopsida; order Poales; family Poaceae; genus Stipa; species Stipa capillata. The sequence continues at coordinate 743,210 of JAGXJF010000477.1, read as the reverse complement.
GGAGGAGCTCTCTCCACTGCTGTCTCAAAGTCTTGCCTGACGTGGTTGAGCGGGGAGAAGTTCGCCGTGGACATGCGGAAGAGTCCGTTGAGCACCATAGCCAGCTTCATCTCTGCTCGTCGGGAGGGACGGCATGGATGTGCATGGTTGTTTCCCATCGGTGCTCGTCGACGCCTCGCTGGCGCATCCACACGGCGAGCACGCCGTCCAGGTCGTCCGAGATACGCGCCAGGGTATCGGCGCGAATCGGCACCGAGCCATCGCTTGCTTAATAATTTGGACCGGCACATCGCCTCCAACGTGCCGAACTGCTTACTACACGGATATATGCGCTGACATACGATCTCGAATGAGAAACCTCTGTTCGATTTGGATAGTTAATCAAACAAGGTACTGTCTACCGATTAGCTTAGTCCTGGCTGATCAAGTTTCCTCTACCTACCAGTGAAAATGAATCGAATGTGGCATAATGATATTATATCTCTCTCCGGTCAGGGAAACAAAAATGAATAGCTCAGATGTAATATGGACATGATCGGTATCATGCAAATACGGAACCGTACGAGTTAGGAGATACTCCCTCCGTCCAGAAATGTAAAGCGTATTTTGATTCGTTAAGACAAGACTTTGACCAATGATTACTTTATTAATATGTGGTTTATGCGATGCAAAATCATAATCATAAGCAAGTACTTTTGAATATGAATATAATGATAATAATTTTATGTCACGTAAATCGTATATTAATAGAGTAATCATTGGTCAAAGTGTTGTCTTAATGAATCAAAATACGTCTTACATTTCTAGACGGAAGGAGTATATATGAAACGATTTTGAGAATATATAAATGAGTTTTGAAAATAACACGTATAAATGATAATCGAATGCATTTAAGAATTTGCTACTCAATGTCTCTTTGATATGTGGTTCTGGGGTCACGTGTGTCAAATCCTTAAATCCCCTTCGGAACATGCCCTCAAATCCTTGCCTCTCACTAAGGTTCTCTTAGGCCAACATTTCCCGGTTTAGGTCGATTTGAAAAACGAAAGAACATGACCCACATGAATTGAGGTGACATGTCTAGTGAAAGCCTATGGAAAAAAAACAATAGAAAGTGTTTCAAATGACCATATCTTTTTCAATACTGGCGGCAAACTTTTCCCCAATCTATTAATTAAACTAAAAAGAGTTCTCCATTTAATTAAAAAAATCTAGGAAAAAACCAAGGTTACAATCCAAATGACCATTTGGAAGCTATACTAGAAAAAGGTGAGAGGCTTACCTTGCACAAGAGATAAAGGAAAATGTGAATGTGGTTAGAACTAATGTTTCTAAAAAACGAACTTATGTCTTTTTTTCCCTCTAAAATTCCTCTATAATGAGTCGTTTAGTAGGAACTTCATAAAAATCCAAAGGTGTATCGGGTTCATTCGCATTTACTCAATTAGAAACAATTCATTTCTTTGAGTGTCGCTAAGGTCATCTTAGCTAAGCTTGTGAGGGATATCTCTTCCATTATCTAAAGGAAAAATATCCTCTTAGCTAGACCAATGACTTCTAGTTCGAGCCCATTGCAACGCCGAAATTTTTCATTTTCCTTTGGGGAAGTGAACTAAACCATGTGAAATTCGCGTGTTCCAAGCCTTGCACACAAGACAAACTAGATAACAAAACACAAGAGCAGATTCTTGGCAATAGAAGCACAAATTTTACCTTCCATCCGACAGGTAAGAGTTGAAGAAGAATAAATCATGCTAGCCCTTCCAAGAAGCATGAGACTGAAAAAAAGATGCATGAAGCCTGACCTGCATCTGCAGCATGTGATTTTCGTGTCATCCTGAGACACCCATATCAATCATCCCATGTTACACCACCATTCATCACAGAACAAACAAACAGCTCACAGCAGGTGCACATCCCACGAACATGAGCAAGCACGACAAGCTCAGACGCATGTGTCACGAACATGTTTGCTGATGGTCATCTAACCATCAACGGTCTCATCTAATCGCACAGGGCAAAGGACCGATTCAATGGTTAGATGACAACCAACAAAACAAGTTCAGAGCTGCATTAATCGGCATATAGAGCTGCAGAGATTAATGGGAGAGTGGCGAGAGAGATGAGAAGAAACCTTGAGCCTAGCCACAGGCCCAGAGCTGGAAAACGAAAGAGAAGACTAATGCAGGGTATTACTTGTAATGATGCCAGAGGAAATAAAAACAGGGGGCATATTCGCGAGAATAAACCATCTGGATAAGGTACAAGAAGAAGTCAAGGGCCGAACGGAGACCCTAGTTCAGACTTCAGAGAGATGGCTCACCGCTCACGGCGAGAACAAGAACTAGAAAAGCGGCAGGCTCGCAGCAGTTGATCACGAGCTGACTAGTATAGTGGTATCTCATCCGAGCGGACTGCCGCTTTCCAGTTAAGAAAATAGGAGGTGTCAGTTAAGAAAATAGGAGGTGCTTGCTATGGCACCTGTAATTTATCGTAAGGAAAAAACACATTTTTATCCCTTAGCTACCGTGAAATTTCTAGTTTAATCCTTTGACTTACAACACTAAATATTTTTAGTTTCTCAAGTGTCGAGATCATCTAGATTTGATTCTTTACCCTACTAAAACTGATTTTGATGATGACATGACAGCGGTCTCACACACTGATAGTTGAGCCAGCACAAAATTTTTAGAAAAATCAGGAAAAAAATCAAATATTTTCTCTGAAAAACTTAGATAATTTGAAGTAAACTCGAAAAAACAAAAAAACATATTAAAAGTTCATAAAAATGAAAAAAAACATATTTTTAGGAAACAAATAATAATAAAAATTAGGGAAAGAATTAGAAAATAGAAAAATTGAAGGAAAAATAAGATAATTTAGGAAAAAACCAGGAAATTTAGAAAAATTCAAGAATATTCCAGGAAAGTTACTGAAAAATTTGAGAATTTTAAATTTTAAAATTTTAAAAAAGGAAATATTTTGAATTTTTATCGAATCTCATGGTTTTTCCAGAATATTTTTGAGTGTTAGGCATTTTTAAAATTCCTAGTATCTCCAGTAACTTTTCTATAATATTTGTGCTGACAGGGTTGCCATGTATGTGAAACCACCACCGTGTTATCATCAAAACCGCTTTCAATTAGATGAGGGACCAAATCTAGGCTGTTTTGATACTTGAGGGACTAAAAATGTCTGATATTAGAGTTGACGGACCAAATTTAGACTTTTACAATAGTCAAGGGATCAAGATGAAATTTTTCCTTATTGTGATTTATAATGTGATGGTGTGTATAAGGCTCAGTTTACGGTTAATTGTGTTGTTCTGAATTTATTTTATAATCTGCTGTGAGAAAATAACCATGAAATTAAAAAACTGGTTAGCCAAATGGTAAAATAGGTCAAAGTTGATTGGACAAATAAAATTATCACAATCTACCACAACATCAAATGGAACCTAAATCTTATGATTCCTAGTCATTCAAGTGGAGAAACATGTAATGTTGTATGCATTGTTCTAAAAAACGGCCACGGAAACAAGGCCATATACAAAGGAAAAGATCACCTTCACATGTATATCTTTTAACGGACGTTCAAGCCTTGCACAAGGCCGTTTAGCCGTATATTCACATTACATGCACATCTCGACGAAACCAGCTCGCCTAAATAACCCCTTTAGAAATCTACGGACGTTATTAGATGGCCCCACCCTCAGCGTCACGCATAAGTTTTTTCTGTCACATGATGTGCAACGCTCAGATTAGGCTCCTTGCATGGGCAAGCTGTTGCAAGGGTGCCTCTCACGTGAGTGAGACGAACTCGTTCCCTCGCATAGCTAGTCCTCAATTCCTCTCCTGTCAATCATCTCCCTCTCTAGGTCGCGCAACTCCATTGGCAGGCACCAATCCTTCCCACCTCCTACGTGCAGGTGATCAGATCACAACCTCTGCAACTATTTTGTGATTTCGCCTCCTATTAGCTTGTCACTTGATGTTCTTGATCCTGAATTGTTACTTATGGAACCCTCACAAGTCACAAATGGTTCTTTTTTAGGTTGACTGTGGTGATAATTGCATATAAAGCTTCCTACTGGCATCTTTTGTATGGAGATATAGGTTCCTCAAATGCACTGGAATGCCGGTTTTTCCGTTTGGTCTTTTGTGAGGTCTATGCTGATAATTATTTTTCCTTGTCAAGAAGTTTTGTCAATTGCGTAGTGTTTTACAAGATGTTCACGATTCCATATAGGAGGCCACGGGTTGGTGATGGTTCCAGGTAGAACGCCACTGGGATGGTCCAAAATGCCACCGTTTCTGTTGCTCACAGATCACAGTGGATTAGTATAGGAATAAACTGTCAGATGGGAGACATCAAATATATTCTTGGATGCTGAATACTGTTATATCCACATGGGCTATAATGCATTTTCAGAATGACCTACCTCTTGGCCTTTTCTTTCTTTCCCTTAATGAAAACATTACATGATCCATATAGAACGATAACATCATAACGAAGCACAAATACATCTTACTTGCAGTGAACTTAGACTTATGACCGGCTGGTATAATGAGCGTTATTCATACTAGATGCTGCTGCTTTCTATCTATTAGAATTCTAGTAATGTAAGACAAGAAATTATCAATTTTGCAGGGCATCAAGCAAGCATGGCGACCAAGTACGTCATCGGATCAGTGACGGCATCTTTTGCCTTCGCCTATGTTTGTGGTGTTTACTTCGCTGATAAGAAGGTTTTAGGAGGTCAGTTATTTTCAGCTCAACAGTCACTTGTCATGTCGGTTTTACAGCAGAGAGAAGATACCTTACCTTTTTTTTGGCATCTCCTGAAACCAGGCACAACTCCTTGCACGGTGGCGAACAAGGAATGGTGGAAGGCAACTGACGAGAAGTTCAATGCATGGCCTTGCACTGCTGGGAAGCCAGTCGCCATGAATCCGATCACGCGCTAGAACTACATTGTGAAGGGGAAATTAAGGAAGCCTAAAGCTTCTAGTTCAGAGGAGTCATCTAAGCCTTGAGAACTCCAAGGAAGGATTTAATGGGCTCCTAAAACCATTCTGCAGCACTTATGCCAAAGTAAAGAACATCAATTGAGTGCAATAATGGAAAATTGTTTTTTCAAGTATGTTCCTATTTCACTTCAAATTTCTTACCTGAACCGTTGGTTTCCTGGTAGCTTCCAATAAGGCTCTTCCCAGTGCTCCACGGTGTACAGATGCTAAGAATACCACATAGGTGAAAAACTGACGTGGCAAAACAATTAAATAGGAGAGAGAGCACTTTGGTGACCCAGGAAGAAACGATGTTAAACGCGCGAGCCTATATGACATCTATGCATTGAGAAGTTTAGTTACTAAACAATTAAATGAAGGAAGCTTAGCTACAAAAAGCTAAGCACTATGCATTGGGGAGTTTAGTTGCTAAGCTCTTTCATGCATTTAGCATCTCATCTAAGCACCTGTGCATTGGAAGAAGCCTAAGAGCATCGACTGAGGGGTAACTTCCAGTCAGAGCCCACCATATCACAATTTTCGCTAACTTCTGATAATACTCAGTTGCATAATTCTTTCGAGCAAATAGCTTTTGAACAAATTGGAAAATACAAGGATGTAAAAAAAAATCAATTCCATGCCCAAGAAAAAAAGAAACCATGTTAAAGCCGCAACTAAGCCGCAGTACGTGCAATTGTGACATTCTACCAGATGCAGTCAAAACAGGCATTTACAACATTACAAAATAGTGAAATTATCAAGCAAAATAAGAGGTGAGCACTTCCCATTTCAGTCACCATAACTGTCACGGGCACAGCCAAATGACAGAGTACTACATACTGAAAAAGGGTGAAGCTATGAATTGCAATAAAGCTTAAGCGGGATTTTCAATCCTACTGCCTGGCCAACCACAGATAACCACGCTGACAAGTATTGCAGAGATTGATCCTTATCTTCCAATTTATCAAGAAGTAACTTCATCCAGTCACTGGTTCCACAGGGATGCAAGGTGAACCATGGCCTACTTAGGTGGGGATGCTCCTGCAGGGGTGCAAGAGCAGTTCAATCATTTTAAGTGAGTCTAACCTTTCAGCGAACCAGAAAGCATACATGTATTTTACATATCATTATCAAGAATCATGTATTAACCATTCATACCTCTCGAGTAATAAACGTCCACTTTGATTCACTTAATACTTTAAGCGAGTTAGAAGGAAGGTCCTCTTTTATCTCATCTAGAGTTAGTAGCTGCCCACCTAAGTACAAGTTGCAGACTTTGGCTGTCAAAAAGGAGAATAAAGGAAGTAAATATTTCCACCATCCAGAAATATAAGGCGCACGCGCTTCTCAAGATTTATCTTTGACCAAAAACTTGTTCAATAATATCTGAATTACATGATACAAAATTGATATCGTTGGATTCGTGTTGAAAAACACTTTTCAATGGTATCGATTTTGTATCAGATAATCCACATATTAGGACTAATCGTTGGTCAAAATTAAATCTTGAGAAACGTATGTGCCTTATATTTCTGGACGGAGGGAGTATTCAATAATGTTCTAAAATATGCATACCAGCCTGATGACCTTGAAAGTATAGCACCGGAACCTTGTAAGAAAAGCTGTACACAATATGGAAATCATAGACATGAACATTACCGCTAGAGCTCTGGACCTGCAAAGAGAAAGAAATCATGACCGTAGTATATCTTAAAAGTTTATCACAAAAGAAGAATAACAGTTATCTCAGTTCTTATCACAAAAGCTGAGAAGTAGTACTAGTATATACACTACAGTAGCTAGTGTATGATGTGAGGAGTGTATGATGTGAGACCAAAGTGATCCTTTTTAGTTCTCTAGTTCACGCTTTGTACCCCACAACCATACAGGCACACATGAAAGAACTAAAACTGGAACTCCATGCTGTCCATCAACATCAGTCGGCCTAATGTGTGCTCATAATAGATTTCGGTCGGTCTGTCCCTTCAATACAAATCTCCGAGTCTATACTCTAGGTATAATCAATTCAAATTGCTGGCCCACACGAGCTATTTGGTGAAAATGTCATATTTTTTGTAGGAACAATATACTGAACATCAGAAACGGCAGCGGTTCAGAGCAAGGAATGTACCAACGTGCAGTTAACAGAAACATAAAATTAAGAATGTCAATTGAAAACTTACCCAAGTATCATGCTCTACAATGCCTTCATCATCAAGGTTGTTGCTGTCCTCAATCTGTTCCAGAAGGAAAAAATTCAGTAAATTACTAATCTGCAAGTTCATATTACTCATCATATTGGCAAAGAAAGAAACGACCCACCCACCTGGCTTCCTGCACCAATGTGGTACACTCCTTCGAGAGCTAGAAACCCCTCTGTCTGCAAAAAAAAAGCCAAATCATAGGTTATCGCAATCTTAAATCTAAAGTGACAGAAAAGAACACAACAAGGATAACACACACAGGGAAGTCAAGTCCATTGAGCACAACCTCAGATGGCACCCCCATTTTGCAGCAAGGTTTCCATGCCCAGTCGGGAAGAGAATCATCGACACCAATCTCCCTCCACTTGTCAAGCAGAGCCTTCGCCGAGGCGTTGAAGCCATCAAGAGACAGGGCCCCATCCCAAACGGAGGAGTCTCCCATTCCGAAACCGCCAAGGCAAACACGGAACAATCTCTCTGGCTCTCTTTGGACGGAGATCTGGCAGGTGAGGGTGAGATTGCCAGGTCTGTGCAGTGAAGGAGGCGTACTGCTGAGTTCGATCAGCGGTTGAATCAATCACTCGAGGTCTTTGTTTCCGAAGATGTCGACGCCGATTCGGAGTCTACGCGTTGCGGTGTTGTGCTCGGCAAAACCTGCCTTTTTGAGTTGGGCTGGTGGTGGTGGGCTCTAAGTTGCACGGATACGGCGATACGGATACGGATACGGATACTGCAATACTGCGATACGGCATTTTTGCAAAATTGCAGATACGGGGATACGTCTATATATATAATAAATATTAAAAAGTATAGAAATTAATGATATTTTATAACAAAATAGGAAAAGTGAGAGTTTAGGAATACCTTATTACCCTCTTCTCAATCTCCATTAGCTCATACTTTGAAAGGATACACACTACACATGGTGAGCTTTCACGAACAACTAGCTCTACTTACTAGTTACTACACAAGTACACATGGTGACTACTGAAGTACTGATGGCACAAGATGACAAGAACACTTGAGTTGAGTGCTGAGTTGCTGACCTTATTGCATTGAAGCCGAAGGACAGCAGTGGAGAGTGGAGAGTGGAGACTGGAGAGCACAGAGCAGAGCACCGCAGCAGTGTAAGGCCTGAAGGGGAGGGAGGAGTGGCGACCGGGAGGAAGAATTGGCGGGCCAGCGCGGGGAGAGAGGAGGCGGCACGGTGCAGGGCAGGCAGCGGCGGGCCGGGGGCGCGGTGCGATGCGGCGGCGGGCCGGAGGGGAGGCGGCGCGATGCAGGGGAGGCGGCAGCGGCTAGGGCGGCGCGATGCAGGGGAGGGCTGGAGGGGGAGGCGGCAGCGGCTAGGGCGGAGGGGGAGGCGGCGCGGTGCGATGCAGAGGCGGGCCGGAGGGGGAGGCGGCGCGCTGCAGAGGAGGCGTGGCAGCGGCGAGGGCGGCGCGATGCAGGGGAGGGTTGGAGGGGGAGGCGGCGCGATGCAGGGGACGGCGGCGGCGGCGGCGAGATGCAGGGGACGGCGGCGGCGGCGAGATGCAGGGGGGCAGCGGCGGCGGCGGGATGGAAAGGGGAGGGAGGCGGGTGATGGAAAGGAGAGGGAGACGGGAGCCCGGTTGGGGATTTTTGGGCTGATATTTTGGGGTTTAGGGTTACGGGTATCCGAAAAGTATCCTCCCGTATCTGCGAGGTATCCGGCCGTATCCTATAAGAAACCGTATTAAATTTATTTATCTGAAAACCAGAAAATCGACGGACACGTGCAGGATACGTATCCGGGCGTATCCGGACGTATCCGCGTATCCGGACGTATCGGACCCCCGATACGTCATTTTTTTGCCGTATCCGCGTTTCGTAGGGTGGGCTGCGCGGCGGACGGGGAGCAAGCTGTGGCGCACGGCCGTTGGGGGACAGGAGAGCGCGTGCGGCTAGGGCCACGGCGTTGCCGAGGCGAGGCGAGGCGGGAGGTGCGGCTGCGTTGGCTCGCCGGCGACGTGACTCCGACGGAAGAGTATAGTATAGAGCTCTATCGTTGCACATTTCTAAAAGAGCCCCCTATTAAGTCGGTATTTTCTGGCACCGGCACCGTTACAAGGTCAGTCAGCGGCAGGTGCAGGTTCACAAAAGAAAATTTCTATGAAATATTTCATCTCAGCTTGGTGTTTGATAAAATTGTCAGTGACATGTGAGACATAGCATTTTATCAAACGTTTAACTGAGACTTAACTTCTTATTAAGTCACCCTTTACATGAAGCCGTCTTGGAATACCTTAGATTACTACATTGTTCTTAAGGGTATGTCCAATGTTTATTTCTTAAGTTGATCTTAAGGTGGGTCCCATTATAGTTGCTATAGCCAATAGAAAATTCTGCAATGTATAATATCTTTATAGGTCTTAAGCTGAGGTCCACATATCAGCATTTTCTCTTCTAGTTTTAACCCCTCAAATCATGTGAGAGAAAAGAGAAACAGTTTTTTATTCCTTATGTCCATTGATCATTGCACTAAATTTTCAGAAATATAAGTGTATAACAACAACAACAACAACAATAGAGGGGTCAGGGGGAGGCGAGGCAGAGGGGGACGGACTCAGCGACGGCCGACGGGTGGATCTCGCGAAGTCGCGATCGGAGCTAGCGCCGTTCGAGACTTCGAGAGCCTGGGCCGACGGCGACGGGGAGGCAGGCGGGTTCCGCGGCGGTGCTGGAGGCGGCGGCCGAGGGGGAGGCAGGCGGCGGCGGAGGAGGAGGCGGCGCCGAGGTGGTGCTGGGGGCGGCGCCGCGGTGGTGCTGGGGGGCAGCGCCGCGGCGGCAACCGGCGGCGGCGGCGGGGCAGATGGGAGGCGGGCGGCGGCGACGGGGGAGGCTGGATGCGCCAGAGGGGGAGGCAGGCGGCAGCGGCCTAGGGCAGAGGCGCAGGGGGGGAGGCGAGGCGGGCCAGCGGCGAGTCAGGGTGCTCGGCTGAATAAATACGGTAAATACGGTAAATGAATTGGGCTGGGCTGGGCCAGATGGGCCACGGTTAATTCGGTTATTTCGGTTAACCGTGGCCCAAAACCGAATTAACCGTATTAATTTCGGTTTTTCACAAATGAGAACCGAAAAAAATTCGGTAAACCGAAATTACCCCTAATTCGGTTTTTTCGGTTTCGGTTTCGGTTTTCCGGTTTTTATGCCCAGGCTGATAACCCGGTCTTAAGTTTTTTAGCTCAAGACCTTCTCCCACAATACTTAAGACCTGGTCTTAAGCCTATTTCTTTATTTAAGACCTCTATTTTTTTCAACATTGGATATGCCCTAAGGCTCATCTGCCGCCCAAAGCCACGGCGCGCGGCACCAAAGCTCCGCTACAATGCGACCGCGCGCCTCTTGCACCGTAACCTCATTTTATCGACTCCCATCACAAAACAAAAATAAGGCCATGAAAAGGCTCACCCCTGATTTCTCATCCATGAAAACGTACAGTGATGCAGCTTTATTCATGATGTGTTTATTCGTGCTCTAGGCTTCCAAGTTTCTTGCAGGCAAGGCCTGAAGTATGTCACAGTTGAACAAGAAATCAGAGTACAGACCCAAATAATTTGGAACAGTAGATCAAACAAACACTAGCCTGCAGCCAAAAAAAAAGGTAGAAAAAATAGTAGAAACTCCGATAAGCCATGGATGGGAGAAAATCTTGCTGCCTCGAGTAAAATAGTATTCGGTGTTCAGCCTAAGTGATGCCGAAACAGCGAGGCCATCTCAATCTACAGGAAATGGGAGCTTGTCAGGTAAAGTGTAAAATTAGACCAGGTTTAATTCACTAGCCAAGTAAATGGTACTTACAGCAGTAATAGCAGTTTCAGCACCCTTGTTTCCAGCCTTGCCACCAGCACGATTTAGCGCCTGCAAGGGTGTGATTTAGTATTTATTTTCAGAGTGGGGAAGCTTAGATTGGTAAGGAAGGAAACAGACGGAGGCTTTTCTAAAGTAAACAGATTCAACAAACGATCTCATTATGTGCGCGGCAATTTCATCACAAAGCATGTATGACACTTCACACTTCTGCATCATTGGTCCACGCATGCTGGATGGAAGTTGAGATTACTTTATGGAACGCATAGCAACAGAATTGCTTCGCTTATCAACATGTGCAAGTGGAGAGGCGTCTTCAATTTGAGTTGGCATATGCCTTGGGAACATGAACAATAACATTTGAGTTACATCCTCTCAAAATGTTATGCTTCTGATGGTACTTCTATTCACGGTAAAGAATAACTAGCTAACCTGAAGAACCTAAAGGAATGGGTGAAAAACGAAAACCAAACAGGATCCAGAATTATGGTCTTACAGAACATTTGGTAAGACATGTATGTTATCGTATCATGAATTACCTGGTCCATGTCATCACAGGTCAGAACACCAAATACGCAGGGGACACCTGTGGCAACATTTTTTAAAAAAAATCAATCTGCCAGAATCTGAATTTTAACTAGCTGTAAATTGTAATCACCAGAAAAAAAAAGATGAGCATATCACAAAATTTCGTTGGATGTCACAAAGCACTTTGAGAACACCAAATATAGTAATACAGCTATACCATAGCAATTTCGAATCCAATAATCATTACTCTCACTCGTCATTGGAAATATAATTCTTTAAGTTATATGAGACATGCATAGATATCTGTAGTTACTTTGTATGTTCATTGAGCATCAATGATTGTCAAAGTCTGCCCTCTAGTTATGCCTATGAACAGCCAGAAAGTTAAATATGAACCCATGTCCATATGCACCCTTGGTGACGTTATAGAATTACACCAAATGGAGCAGAAATGGCCTTGGAGAATAAGATCTCTACAGCTCTACTGGCATGATCCAAGGAGGCTACGATATGAGAGCAACATACCGGCAGACAATCCAGCAGAGAGTACACCTGATGCAGCAGAGTTTGCAACAGCATCATAGTGGGTTGTGTCACCTCTGATCTGCAAATCAATTTGGAAGAAGACCTTCAAAATCAAATAGCATCAGCTACTGATAACTATGGGTTTACAAAGCGTAGGTTTTAGTAGGCATTATTATGACAACAGCATTGTTAGTCGCTGAATTCTCACTCTTGGTAGGAGCAGAACTCTCACACTCATCGAGAGAGGATGACACTAGGAGTTGGGACAATTTTCTGGTTTATTTCTCAATGCCATGCCAACCTGAGGGGTTGGGGATACATATTTATAGGCTGCTAGCCAGCCAAGCATATGCCAAGATGCTAGTCTAAGATGCTAGTCTAAAGTGCTAAAGTGCTGTCCTATGCTAGTCTAAGATGCTAGTCTAAGATGATGCTAAAGTGCTGTCCTACAGCCAGCCCCACAAAGACCAGCACATGAGACTTATCCATCATTTGGTGCTGTCCTACAGCCAGCCCCACAAAGACCAGCACATGAGACTTATCCATCATTCTCCCCCTAAGTCTTGTGCGTCGTCTTGTGGGAAAGTTGAACCATCCCGGTCCTGGAGCAGAGCTCAAGGAACTTGATCCTCCCAAGGGGCTTGGTAAGCAGGTCCGCAAGCTGGTCCTTGGTGTTGATGTAGCTCGCCTTGATGCTCCCTTCCTCCAAGCAGCCTCGGATGAAGTGGTACCTCACCCGGATGTGCTTACTCCGTTCATGGAAAACAGGGTTCTTTGCCAGGGCTAAAGCGGACTTGCTGTCCACTCTGAGCTCCACCGCTCTAGTGTCTCTGCCGAGGAGATCACCAAGCAGTCGAGCGAGCCAGAGCGCCTGAGTCGAAGCAGTGGAGGCTGCTATGTACTCGGCCTCGCAGCTGGACAGGGCCACCACCTGCTGCTTGACCGACTGCCAGCTAACGAGGCACTTGCCGAGGAAGAAGAGGATCCCGCTCGTGCTCTTGCTGGTGTCGATGTCGCCGGCGTGGTCGCTGTCGCTGTACCCGACGAAGTGTGCCGCCCCAGGGCACCTAGGGTAGTAGAGGCCGTGGTCGAGAATCCCCGCAACGTAGCGGATGATCCTCTTCACAGCCTGCTGGTGCTCCGTCGTCGGTCGCTGCATGAACCGACTAACGTAGCCGACGGAGAATGCCAAGTCCGGCCGTGTGTGGGCGAGGTAGCGAAGGCTCCCCACAAGACGCCGGTACTGCGTAGCATCCACCTTCTCCGCCGTGCTGTCGCGGCTCAGCTTCAGCCTCTCCTCCATCGGAGTGAGAGCTGGGTTGCAGTCGGTGAGCCCAGCTAGCTCAACGACGCGCTTGGCGTAGGCGGTCTGTCGGAGCGTGATCCCGGAGTCATCCTGGTGCACCTCGATTCCCAGATAGAAGGAGAGAGGCCCCAGGTCACTCATCTGGAAGGTGGCCTTCATTTCTTCCTTGAATGCCGCCACCTCCGCATCCTTGGTGCCGGTGATCACCAAGTCGTCGACGTAGACACCTACCAGCAGAGCAGTTCCTCCACTGCCCCGTCGGTAGATGGCCGCCTCGTGCGGGCTTTGCTCGAAGCCCATCCCCTTTAGCGTGGAATCCAACTTGGCATTCCACGCCCTCGGTGCCTGCCGCAAGCCATAGAGGGCCTTGCGCAGGCGGAGCACCTTGCTCCTTGCCGGGGATCGCAAATCCCGGCGGCTGGTGCACGTAGACCTCCTCCTTCAAGTCGCCGTTAAGGAACGCCGACTTGACATCCATGTGATGAACACGCAAGCCCTCCTGGGCAGCTAGCGCAAGGAGGAGTCGCACGGACTCCATCCGTGCCACGGGAGCGAAGGCGTCGTCAAAGTCGACCCCCTCCTGCTGCACGAAACCTCGTGCCACCAAGCGAGCCTTGTGTTTGACGATAGCGCCGGCTTCATCCCTCTTCAGCTTGTACACCCACTTAAGGGTGATCGCGCAGTGACCACGAGGGAGGTCAGCAAGTTCCCAGGTGCGGTTCTTCTCAACCGCATCCATCTCCAACTGCATCGCGGCGCGCCATGCCGCGTGTTTCTCGGCCTCTGCAAACGACCGAGGCTCGCCGTCGTCACACGCAAGGTGCAACTGCGCCTCCAGGTCGTGAGGCACCGGTCCCGGCACCGGCTGGTCGCCGAGAAGGTTCTCCATCGTACGGTACCACAACGACTCGCCGTCGTGGTACGCGTCGATGCGCTCCTCGTCGTGAGAGAGCGGAGTAGCGAGCTCAATCGGGCTGTGCTCGACACAAGCTGGTGGTGGAGTAGACGTGCCCGGAGAGGGGCCTGTCGGTGCTGGAGTGCGTGGCGTTGCCGGCTGTGGTGGAGCCGGCGAGGAGCTCATCGCAGCCGAGGTCCTAGCTGGAGAGCGTGGTGCTGCCGGAGTAGTAGGCGCCGGGGTCGGTGGAGGCTCGGGGACTGGGGTAGACGCGCTCGTCGAAGAAGAGCTGCCTACTCCCCCAGCTCCCTCGAAGTAGACGTACTCGACAGTGAAGTCGTCGTACGTCGGAGCCGAGCCGTCGTCCACCGCCTTGTCCCACGCCCATCCTCGTCCTTCGTTGAACACAACGTCGCGCGCCGTGCGCACACGCTGTGTCTTCGGGTCGAGGATGCGGTAGGCCTTCGAGCCCTCCGCGTAGCCGATGAACACTCCCGGAGTGCTCCTGTCGTCGAGCTTGCTGATGTGGCCAAGCTCCTTGGCGAACGCGAGGCAGCCGAAGACCCGCAAGTGGGAGACCGCCGGCTTGCGCCCATGCCAAGCCTCGTACGGCGTCTTGCCGTCGAGTGCCTTGGTAGGCGAGCCGGCATCCCCCTCTGCTTGAGAAGGGCCCAAGCCATCCCCACAACCGTCTGGTTGCGCCGCTCGACGACGCCGTTCTGCTGCGGGCTGTACGGCGCGGAGTAGTGGCGCTGAATGCCCTTATCAGCGCAGTACGACGCGAATTCAGCCGCCGTGAATTCGCCGCCGTTGTCGGTGCGCAGCACGCGCAGCTTGCAGCCGCACTCCGCCTCCGCAGCAACCTGCGCGCGCCTGATGGCGTCCGCAGCCTCTCCCTTGCTGCCGAGGACCATCACCCACATGTAGCGGGAGAGGTCGTCGACGAGCAGCAGGAAGTAGCGTCGTCCTCCCGGTGTGGCCGGCGTCACCGGGCCACACAAGTCCCCGTGCACAAGCTCGAGCCTCTCCTTGGCTCGAAAGCTCGCCCGCTGGGGAAAGGGGAGTCGCCTCTGCTTCGTCAACACGCAGACGTCGCAGAGCTGCTCCACGTGGTCGAGGCACAGCAGGCCTCGCACCATCTCCGTGGCACTGAGCCGCTTCAGGGCCTCGAAGTGAAGGTGCCCGAAGCGCTCGTGCCACTGCCACGCCTCGTCGTCCCGACGAGCAGCGAGACAGAGGGGTTGTGCCACCTGCACGTTGAGGACGTAGAGTCGATTTGCGCTTCTGGTTACCTTGGCAAGAAGGCGATGACGGCGATCCCAAATCCTCATGACTCCATCCTCAACTACCACGCGCGAACCGTTCTCATCCAGCTGTCCCAAGCTGATGATAGAGTTCCTCAACGCGGGGATGTAGTAGACTCCGGTGAGCAGTCTGTGCTCACCAGACACGGCGGTGAAGATGACGGAGCCGACGCCCTTGATCTCCACGCCAGAGGCATCCCCAAACTTGACGGAGCCTCGGACGCTAGAGTCAAGCTTGGTGAAGAACTCCCGTCGACCGGTCATGTGATGGGTGGCGCCGGTGTCGAGGCACCACCCGTCGGTCTTGTCGTTGTCGGAGCTGTCGCCGAGGAGGGCGTGTGCTTTTGGCTCGTCAAGGTGGAGGAGAGCCGCTGCGGCCGGTGCCGCTGGAGGTAGCTCGATGCTTGCATGTGCCATGAACAGAGCCGGCTCCTCCTCCTCCGCCTGTGCGACGTGGGCCTGGCCGCGTCGTGGCTGTCGACAGTCCTTGGCCCAATGGCCAAGCTGGCCGCAGTTGTGGCAGGTGTCGTCTCGTGCCGGCTTGTGCTTGCCGGCGGCGCCGCCCTGGGCGCCTCCGCGGGCATCGCCCTCGGCACGTCCTCGCGCCCCGGCCTGGGCGTCTCTGCGCACCTTGCGCGGCTTGCCACGCTTGCGGCCGCCTATCGCGGAAGAAGGCTCCCCCTTTTTCCGGTCACCTTGGCGGGCATCCCACTGCTCCCGAGTGAGAAGGAGCTTCCCGCCAGTGGTGATGGGCCCCAAGAGAGGCTGTGGCTCATCGCTGTCGACGACCTTGAGGCGACCTATCGCCTCCTCGATCGACATCGTGGAGAGATCCAGCAGAGACTCGATCGAGCGAGCCATCTGCTTGTACTTCTCGGGGACGCAGCGAAAGAGCTTTTCGACAGCTCTTTCCTCGCCGTAGGTGTCATCGCCGAACTGCACCATCTTCTGCAACAGAGTGTTGAGACGGAGAGCAAAGTCATCAACGTCCTCACCTGGCTTGAAGGCCAGGTTCTCCCACTCCTTGCGAAGTGCCTGCAGTGTGGATTTGCGGGCGCGGTCGCTGCCGATGCGTGCCGCAGCGATGGCGTCCCAAGCCTCCTTGGCAGTCCGCTTGTTGGTAAGCGAGAACTGCATCTCGGACGGGACTGCAGCGATGAGAGCATCCAGCGCCCGTCGATCCTGGTCGTAGTCGACGTCGCCGTACCAGACTGCCTCCCACATGTGCCGCACCTGGAGCTTTACCCTCATCACCGCAGCCCACTCAACGTAGTTGGTCTTGGTGAGGGTAGGCCACCCACCGCCGGGGCCGATGTCCCTGACAACAGCCTGGAAACCGTGGTAACCATGGTACCGATCCGGGGAGAGAGAGCCACGCTGCCTGTGAAGGTCGCGCTCTCCATTGACCCGTCCGCCACCGTTGCCGTGCGCGCCTCCTCCAGGAGCGCCGCCAGCGCGTCCGCGCCTGTCTGGGCTGCCGCCGCGCTCGTGGGCGTGCGTGGCTGCCCCAGGAGCGCCACCGCCGTGCGCGCCCCCTCCAGGAGCGCCGCCAACGCGTCCGCGCCTGTCTGGGCTGCCGCCACGCTCGTGGGCGTGCGCGGCTGCCCACTGCGCCGACCGCGCTCGCGCTGCGTCCCTCTCTAGCAGCTCGAGGTCCGCGTCGGCGGTGTCGTCAGCGGAGATGGAGCTGCCGATGCTGCCGCGCAGAGCCTCGACCTCCGCTGCCGCCGCACGTGCTGCGTCCGCCGCCGCCGCTGCTTCCGCCTCCGCTCTGGCTGCTGCCAGCTCCGCCGCTGCCAGCCTCGACGCCCTTGCCGCCGCAGCAGCGGTCTCTGCCGCCGCTCGCTCGCGTTCCTCTGCCGCGGCAAGTTCGGCCTCCTGCCGACGCCGCGTGCTCGAGGCGACCGAGCGCTGAGACTGCCCTGCGGACATGACGCGCTACCGGGGGGCTGCTGTGTGGGGAGAGGGCTGCTTCAGACGAGCTGCTGCTCGTCTGCGCGGGGGAGGAGTGAGCAGGAGCGGCCGGAGCTGCTGCTCGCAGCTGGGGCTGTTGTGTGGTTGGGAGAGGAGATGAGCAGGAGATGCTCAGGCTACAGGATAGTATGGCTCTGATACCAGTTGTTAGTCGCTGAATTCTCACTCTTGGTAGGAGCAGAACTCTCACAAGCATCACGACCAACGAGATTAAAAGGGGGAAATACTTAGCAACCTCAGCACAAGCTAGCGTTCTGCTGTTTGACAGATAACTTCGACAAGTTACAGTATCACGGTTAAGATATTTTAAAGACAAGAAGATATATGGAAGCCTCCACTGTTAACAACGATTATACAAGTAAAAAAGCAGGTTGTCAGCAGCATATAGCTTATCCAGCTTCGTATTGGAGTTCACTCATTTCTAAGTTACAGATAGATGTGATATTTACCTCATTGATTTGAGCACAGTATATAAGAGTATACAGGTCTCTTAAATTTTTTGAGAATTACTCATCTGACAAAGTTCACCGGGCTGCATAGTATTGAACTAGATGGGGCTATATGTTTCGTATCTGGAAAGAACCTTAGGGTAAACACTGCCTTGGAGGCGTGCACAGCTACATTACCACTGGAAGCAAAATGTATGTAGAGAAAAAATAAATACCTAATATGGAGGTTATACACACACACACACAAAACCTTACCACAGCCCCAATGCACAAAATTGCATCAAACTTTCCAGACTTCCCAAGCTTCTGTGCTGCAACAGGAATTTCAAAGCTGCCAGGAACACTAACAACCTAAAAAAAAATAAAAATTAGACTGATGCATGGAAAGTTGGTTGCAGAAACTTTTTAGGAACATATACCAACTATGCAGATCAGGAGTCAGGTTGTTTTTAGTCACTGCGCAGATGAAGTATCAGTGTTTTATGTATATATGGTGTAGATTCATTTATATTTGAGATTTGTAACAAAGGTTTTACATGGAAAGCATTCCTGTTTAAATAAATACCATGCTAAAGATTCTGTTAGAAGTGCCTCTTCCACATACACGCTACATGTCAAAAGTTCATCAAAAGTGAAATCTTTAATCAAAATAATGCATAAAACACATAACCATAAATTATATATGTTGTCAAGCAAAGAACAAGAAAATAATTAATTGGTCTAGACAACATATAACCCAGTCAAGTAGATAAAGTCATCCAACAAGAGTGTTTGCATGGTCACTTAGTCATTCATGGGCATACTTCATGAAACAAGCGTTTTGGCTCCAACATCAGTTAGGAAGGCAACCAAACAATATTCTCCCACAGGCACATTAGCTATCATAGTGTTGATAAGCAATGGGTTTCATTTTCTTTTCTTTTCTTTTTATTTCTTTTTTTAAGTTGACCATGAGCTCTGGCATTTACTTGAGATGGAGGCAAGCACCCAGGCGAATCCTAGGGTTCAAATTCGATTGCGCTAGGGGCGGACACCACATCTTTACCAACCGGACACAGGACTGATTCTTAATGAGGTTCAACATTACTTGTGACTCATGAGAAGTGGCTGCATTTCAAGATGGCACACAATAACTTCGGTTTTAACAAGATGAATAAAGATCCGCACTGTTATATTTTCTCCTTTGATGGAATATCGCTCGAATGCCTCTAGAGCCCCCTGGAGAAGCAAATTTGTCACTATCTCATTGAACCGTGCTACAACCTGCAGGTTAATAAGGGACCATAAAATTAGAAAATTCAAATGGTGTTGAGAAAAAGGAAACTAACGGCCTTCTAGTAAAACAGCATCTCATTCAGCAATTAGCACTGCCACAGGAAAGCAGTAAAAAAAAATATATCTCCAATGATTTTGTATCTAGGGAACCTCTACTACTGTGAGTACTGTCTCGTGTTTAAGTACAATCGCACACAAGCCAAGAAACGGCGACATAAGGAACAGTCACTCACCACACCAAACCTGAGCCCCTCGGTGTTCGTCAGCGACCCCATCAGCCGCTGGTGCCCTGGATCGGCAGCGGCGACGACCGGGAGCCGAGAAGCCCGAGCATCCGCGACCAGCACGGTCGGACAAGCTGCACGAATCAAAAAGGAAAAAAAATCAGAAGAAGCATGCCGCCGAAAGAGCAGCGGTCGAGATGGTAGTGGGCGCGTACCGAAGTGGGGCGAAGGGAACGAGACGGCGGTGGCTCTCGGGGCACGGAGAGGTGCGTTGGAAGGACGTGGGTGGGAGGAGGGCCTCGCTGCCGCGGATGATGTCGCTGGTGAAGCCGCCATCGCCATCGCCGTCGCCGCCGGGTGGGTGCCGAGGAAGATCTGTGTGCTGCTTACTCAAGTGCGGATGTCAAAGATGTTTCTGTTGGGTCTCGTCTCCTGAAGTTGTGCAGATAGGTGTGCTTCGCTGTGGTATTTTGGTCAAGGAGCTGTGGCATAGTGTATTCGGTCTGTGCCCGAAGACCCCATTTTGGTCAATTTCACCCAAATCATATTCGAAGATTCAGAATTGTGAAATTTGTTATCTCAGAAACGAAATTAAAATTTTTAATATAAAAAAATTTCTGGAACTACAAGTTTTAGAAAAAAAATCATAAAAGTGCAAGAACAAAGATTCGTTCGCCTCGGTAACCTAAGACACCATTTTCTACGGTGAAACAGATTCCTGGAATGACTACCGTGGACTGCGGTAACCCATGTTTTGGCAAGCAACTTAATTCATCAAGATTACCGCTCACAGATTCCGCACCAAACAAACACTTAGATCAACCATGAGAAAATTAAGAAGATATAGCCCACTCCAGTTTGGAAGCGAAATTTCCTAAGCTATAGGACTAGGCAGTTCTTACAAAATTTTGCGAGATTCTGGTGTTACAGTCAGGGCGCACCGAAACAATGATACGGGTTCTCGGCCGATGCATATCATACGCTCTTTGGAACACAGAACTCCAGAAGGTTTTCACGAAAAAGCGCACTCACACTCTCGCACTGTCCATAACAAATTCCTAGCAATGGTATGGTCAACCACAGGATCGCCGTTGCGATCGTGATCCCGTACCTCTACTACTGCAAATACTCTAGATGAGACTCAGCAATCCAGATTCAATGTAACATCGGCCTTTTCTGCTATACTAGCAGGCTGCAGCCGGTTCATAGTCCGAGCTTTGGCCGCATAAAGGTTTCCTTCTTTTCCTCTCATTGTCAACATGGCTCATAATTCATCGTTCGAACTTTAAAAAGCACAAATAAACATAAAACAGCACAGAGAGGCCGCCTCCAAAGCTGTGGAGGCAGGCAGCAGAGACATATCATATATGTCGTTCCTCACTAGAGCTAAAGCTGGTATAAGCCTATCAAGCCTCTAAGCAGAAGCATCGACTTTTTGAGCTTTATTAGAAGCCCTTTCGTGGGAGTCGGAGTGGCGACCCCGCTTTCCACCAAAGTGTCTTCCACCTCCTCTGTTATTCTTCCAGTCCCTGGAAAGTTCAGCCCAAGAAAGTAACAGCATTATCTTCTGGTCAACAGGTCAGCAATGCTAAAATACCATGACATAATAAGCCTATAACCAAAAAGCATGGAATATGATGGTGTCCTACAGTCCTACTGTCCTACTAATTTTGCGTTGCATCACAATCATGTGATGTTTTCAGTAGAGTCCAAGAGAAAGAAAGGGTGCGAGACTGCACTGAACCAAAGAATTTTGTACTCATAAATTAAGAGATACAATATTGGTGGTGGATAACAATATTGCCATCAGTTTCACACAACAACATTATGCTAGACATAATGTATAGTTACTTTCTTGCACAGCATGAGGCTTTTCTTGTCTTTCAAATTTCAATGGCTACATTCAATTCAGACTCAATTTAGACATAATATGTACTTCAGATACCTAACAGGTAGAGAAAACTTTAAAACAGCATCAACAATCAAATGCGACAAGTTTATAGTACCTTCCCCTGTTACTTCTATTGTCTTTATATTTCCCTTGACCACCCTTGATTTCACTCCAATAATCCTTCTCAGCTTGACCTGCACGATTGGATTAGTAGGTTCATCAAACTCCGGATTAATCATAATGTTCGAATCTGCTGAACATATGCTGCCATTTCAATACCCAATTTGATGAATCATTAATGGTTTCATAAGAAAGATTGGAGTACACCAATTAAAATTATTTGAGGTGTAATTAAAAGCTGACTCTGCCTAACAATCACATCTCAATGAAATAAAATATCTCTAATAGGAATGACATTCGAATTGTGACACATAAAATACACGACCAACAAGTACTATAAAAAAGCCATCTACTTGCATGGTGAGTTAGTTACTTCGTTCAATAAAAAAATTAAAAGAATAACTGAGAGAAGCTACAGTTTTTACCTGTCACAGGTTCCAAAGTAACAATGTGGCCCTTCATAATCAAACCACCTTCATCCGCAAGAGCTGCAAATGCACGGGCCTTTTCAGCTGCCTTTGAATCCTCAAACCTAATGTATCCTGAATCATCCCCTTTACTGAAGTCCAC
Organism: Stipa capillata; assembly: GCA_019208055.1. Taxonomy (NCBI): domain Eukaryota; kingdom Viridiplantae; phylum Streptophyta; class Magnoliopsida; order Poales; family Poaceae; genus Stipa; species Stipa capillata. The sequence goes on along the minus strand of JAGXJF010000477.1, from coordinate 721,105 downwards.
ATACTTCAAGAAGGGGGAAAAAGCCAGGAAAAACTATTACAGTTTGTGATAGAGAAATTCTGTTTAAAGACCTTATAGAAACTACAAAGTAAAGATACAGACTTGCAGAATGCATGCATAACGTCCTTAGTAGATGCAACACTCTGCCAAGACAAATATGTGCTTACAAAAGGCAATAAGGGTAAGAATAGAAAATATGTTGGGACATTATTCTAGATAGGTTATGTGCTGCATCTAGCAAAATGAGTTAAACTGTTCAAACAGCGTTTGCAATCCTCGAAAAAAAAACTGAATAAAAACAAACCATAGCATGCTTGGCATCTGACAATTAGATGAACTGTTATTTGCAATTTATAAAATTACATGATTCTACAACTTCATGCTTTCTAGTAGTTTCGCAATCTGTAGTAAACCACACTTGGGATTGCAAATGAAATATGTCTGTTCCAGACATGTTATGCATTGCATTACTGACAAATCTAATAATGGAGGTACATGTGAATGGAATATAATGATAACAAAGTTTGGACTTTCTGATTTCTTTGCTTTTTTTTAGCAAGCTTGAGAGTTAAAAATTTTCAAAGATTCAACTATCTCACAGGAAAAAGGGTTGTGTATGTTCCAGACATGTTATGTTGCATTACTGACAAAATCTAACGGTGGAGGTACATGTGAATCAAATATCATGATACTAAAGTTTAAACTTTATGATTTCTTTGCTTATCATTTTAGCAAGCTTGTGAGTTAAATTTGCAGCTATCTCACAGGAAAGTAGGGTGGTATCTTACAGGTCATATACTCACCTAGTAATAGAATGTAAACAAAGATTACTAGTGATGATATGAAACCAATATGAAAAGATAAAGAAGCATCATCAGATATCAAATTACCCGCAATGTGCCAAATTTTGCGAAATGTTCTTTGATATCCTCCCTGAAATTGGTTCCTTGTCGTTCTCTGAAGGGCTTTTATCATCCTTGTTAACAGATTGTGCGTCTACCCCTTTCGACTCCTCAACAAGATCTGACTGCTCTTCCCTGGTATCAGTGTTCTCAGGAATCTTCTCTTCATGACCTATCCCTGATTCCTCTGCAGAACTGGAAGTTCCTTCCTTCTTGGCACTGTCAGTGTCATCGACTTTGTCCCCACCATTTTGTTCCGTGTCACCATCAGCTAGAATTCTCTTCAGCTTGAAAGCCAGAATTAGACCTTTTGGATATCTATAACCAAATATTGATGATTCACATAGTTAATTCGAACTCGAGGAAATAAAAAGAGCATGTTTCATACTTTCATATTGTTAGTAAAGAAATCTTTACCCTTCGTCATGACCATTCTTATTAGGGTGTGACTTTTCGTAAGCTTCTTTCTTAGACTCTCTTTCAGCATCAAATTCCTTCCTGCATTATGTCAGCATTGGATTACAGGTTATTGATGTACGGTTACAAATAAAGTCAACAATGTGAAATCTGCAACTCACTCAATTCCTGATTCTAAAATTAAGAGGAACTGGCTTAGGTATCAATCATCATGAACAAACAGCATAACACCTTACGGTTAAGCAAACTGCAATCAACAACTGATAAAGAACGAACATGGAAACGAAGAACTTGAGAATATGACCTAAGAATGGAAAGATAAATTCTCTCACTAATAAATGGTAAGCATGAGGAAAGAAGCTTGAACTGGCAATTAGCTTACTTTGGTTTTATTTCCAGATCCGCTCCTGCAAAAATAAGATTATTCTTCATAACACTGTTTGCTTCCTCTTCTTCCGAAAATTCGACTAAAGCAGTTCCGCAGAAGTGCCTTTTATCAGCAACATGTCGTGGTAGCCTCACACTGTTCACCTGTGATGCACACGGTCACAGTTCAGATACAACATAGCATCATCAGCATTTACCTTGCGGGATTCATGTATTTATAGTGCTGTTACGTTAACTTCTGAGTTTGCCAAGTAATCATATCCATTGAATTCACATGTACAACATCGTGGATCTCACAGAACATTTCCAGTTCAAAAGAACTGATCTATATGTTACTGAACCTTGAAGCAACAAGCACTGTGTAATCTAGCCTATCCTGTCAAGTGTGCTATTCAAGGCTATACAGATAACATACCTTGCCATATTGAGCAAAAAAAGATTGAACATCTTCCAGCTTTACATTGTAAGGAAGTGGTGATGCAGCAATTGACCTAGAGTCAACTTGCTCTATAATCTCATCGGGCTTCAACAACTCGTTAGCTCTACCAACTTCTTCCCTGTATAAGTGCAAAATTGAACAACGGTTACCGAACCATGTCACTGGCATACTTCTATAAGTGTAACTACAGTAAGACATGTTCATTTTAGCCTAATTTGCAGCAGGCAGCAACCATCCAGTTTACGAAGTGATTTAGCCCTAGTTTACATGCGGATTTGATCTACCATTAGGAAAGAGTCATGATTTAAATCGTCTAAGTTTAGTATGAACTATAAAATTCACCCTGTCAATAGTCTCTGAATAAAACTGAAAAATGGAACATTGTCCTTTTACTCAGAATTTATGCTTCTTAACCACCAAAACAGGAACTTTGACCGCGGACCACTATAGCATTTCACATATCATGTCACAAGACTCAAATGCTAAAAGGAACATAACTTGCTTACCGTCCTCAGAGACGCGGAGGGTCGCGGAATGCCGCAGCACCTCAGCGACCGCAAGCACCGTCTGCTCAGGCACGCTGTCCTCCTTCACGGTCGCATCTAGGCCAAGGTGCGACCTCATCTTTGCGAAGGAGCAGATGAGAGCCAAGCTCACCACTGCCCAATCCCAACCCCAGAAGAAAAACAGCACAAAAATTAGCACCGGAACCACACAAAGCAAAGCAGCATGGTCATCAAAACAGTCATCGAAGACGGGAGGAATCCTTACAGCCATCGTCGCTCTCCTCGACGGTCCTCCGCAGGAACGCGTCGCGGGGGAGGTTGCTATCGCTGAAGTAGAACTCCACCTGCGGCAGGAAAGAAAAAAAGAGAGAGGAAAATAAGTAGTATTGATCCCAAAAATCCACAAATTTTGAGGGAGGCGTAGCCCGGCCGGGATCGGGGACGGGTAGGAACTGCGAACCTGGCGGAGGACATTTTTGATCTGGCCTTCGTCGAGACGAGCAGCGGCGGCGGCGGTTGCCATGGCTAGCGCGTTTGGGGGCGGAGGTGCTAGGGTTTTAGGAGGATGGCGGGTACTAAGTATATGGGGTTCTAATATCCACCTGAGACTGGGAGGCTGGGACGGGGGAAAAGACGTGTGGGTCCGGTTCGCGTGGGATTGGATTTCCCACTTGCTAAAACAATCTGTGTTATCCCTGCGCTAAGCATCCATGGATTTGGGCTTCCTGAAAAAGTTGGACTTGAGTTGGATGGACCAGAAAACCATTGGTTGCATCAAGGGTCCAACAGGTTCGATTGGAGAGAGCCGAGGTACGGGCTCAGCCCATCTGAGTTCTTCTTCTTTTTTAAGCAAGCAGCATATATACTATTGAACGCCGAGCTTGGGGCATTCTCTGATAAACAGAGCAAAACAGGCCTTTGCAAAGTCATACACACATAATTACAGGTCAAGCACAACTAGACACGAAAGTCACAGAAAGCAACAGTAGAAGCCAGCAGCTTGTCGATGAGAAGGAAAACCTCCATATTGGCTTGAGAACCATGGGCAAGCACCTCCACCACGGAGGGTTCGCTATGAATCTGACCATGCATGGTGACACAAATAGCCCATTTGTGTTGAATCCTCCTAATCAAATTACCTCTCCACGCGTATGCGCCTTTGATGGTCGAAGAATGTGTCCACGCTCACCTACGTATAAGAATATTTGTTCTGAATCTAGCATGTGTTGCAGTAGGACATGTGTACATGTCCACTTGTCATGTGTGATGTGTGTAGTGTACATCTTTACTGTAATTTTAGAGAAAACAGGTTTAGTTGGGTGAACAAGTTGGACTGGTGGTATAGTTGATGACAGCAATACCCATGAGACGTTAAAACAACTTCTCATGAGGAACTAGATCCATCTCACCCATAAATTATGGAGCTATATATAGACAACTTGCCGATAAATTACTGTATATGTTGCCTTTAATTTATAGTACTATAGATGACATATATAGTACCATAGACAGCAACAATCTGTACAATTGTATGTGTTGTCTTTCAATTATTGCACGTGTTACCTTTAATTTATAGTCTACAGATGACATATATAGTACTACAGACAACATCAGTCTGTATAATAATACGTACACCTAGGGATGATACCTTCTACTTAATGGTTCCATAACTATATTTATACCAATATAAAAGGTACGAGTTTGTGACATCAAATCGATCTGAGTCGTACATCCAATTTGCATCCAACGATTCATGAATTAAGTTGGACCCCTACTAATTCAGTTTGAATTGCACATATACTCTCTTAATCCCTCTAATCAAACTCCTCCTAATTTCTCTCATGTCTTATCTATCTTCATGCTCGCCCTGCTCCTCTATCCCACGGTGTCATCTTCCACCACAAGCCGACACCTCTGCACCGCTTACTTCGTATTTCAGTTCGGCTTGTCTGCCGCCCACAACCCTGGTGCCAATGCGAGCAGTGCCGCACTCCCTCATCTCCTCTCTAATGCCACGCTCCGATTCCACCGAGGACCACCACGACTTGAGGTAGTCACGCTCTCCGATGCCTCTGTATAGCTTGCTATAACCTTGATGAAATGTCTATGAACCAAAGTATTTCAAGAATTTGTGAGTCAGAAGGCCAATTATCCCTCTGTTTGGTTCATTTGTATTTTGAATTGTGAAGTTTTTCCTCAAACCCGTCATTCAAGAAGATTGAGGATCAGACCTCTTGTGTGCACCGCATGATGACCTCGCTACCTCCCCCTTGCCCACAAGTATGAGTTCTGTCCCTCTCCACTTGCTTGCATTCCCCTCCGATCTACGCCTCTCTTCCTTCCTATCCACCTTATTTACTCTATTTCAGACGGGCAAGGGAGATTCGAGGCATGTACTCTATACATATATTCATTGATCCATATCTTAAACTATCAGGAATAGTCTACTAAGATTATTTTTTTGGGCTTCGATGTCTCGTCTAGTGAAACCAACTGTAAGTAGCCTCTCTCCCTCTCAGTATATTTTGTTAAAGAGCTTGTGTATTAGAGAAAGTGTTGTAGTTTCCTTTTCTTCCTCCACTTCAACTCCAAGGGGATGAAGTCAGTGAGGATAAATGGTACCATCAATACAGACCACACAAAATAACAATGATTTGTTTTCTTTCCTCGTGAATATGAGATGAATCATGATTCCAACGGTCAGGTTATTACATTGCATGCGGTCAACAAAATGCCTCAAGCAAATATAAAACTAGACGGATAGAGCATAGACATCCCTGCTTCAGTTTTCTTTTGTCCATGTTTCAAGGTAATGTGCTATAAGTTGTTATCTAACCATGGTTTTACCTTTCTAATTTCCCTTTTTCACCGTAGATTGGGTTGCGCACAGAGTATTGCCTATATGCAAAATTTTAATTTCTAAAAGATTGCATTTCTGTGTGTTACTTTTAATCGTGGTGCATCCCTTCCTTCAGTCCAACTCCAACTCCAATAATTACCATATACTTATCTCTATCAGTGTACATGAGTGGTTCCTATGGTAGTAAACAACATATACTATGCATATATGAAAATTGTTCGGGTTGCATATGGTGTCAAATTACTAAAGATGAGAACATTGTTACGGTAATTATGAACATGTTGTCACTCAAAACAGGGATTATCATTGTATAGAACAACGATGTTTTGTTATAGATAATATTGAACTTACAAATATTTTACTCGCAGCCTGAATCTGTTGCAAAGCAAGGAACATGGATGTATCAGGCTTCATCACCTTCGTTTATTTTTATTTTTACTTTTTTTAAGAGGGGAGGAGGGGGTTTGTTGGGAGTGGGCATGGGACTAGATAAACCATTTCTTCACTTGAATAGCATTTCCCCTGTGAATCCGTGATAGAAGATAGTAAGAGCATTTCTCAGGTTTTACACTTCTTTGCTAATTTCTTGAATGCCACAAAAGGTTGGTGTTTGCTCCTCCTTGAAAGAAGTAGAAATGATGGTGGTAAGACAAAGTATACCATGAACTTCTTTCATTGCAGGAATTTTATGATTTTGCTTCTTTTGATAACTCTAAATTATTTTAGTGTGATCATCTAAGTCGTCCATTCCTTGAGCTGCATGTGATCTAGAACCTCACTGCACACTTGAGCACTCTTCATATTGTTCGACAAATGCCCAAACACATCCAGTAGCGCGCGTGTCTTCTTTGTGTTGGATGATTGCCCTATGTTAAGGGAAAACTTATATCTCCATCTCAAAATTCTATATATGTAGGGAGCGAATCATGTAGCTCAAATATAAATGTTATTTCTTTTAAACTATAGAAAGATTACTTATTGTTTTGATCAATTGTTGCGATGAAATGAGAGAACGTCCATGCCAAATCATGTTAAGTATTCATGTCCATGTCACTGGTGAGTAAAATAGATCTTGGAACTACAACAACACTTTAGGTCTTAAGTAGGACAATTTTATCCTAAGATGCACCATATGATAGTAGTTTTACGCTATTTTCATGGTGTATTTTTGCTATGCAAGGTGAATGAGTGGTACCATTTAGCTTGAACACAATTAATGTTTCACTTCATATGATCATGATTCCTTTAACTAACCATTTGACGCGATGGCTTGAATGTGTTTGTAGCATCATATGCACATAATGGGAACTATAGCAACTTACACCGGATGGTGTATTCGTTAACATACAAAGCTTGGGCTCCCGCATGGACTAGAAGCCTAGAAGACTTTCCACACTCTTAGGGGTAAAATGTTACACTTACACTCTTATTAGAATTTTTGGAAATGTAGATATTTTTGGTTTAGGTGTTGGTTTTATTTAGCAGAGAGGTCGAGGAGAGGCTGTGGAGGCCAACAGAGGGGCAGGGCAAAGGAGGTAGAGGGGTGGCATTGTGGCTACTTGTGGGGGAAATGGGTGACATAAAGGGTTCCTCCCTATGTAATACGAATGGAAGCCGCTAAAGCTCACGCACCGAATTAACAATCTTTGGGTGATGTGGCTAGGGTAGGAGGGTGTCTAGGATTGTTCTCTTCGAGAAAAGAAATGTGCAATTATAATGATTGAGAGATATAATTGATGATGCAGGTAGAGTCTAAATGTATTAAGATGATTGATTTGTTGTATCGCTCAAAGTCTTTCTGTGACATTTTTCTTTGCGTTAAACTATGAATTCGGTGTGATTTTATTTTATGACATCAGCTTGTTCTGAAGTTAGATAATATAGGGATTTTTTCTCTTTTTTTTCCATTTGCTCCAGGGGAAAATTATGATTTTTAATTTTTGTCATTGCTTTAAATTGCAACGTTCATCCCTGTAGCAGTTTATGGCTCATGCTTAATTATACCCGTGAGAAAGTTTACCGTCTGGGCTTTTGGTGCTCCGGTTGTGCAACATTTCAAGTTTACAGAGTCTTTTGCTTTTCATGTTAATAAATAGCCCAATACAGTTACTTTGTTTTGTGCATCTCTTATTTCAAGTTTATATCTTTTATTCGCTTCGACGATGCTATCACGTATCTCAAATCCTATGGAAGTTGACACTACAAAATGAAGACACTGCAAAATCTCCATGGGATATTTGGTAATTTCAGTTTTACTATATATTTAGCGGCGTGGATACCGCTTCGCTAACCTTCTTTTTAAATTATCTTTTCTTCCTTACAATCATATGCTCTACTATCCTGCACCAGCTGATTTAATATTTGGTCTTCTCACTCCACTGGTTTACCGGTCAAATAAATTTGATGATCCATACACTTATACTTAAATTGTTATATTTAAATTTCTTGCACGAATACCATTTTACTCTGTAAAAAAATTATAATGTTGATTTCACTGTGTATTCGCATTCTAATTGATTTGGTGTATTATGCTATTACCTAACATTTTTAAAGAGGATTATTCATATTCTTATACTTATAATATGTTAAATAAATTTAATTAGTCGAGACTAGTCTTGCACATACATGATTAGTTGTGTTTGTGAAATGCAGTGGGGTAGCGAAACACCACTCATGGCAAAGGATAACGGTGTGGTTCAATTGGCAGATTGTCTAGTGTGACATTTCTTGATTTCAGAAAGAAGCATTGCCTTTGCGAAAGGTTTCTTCTAGGACGTACGCGCTCGTAGCTTGCTACCATCGTCGTTGGCCATGGATCCTACCTGAAGAATCAAAGCACTGGTCCATTCCACCACGGGTCATCACCGACTTGGATCGGGAGAGCATCTCCAAAGTGATAAGAGCGCGATCACACGGGCCAACCGCGCCGCGCCACCTGTCCCCGCGGTGGCTTCCACCACTGCCGGACCAACGCAGCCGCGGCGCCCGCCCGTCGCCGTCCCCCCCTCCCCAACTTGCCACGTAAAGACGCATTCCGACGACAACGACGAGCACGTTAGAGCTTCTCTTCACCGCGCGCACGTCCGCGTCGGGCACTCGAGAACACCGCGACGGCTGTAGCGTTTCACCTCGCTACAGGGCCCTCGACAGCGCGGGCGCGCACCGGCACCACGCAGTAGGAGACCCGATAAGACGCGGTGAGAACCCAGATGAAGTGATTGAGAGGAGACGGGAGTCGCGCGCCCGCGGTGGCAGTCACTGGCACTGGTAGTGGCGAACAAACTTGGCCCCGGCCCGCCCGGACAGCGACCTCCGTGGCCTGGACGGCGTCCACGTCGCGCGTTCGCGTCAAAACCCGCCCGCACCCCACCTCCCAGAAGCTCAAATCCGCGCGCAGCCGGGCGCCGAGAGAAAGCTTGGCTGAGACTCGTCTCGTCCCTGCAGCCGGTCGCCGTGGTGGTGCGCGCACTGGTGCTGGGCGTGTGAGGGAGTTCGCGAGCGCGTGCCATGGAGGGGGAGGAGAAGTCGGTGGCCGGGGCCTACTGGGCCCTGGCGGCGAGGACTTGCGACGCGTGCGCCGGCGAGGCGGCGCGGCTCTTCTGCCGTGCCGACGCCACCTTCCTCTGCGCAGGATGCGACGCGCGCGCGCACGGGCCCGGGTCGCGCCACGCACGGGTCTGGCTCTGCGAGGTCTGCGAGCACGCGCCCGCCGCGGTCACCTGCAAGGCTGACGCCGCCGCGCTCTGCGCCGCCTGCGACGCCGACATCCACGCAGCCAACCCGCTCGCGCGCCGGCACGAGCGGTTCCCCGTCGCGCCCTTCTTCGGCGCGCTGGCCGACGCGCCCAAGCCGTTCGCGTCGTCGGGCGTGGCCGGAGCCGGAGCCCAGGGCGCCGCGGCTGCCGACGACGACGGGAACAATGACGCCGAGGCGGCGTCGTGGCTCCTCCCCGAGCCCGATCAGAAAGATGGCGCTGACGGTACCAACGACGTGTTCTTCGCGGACCCTGACCCTTACCTTGACCTCGACTTCGCCCGCTCCATGGACGACATCAAGGCCATCAGCGTGCAGCTCAACGGCACGCCCGAGCTCGACCTCACCGGCGGCAAGCTCTTCTACTCCGACCACTCCATGAACCACAGCGTAAGCCTCTGAAGATTATCAATACTGTAATAGTACGTAGTTCTTGATGAACTGTTCAGACGGCGTTCTGGAACTGAGACGGACACCGTGGTGACGCGACGCAGGTATCATCGTCGGAGGCAGCGGTGGTGCCTGACGCGGCGGCGGGAGCGGCGCCGGCGCCGGTGGTGAGCAGGGGGAGGGAGCGGGAGGCGCGGCTGATGCGGTACCGGGAGAAGCGCAAGAGCCGGCGGTTCGAGAAGACCATCCGGTACGCGTCCCGCAAGGCGTACGCGGAGACGCGGCCGCGGGTCAAGGGCCGGTTCGCCAAGCGCACGGGCACGCCGGGGGCGGGGGCGGAGGCGGAGGACGCGCTGGAGGAGCACGAGGAGATGTACTCCTCTGCCGCGGCGGCCGTGGCCGCGCTCATGGCGCCCGGAGGCCCCGACGCCGACTACGGCGTGGACGGCGTCGTGCCGACCTTGGTCTGATCGCCCTTCCCGTTGGGCCGTAATTTTGTTGCATGCATGCAAAGCTTTGGTGTAGCATTAATTATTGGAAAAAAATTGTATGATTCCACGGAAGCGATCCGGACTTCCACTCCAAGCCCCATCCTTTTCTGATCCCTGCCTACATGTATATTATCACCGTGAGCTGCTAATCTGCAACTGTAATTTTACTAATCAGCTGCATTTGTAACTTGCTTTTGCTTGTCGCTTGCTGTGCCTGTGGTGCAATTCGAGGTCATCGGCCTAGGGAGGAGATCAGGTAGTCTTTCTTTAATGCGCGGTATATCTTTCCCCATTCCGCCATTGGATAAGCTCTGTAATCTGGAATGGAAAATGTCCAGTTGCTGAGTGCGTGCTATATCTTTCGTTCTCTCTCTCATTGCCACCATTTGGTAAATTTAGGGGGTATTTGGTTTGGACTTTTCAGCAGCTTTTCACTGAAAAAAGCAGCAGCCCAACCAAACGGCCAGCTTTTCAGCAGCTTTTGCTAATGGTAGCTGTGGGTTTTGTAGTGTAAATTCAGCTGTTTGGAAAAGCTGCCTTCTTCCATTTTTTGCAATGTACTAAAGCTTCAGTGCTCATTTTCCAAAATATTGTAGATGGTTTGGATCAACCAAAAGCCATATGGTCACTTTCCCACAGCCACAGCAGTTTTTCCAAACAGCCAGCCAATAGCAGCTTTGTCAACAATCACAGCCCAACCAAACAGGCCCTTAGGCGTTGAGCAAATGCGACACCTTCTATAGTGCTCTAGGAACCATATTTCGACTCTTGATATTCGCTTTTGTTAGATGTGTTTATAGATGTAGTACTTGGTAAAGTTGGATAGGTTCACATGCATGATTCTATTCGCCTCAGTATAGCTTGGAAAAAATTCGCTTTTAGCCTCCTGCCGACCGGGTCAATGTCAAATATAGCCCCGTTCGGTAGTCAAAGCCAAAAAACACCCCGTAGCTCGCTGGGGAGTCAACACGTGGTACATCCCGCACGTGCGACTTGCGGCATCAACTTACCGCATGTCCAGTCCGCGTTCCGCAGGTGGGGCCCCGCGACCCAGGCGTCCCGCATATCCGCTGGTGGCAGCAAGCCAGGCATGCGGCAGGAGTGGGCCAGCCGGTTTGCATGCGGTTTTGACCAGACTGTACGTCGCGAAGGAGAAAATTTCGAGTAGCTGGAGGAATCTGTGCACTGTGGAAATGATCTGCAAAAGAATCTCGTGTCCAAGGACGAAATGCGGAGGCGCCAGCACCGAGGCGCCCGGGTCCCACGGGTGAGCCGGCAGCAGGCGAAATGGTAAGAATCACCAAACAAACTTTCTTGTAAGAATCTTGAAAAAGTGTACGGCAACTTCAAGATATGCAAGCTCTAACAGTGATAATTTAATATCTTATGTTAATTAACAACTACAAAGTGGCAATAAACAATGACGTTCAAGTTTATTGCTTCTGCATGACTGTCTCCCCAGTCAGAAAAGTCTCTATCTCATGTCTATCTCGGTCACAATACTGTGCTTGTCCTAGCCTATCCGTTGCTGTATACGCGTGTGGAGAAATTTAACAAACAATGAAGCGCAGGCCGGGCCTGCGGTATGTGCTCGGGCACGTTCCGCATGAGGGAGCTGCGGGAGGTGGCGTTCCGCACCCGGGAGATACGGGAGGCGCAGGTGGGACCTGCGGCAGGTGGGACCTGCGGCAGGTGGGAAGCCGCAGCCCCACCTGCGGTAGGTGCGGTCAGGTCTGCGGTAGCGTCCGAACGCGGGCCCCATGTGCCGGACGCAGGTCAGATATGCGGTAGGAGGATTGCGCGAGCTGGATCTGCGGTAAGTGCCACGTGTAGGGTTATTTTTGGCTTTAGCTGCCGAACGGGGCTATATTTAGCATTGACCAGCCGGCAGGGAGCTAAAAGCGGATTTTTATCGTATAACTTCAGGGGATTGGTCAACATAGACATGAGGTTGGCTCAGGGTTAAAAGGTAGGTTAAACATTTAGCCTATCAAATATCTTTATGTTAGATAATATTAAATTAACTTGATCAAAACTATTTAATCCGTTGAACTCAGGATTAAATTAACCTTAAAAAGGTGGAATGGTATAACCTTGCACAATTGACTTTCATAAATTCGTTTTTTCTATTGCGAGCTAAACAGTAATTTAGACTAACCAGATTAATTGCTAAACATAAAATAAAATTAAAATAACCTAGCTGAGTTAAGAAGTCAGAATCAAACGCAGAAAGTCAGAAGCTTATTCTTTAGTGGAGCTTAACGAAACCAATCTCGCCACCGCCTCCCCCTTCCGCCCACAGCCCCCACCTCTCGCCTCCCCCAGACGCCACCCCACCACCACCCATGCCTCCTCCGACCCCTCCTCCTCCTTCCCCTCCTCCCCGGCCCCGCCTCCGCTCCCGGCCCGGCAGCCCCCTCCCGATCCCCCCTCCACCGTGGCGCACGCCGGCCGCAGCAAGAAGAAGAAAAATCCCGCGGGCGGCCGCATCGAGGGCGGCGGCGACGTGCGGCGCGAGGCCAAGTCCCGGGCCCGCGTCCGCAGCCGCTGCCTCTCCGAGAATGCCTTCTACCGCCGCAAGCGCCGCGCCGCTACGGGCCAGGCCGACGCCTTCACCGACGAGGAGCTGGAGATGATCGGGCTCGGCTACGACCGCGCCGTCCGATTCATGGACGGGCCCGACGACCCGCGCCTCCGCCACCCGCACGACTGGTACAGGTTCGGACGCTACGGGCCCTACTCCTGGCGCGGCATCGTCGTCGGCCCGCCCATCCGCGGCCGCTTCTCCGACGACCGCGTCTCCCTCATGTCCGAGGTCGCCGACCACGACGACTGGGACCGAAACGAGCAGTTCGAAATGTCCAACCAGTTTTCCCACCGCCTCAACGAGCTCGACGACGCCGTCGGGTTCCCGTACTACTGGATCTTCGTGCGGCGCCCGAGGTGGCGCCCCGACGAGCTACCATGTGAGCAGTGGACGCTCTCGGCCGAGGTCGCCGTCCAGGCCAGCAAGGACCAGGGGCTCGACAAGTGGAGCCTCATGGGCCGGTTCGGCAACTCCACGCGCGAGCTGATCACGCCGCCCGGACATCCTATACGTCAAGCCGCCGCTGTACCAGTCGAGGTTCGAGCCACAGGAGGACTTCTACAGCCGGCTCCGCCCATTGGTTGATCCCGTGACGGAGAACCAGTTCTTGTTCGATCTTGAGCAGGATGGCAGGGTCATTCGAACAACCTACTTCAGTGGCCTCTGCAGGATTGTGAAGGTGAGCCCAAAGTCTTACGTGGATGATGTTGTGAATGCATACTCGAAGCTGAGTGACATGGACAAGTCGCGTTGCCTAGAGTTCCTGCTCACAAACCATCCCATGGAGCTCCTCCATCCGTACACTAAGGAGTGGAAAGTGAAGCTAGAGGACATGGAGCTTGGGTGCGATGCACCTGATGAGAGTGACGATGAAGGTGGTGATGAGACTGAAACTGAGGTTATTGATTGGGCTGAGGATGATGGGGTTGATGGAATTGATGATATTGAGGATGATGGTGACAGGGATTATGAGGATGAGGAAGTAATCGATGTCAGGGAAGAGGTGGAAGCAGATGAAATAATAGAAAGTAGTGAGGAGAATGAGGAGTACTGGGATGAGCAATGGAAGAAGGCGATGAAAAGTTCAGATAAAATGGAGAAGCTGGTGAAGACTAGCATTGAGGAATCAAATGAGTATAATAAGCGGCAAATGCAACAGCAGAAAGAGATGGAATGGGAAATGGGCACTTCGAACACGATGGTTATGGAGCAGGAGCAGAAGGAGAGTGCAGGGGGCAGAAGCGCGAAGAACAGAGTGAAGAGTGAGGCGCCTCCGGGGCTCTTCCTGAGGGCTGCTGTCCGGCCATTCACTTACAGGAATCTTGTGAAGGAAATTGTTCTGATGAGACACCACATTATTGATGGAGAGATAGTTTAGTTTCAAAATTTTAGCATGCTATATTCAGTACTCCAGAGTCTGACATTGCACTGGTGAAATGCAGAGACTGCACAAACAAGTTTTTGAAGAAGCCTCTGTGATTCCTCGGTTATGTATAATATTTAGGGATATTGTGGGGTGTTGAGTTTTCTTTTGCAGTTGTGATCTTAGGGAATACTCAAGTCATGTAACTCTTCCCCTGCAAAATGTTTTAATGAACTTATTGAAGCTATGACATTTCTGATAGATTGGGTTCTTCATATTGATGTTTGGCTTTGGTATAATTCTTGTGCGAGGTTCATATAATATATAATTAGGCTGGTTACTTACAACAATTGTTACTACCTATTGTGATTGAGTATTAGGTGATTTCCATGTCACGTCTTCTTCTGCATAGTAACATCTGAAACCAGAACAACTCAACCAACCTGGGCCTGATAACAAAATGGGTGGCTGCACCAGGTAAGTTGCTTACACATAAAAAGATTCATTTCCCTAAAAAAAGATTCGGCAATTCAATGTTTAACTGAAGCAAATTGCTTAATGAGCACATGTTTTGATCAGCTATCTAGTGCTCATCATATTGTCGTAAGAGTTACAGGGTATATTAGGACAAAGTAGCTCATCGAGCTAAAACAATGGCCATCTTATCTCACAGCTTAAATGGTGAAGTTTCAGCCATCTGGCAATTTTCCTTTTCATAAAGATATTCTGAACATCTAGTTGCAGTACATGGCAAGAAAATTGTCTAGCAACCATAGTGCAACGGGAATTGTCACTCCATTCTCCCTTTCTCAAAAGCTACTAAAAAGCCATGACAAGAACTCCATGCCGACAAATTAACATGATTTCAGCTTCCCCCGGAAAACTCCCTGTGAGAGCCTTCAAGAATCCGCAGCGCCAGCTTTACATTTCAAAGGAGTTGGAAAGCACAGCGATCGAACTCCAACCCATGATCAAAAGAGCCCTTGCCGTGAGATATAAAAATCTCCCTGAAGTTTTCAAAAGGTGAATGATGAGCAGACAGGATTAGAAGGCCTACGCAATTACAATAAACAATGGATAAAAGGCTTCAGCTGGAATGCTCTTTAGGCAGGTAGCAATAAGTGAAAGGATTTAACCTAATGCATGCACCATAACTAAGCTTAAAGCCATCAAATTTGCTTTAGATTTTGACTACCACACCAACCAGCAATGAGTAACTGCTGCCCTCAATGGAGTCTATTCTATAGAAGAAGCAATGTTGGGAGCTGGCGAGTTGCTCAACTATTCCTCACCAATGGCAGCTGGTTTTGGATCGCAAACACTATTCCTACTGCAAATCAGGCTGCAGTTTCTTGAGAGGCTGAGGGCTAATGATTCAACAATCAATGAAATTCTCTCCTGCTCTGTGACAAAGGTCATTATTCCCAAATGGGACGGCCCTGGTACTGTAGCTAGCAGCAAGTGGTTCTTGTGAAGATTAGCTCTGAATTTCTTATATCCGAACTTAAGGCTTTTGTTAACAGCATTTATACGGTATCAACTAGACAGTAGTATAACGGTATCTTCAAGCTACGAACATGAACAGCGACTGATGCATGAGAATTGGGACACCTCAGCAATATCATTCTACACTCTTGCCTACAGTTCGCTACAGCATGAGACGGAGCCCCAGTTCACTGAACACCCACTAGATTCTCGCGCTCTGCCGCTACGGGATACTACACTGCAGCTCTACAAGCTATGACCCATGAAGTGTACGCCTTTGCTCCAACATTGCAGTATTGCACGCATGGCAATGATGCTAGGAAAGTTCCACAGCATCGTATGAATGACACCCTCATCCTGCTGCCTTTTTCCAATTTTCTATTGCAGGTAGCAGTGGCAACCCAAACTCCAAACATCGCATGTTCTCCCACAGAAGCCTCTGCCTTTTATCTGATTTTATTAGCATTAGAATATATGGGACCATTGCTTTTATTTTAAGTGGTTCAAGTAGAAAAATCCAGCACTAAAAGTGCATGCTAAAACTTCTCAAGTGTTTAAGGACGGCTGTGCCTATGATTTTCTACGGTAAAGGCTCCGAGGTCCCCATTTTGATTCCATCTTCTTTGTGTGCAGCTAAAGCATAATGGGTGAAGCTAATGATCCACCTCACTCTTATTCCTCCCAAAAGGCACTAAATATGCTTGTTTAACTAGTATTCGAAGTATTAAACTCACTGCCTCTCTGTGACACCTGCCTTGTGCAAGATTTTTACAGCTGAAAGCTGGACTAAAGTGGTTAGAGCCATCCTAGTGATCTGATGGAGGATCTGATTCCTGCTAAGACATTCTTCTATATGTTCGGCTGCAGGTGGGGCATCAGAGAAGAGAGGCTGTCACTGCACAACCACCAGAGATCACAGCACCGCTCTGTATAAATCTCTGGTCAGTTGCTTCTGGTGGAGCTAGCTTTAGCCATGGAGACGGACAGAGCCCTGGTCGCGTGCGAAGAGCCGCCACCGGAGCCGCTGGATCTGCTCTCGAGCGCGTGGTGCAGCTCGGCGGTCCAGGTTCTTCAGACGGGACCGAAGGATCGCTCATTGGCGCTGGTGGAGCACCCGGTCATGGCGCTCGACAATGGTAGAAGAGACCTGTCGCCGGTAAGTGTGGCTTCGGTACTGTAGCAACTATTTTGTCAGGAGATTACGCTCGAGATGAAGATTGAGGCGCGTGACAAATTATGATCATGTCCGGGTGGTTTTGCAGAAGAGTGATCGTAGCTTGGTTGTCGACAGCAGCGGGTTCGGCGCGACGCAGACGCAGTGGAAGTACGACGATCTGAAGGTACAGAGTTCGTTTGTATGTGCAAGCTTCGGTTTAGCCGCCCTGATCTCAATTGTGTACCTTTTTGGTGATGCTTTTTTCTTCTTATTTTTCAGTCATGGATATGGCTGCAGAAGGCAATTCATCCAGAGCTGGATTATGATCTCAAGAAGAAATGGGTGAGTGAAAGAACAGGCGAGTTTAATAGAAAACAAAACATAATCGTGATGCAAATGGAATAAATCGTACAATGGCAGAAGCCAGAGGGCAGCCACCCATCTTTCCAAGTTTCATTTCATTTCTTTAATCACCCAAAAAAAACAGGGGATACGCTGTTCGTTGATTGATTGGCATTTATGATGATTCTGTTGGAGCTTAAAGATTTGAAATTCTTGCGCCGGCTGCAGCTCCCGCGCAAGATGGCGCCATGGAGCGGCATCTCGCTCAAGAAGTGGGTCAAGGAGCGGAAGCAGAAGCGCAAGGAGGAGGCGCGCCTGCACAAGGCCGAGGTCCACGCCGCGGTGTCCGTCGCCGGCGTCGCGGCCGTGCTCGCCGCCATCGCCGCGGAGAACTCCGCGCCGGCGCATGGCTCGGCGGCGATGAGGGAGACGGCGGTGGCGTCGGCGGCCGCGCTCGTGGCGGCGCAGTGCGCGAAGGTGGCCGAGGACGCGGGCGCCACGCAGGACCAGATCGCCGCGGCCGTCAACGCCGCCGTGGCCGCCACGGACGCCAGCAACGTCATCACGCTCACCGCGGCCGCCGCCACCTGTAAGCCCTTTCAACCGCCGTTCTCCGGCGATATCCTGAGCTACGATTCTGCGAGGACCCCAAACAATTCGATCTCGAAATCATTTCTTTCCGTGTTTGATAGCACTGCGGGGTGCCGCGGCGCTGCGAGGAAGGCGCGGCGGCAGCGGCGGCCATGGCCAGAACGAGAGGGCGGACCAGGCGGCGGGGTCGGCGCCGTGGCAGGATGACCTCGACTTCGACTTCAACTACGCGCGGTCAAAGGCGGCGCTGGCCAAGGGTGACGTGATGTTCGTCGCGATGCCGGACGGTAAGCCGCCGTTGCATGTCCCGGCCGTCAGATCGCCGCGTGATTCCAGCCGTACGTGCGTCGCGACATCTCGATCCTCAAGCTCTTGCTTCCTGTCGTACGTGCAGGGAAGTGGAAGCTCCACACGGTGTCGGCGGCCTCGAACAAGAACGGCAAAGTCGTCCTCCGGATCAAGAAGATGAACCTGGCTATGGCCTTCTCCAACGCGAAAGAGAGTAAGCATATATATTTGCAGGAGCTACAGAGCAACCACACCTCGATCGATTCCCTTTGATCTCTTCTTAAGCCCAAACTAGCCAACAACACGCGCTCATGGCGTCTGCAAATTAAATAAACAGGTGTCGTCCACGATGTGAGCCCGTGCGCGCCGAAGAAGCCGAGCCGCGACGAGGACGCGACGTACCCGATCGAGGTCTCCACGAGCAAGGGCAAGGTGGAGCTCCGCGCCGATGACTACTCCGTGTACAAGAGGTGGGTCACGACGTTGACCCACATGCTCACGACGTCCACGGCCATGATCACCATGCACAACGAGCGCCGGAATTGACCGGCCGACCGACCGGAGCCATTAATTAACGCGGCCGGAAGTAACAAGGACACTACGGCCTCCGTGTTGATCAGACGTATTTTTCGGGTTTCAGAGCTTGTGCTTCCAGGTTTCAATCCCTCCCGACTGTAACAAAATGTAGGCCCAGTTCTTTTCGGTTTCTCCAGGAGCTTCTCCCAGAAGCTGCCCCCTCCCAGCTTCTCCCAAAAGCCCCTGAAGAAGCCGAAAAGAATTGGGCCATAGCCAGTGGCTACACGGTCCGCAGCACAGTCCAGCTGGAGCTGGGTCTGGCAGTATTGCACCGTGGAATGCTTCTTTTTCTTTTTGTTAAGTTCAAGTGCTAACATTTGGTGATATTGCACTTTCTCTATAGCCTACCCCGCGTACTACTTAGGATGAACTAGACATCATGTCCTAAAAATAAGAATTAGCACTCTAATTCGAGCTACACAGGAGTCGAATAGTGGTGCGGATCGATGTACACGGACACCTTCCACCTATATACGCTAGGGCGTGGATTCGTTACCTCCAGCGGATATTAAACACCTCTATCTACCGTTAACTCGTGTTTTCAAATTTACATATTTTATATTGCTACACTATACAGCACTATACCCTCTATGATACGCCAATCCATATTTAGTTTGCACTAATCTATTTTTATGTATGCTAGATATTAAAAATAAATTAGTAATTAAGTGATAGTCGAATCTAGACTGTATTAACCATGTTTTAGACATGACAACACTATAGAATTAATTTATTAAGAGATAAAATAAACGTGTTACAATGAATATATGAATCTCAATGCATGAACCGACGTTGAATGTGGTATAGCTCACGGTACACAAGGGCATTCCCATATATGTTATCACGATAATCTGCTGAGCTGTTTGAATGTGCATCTTATACGTGGTGATAAGTTTTGGGACTGTCAAGGGAGTTTGATTTTCAAAGTAAATAAATGAACCCCTACAATTGAAGCCCATGAGCATGCACAATGGAGTTTTATTTGCCTATAAGAGAAGAAAGGAGTCTGAGGGGCTGCCTCTAAGTGTTGTAGCAGGTTGGTAGCATCATCTTTAGAAGTTGCGTTCAGGTTTAGAGGCAGCCTTCGAGCTTGTATGATGTACGAACGATGGAGAGAAGTCCGCGAAGGAAGGTGAAACAGATTTTTTTTTCTTTTAACTTATTTGACTTTTTCAGTCTCACCTTAGAGCCCAACCCTCTACAAAGTTTTGCACAAGGATTAGGAAGGAGTTGCCTGTGGATCCTATCTTCGAGGCAAACTAGCCTCCGTGGATGCCCTTGAAAACCCTATAAATTAATCCACCTATTATTTTGTGCTTCTCTAGTCTTTGTGGGCCCACAATCCGTGGTACCCTCTTGAGACTCGATGACATCACTGTTGCACACCTAACACCACCTGCTGAACTGCCGCCTCAACCTCTCCTGCTCCTCATTCCTTCCTCAATCTCGTCTGACTACTCTCTACCTCTCTTTCCCCGTGTCTTTGATGCCACCACCCATGCATCACTTCAACGGCTCCACCGGCCAACTACTTCATCCTCTCGTGTTATGCCTCGTTTATACCTGATCATACGTCGTGCCGGGCTCGGGCTAGGACTAAAAATGCCTAGTCATTTTGGCTAGGCCCAGACCTAGCTTGAAGCCCGAGAAAATCCTTAGTTTTCTCAATTTTGGAATAAAATTATTATTACTTAACTCTTTCCTAAATTAAATTAATACATTTTATAATTTAAAAGTAGAACTTTATCTATGTTTAATTTGTTTCGGGTCTATTTCAGACTTCAAGCAAGGCCTTCAGGCTCGAAAAAGAAGTGCCTTTAGCCATGTATTACTCCGGGCTGGGGTACCCATTAACAGATCTAACCTTGTTGCCTTCCTCTTCGAAATGAAGTGCACTTAGCTCTGTAAAAGAGCTAAGCTCAAGCAAGCGTGGGTTGAATTTCAAGCTCGGAGCTAGGTGCAAGCTTCAGCTCCGTTTGGTACTCTGGTAATTTATGATAATCTCATTTGTTCAACCAGTTTTTGTCTATTTTATCGTTTGTTTATCTAACTTGTTTCTACTTTCATGGCTATTTTTTATATTAATTATAAATTTAGCACAAAAAAGTTTCAACAAATATAAATTGAACCTTCATTATTAGATTATAAAATAAGTTCAGCACAACACATTTTAGCAAACGTAAACTGAATCTTCGTTAGAAAATTGGTAGCTTTATAAACACACATACATGAGCATATTATAGGCTTGGTAGTAATACATATGTACAGATATATTATAGGTTTGGAAAACGCTCGAACTCAACTCAATGATGCTTGATCACTGAATGAATTCCATACCACAAGAGTTTTTTTCCGATAAGGGCACGAAGGCCTTAGATGCATTCCATATCACAAGAGAAGATACAAGAACATATACAAAATGATTCAAAAACTTAAGTAAAGTAACAAAGAAAACCATAAGACTTTTCTGCAAAGTCGTCTTCATCTCCTCCACAGCCGCAACTCACCGCGGTTGTGCCAATTCACCATAAGCTCATTGAAGAAATGCCAAAGGCAGCAAATCGAAACCTAACCAAGTTATTGATATCCCCAAACTTGTTAATTGTCGGAAGAGAAGCCCCCATTGGAAAGCGGGGCTGACAGGACGACAAGGAAGGAGCATCGGCCGGGCAACAAAGCCAGCCCAGCCGAACACAGAAGCCAGTGGCCCAAAGGCAAAGCCGGCCCTGCGGAGAAGAAATATAAAAAAAAATGACCCAAAAGCAAAATGACCACCTAGATCTGACATCCAGGTGTCGCAAAACACATACCTCCATACTCTTAACCACCTCTAGAGATGGAATTACCACACGGGAGGAATATGAGGGAAGATTATTCGCAGTTGCCGTTGTCACCTAAATGGAAGAAATGGTGGACAAACCAAAACTTAGCTAGCCTAAACAACTACCAGTCTAGCTATACAGATCTGTGTGACAAGAGCAAAGTCCGTCCCCTCTTGACGCCGACGAGGCCGCCAGAAGGGGAGGAGGATGATCCAATCGGCGGAAGCCCTGGGCGTGATGTCGCCTTGTGATCACCTCTCTACAATAGTGAGGGGAAGAAAGGACAAAGCGCTTTTCTTTAAAGAAAAACTTCTCTCCTCTGCACTCATTCAACTTAGGTGGGATAAAGTGACCCCTCTGATACAACAGGTCGAAAAAATGAAGAAAAATTACAAACATATCCCTCAGGAAACTTGTGTGCACACCGTATAAGGATAATAGACATCGTTTTTCTTTCGAGCTTTAATATATTTGTACTCTATATTAGAGGCTTGAATAAGCTCGAGCTTGACTCGTTAAAGCTTGAAAATTATATGCATTAGGATTATATATATAGCATATACACATATCTATGTTTTGGTCGAGGTAGTCGCATTTTCTGATCTCTCGCGGATTGCCTGTAAAATGCATTTTTTTTCCTCTGAATATACTTGTTCCACATCCTCGTTCTAGAAAACACCGTATCCATATCGAAGTACCAATGTCAGTATGTCACGTACCAGGTTAACTTAGCCTCGCACCGCTCGCTATGTTCCCAAGTCCGGCACTGAAAAACTAGTCATAGCCGCTCCAAGAGCACTCCTCCCAAGGCCCAAAGACTATACTCCCTCCTTTTCACAAAACAAGCCGTCTAAGCAATTTTACAAAGACCAAGAAAGAAATTAATTCGTGTTTATTTGAACTAAATCTGCCACTAATTAAGCCACTTTGCATGCCCACGCTCGCATGCACAGCAATGCATGGCCTCCATGCTGTGCATGCATTGGCCCATGCAGTTTGGTAATTACTATGGCCGTAATTCAAGGCGTCGTCTATTGCACCGGAGTTAATTGGGGGAGGGGTATTGGGAGACTAATCTTCCCATGAACCTTAAACGGCTTGTAATTTGGAAGATCTTCAAAAGGCTTAGACGACTTGTAAATTGGAAAGGAGGGAGTATTTTGTTACACCGGAGCAGACAATGAGTACAAGCCGCAGAAAAGAATGAAAATGGAGTCTCGCTGCATGCGGAGATCGAGTTAAATGCAAGGCGAGGCGGCATCCGGGCAGGTAGGTGGCGCCCATGCCGCCGGCTTAACGCCGGGCATTGAAGGAGGCCGCCCCATGGCTCGCTCGCTCCACCGCTTCTTCACTCAATTTAAGTTGCCATCGCCTGAGTTGGTGTGTATCCGCTGCACAGATGCAGGTTATCCTCGGGGCGCGCGTGCCTGCGTCTGCTGCATGCCCAACGAGTGCAAGACCAGACCAGAGCCTTTCCCCAATCTTTCCTCGCCATCATCACGTACGCACACCCGACTGACTAGATCACATGCACGAGTCAATGTTGCTGTGTATATATGTGCGTGTCCCGTGAGTACGGAACGAAGAGATTCCATGCTGCTGATGATGGGAACCCCACCCCATGCATGCTATACATGGGAACTCGATCGATCACAGGCGAGCTAGCGGTGCTCTGATTTCTGAGTCTCTGATGCACACTCAGGCTCCTCTTGATGAGCAAACATACATGCGCAGCATGGTCGGCACATGCAACGCAATAAACTAACCTCTTGGGCTCTTGGCTGCAGCGTTCATAAAGGCGTGTTTCATCGTTCGGGGATCGTCGTCCTGGGATCGGGCCACCCGCGCCTTCCCATCCTTTTGCATTTGCCATTTATAAGACTCCCTCTCTACACGTACTCTTCACTCTCCACGGTCCTGTACGTCGTCTATTCTTCTGCTACATAAGGGCTCCCCTCCCTAACCAGCCTTCTTCCCAGCAACTCACAAGTAGTAGTCACCATGCAAACCACAGCTCTTCCTTTAGGCCTTGCGATGGTGCCCAACCCAAAGAGACTTTGCTGCTCTCTCCATGCCAGCACAGGCTGCTTCTTGGCTGGTCGTTGGCTGGTGCTGTCCTCCATAATCAGGCTTCTTCTTTGGATCAAGGAGGAGATGCCGACGAGCTGTGAATGCCGCGCGCCGCCGAGCTGATCGACGACCGGCTCTATCCTCTCTGAGCTCATCTGCGCCCTGCATCTTCTCCCTTCGCCGTCCACTGCTGCACTGAATCGCTGCCGTTCACCCGCGTGGTCTTCCAAAGAATTCTTGCTATGGTTAAAGGGGGCGTATGTTCTTGACCTTGCAAGACTTTATCCGGTGAGACACTCTTCTACGGTTTGTTTTGGCCAACCTCATCCCTACCAACCCTCTTATCTCCCGTCATCCCGTCTATCCCTCTTGAGCTTTGTAACTTAAACAGCTAGAATTTTACGTGTGACGCTGCTAGCTTTGCCCAATAAGAATTAAGTTTGTTGCATCTTGTGTTAGCGCTTCAGTCATCTACTTATTGTGTTGCTCTTCTTTCCTCAGTTGTTTCTTGTCTCAGAAAGATAAGCTGGGGAAGATTTTACTATTATCCAGTTGCAGCTTGTGAGAGAAAGGAAACGTGCAGGTTAACTAGCAGAAAGCACAGCTAACCATCAAACGTTTACATTAAAGTCAGACCATTCTTCGTTCGGAATATTTGCATGCGTGTATGTGCACGCAGTAGCGTTCTTAATATGTTCTGTACCCGTGTACCGTCTGACTGAACCCTGCAATGAAGTGTTCAGCAACATTGTTATGGCCACAAACCATACAGAACGAACGCTACTCCCCCTCAGGCCATTCAGAGGTCAGAACTCACGCTAACTAGCAAACGGGCCCACTTCTCAGTTTGCATTAACGCCTGTTTGCTGAAACATCGAGGACGATGATTATACGACCTAAACTATCTTGCCCAAATATGACTCAGTTTATCCATTGTAAACAGACAATCAAGTCCTCACTTAATCGCCTGCAGTGCAGGGCAATATCTTTTGGGAACATCTAACTGATGGATATTCACTGCATATTAATACGAATGGCCAACCCCCACATAAAACGTAAAATAGTTTCCTCCTCTCGCCATCCAGAGTGAACATTACCCAGATCCCAGGACTAACATAGATTCAGGCAATGAAAATACCTCATTAAAAAAAATCTCAATAAAAGCACGTGAACAAGCATGTCTGAATAACCATGCTCAATTATTAGTGCAACATAAAGAAAAACATCACTTGCTGTTTTACAGAAATTACTGGAAGAGTACAAGACAGAAGCGTAAATTCCAACCACAAGACAACAGCATGACGAAAGCACTTGACTGGTCCGAGGAAACTCTCAAACAGAAGATTTAGAGGGGCCCTGCAAATGTCCCATTCTCCCTCTGCTCATTCCACTTCTCAACCTGATTCAGTGAGACAGGAAAAGCTGATGATGCTGAAGGAAAAGAAGTTAATATTGCTCCTGTTAAAGTAATGTTCCAGAGTTGTTTACTAACCAAAGAGCGTAACATGGTCCGGCACTCCAAACAAACATTAAAGGGTAGATATAGGGATAAACTGCTGTGAACTAAATTAAAGACACAACATTGAATTTGAACCCTCAAAAGGCTAATATAGGAATCAGTCGGTTGAAAACAAAATAATTTCCTGAGTAGCTATAATATATATATATGTACACACACACACACACACACACACACATATATATATATTCGAGTAGCGATAATATGTATATATATATATATATCAAGAAAACAAGATACGTCAGGCATCAGCATAGTAGCTGTATGATAAATCAAGTCTTTGTTAGTTTTCGAAATGGAAGCAGAAGAGGCTCCTCTAGTCATTTCATGAATGTTGGGCATTTTGCCCGATGCATCAATTGTAAATTTCCAGCAGCAACATTCTTTCGCATGCTTTCAGATGAATAATTACAATGAGGTCACTTCACTGGCAAGAAAAGTATCGGGTTTACTCTTGCTGAATCATAATGATTCTACATTAGCAGTTTTCTTTTTCCCACGACGACCACAGATGCAGTCTGCAAATTGCTGCTCAAGAGGAGGGTATTATTACTACTGAATTACCCAAGTGGCTAAAAAATGTTAATAGCCAAATAAATAGAAACATCATGTGCTGCTTTCTTCTCCTGCCAAGTCATATGCTGATACTGACACCAACAGAAACAACTAACTTCATTGTTTATGACCTAGTAGCTAGTAATTCATATTATACATGGATGTTGTAATTCAGATAATACATTTCTTACCTCATAATGCAAGTTCATGCATTAATGCATCTAATATTGTACTGAAATCTAAGATTATTTCATTTATTTTTTGAAAATTTACTGAAAAACTAAGACTGCCTTGTTCAAAATCAAACTTTCTGATATAATGCCTCTGCGGTTGAAAAATGATGGTGGTAGTCATACGGTATAGTCAACGACAGCAAAGGCACTCACCCATTCTGCTGGGCAAAGAGACCGATAGTACTTGGCAAATTTCTCACAATCAGCAGTTGCTTCCTCTTTAGCATTCACACACCTGGTTTCATGAAAGTTCAAACAGTAAGGAAATGTGCTAACATATTTCGTGCATGTAAATTGTAAGATTGTTGCATCAAGTATACCTGTGGAACTCAACATAGCGAGTAAAACAATGCCTAGTTTGGTTTGTCGTAGGAAAGCGGAAGTCAGCAGGTGCTGTTTTAATCTCAATCTGGTAAATAAGCAAAATGTGAACCGGTAAGAATGGAATGACACATTGACACATGAAGAACAGAAATAAAGCTAACGAGTGACTCAGAGGGACAACATCTTGGGAAACAATTACAGGCTACAAAAGAAAAAAGGGTATATCAAACAATAACTATGATGGTCAAGTTTTCTCGAATAAAATATGGATAAGACTTTCAACAAATATATCTTGCTGTTCACGGAGTCTGATGGTGGCATGTAAAATTATGGGTGCTCAAATACGATTTCTTCAAACCGTCCAAAAACCGTCGTGTGCATGTGTGCATAGGATTGTTACTAGGTGAAGAGCGTGGTGTCAGTTTTTGTACTGTGCTCAACCCGTCGATGAACACCCCTGTATACAATGGTACATCCAACGGTACATGCCGTGGTGATAGAACCTTTTCTCGGAACACCAATGCCTTTGTACTGCAGAATACGCTATAACCAAACCAATCCAACCAATCTCCCCAGAATAAAGCACCCAGTGGCCATGGCCATCACATCATACAGGAGAATTAAAACAGGATGCCGCGCAGGTGGTTCTGAGCCTGTCGTCTAAAATTCAACACCGATTATGTACGCATCAGCGTTATACAACCAACTAGTCTTAAGAATTCATTCACCTTCGTTCGAATAAAAAATCTTAAGAATTCACCGCGCAATCCCTCTAGTGATCTAGTCCGGTCTACCTAGCAAACTCCGTAATTCTCCCAATACAGCAAAGACGCTAACCGCGCGAAAAGGGGATGGAACAAAAACCCACCAAATCACCCACAACGAATAGGGCAGAAACAGAAGAATCTAGGGCTCAGAACCAACACACAGCAGTCGAGATCCACATCACGGCGCAGATAGATACCCCACGGATCAGATCCGCGCAACGAGGAACCAGCTCTAACCGCATCGCGATCGACGAACCAACGAATGTAGGAGTAGCACATGGTAGGGGAACGAATGTTCAGGAACGAGCCTACAGAAGACTCGATCGGGAGAGAGGAAGATTCTAGAATGTTCTCTCACCTCGGCCATCTCGTGGGCTGGATGGAGAGCGGAGAGCGGAGGCGAGGAAGGAATCGCGGCGTCGCGGAGCGGAGAGACGGGGACCGTCAGGCAAGGAGAGGGGAAGGAGGAGGGACGTGGGCCCGGTCAAGGTGGACCTTAATGTTCGGATCTGGCCCGTGAGACTTATGGGCTGCAATACGGGCCCCGGAGGCCCAATGGTCCATTGACTAGCCAACTTGAATAGGTCCAATTTACTTCGTGACTCCGATGCTCCAGCCAGTCAACTGATAACAGCTAAATTTCTGAAACCGGGTGAAATAACTAACCCCATTATGTGATTTCGAAGGCTGTATTGCCACCGTAGAGAATGATGTAACACGTAATTTTTTCTGTCCAAAGTTAAGTTGACGACAACTACCGGAAATCTCCTCGTGAAAAAAGTTCAAATCATAAAATCCACCAATTTTCGAAAATATTCCTGGTCCTCACTTTTTCCTCACTCTCCATTTTAGGTCTCACGTCCACCATCTAAGCAATGGCGCCGACATCAGCCATGGCGCTGACACTAGCCAGCCAATTACAAACACCGTCGAGCTCCATCCCCTACTCCATTCTTCCTCCCTTGCCTCCCTCCTCCAAGGGCTCCTTAGCCCTTCGCCATCTCCTCTTCGACTTCCACCGATGTTGAGTTAGGTGAGAGACTCATCCCCGTACAAATCTGTAGCTATAATAGTTCTAGGAGTAGTAGATCTAGGTGTTCCCCTTTCCCCCTCTCGGTGGTGTTTCTCCTCTTGCTCTAGTGTCGTCTTCTTCGGTGCGGCGGTCGTATCGTCTCTTTGCTGTTTCCCTTTGTAGGCTGGGAGAGTCACCTCCTTGTATATACGAGACTCTGCTAGTCATCTTCTGGGTTGAGATATATGTTTCTTACGATGGCGGTTTTAGATTTCTCGGCATTGGTGGCTCCGACAAGTCCCCATCCTTCTGTTGGCTTGTCTTGGCATTGATTGCCTTGTGTCCTATCGTTCCCCCTCCTCGTGGGCGACATTGTCATCCTCCCTTGGAGCTAGCTAATCTTAGAGTGACAAATCTGGGTTGATCGCCCGTGGTGTCGCCGCTGGCCGATCCCCTTCGCCAGCCTCTTTAATCACCAAGATGGAGGCCCGCTCTCTGCTGCCCATGGTGGCTATCTGTAAAGGAAATCCGAACTCAAGTCTCGGGTGTGAAGGTAGAAGCACGCTGTTCGTCGCCGACTCGATAACACAATGACAGTTTTGTATTTTAGTTATCTTATCAGAGTTTTTTGTGTGATTCAGCGAATTTTTTATATAAACTTTTTATCTTATGTGAGCTTCTTTGTAAAAAGACCATGTACCAAATAATTTAATAAAACCCAGCACTAGGTCTTAAAGAAATCTAAGCAGCAGCGCGCTAGGTCGGCTGCACCTCCCTATGTCACGCCGGCTTGCCCGCGTTACCTATGGACGAGAGGGACGATACCTTTCTTCATGAGTCATGGCTGCGCCGGGAGGCCAATAGTAATCGTGCAAAGTTACAAATCGGCACTGATCACCCATTCACCCTTGTCGGCCATGTGCTGCAAACTTCTTCAGTCTAATATTTTAATCCATGACTGATTCAGAGAGGCGCGACGGTCTAGCCCTCCACCGTTGCTCCTCCAAACGCGGCCTGCCGCGTCTCCACGAGCCATTAGTAGTTACTAACTCCGTACGGACATATCGATCCTATTTTATTTAGTCTTAGAACAAGATTATTTTCTCGGTCATTATATTGAAGTGCATAGAACCAATTATTACAATATTTATAAAAATCGTAAATAGATAAAAGCGGATGACAAGGCATAGCTGAAAAAAACATATCAAGTCGCCGTAATCTGTCTAGTAAACTGCCACCTATGCTGGATAGATAACTCGCAGATAACTTTTTCCATAGTGTGGCATCCCGCTAACATATGCTCCTTGTGCCCTCCACGATATAGAGTAGCCTAGGTTCGCAGCCAACTAATGGCCAAATAGACAACCTGCATCAGATTGTTAGAGCTCTTTTTATCAAAAATAATATAATTACGGCAAAACCAAATAGATCAACATATAGCAATAGCACCTACATAAATCAGGGGCCTAAAATGAGCACTAACAGCAGCAAGCCAGGTGCTCGTCATATGACAGATGCTAGACGGTTTAGGAATATTAAAAGCATTTGGACAACACGTCAAACAAAATGCGCCATAGTGCAATTAAAAAACAAATGTTGGATGGTCTCATCTTATTGCAAAAGAAACATTAAGGACTACCTCGCCAACGATGTTTGAAAAGATTATCCTTTGTAATAATAACACATCTACATAAATACCACATAAAAACTATAATCTTGAGTGGTATTTTTAATTTCCACAACAATGTGTGGCGAAACCGAATGTTTCAGTGAGATAAAGCTGTATACATCGAAACTAACGAAAAAGCCTATTGGAATGAAGATTCCATAAGATTCTATCTAGCGTGTCAGCTTGTAACACAATAGTCGACACTGAGCTGTCAAATGATTAAACGAAGTTAAATAAGTTCCAAAGATAGCCTCTTTAAACCTTAAGAGGGGAGGGACCGAACCCAACACCTTAGCCACCGAGGCCTTCTTATCCCTCACAATGTGAAAAAGAGCGGGATATTGTTGATAAAGGGAGATCACTAAGCCAGATGTCATGCCAAAAATGAACCTTCTCATCGTCCCCTACCAGTAAGAAATATATTGGGAAAATAACCCCTTAATCTTCGTTACTGTCGATGTTTAGATCCGACAATATTGAATATAGGCAGCGTGAGTACAGCAGATCTAGATGGGTGCACACGGGAAATAAAGATTAGGCAGGTTCAGATCCTCAAGAAGATGTAATACCCTACGTCCTGTGTTTGGTGGTTGGTATTGCTTGTATCTCAAGTGGCGCAAGACCCCGAGAGTAGATCTCTAGGTTGCTAGGGCTATGTGTGTATGAGAATATGAGAGCTTATGAGTCTACGTGAGAACGTACCGATCGGAGGGCCCCTACCCGACCTTATATAAGCGACCGGGGTAGGGTTACAAGAGTTTGGATCGGTTTACAGATTGATTTCCTAATTAGTTACAACTGAATCCGGAGTTGTCGGGTAAGTACTTATCCCTGTCTTGTACTCCAAGTTAATGAGGCATCCCCGTGTAGAAATCGGACTCTGAGTAGTTGGCCTAACCCATCCTGTGTCCAGAGGACCGGCTTTGTCCTCCTTGACGATACCTGGGTGCTATGCCATCGTCAGTAGCCCCCGAGTCCTTCACGATCTGGCTGCAGTTTGTCATGGTAAAACCCAAGCCGAGTTTCTTTGCCTTCTTCCTTTTTCCGAGTAGCATCCGCTTGGGCACGCCTTTTTGTTACCTGCAGGAAGATTGTGAGGGACTCATAGAACTCCTGCAGAGTAGAGATAATAAGCTGAGTAATATTCACCCGTAAGGCAAGAATATCATGGCAGTTGAGTTAATAATGTGTAAGTCCTGGTGGTATCCGGTTGTTTCCAGCGGATGGAGACCAGCTATTGACCCAGCGAGGGGCATACCATGAATCCCGACTAAATTCCCGAGTGGCACCTGGTTACCCGAGTAGCTCAGGTCCAGCTAGTGTCCCTCTGGGGGAATACCCTCGGAATTCGTGTCAGAACCAGAACACAGGCTGTAGCGCTTCAGTCCTGAGTCGTTCAGTGTCCGACTAGCGGCCCACCAGAGGCGCACTACTGCCGCCCTTCACTCGGGTGTATTCAAGTGGCTGTGGACCCCTGGAGGTCAACCACCGAAACCCTTCAAACCGTAACATTTCGGTCCAAGTTGTTCGGTGACAGACTAGCGGCCCGTTGGAGGCAGGTTACAGTCGCTCTTTATTTGGGGTGTATTCAAACGGCTGTTAACCCCTGAAGGCCGACTGTTGAAACCTTAGGTCAAACAGACGCTGGAAGCGGAAACATCACGCCGCCCAGGCTGTTTTCCCTTATGAGACAGGGAGGCACGGTGAAAAACCGTTTTATCCCCAATTCGCCTCCGGTCAACTGAAGCAGTCGGACGGAGGTTCTTTGTTATCCTGTAGATTCCGCACTGGGGACACGATCAGTGCACGCAGTGGGTGCAGCCCCCGAGCCTCCGGCCGACTGGAACAGTCAGGCGGAGGTTCTTTGTTGGACTGTAGATTCTTCGTTAGGGGCACGATCAGTGCACCCAATGGATGTAGCCCCCGAGCCTCCACTCGGTTCGTGGCACCAAGCGGAGGATCTTGACGCTTTTCTCGAGTAGCTGACTTCGTTTGTTGTCTATGTAGAACTTAATCAGGAGGTCCAGGGAAAAAACCGAGTTCCTCCAGGACAAGCTCCCGGCCTTCGACCGACTCGGCCAGCGCAGGGCCGAGTGCGATAGCCTGAAAGGCACCCTCCGCGCGACACAGGAGCAAGTGATCCCGCGGGAGGCCGAGGTTGTGTCTTTGAAGTAGGATGTCTGCCACGAGACTGCCCGTGCTCGAGGTAATGAACTCGAACTTCTTTGGTAACTTCTGCTTTTGCTGTACTGATTGTCTCTAACATCTTCTGTAGCCGTCGAAGACGAGGCCTCCAAGCTCAAGGAAGAACTTGAGGCGGTGAAGGCTCATGTTCGGCAACTTGAGGAAGAAAAGATCACCACCGAGTCCTCTCTGAAGAGAGCTCAGGATTGCGCCGCTGGTAAGCCTCCGACTCATGTCCGATCAACCGGAGCCTGTCGAGTACCTTGCTGACGTAGCCTTGTCGCCTTTGCAGTGCTTTAGACGCGCCTTGAAAAAGTGCATCTAATGGCCGGGTCCTTGAAAGCGGCTGCTTGAACGGCCTACGACGCCCTCTGGGAGGCTGACCGCACTCCGAACCGCGTGGAGGCAGTCGTGGAGCGCCTCCAGTGAGTGCTTGATGAGGTGAAGACTCTGCTGAAGGAATCTCCCCAGGCCGGAGCCCAATTGGCGCTCGCAGTGGCGAAGTCCCATTATCCTTCGCTCGACATGGGAGCAATCGGGGAAAGACTTGCCGCCCACACCGTGTAACGCCCCGAATTTCCAAAACCCGAAAATTAGGGCTTTCAAAAACTTTTTGGTTAAATAACGCTAACCGACGTGCATCGAAATAAAACCTAATGTCCAAC
The DNA here is from genome assembly GCA_019208055.1 of Stipa capillata. Classification (NCBI taxonomy): domain Eukaryota; kingdom Viridiplantae; phylum Streptophyta; class Magnoliopsida; order Poales; family Poaceae; genus Stipa; species Stipa capillata. The sequence goes on along the minus strand of JAGXJF010000477.1, from coordinate 688,752 downwards.
CATTCTAACCCTGAAGTTAATCAGGTCAAAACCATTCGCCCTCAGCGTCCCCGCCACGACAGCCTGAAGCAGCCGTCATAGCCAATTTGCTCTGCCGCGTCAGCCCACGGCAGCCAATGCCGCTGCCACGCTCTTTGCCACGGCAGCTACCGCTGCTCGTTTCCTCTGCCGCGGCAAGGCCGCTGCCACAGCCGTTGCTATCCTTTTCTGTCGAAACAAGCCGCTCCTGTCGCGACAAGCTCCTGCCGCGCCACCGATTCCCCGCCACGGCATCTCTCAGCAACTACCGTCGCTGCCATGCCTCTGCCACGGCAACCCCTCCCCTGCCGCAGCAATGCCACGCCGCTGTTCTCTCCTGCCGCGACAGCCGACTCCCACCGCGGCAATTCCTTTTCCCTACCGCGGCAACACCGCGGTGACATTTTCTCTGCTGCAACTTTACACATATACATGAGCATATCAGTGTTTTTCCTCAAACCCTAACCTACCACGACCTCATGTGTCTATTCTATCTACGTCGTAACCCTATATATGCTAAAACTCCAAGTGTATGTGTACACATGCACCCCGAACTCTATTTCGGAGTAAAAGTGAAAATCCACAACCCTAGCCCTTTATCCTCTCTTAGCCATCTATCTCTGTCTCGATCATGTAACCCTGGAAACCTGCACACACGCACTCCAGCCAGATAAAACCCTAATACGTTAAATACCATAAGACGACACACACCGTATTCATTGGAGCACCCGCGGTACCTCACCACCAAGTAACCCTAAGCCGAGACGGATGACCTACCGAGAGTCCTGTATACTCTCCATCCCTTGCCGCATCCCCGGAACCCTAATTCCAGCCCTCGAGTTTCCGTCCCAATTAAACCAATTTGTTTAGAAACCCTAATCGCGAAATCTACTGCCCCTCGACTCCTCAGAAAATTCTGAAATAAATCGTGGAACCACTTAAACAGTATACTTGACTAAATTATGGCATAAAATAATAGGATCCAATTCAAAAATATTTGTATACAAAATAAATACCATTAAGATTAAAATTAGCTTTTAGCTACAACCCATTAAACAAGTTTCCAAAAATCCTAATAATCGGCCACGACGATCCTTATAATCCCAAGAGTTCAATTATACAAAAACTAGGGCGTGCCTAGTTCAAAAATCCTAAATGAACATCATCGAACACCTCGGGCAAAAATATACCGTTGCATAAAATGTGAGTAACCTTCTACCGGAGAGCTACCAAATGAGACATGAAGTTTTCCATCAGCAGCCCCATCCTGCCATACTCCAGAAAAGCCCTGGACGCATGCATCCTATCAATCCCAGTTGAAATTCCAAGGTATGTCGTAGTGGCACTCAAGCCGTGCAAGCAAACTTGATTCCCCGTCGGTGCCAAACTCTCCTATTTGCTAGGACGTGTCTTCTCCAGTACCTGTGACAAGGTTTGACACCTCGGCCACGTCCCATTTCTTCCCTAGCATGCCATGCCACCCGTGCGTGCTCTGGCCGCGCTCCAGGCATGTCCAGTGCCCGTCCGGCCTCTACACTCGGGCAGCTCACCGTCTCCTCCACGCCACCAGCTCGTCAGCTGTCTTTCCTTGCCCTATAGCCACAGCAGCCTGGCCATTTCAATCTCGTCGCCGGCCTTGTAGCGGAGCAGCGCCACCAGTCCCTGGCGAAGTCCCATCCCGAACCAGTGAGCTCCAGCCGCGGCCTCAGCTCATCCTCGTCGCCAGTCTATAAAAGGGAACCGGCCCGAGCTCCATTCAGCACCCAGGCCACCACCCGAGCACCCCTTCGCCGAACCTCACCCCCTTCTTCCTCCTCCAGCTCTGGAACAACCGCACGATCCCAGTGGCCTCCTCCCCTATTCCTCTCCGCAACCGAGCATGTCTCACCGCTGGATCTGCGCCCCGCCCTAGGTCCAGCATCAAGGCCAACACCGCCGCCAGCCACAAGCTCCCCTTCCCGCCGCCGGTGGGCGCCCCGTCCAGCTTTGCCGGAGTAGTTTCCGCGCCCCCTCCGTCCGCCGCCTGGCCGCCAGCTCGCCCCGAGCGCCGCACAGCCAAGTCGGAGCCCCATCCGCCATCCCCTGTTCGCGCCGCTCCAGAGGACTCCCAACCGCCGCCGCCGGACAGGTCCTCCACCAAACGCCCCGCTCACCGTGAGGCCGCCACCACCGACCCGCCCATGCACTCCTCTCCGCCGGCTCAGCCACAAGTCGCCGCTCGCTGGAGTAGCCCCGCTGCCGCCCCAAGTCTTCCATCCCCATCAGCGAGCTCTAGCTCCGCTAAACTCGCAGCCCCATGCCGGAGAGGCGTCGGTCGCCACCCGCCTCAACACACCGCTGCTCCCAAATCGCTCCCCTTCCTCGCAGGCGTCACCGCACCGCCGGGACCAAGCTCCGACCTCGCCTCCGTTGTCCCCGCAGCTGATCTGAGTCCACCGCCGTACTCGAGCGTGCCCGAGCTCTATCTCATCACCTAGCTCACTCTCCTCCTCTCAATCCATTTAATTTTTTTCCTTCTCCAGTACAAGGGCCAAAGCTTTTTGAAACCGTTTAACGTTTGATTGTTAACATGGTCTAAATATACTGGCCTATGCATAATTTTCTCGGATAGGTTCTAGGCAAAATAATTCTTTCCCATAGTATCCATCAAACCGTATTGCCACCTTCGGGGTCCTATTCTAGCATTGAATCCCAAAATGCTTTCATGATAAAAGTAATACGAAACCCTATATCAGTCCAGTACCCTATTTTGGAATTTCTGGAAACCGTGGAAAATTTTAGGTTAGAATTAACCCTAGAAATTTATAAGCTAAAACATGCATGGTCTCTAAAATAAATCCAGAGCATTACCGTTAAGTCATAGAGTACCTTCAAATTATTCTCACCCCCTGATCCCAAATACATGCTGAGAACCAGGGTGTTCCCTAAAAGCTACGGAACATGAGATGCAGGATTATATCCCTAAAACATCGAAGTAAAAATATTGATAAATCCCCATAGCTTGTAGGTAGACTCACCATCTATCTTGTACTCACATTAATCTAGGGTTGATTAGAGTCTTAGAGTTTAGTTAAGTTGGACCCCATAAGGAAGAGAGAATAGAAACCTATTGTGTCTAATACCTCGCTCAATAAACATACATGTTGCTACGATCGCAGAACCCCAAAGCGCTGATGCCCTGACCCAATAGAAGCCGCAGGAATCTGATCGTGACAGAAACCCTAAGACCGTTAACTTTTTGCCATAACAACCTAAGGCACCCTTTTTCACTTTCCATAATCCCTTAGAATCAAGTAGCTAATCAAACGTGATGTGATTTAATGTGTTGACTCTTCTAGTCCTACTTTCGATGTTTTCAGCTTTGCCTCGCACCGTTGATTTACTCGCCGTTCCTCTCGACGCGTAGATACCGACGTTAGGAGTACCGCGCAAAGGATTCGGACGATTGACGTACCAAGTTCAAGATCAAGACTCGGCTAATATTACCAGGCAAGCATTCCCACTTTGATCATGTTGAATCCCATATTTGTGAAATCATAATTATGTTGTTTACGAACTCTGCATGCTATGTGGTTATTAACGATATTTTATGTAGGAATAGTTATTCCCATTAGTTGCACGATAAATAGGTCTGAGTATCTGACCCTTGTAACCCTAGGTATAATAGTCGGTTGTCCCGCGACCGACAAAAGTATTAAGGTTGTAGGCCTTAGCCGCGCTTAGACCTGCTGTAGTCAAAAATAAGTTTTCCGCGATTTATAAAACCCCATTCGGGATATGGGAATAAAACCCTCGGATAACGCGTGTTATTCGGGGTGGTGTTTAAAAGAATGTTTGTCAAAACACTGAATGAAAAATTGAAGATGATTTGGACTCGGGCGAGAGTGCTAAGGGCAGCCTGGTGCTGTAGAGGAATTGATGATGGCACGTTCGTCCGGGACGATCGTGAGTTGAGGAATGGAGTCTCGCTCGAATCAGTTAAGGACCGAGCCTAAGTGCCGCTAAACCGGTTCCTCACCGTACGTCCACATGTCCTTTATGGGAAGGACTTGGCTTAGTACCCCGGCAAATATTAGGGTTTGGACCCGTGGGAAGCAGGGAGTTTGTGCTAGGTGTTTAAAGTCCTAGAGATCCACCTACGCCGAGCGTGAGGTGTTGATGCGACACAAAGGTGGGGAGTCCCATTTTTGGTCCGGGATGCAAAAGTGAGTCAACCACCTAGCGGGTCCAACCCTGGTATGGAAGCGGGCGAAGGTCTCGTTGTAACAACCCTGTTAATATACGTCGCGAAGTATTCCCAGGGTGACTTACATCTGTGGGTAAAGCCGTACAACCTCTGCAGAGTGTTAAAAACTATTCGAATAGCCGCGTCCTCGGTCATGGACATGAACTGGCAAGGCCACACACTGGTTAGACTAAGTTTTGGTTATGAAAGCCGGGGAAAGGGATTAAGGACGTGGGCATGATGTGTCCACAGAGGGCAATTTACGCTACACGGTTGGTAGCAAGGAATTGCCGGAGAAGAAGGCTAGCCGTGCTATCCAGCATACCACGGGCTGAGCCAGGGGCACTCGCTGAACTATCCGGGATAGTGTCAGTTGAGCGTTAAGTCGAGAAGCTAGTCCTACTGCCCGGGGTGGTAGGGACTGAGCTGTCTCAATGGCTGAGATGACGAGGTAGCCGGGTCTACCTCGCGAGAAGTTTTGTTGCTGTTCTGATTTACCAGAATTTACAAACCGCTTTGTAATCTACTATTCTCGTATTTAAACTGTGAACTTACATTTCCGCACAATCAGTAACTTAGGTTAGAGCTATTCCTTGATTAAACCCCTGCATGAAATATTGTCGTATAATCTCTCCTGTGGGAGTAGCTTGCGAGTACATTCAATGTACTCACCTGGCTTGTTGATTTGGCCAGACGAAGAACACATCAGCTCTGAAGATAAGGTTACAGTCGCGAACGCTAGGACGTAACCCCAGTCAGTTGCCTGTCGGGTATGGCATACTGATGGGCCACACTCCGCTGGATTTCCGCTGCAAGTTTATAGCCGTTGGGCTACAGGTATCAGATTATCGACCTTAACGGTCTATTTAATTGTTTACGCATGTATGACAATGATATACAGGTTAACTCGTGTGTATCAGCTACTGATCCAGGGACCGGTACAGTAATCACGAGGGAGTTCTGTCACATCCCGATTTTCTAAAACCCGAAAATTAGGGCTTACAAAAACTTTTTGCGTTAAACTAGAGGTCATGTGCATCCTAAGTGGGATTAATACCGATATAAACCCATACACCCTATACACCCAAAACCCTGTTGTCGTCCTACTCAACGAATGGTAAAGCCCCTAAACCCGGCTCACGATCAAAAGACCCGAACCCAAGTGTTATGATTCCGATTAAACTCCAGTGCCCCACCAATATCTTCCCTGACCGCGGAAACCTAAAGCTTTTCCCGGCAGCAACTCTACCTCGGTTGGTAACTTTTGTTATCGCTAACCCTAAAAGACAATCCGTCTCGTCAAACCCTAGTCTGCCCATACGCAAGCCCTTATAAATCCTGGTCTGCCGTCGACGTGTGGCTAGTACCTGAAGTCACACGAGATTAAATCGGACCAATCCGAAACCTATACCTAGCACTGCCACACACGCACCTCTTCCGACTAAACCCTAGACCCGCACACACGCAGTAAACCCTAAACCTCTTACGACAACTCATCCCGGAGTGTACCCAAGTGAGGGAAGGAGAATCCCGGAGACCTACCATACTCCCCTCCGCCCTACCGTACCCCGGAACCCTAACCCCTCGACTTGAACCCTTCCTCCCTAGTTTATTTCTATTCCGACGAAACCCTATTCGCATAGCCATACCTCCTAGACCTCTCCATAAATTTCGAGAGTGATCGTGAGACACCCTAGCAGCATTCTTAACATGAGTATAACATAAAATAATAGTGCGTAGTACCAAAATATTCATAGACATAACTAGTAAACGCGGGAAATAAAAAGGAGCATTACGCAGTAACCCATGATTACACAGCAGTCCCTACCATTCCAGGAATCCCATAACATAAAGATATGAGCGATGTATGTTTAGAGATCGGGGTTGGCAGCCATTGAACACGTTGACCAAATAAACCCTCCGCTTGAAATGACAAGCAAATATCTCAATGACCGGACACCAAACCAAGCACAGAGCTACTCCTCTGTACCCTAGCATGTCCAGCACTGCAACCCTTCTAATCTCTCACGTCCCATCACCTCCAGTAGGAGCTCATGCCATGCCCAGCACTAACGGCCAAGACATTGCAGCTCCTTCAGTATAGGCAAGTTCCTCAATACTTCTATAGCTCCTGAACACCTAAACCAACAGCCACCCTTTGTCTTCTACCTCGTGGCCTTAGCTCTTGAGGTGCCAGATCCTCCCTGCCAGTCCACGAAGCCCTTTTGACTCCATAAAAACCAGAGACAATCTTCCCTGTTCTCTCGTACACGTGTATAGACCCCCTCTGGCACCATTGCTACGATCGCCCACACCCAGGCAGACCTGGACGCGCCGATGCCGTTCGGCATGTGCACGGCAGCACTCTGGCACTGCTCCAGTGCCGGCCAGCTTGTCAAAGCCACGCCGCCCGCCGCGGCCAGCGTCGTCCAACTCACCGAGAACCCCGGCCGGTGCGCCACCTCCCCCCTTGACTGGTCGCCTCACCTCTGTCCAGCTCGACGATGCCGCAGAGCCTCGGGAGTTTTCCTCGCCGCGCCGCCCGCTGGTGCCAAAGCCGCGCTGCGCGTCGCTTCAGCACCGCCCAACCAACCGCCGAATGCCACGGCCATCCTTTTCGCCGGAACCTCCGTCCAGCTCACCTACATCTGTGCCACCTCGGGAACTCTTCTCGTCGCGGGCCCCGACGCCATACCCGCGCCGCCCGTCGTCTGCAGCCGCGCCGCACGCCGGTCCGGCACCGCCCAAGCCACCGGGTTGTGCCACGACGGCCCCTCCCTTCTTCGCCTCGGCGCGCCGCTCGCCGATTGAGGCTTGTACCGAGCCTCTGCCGCGCTCCAGGTATCCTCCTCCTCCTCTGCAACCTCGGCATTGCCGCGCGGATATGTCCCATCACCGGAGCATCAGCGCCACCAGCACCATCGCCGCCGCCTATAAATAGGCCGCTAGAAAATCCGACCAGGACCATCACCTCCACCCAGCTCCTCTCTGGTTCCTCTAGCCGAGCAATTCCAATTAGCTCCTCGAGCCGCGGCCACCTCCTTCTCCGCGGCCATTACAGCGCCACCCCTAGCTCCCCTTTCCCCTCTCTGGTCCGCATCAACCCAAGCCTTCCAGGCCTCCAGAACCGAAGGAAACCGAGCCCGGAGCTCCGCCTCCTCTCCTTGAGTCTTCCCTCCCCTCGGTTCTACAACCGCCTCCGACAGCTTTCCCGTCGAGCCCCGCCGCCCCTTTGGTCTCCCCTGCTGAAGCCGAGGCGCCGCTGGACCCCAACTCCAGTGCGCCGCCACCCCTTCGCCACTCCGCCGCAGCAGAGCCGTTGGCGAGGGTAAGCCGCCGCCGGACCCCATCTCCAGTGCGCCGCCGCCCCCTTCCTCTTTTCCATCCTCTGTTTCTCTTTTAGTTCTTGAGATCTGTGGTCCGCATGCTCTGTTTTCTAGCTCCTTAGCACACTGGTTCAACCCATTTCTGCTAGTACTAATCCACACCGGCAGCCTCAACCTTTTTCTTTCTCTATTTCTTTTTTTTTCTTTTTTTCCAGCTTGCCGACCGCTGTAGAGTTCAACGAGTGGCCGGCCGGTTAAACTCTTTTAATACCCCATCTTAATTCCTAATAGTCCTTTAATGCACTAGAGTATTTCCTATTTACACATTAGGACTGCTGAGTAGGTTAATCAAGGCATAACCGCCGGTCGGAATTAGCAATAAGGTCACTGATTTAATTCGTGTTAGTTACTAACCCTAACCCAGCTGGTTAATGCCCTAATAGCCGACTGTTAGCACCCCATTTCTCTTAGTTATGGAAACCCTAGAAAAATTCCAAGCACCAGCTCTAATCCTTCACCGAGACACAAATTGTTTAATATAATTGTTAGGGAGTAGAATAGGGTTAGTCAGCTAGGTCTTTAATCTCGTATATGCAAAGTATACGCATGCAGAAAACCTTGGAACACCCCTAGTGGCCGACCCCTTACTCCGAGTATGTTCGGACATCCTAGGTTTAGTTCTAGTCGTTTGATTCAGATGCATTTCTAGGATGTAAAACGCTTGCATATAAAGGATAGGGACTAGAATTAAAAGTTAGCAGCCAATTCCACATATACAGCAGGTATCTAGTTCAAAGTATTTTGAAACTAAACAATAGGAATAGAGTTTAGGTTTCATTCCTATTTAGAATCGCATGTACGTTATATATATTCACATAATGTCCAAATAGTCAAGATAAATATCCCATCTTTTGTGTCATAGTTTCAAAGTTGGAATTAGTTTCAGAGCTCTATCCGTGGGATTTAAGTTGGAGCATTATCTGATCTTTCCCAAAAGCCCGCACATACGATGCATGCGTGACCTCCAGAATAATCAAAGTGATTATTCCACCAATAAACCAAATACCACCAACAACCATGAATCCATAAGAGCAGTAGTTTGAGCACGTAAACCTAATAACACAAGTTCCTACCCAGCTAAAAACGTCATTTCACGTGACCCCTTTTGCATGTTTTTGGATTTTATTTGGAGTTCTGTCGCTTACTTCTTATTCGCCGATCTCTTTCGACGCGTAGTTAACGGAGTGCCGTACGTACCGCGAGAGGACCCGACGACACCTTCACACCAAGAACAGGAACAGGACCCGGAGCTGCCAGGCAAGCTTTCCCTCCTTGAACATGTCGAATCCCATATTTACTACGTTTAATTATTTTGTTTACTAAATCTTGCATGCTATTTTAGTATTACCGATATTTTATGCTAGTGTAGATATACCGAGTAGATGCATATACCCTAGGTCTGGAACCCGTTCCTTTGTAGCCCTAGGACTAATTAGTCGGTCACGATCGACCGGCAAGGTAGTAGGAATATAAGCAGTAGCTGTGCTTAGACCTGCTCTAGTAAAACAAGTTTTACAAAGTACGGGAGGGGTATGGGATCATAAACAAGCCGAGGAAATCTTTTAAAAGAAATGTTTGTGAAAACCCCGCATGAAATGATGGAGGATTTTGGATTCGAGCGGGAATGCTAAGGGTGTTATGAGGATGTAGAGTAGCCGGATGCTGCTTGCGGAAGGAATGGTCGGGTAGCCGGTTGCTACCCGTGGTGTTGGTTGGTTATGGAGTCCCGCTCGAATCGATTAAGGACCGAACCTAAGTGCCGCTGAATCAGTTTCCCCACCGTACGTCCACATGTCCTTTATGGGAAGGACTGGACCTGGTACCTCGTCTAATACCGGAGCCCGGAATCGTGGGAAGTTAGGTTGAAGTGCTAGTGGATCCGTAGAATCCCTAGAGGATCTCCACGGAACTGAGTAGGGGAAAAACTCTTCATGGGTCTCACCGTATTGTGAGGGTAAAGCTCAGTAGAGTCCTATAAGGTACGTGGAACATGGTCCGACACAAAGGGGGAGAGTCCCATCTCTGTCATTTGAGATGAAGAGGGTCGGGTGGTCCTCCTAGCGAGTCCGGCTCTGGTATGAACACGGGAGAAGGGTCTCGTTGTACAAACCCTGGACACATGCGACCGGTAGCATGCCCAGGGGGAACTACATCTTGTGGGTAAAGCCGTACAACCTCTGCAGAGTGTTAAAATCCATTCGAATAGCCGCGTCCTCGGTCATGGACATGAACTGGTAAGGCCACACACTGGTTAGAATATGTTTTGGTTGTGAAAGCTGGGAGAGGGGATTAAGGACGTGGGCATGATGTGCCCACAGGGAGCAATTTACGCTACCCGAATTGGTAGCTAGGAATTGCTAAAGGAAAGGCTAGCTACACTGCCGGGGTGGTGTGAGCGGAAGCCGAAAGGGTAAGCGGTGATGAGCGCGGCTATCCCGCGGAGGAAATAAAGGAGAGGTAGCAAGGGCTACCACGGAGGACGATGTGATACGTTGGGATCGTTGTTTACAAAGTTCGCTTTTGATCTATTATTGTTATTTACAATAAAGACTTACATTTCCGCACAACATGAAACCTAGGTTAGAGCTCTCCTTTGAGATATCCCTTTGCATGAACTATGCCGTATTATTTCCCCGAGGGAAAAGCTTGCGAGTACATTCAATGTACTCACCTGGCTTGTTGATTTGGCCAGATGAAGAAGAAGAGTGGTGCTCTAAGGACGAGGTCAGCGACCACGAGGGCTAGGGCGTTCTCCCCAGTCAGTTGCCTGTGGATGGGCATATTGATGGGTCAATAATCGCGCTTTGTTATTTTCCGCTGCTACTTTCTATTCGGCCGATCGGCCCTGTTGTTGGATAAAGACCATTATGGCCTATTTATGTAAGATATTCGGTATTGTATGAGGATGTTATCAAGTTCTTGTGTGTACCGACTACTGATCCAGGGATCGGTACAGTTAACACGGGAGACGTATCCGGCCCTAAAACCGGGTACGCCACAAGTTTCCGGCCTTAAAACCGGGGGCGCCACACACCGCTTGACCTCCTCCATCAGCGTTGTCCTGCAGAAGTAGCAATAAAACGAGTGAACCGTTCCATATACATCTGAAGTACTCGGGAAGGCCGAGTGTAACTTGCTTATGCATGTTTTAGTCTACTTGTTCTGTGTTTGAAAGAAGGTACCTGTTGACGTACAACGAGATCGTCGATGTAGGCCTCGATGTTGCGACCTATCTGAGATTGTAATGTAATGCGCATGGCACGCTGGTACGTAGGCCCAGCGTTTTTTAACCCAAAAGGCATGCGAACATAGCAATAAGTCCCCACAGGGGTTGTAAATGAAGTTTTTTCCACATCCTTTACCGACATACTAATCTGATGATAGCCAGAGTATGCATCTAGAAAGCACAAAAGGTCGCATCCAGCAGTGGAGTCGACTATTTGATCAATGCGGGGTAAAGGGAAAGGATCTTTTGGACATGCCTTGTTGAGGTCAGTGTAGTCCACGCACATCCTCAGCTTGCCGTTGGCTTTCGGCACGACGACGGGGTTGGCGAGCCAATCCGGGTGGAGGACTTCACGGATGAAGCCGGCGGCAAGGAGCTTGCCGACTTCCGCCCGGATGAACTCTTGTCTTTCTGGTGCTTGACGGCGCACCTTCTGCCGAACGGGCCGTGCGTCGGGACGCACGGCGAGGCGGTGCTCGATCACCTCCCTAGGGACCCCGGGCATGTCCGACGGTTGCCAAGCAAACACGTCAGCATTCGCCCGGAGGAAGGCGATGAGCGCGCTTTCCTATTTGGCGGCCAGGCGGCCGCCGATCTTGACGGTCCTGGACGCGTCTTCACCCAGGACCACCTCCTTGATGGGGACGGAGTCGTCTGCGGCGATCTTGAGCTTGGTCGGGGGCGGACCCGAGCACTCGGGGCGCTCACCGATATCCTCGGCCGCGGCGAAGGCGGCCGAGAACAGCTGCTCGGCGCAGAGGACGGAGCCCTGGAGGTCGGCCGGCACGGTGATCGTGCCGTTGGGCCCAGGCATCTTGATGGTGAGGTAGGCGTAGTGGGACGCTACCATGAACTTGGCAAGGGCCGGGCGGCCGAGGATGCCGTTGTACGGGAGGTCGAATTCGGCGACGTCGAAGACGACGCTCTCCGTCCGGAAGTTGTCCTTGGTCCCGAACGTGACCATCAGGGACACCTGCCCGAGGGGCATGGTGAGGCCTGGGGTGACGCCAAAGAAAGGCATCGTTGGCCTCAGCTGCCCGGATGGTACCTGCATTTTGCTAAACACCTCGGGGGACAGGAGGTTAAGTCCTGCGCCCCCGTCGATCAGCATGCGGGTTACCTTGATGTTGCACACTGTCGGGGAGACCACCAGAGGGAGGCGGCCTACACCCGACGTGTTCTCGGGGTGGTCGGAGCGGTCGAAGGTGATCGGGGTGCCCGACCACTTGAGCGGTCGGGTCGAGCCGGTGCTCGGGGTCGCCGAGCACACTTCGCGCGCCATCACTTTAAACTGGCGACGCGAAGCGGGCGTAGAGGCGCCCCCGTTGATGCACGCCACGGCCTCTGGCTCCTGGAACCCGAGATCTCCTCCTTGTTCCTCCCCACCGCGCGTGTCGTCGCCGCTTTCGCGGCGCTCCTCGCGCTCCTTCTTGTTCCTCTCGGCGAGGAACTTCACCGTCCGGCACTCAGCGAGGCTGTGCCGGTTGGTCTGGTGTATCTCGCACCACCTGCCGGAGCCCTGCTCGGGGGCCCTGGGTGGCTTTTTTGCCGCCGCCGCCTGGACCGGCGCGCGGTGGCTTCCGCGCCTTGGGGTCCGCTGCCGCGACGGGCTCGGACTTGCGCTTCTTGTTCTTCTTCTCCCGCCCCCCGGGGGGACGGGAGGAACCTGCGCCGTCGACCGTTGGTTGGTCGGGGCGCGGACTGTGCCACGCGCGAGCCTCAGCCGCCTTGGCGCACTTGTCCGCGACTGCGAACAGATCCGCCGTGGACTGGATGTCGCGCGTGCCCAGCTTCTCAAGCATCTTTTCGTCGCGGACACCTTGCCTGAAGGCGACGATAACTGCTTGAGGGGATATCTTAGGGATGGTGTTGCGAACCTGGCTGAAACGCTGGATGAAGTGCCGCAACGTCTCCCCTTGCTGCTGCTTGATGGCGTGGAGATCGCTCTCCATGCCGGGGCGTTCGAAAGTGCCCTGGAAGTTGGCCACGAACTGGTGGCAAAGGTCTTCCCACGAGCGAATTGAGCTCGGGGGAAGGTTCATGAGCCATGAACGGGCAGAGCCCTTCAGGCCCATGGGGAACCAGTTGGCCATCACCTTTTCGGCCCCTCCAGCCGCTTGCACCGCGGTGGTGTAGATCTGGAGGAACTCTTCCGGGTGGAAAGAGCCATCGTACTTTTGCGGCAGGTCAGGCCGGAATTTCTCCGGCCAGCTGACGCGGCGAAGGTCAGGAGTAAAAGCCTGACAGCCCGCTCCGTAAAGCGGGGTGCCGACCCTCCCGACCGGCGGCGCGCGGACGCGCACCGGAGAGCACGTACGACTGGCAGCGGGGCCGGAGGATGACTGGCCCTCGACAGCCCTTGCCTCACGTCGCCTCTCCCGTTGGCGCTCGATGGTGACGCGCGCATCTTGACCTTCTTGCCGCTGGTTGATGCGGTGGCGAAGGTCTAGGCCGCCCCCTAGAATAGGAGAGGCGACCGAATGGTGGGACCCGCCGCGGGGCTCCGTCGCTTCACCACGTCGAGGACGTGGCGGTAATGACGGAGGCGCCGCTGAGGGGCCATCTTGGGGGTCGCCATGCCTCGAAGAGGTATGGGAACTCCTGGCCGCCGCCTGGCGGCGAGCGGTGTCGACCAGGTTGGCTACCTCCTGGAGCCAAGGGCCCACCGGAGATATGCCTTCCACCTGGATAGGAGGATGCCGGAGAAGAAGCTGCGCGGCATGCAGCGCACCTGCTTCGCCCGGCTCGTCGAAATCCAGCCGGCGCCGAACCGGCTGGGGGATCTCGACGAAGGCTGCATCGGCATGCGATCCGCCTTCGCCCGCTGGGTGCCGCAACATTGACAACGCAGCGGCTGCCGCTGCGGTGCCGCTGGGCATGGCACGACGACCCCTCCTCTCGAGAGGACGCCGAACGTGTTGAAGCGGATGGCTGCAGTCGTCCCCCACGCTGGGAAGATGACTGCTGGCCTGCCATGAGCGGCGTAGTTTCGAGAACTTGGCCTCCCCTACCTGGCGCGCCAGATGTCGACGTACAAACGCCGGTATCGGTGGTCCGGAAGGACCCCCTTTGGGATTCGGCCGGGGAGGCGCAGATCTACGGAGCTACGCCGGAGCTAGAGCTTGGCAGGATAGGAAAATAGGAAAGACACGGTGATTTACCCAGGTTCAGGCCACCTTCTAGGTGTAAAACCCTACGTCCTGCTTTGAGTGTATTTGAGAATATGTGGAGAGATTACAGTGAACTAGCAGCACAGGTGCTCCAGTTCTTCTTCCTCTAGGGTTTGTATGTCTAAGGTTGCGTTGCCTAAGAAAAGATCTCAGGGTTCGATCCCTTTGCATGGCCGCGGTTCTCCCCTTATATATCCGGGGGTCACCACAGTGGCCGAAAGGTAAATATCTTCCCATGAAGCTTGTCGCGGAAGAAACGGGCATGGGCAAGCCACGCCGGTGGTTGAGATTCGCTGTAGCGGAACAGTGCCGGTCACGCCTTGGTTGGAAACCGGACTCATCATGATGAGGCCGTGTCAGGAGGTGAAGACTTGACGTCTCCTGACATGGGCTATGCTGCAACTACCCGGGCCCCACGGACCAGGTGCAGAGGGCATGCGTATGGGCGCGCGGAGGCGCGCCCTCAAAGTCAAAAAGGGTGTCAGACCTCTCCCATCCCCTCCAAGACTGATAGCTGACAGGGCTTATCACTTGGGGGGAATGAGAAAACGGTCAGGACACCGCCATCTTGTCCGCATCAGCGGACTTGGGGACGGGACAGTTTAGTGCACGACACGCGCATTAAATGCGCCCGTCGGACATGCGGGCGAGGAGGGGCCCGCAAGGGGTGCTCGGGGCTCCCGGGGATCAGGCCCCCGAGCACGCACCCACTAGGCGCCCACTCCGGGCGACTGCGCTGAGAGGTAGCACTGAGCTCGTGGCCCCCGAGCACCGCTCGGGTGCCGATTAGCCGCACTTGCTGGGTGCTCGGGAAACACCCTTAAGGGACGATTCGGGGACCCCCCTTGGCGGGCCGAGTGGATACCGTGCTCGGGATCCTCTTGGAGGGCCGAGCAGATACAGCGCTCGGGGGTCAGACCCCGAGCACCACTTCCCGACTCCCACGTCCTTGGCGACGTGGCGTCGTGTTTAGCCTTTGCCCGCGGCAGCGGGGGCCAAGCCATTCTGGGTGCTCGGGGAGCACCCTTGAGGAACGACTCGGGCCCCACTGGCAGGCCGAACGGCTACAGTGCTCGGGGGAGCCCCCGAGCATCTCTTCTTGACCCCCACGTCCTTGGCGACGTGGCATGGAGTTGGGCCTTTGAGTTGGGCCCTTCGTTAGCGATTTAGGGGACCCTGGTTCCCGTATCGCTGACAGTACCAAAATCATCATTAACTTTGGTGGCAATGCTAGCCTCCTTAACAAAATTCTAAATCCCAGTGCGCCACAAGAGAGATAACCCTTTCATGCGTAACACCTATTATAAAAAATTCTAGTTTACTTTATCATAGATCTTCTTAAAATCAATTTTTTTTAATGTAGGCAAAAAATTTGTCTTTTCATTAATTAAGAAGACTGCTTTATACATAACCGGCCATACAGACCAAAACAAAGCCTACTCTCGCAGCAAAAGGGTACCCAAGTGTTTCGCCCCTGCTATCACCCAATTATGTGCTTCTGTTCTTATCCGGGCAAAGATGGTCGATGGTAAGGTTGATTTTTGCCCAAAGACCCTCGCATTCCGCTCGTTCCAAATTTCCCCCGCGACGAGCATGATTAGAGATGCCATTGCCTTGCGACTCCCGCCGCGGTCATGCACCGTGTTGATCCACCATTGCTTCACCATATCTGCACTTTGCCATAAGTTCAAGTGAAGATGTGTAGCCCCAATCCAGTCTCAAACCATGTTCCAAATGCGGATGGAATACTAGCATTTGAAAAGAAAGTGAGCCGCCGTCTCAAGAAGCTGCCTGCATAGGGGGCAAAGCCCGCAGTTGAACCATCCACGACGTTCCAACCGGTCATTGATCCACACTCTGTTGTTGATGATAAGCCAAATGAATAATTTGCATTTTGGCGGCGCCCAAACTTTCTAGATAGTGTTTTGTATTCGCGTGGTGGTGGCTCCTAGAAATTGCGTCTCGTAGACTGGCACCGTGGAATTATTTTAAAGATCATCCTCCTCGAGTTTATCCTTATGAAGAGAGTGGACAGCCTCCTGGAAGAAGGATCAGTTCGCCCTGGACACCACAACGTCAAGTTGCTTACTTCTGTAACTTGACTAGTCTTCTGAAAACGAAATTACTTGGTAACCAACCTAGCATTATCACAGTTCCCAATCCCGGCCAGGAAAGCATATGCCAGTCGAGGAAACACATGCCGCGTTGTACTCGTTCTGGTCAGACCTCTAGACAGCGAAGGAACTGTGCCAGTAGTTTTCATTTCGTGGCGTCCAAACACTTCAGCACAAAGATATGCATCCGCCATTTTATAGTTCAGAGAAATCGGTGTTCGTCATGCCGTATCCGCCAGAGACAAAAAAGTGTGACTAGCTTGTTCCGAACTCGACAGAAAGAGTGACAACGAAACAAGAAAAAAAGAAAGAAATACCGATAACATCAGGACACAGTCGTAAAGGCCATCTCCTTCATTTGGTAGTCTACCTGAAAGCGGGAGATATTACCCAGCTCGTGCTAATCGACGGCTTTTCTTGCCCTTTCTTAGCCGGCTAAAGAGCTAATCCTATCAAAGCTCACCTAACACGTGCAACATTTTTCTCTGCTGCTTGCAACTTCTCGTTTATCCATTGCATCCAGGTTCAAACTTGAAAACCCCAGCATGATTTTGTATGGAGAAAGGAAAAAAAAACACGAGGACGGAGACCTCAAAGAAAGAAAGCACGTAGGCTAAAGACAGAGAATGTACAGTCGTCCACGACAAGGAAAATGGAGAGCAAAGACAAGCATGTCTAGCTGTGCAGAGGAAGCCGACAAGACAAGTGGTGAAAGGAATCATCAATCACAGATCAGATCACTGTCACGCGATTAAATACTGTAGATATTGTCAGCTTTTATCTAGGAGTAACCTATCTATCCTTACGATCTACCCCATCGTCCTTGGTACTGCTGCTCCCGTCCAATCTCTGAATTCTCGACCTGGGAAAAGATTGCATTTTGTTATATGAAACCAAGATTTCGTTTTCGTGGATCCATGCGAGACGGGTGTTTTTAAACTCCTCAGATGATTCGTGTGGCTTCGGATGATACAGCCACGAGTTGCGGTGAAATTTGTGATGTTGCCCGTTTGTTATTGTGTGGCCAGACCAGCACTGTGGACAGAGATTGGATTGGAAAGCGGGGGATGATGGGTTTCGGCGGCCCTTTCGCTGGAAGATAGGAGACGTCGGATCGGATCTCCTTTCTTCAGTTTCTTTTCCGTTTTTGAGGACACCAGAACGGTGCCGCGTCATGAGTCCAAGCATTGTGATTTGTGAAGGCTTGGACTCGTAGTCTATTACTGCACTGATGCCCATGTTTTGACTTTCACTAAACGACAGCCAAGGTGACTAGATTTTCTATCTGCCCCGGTCTATCTGGAACAGATGAATTTCGGAGAAATTTTTTACGGATTCAATCGTATTTGAATCATATGCTTGCATAAAAGGAATTCTGCTACAAAAGATTCTTTTAAACAGGTTTTGGAAGAAAGCAGAATGAGCTCTGAGCTCATACAAAATCAAAGTTCTAATGTCTCTTCTCTCGTTCTCTCTCCAAGTGACACAAAATCTCCTGCATTTTCTTTATTCAGCATATATGCGCCCTTTTGGTTAATTTTTGTTGGACTAAAAAAGCTATGACATTCTCAATTTGTGTTCTATTTATTTCTACATTCGTAAGAGGCTCTATACCACAACAATAGAGACGTGGAGCACTAGTGTACTTTATAAAACTCCAACTGTTCCTTTGTTGAGGTATTTGACTCCAACCATAATTCCTCCTGAAATGCACACGTTGAAAGATTGTCGGAGCTAGCGCAAACAGAGGAGTTACAATTTTCTTTCTTTCTTTTTAAAGGAGCTACCGCAGGCGAGGAGGCTTCAAAATTACACCTATGATAATAAAAAAAACTCGATGAAAATCGTTTGCAAATGCAGTACAAAATGAAACTGAAATGAAGCTCACAGAAAAGCAAAGGAATCAGGTTCCACGATGCCATCCTCGAAGCTTCAAAGCCTACCACGCCGAGTCAGCCACAACGTGGCCCCAGATTCCCTCTCCGACAGGTGGGCCTGACCTGTCCTCCTCCGGAAACAGTAGGAACCTCACAGAAGCCCTGCAACCCTCCCAGATCTCCCTGCACCCGGTCCACCGTAGCCCACGGCATCACAGCCGCGAATCTCACGCGCCGCAGCTGAGCTGTCGACCTAGCACGCTGTGGAAACCGTAGCGAAGCCTCACAAGCCCCGAGGGAGGTCTCCCTGAACCCGGCTCACCGTAGACGGGCGCTCACAGCCGCGAATCCAGAAAAGGGTGGGCTCCACCGCGCGTCCACCGGTGCACGGCCTCCGTGTGGGCCGGGTCCTTCCTTGGCGGTCACCGAAACCCGGATCCGCTAAGGGACGCTATAAATACCGTGCCAAATCGAGGGTTCCCTCCTCAGCCGCACGCTACCTGTTGCCTAAGAATTCCTACCTGCATCCCCGTCCTCTCGCCGCCGCCCTCTTGTTGAGAAAGAGATACATAAAAGTTTCGGCTCGAGATCTGTGTGGAGAGAGGGGGTTGGGTTCAAAGGGGGAGTTCGTGAGATCGGAATCGTATCAAGCGGGCGCGCTCGGGATTTGGGGGGTTCCATACATAGCTTCGTGGAATTTGTAAGTTTCTTCGGTGAATTATTTACTTTTCTCCTGCCGTAGCATGTAGGTCTGTGGATCTCTAGGCCATGTTGTTATGTGCGGTAGCTGTGTGCTCTTAATTTTGTCAATTATGTCCGGTTGGTTATATAGGAAAATTAGTCATTTGAGTAGTTCACCTCTGGATCTTGCGTGCACGGGTTGTTCGTGGTTACTAGATTATTCGCTGCAAACTGTATTTACTCATACTTTATCATAGATGGGAAATATGAATTTAGCTGGGAACACATACTTTATCAAGGGTGGATATCGCGGCTTGTTGAAATTGAATGAGTTTGGTCTGCCCCCATTTAGTCGTCTATTTTTAATTTAGATGCTTTTGGCATATTTGTTTACTTGGAATTGGTCAATATGATTCTGTACTCGTTCTATACTGGTTGCTACTTGCAATCTCATAAATTTGTGGTTGCATAAATAATCCATGTTATTGTCTAGTCCAGCTTTTATGTTCTACAAAAAACACAACATACGTAAGCGTTTCTTCACTTTAAAGTATGAACCATGAAAGTTTGCTATAATCTGTTGTGTAACTAATTTCTCATTCTGCAGTAACTTAACAGAAAGAACACTTCCGCATTTCTTCACTTTGAACCATGGAAGTTTGTTAAAATCTGTTGTGTAACTCCTCGTTTCTCCTTGTGCAGTAAGTTGATGTACTAATGGAGTCAAAGGGTGGCAAAAAGTCTAGCAGTAGTAGTTCCCTGATGTATGAAGCTCCCTCGGCTACAGCATTGAGGACGTTCGACCAGCTGGAGGCGCCAAGAAGTTTTCTGCTGCATACTCAAACGTAAGGATCACAAACAGAGGTTTACTTCCATTCGACCACTGTATCTGTGCTGCTAATCATGTCAATTGTTTCTTCTCTTGCAGTGCGCGAAGAAGCCATCCTGATATCGCTTTCGGCTTCCCGTTCCCGTAGTTTAGGATTTCTCTGCAATTTTATTCTGACGCTTTTCTTCCACCAATCTCTCTGGCTAGCTGCTTCCTGATAATCGACCAGTTCCCTAGTCTTGCTCCCTGCATTCCTCTCTGCTCCTTCTCCAGCACTGTTTTCTGACTCATCTGCTCCAATGGCTGTCCTTTCTGTTGTTGACCCTCCCCCGTCTCAGCGATCGGGTTTGAGGGCTACGAGAAGCGCCTTGAGATCACCTTCTCCGAGGCTTCTGTCTTTGCTGACCCTCATGGTCGTGGCTTGCGCGCCCTCTCCAGGGCCCAGATTGATTCTGTTCTGGATCTTGCACGGTGCACCATTGTGTCTGAGCTCTCCAACAAGGACTTCGACTCTTATGTGCTTTCTGAGTCGAGCCTGTTTATCTACTCTCAGAAGATTGTGATCAAGACCTGTGGGACCACTATGCTCCTGCTCACCATTCCAAGGATTCTTGAGCTTGCTGAAGAGCTGTCTATGCCGCTTGCTGCTGTGAAGTACTCTCGTGGGATGTTCATCTTCCCTGGCGCACAGCCTGCTCCCCACAGGAGCTTCTCTGAGGAGGTTGCTGTCCTTAACAGCTACTTTGGCGGCCTCAAATCCGGTGGCAATGCTTATGTGATTGGAGATCCAGCAAAGCCTGGCCAGAAATGGCACATCTATTATGCCACTGAGCGCCCGGAGCAACCTATGGTTAATCTAGAGATGTGCATGACTGGGCTTGACAAGAAGAAAGCTTCAGTCTTCTTCAAGACTTCTGCTGACGGCCACACTTCATGCGCTAAGGAGATGACAAAGCTCTCGGGTATCTCTGACATTATCCCGGAGATGGAGGTCTGCGACTTTGACTTTGAGCCATGCGGCTACTCCATGAACGCTATCCATGGATCTGCTTTCTCTACCATCCATGTGACCCCTGAGGACGGCTTCAGCTATGCCAGCTACGAAGTCATGGGTTTTGACGCTTCTGCTCTCGCTTACGGTGACCTCGTCAAGAGGGTCCTCAGGTGCTTTGGCCCTTCAGAGTTCTCTGTTGCTGTTACCATCTTTGGTGGACAGGGCCATGCTGCAACCTGGGGTAAGAAGCTTGACGCCGAGGCTTATGACTGCAACAACATGGTAGAGCAGGAGCTCCCGTGCGGTGGCCTCCTCATCTACCAGAGCTTTGCTGCGAACGACGACATTCCTGTGTCTGCCGGGTCGCCCAGATCTGTCTTCCATTGCTTCGAGCGCGAGAATGTGGAGAACCCTGCTCTTGTGAAGGACGGCAAGCTGGCTAATCTTCTCTCATGGGGAGAGGATGCTCTGGAGGAGAAGGACGGGTTGCTGTACGAGTAAGATGACGGGCTTCTGGTGAAAGATTTGCTGTCGCGGTAATTTGTTCTGATTTGTCGTGGTGGTTGTTTTGGTTATTCTGTGAAGCAGCCAGCCAGGCTATTGTTACTCTGAATAAACTATAAAGCTCTAGGTGGTCAGCTGCGTCTACCACAGTGAGCATATGTATGGAGAAAAGTCGTCAAAACTTATGAATAAGCAAAATAATTTAAAGGCAAATTTCTTTGTCTATATTACCGATTTCTGCTGTGACCTCTTACTGCTTTTGGACAAAGAGATGGAAGGTTATTCGTGCAAATACAAAGTTTTTATCCATTCGTCTTGGCCATGTTTAAGGAGTACTTGTCTATTTAATTAGTAAGGAATGCGTAATCTGATGTGTGTGGCAATCGATCATTTGGTTGGACAGGGATGTATGGAGACTGGAGAGACGTGTTCGATTCTCCACGCCTATCTTCTGATGCACATGCACCTTCAGTAATTCGAGTTGGCAGCTCGGCCTCGTGGGTTCGATGTGGCAATAAATCTTAGTGCCCTGTTTTCTGTGGCGTTAGTGTCCAAATTACTGCTAATTGTGCACGTTGTTGGATACTTGATGCACGACAGCACAAGATGCACCACATTGATATTTCATCCGTTATGTGATCCATGTGTTAATCGATCGGTGCTGTTCTTAATAGATTTGGATGAGGAGACGACCTCGATTCTTCATGCTTATCTTCTGAAGATCCGATGCCTGTGCACCTGCTTCAATAATTCAAGGTGGCGGCTCGGTGCTTTAATAATTCAGGGTGGCGGTTGGGCCTCCTGAGTTGGATGGAAGAAGCAAACGGGCGCACCCTATTCCCAATTTCCCGTGCACATAACTTGTTTCCTTCGAAAACAGAGGTGGCTGCGTATCTAATCTTTCCATCAGAAAGAAGAGGCTGCTAATTGTGCACGGAGTTGGATACTTGCAGATGCAGGAGAGCCGATATGTGCGAGAGTGACAACTCGCAGAACGATTCTCGGATGGGGCGCATCTCACCTCGATCTCGTCGTGGCCAAGCAAGCGAGGGGTCGTCGCGCGATGTCGTGCACAAACGCCTTGACAACTACACTTAGGCCGCCGATCAAAAGCTAGTTTGTTGTTTTGGTAGCAGCCATCCTTTTTTCTTCGGTCGCGGTGCAAAGCCTCTTCATCGTCGCACGAGAAGCATCTCTCCCTCGCAAACGAAAGCACGTATGCGCTGGTTTTGTTTCTGCCGTCTTACTCTCTGGTCGCGACACGCGGCCCCTTTGCTTTGTGGCTGGAATTGGGAAATTGACAGGTGATCTCGTCATGTATCACCAAAAATTATTTGATGCTTTACTTGGGTGCCATGATATGCTTCCTCTAGAAGAGAGCCCGGGCCGCACACCTCTGGGGAATATGTCCTGGGCGCGTCGCCACGCCGGCCGTCCATATCTCCTCCCAACCGCAGAGATATTCCGGTTTCCAACCGTATCAATTCCAAGCAAGCATTGACGAATGCTAGAAATTATTCTGAAAATCTGAAGATCTGTTAAGAAAAAGCTTTGCTCCTGGCGCCGGCCACCCCGTTGCCAAAAGCCGAGCGCATCTCTCCCATCCGACGCCTAGCATTCTGTCGTGGTGCTGGACGCGGGCAGATGCGATGAACTCTGATCTCCCGCACGTTGGATGAGCTTGCGTGCTGGAATCGGGGAGGGGAACGAACGAATGCGTGGTGTGGTTCGTACCATCTGCTGATTGTTCGGCCATGTTTGACGTTACTGCCGCGTGTCCATGAGACCGATTGTCACGACCGTGACGGTCCAGAAGCAGGCGAGCGTTGTGGAAGCATCAGGGCTGCGTCCCGAGTTGGGCCCGAAGGCCTTGTAATGTTAAAATGTGCTTGTTAGCCCGTGTGCCTCAACTAAGGAGATGATCCGTGGCGAGACGTCACGATATAAGACACAAGAGTAGGAATCGTGACGGCGTGAACTGTAGGGAGAACATTTGCCTTCCCTATAAGTTTCAAGTCTGAACACACACACAAAATCCGTGTCTGATCCTTGCCTCTAACCACAATTTCCCTACCCGAATCCGCTTCTCCTCTGTTCTCAGGATATGATCGTGACAACCGATGCGTATGAGATTGTCCGGCAAGTGGCCATGAGGAAGATGGCTAGCGCCTGTCCGCCCAGGACCTGCCCCCAAGTTGCGTTCGGTGAGTCAAATCAGTGAATGGAATCTTCGTCTGCGCTAGCTGCTGGAATATGAGAATTTTCAAACATAGAAACAGTAAAGTCAGGATAGCGGTGTCATATACCTTGTGAACCAAAAGCACATGTAAACTTCAAAAGTGTCATTTGACTGTCACACAGAAAAACGCAGGAGCTGTGGACCACAAAGAGAAGAAATTATATTTGTTTTCCTCTATAGGTTGGACTAGCTCATATTCCTTATGAACTATTCATTTGTCTAATGGCATCACATAACTTTTTTCTCTATAGATTTAATCTCTACGTTTTACCTTGGTTCCGAAAGAGGAGTATTGCACCGAGTTACACCCACTTCTGCGGTTCTTCCAGTCGCAAAATATCTCTCACCGAAACCAAGGATTTCTTAGCAGTCATATCGACTTTATTAATTAAATAAAGACACATCAAGACTCCTAATAAAAATAGAAGTTATAGTTTCTCTCTTTGCATCTCAATATTCCTCCTAATCTCTGGTGAAGAAATTATAGAACGTTAAACCTGTACAAGCTAGACTAATCTTAAGGGTTTTGAAGAGTTGCATGAGCCGCCCACCTCAATAAGTGGAAATCTAAGACCATTAAATGCACTACGACCGAGGACACATCTCTTGCAAAGTAGGATATTGAACAGCTGTTTCATCGCCCTATCCCAAGTACAAGACCAAGAACATGAAAAGATAAAACGAGAAAGTCACAAATCAGAACAAACTCAGCATCACCGTTGCCACCACCACCATCAAGTTAGGCCAAAGTGTCGCAGTTTACCGGATCGAAAACCGTCGATATGTGTGACCAGAACACCACTGGTTTTTTTAATGTCGGCTATGATGAACACGCCAGAAAGAAGATAGAGTTAGAAGATCTTTATTTTATAAGATGTCATCTCTATCATCAAGTTGTTACTGTCAAAGACATACAAATTTATCGTAGAAGAGATCACATCTTTTCGTTAAATGTTGATCCGAGATTTTCCGTCTTCTGACACCGAATTAGCCGTTGGAGACAAGAGAAACCTGCTGAAACAGCAGCGGAAAAACAGGAAACGATGGTGTCCTCTCTCTCTGACGGCCAGGTGTTCTCAGGATCGGCTCTACCAATTCCCGAAACCAAGGTAGGCAAGGTGGATTCTTCCTCTTCGAGCCGTCTTGCGTCGTGAGCGAGAGCAAAGTAGTACCAAACGTCTCACCCATGGCCCGTGTAGCTGCATGCTGTAGCATTCCAGAACAGAGCACCAAAAGTGTTTAATTTGAGCCGTGCAGAGATACGCGCAGCTATGCGCACGCTAGTGTTAGATATCGAAATTTCATGTGAGAAGGGGCCCGTAAAGCATGGCCTGTTAGTCAAAATGAGCACTGTGAACCCGTGATGTTCACAGGCTCGATCCCCATGTGCCGGCTGTCCGTAGACATGCGTGGTGCAGTGCTTCAGCTCGTCTCCTCCTTGAATCTTGATGTGCCCTTTATCTTGGGTCTCTCCACATGCGTACTAGTTCTACCAAATGGTGATTTTCGCTGAGATAATAAATGGTTTTTTGCTTTCTTAGAAAATATTCGATGTTCTGCACAAAACATGTCCCTGCAATTTCGTACTTGAAAGGAACAAACTACATAAGCACGTTTTGCTACTAGTACTGCTATGCATTGAGTGACCTACACACCAGCTGAGTTCAGACATTCGAATCCAGTATCATTTCACTGTGCTTAATTTGGCTGCAGATAAAACGCATGCCGCCCTCTACAAGAGCGAGCTTAGTCCCCTTTTCCCTCCGTTTCACTAAACGATGCAGCCTACGCAAGAACACCTCATCGACGCATTGGCCAATATCATCACTCATCAGCTACAGCAAGAACAAACGAATCAACCTCATTCTCAGCCCGCTAATAACTCGATCGCTATGTATGTGTTACAACACCCTGCCCCTGCCCACGGTCGATCTACTTGATCAGCCGTTGACGCTGGAGCAGAGCCGCCGGATCTCGCCGTCGGCGCCGGTCTTGACGCCGAGGCTGGTGAGCCTGGCGAACGAGTCGGCCCAGCTGGCGAAGAAGCTCTCCTGGCTCTGCGCGAAGGCCGCCACCTTGGCCCGCGTTGCGGCGTTCTGCACCAGCACGGCGTCCGTGCGCAGCAGGCCCCGCCCGTCCAGCAGGTTTCCGAAGTACCGGTTGTCGAATGACGACGCCGAGCCCTCGTCGCAGTCCACCGTCGCGCTCCCTGACACGGCGCCGTTCCCCGTGGAGCACGTTCGGATCAGCTCGTTGGCGTAGTCGGTGTTCATCGAGCTGTCCACGGGCGCCATGCTCCCGTTCGCGTCAGGCCGGAAGCGCTCGCGGAACGTGCCGCAGTGCGCCGACCCGATGGTGTGGCCGCCTGCACGCGGCGTCACATGACATGGCAGTGTACTTTCTGTGAGATGAAGCTACGGTGCCCGCCTAAAAATGCAGTTTACTCGAGCAAGTGTGCGTCTGTGTACCTGATAGGGTGACGAGGTCGTCCAAGGTGAGCCCCTTGGAGGCAAAGCTCGCCGCCATCGCGTCGACGGAGAAACCTGTGTCGATGATGTTTGCTCTGACGTTGGAGGCCAGCGAGACACGGCTGTCTAGTCGTCCAAGGGAGACAGGCACCGATGGTCCTCCCGTCTGGTTTGGAACAGAAGTACAATTGAGCATCAGGCTTCTGATTAGCAAAAGCATAGAGTGAGCGTCAACTTCCAAAGCACAACTGTTCTGAAGTTTCAGAATTACAATTATGCCCATTTTCGCTTTGGCATGCTCACCATTCGGACCATCAACCATGTGCCATACAAATCATGCACATAAAAGGGCCGGGCCCCAAACATAATATGACAAAAAATGAGATCAACGGAAATAGAATTATGTTCACTTATCGGCAAGTTTGTCAACCTGCCCCAGTTTTATTTGGATCTAATCATTAGACCGAAACACTAGTTCCTGTTTTGCAAGGTTTAGTGATTGTCATACACGGGACCAGGTACACTCGATTCATCGGATGCTCAGAGATCTAATCTAATTCTTGCAGCATTTAATGTTGAGAGCTTATGATATCCAGCTCACCAAGTAATCCTGCTTAGTATCCTTTCTGTAAGCAGATTCATCTTACAAATCAAGTTAACTATTAGCACGTCTAAATATTGATTGAATCGTAGCAAGAGAAAGCACGGGGAGCAGCAAAATGCATGACATCAATGAGTTTGAGTAGAGCTAATTGCAGTGCTACTTACAAATATGACGGCATCTCTTGCAGCAAGCACTATAATGTCACTGCAAGAAACAGTTGCAGGGCACACCGCTTCGAGCAGCCTCTTGGCTTCATCAATGACATTGAATCCACCGAGTGAGAGGTTCGCGGGATCGGTCCTCTCCGTGCCGTTACCTTGTATCAGCACCGATGCGTCGCATCCCTGAGATCAAGCAATTATAATCTTGAAAAGATTTCTGTCATTGTGCATGCATGCAAGTTTTCACAAATCTGATGAACTGCAATTGCAAAAATGAAGATGTTGCAATTACACACATGCAGGCTGTTAAAGACAAAATTGCATTTTGGTGACCATAAGGCATGAAATTGGTCCGATTAACCCATAAATGTAGCAAAAGTAGCAAAATTAATCTAGATCATTCAGTTGACCAGAGGACGAACGGTTCGGATATTCAGCCAGTACCATTCCCCTGGGCCTTTAACTGCGGTTTCTTCAGGAAACCGTAGTCGCGAGAAAAGAAATTTTCAGGAAAAAAGGGGAAAGAACCATAATCATGGCAAATCGAAACAAAGTACCACATTACTTCATCATTTAGCTACCGGGGGTATCACTTAAAATACGATAAAATGACCCCAATGTCATCGTATCATGATTTGTTTTCTCTAATACCAACTTAATTTAAGCCTAGATCTAGCACATGAACATGTGAAAAATTAATTAGAATATGACCATCTAGAGTGCAGACACCCGTTCCACCATCTGTATGCATGCTCAAGAATTCCAATGCATGGCTGCAATGCCGGTAAAACACATTTTCCCAAATGCAAGTGGAGTAGCTAGCAGCTAGACATCGTTCCTTTCGTACCTCTACGAAGCAGTCATGGAAGACCATCCTGAGAAGCTTGCCGGGGATGGTGGGGTCCAAGGTGGAGGCCGACCTGACGACATCGCTCACCGCTAGCTCCACGCTCGGGCAGGAGAGGGCGTAGAAGCGAGGGGAGAGCTGAGCCGAGGAAGGTGTCGGTGGGGAAGAGTTCGCCGGAGGCTGTGGTGGAGCCGGTGCTGGTGTCGGAGGAGGAGACGGTTTCGTGGCCGGTGGTGGAGTCGGAGGTGCGGATGGTCTTGGAGCCGGTGGTGGAGTCATCGGAGGAGATGGTTTGGGAGCGGGGGACGGAGATGGCTTTAGCGCCGGCGACACCGCGGGTGGAGATGGCGGCCTCGGAGCCGGCGATGCCGCAGGTGGAGACGATGGCTTTGGCACCGGCGACGCCGCGGGTGGAGATGGCGGCTTTGGAACCGGTGACGCCGCAGGTGGAGACGATGGCTTTGGCGCCGGGGGACGCCGCGGGTCTAGATGTCTGCTTTGGAGCCGGCGACGCCGCAGGGGGAGACGATGGCCTTGGTGCCGGCACCGCCGGAGATGTCGGCTTTGGAACCGGTGGTGCCGCACGTGGAGACACTGGTTTCGGCGCCGGCGCCGCCACAGGTCGAGATGCCCGCTTTGGAGCCGGCGACTGGGAAGCCGCGACCGCCACCAACGCCGAGAAGACCAGCACCGAGCAAACGACACCCCATTGCTGCCTCCGGTCCATCACGGAAGACACACCACCGCGAGTATCATGCACTGGGTAGCTAGAAGAAAGAAAGAAACGCTCACAAGCTAGCTAACTCACTGAGACCGACGAAGTCACGAACGCGCGCGCACACACACACACGAGCTTATCACCGTGTGCAAGAAAAGTAGCTACTGCAGCAGCAGCAGCAGGAACAAGCTAGCTAGAGAGATCGATACGATACGATACGATACAATGCTGGTCCGGAGAATCTAATGCAATCTATGCAAGGGGTGTGTTTTTGTTCTGTTTTGTTTGAGGACGGGGGCGGCGATACAGCAGAGGGC
Source organism: Stipa capillata (assembly GCA_019208055.1). Lineage (NCBI taxonomy): Eukaryota > Viridiplantae > Streptophyta > Magnoliopsida > Poales > Poaceae > Stipa > Stipa capillata. The sequence continues at coordinate 660,374 of JAGXJF010000477.1, read as the reverse complement.
AGCGCGCGCATACGGCCACGTTCTGGTGCGCGCTTAGCCCGTCTCGCCGTACTAGCAATTGATTATTTTAATACTAGACTACTAATTGATCAAGCAGCTGGATGTTTTGCTCTTCGATCTCGGTCGTGATAATGAATGCTCTCACGTACGCGGCGCCGCTCGGCTGCTGCTGCGCTTCGTTTTCGTTTTTCTTTCTTACCGCGCGCACTGCGCAGGTCCACCGAGACCGTGGCTTCGTTGCTCTGCGTGGCGCTCCTCCTTGTGCTGCTCCAGGTAAAGGCACTGGCGGGCGAGGCGTTAGCATGTGGGTGGGTGTGAGCTGTGTGGGGGTAATTGGTTTGGCGTAGTAACTGGGGCGGAGGTAGGGGAGAAGAGAGCGCTGCCATTGATGGCCGCATTTAGTTCCTTGTCGCGATTGGTTGGGGGAGGGAGGGAAGAGGTCGGCGGGGCTGCCAGGACGGGACACGCCATCTGCGGCTCTGCGCAGCGCTGCAAATGCAGCTACTGGGAGCCAGGTAAGAGGATGTGCTTGCCTGTAGCGGCGCCATCTCCAATTCTGGGCTTTCAAACTGAGCACGAGAGGAAGAAGTCGTGGATGGATGGATGAATTGCTTGGTGTCAGCGATTGTTTTACTCCGCCGGCCAACTGCCCCGTGTGTACGCAGTACGCACGAGTCTACCGGGAGAAGTGTTTTTTCTTTCTTTTTTTGCCCTTTCGTTCTGATGAACTAGTAGAAAATCGATCACATGTCGATGAACTGTTGCAGGTTGGACTGGTTCACGGAGAGAACCACCACCGCCAAGCCACACGACAGACACTGCGTCACAGCGCTGTGCTGTCGTGCATTGTGCCATGCGGCCGCTGCAAGCCTGTGCAAGCATCCCCTCCGGGCAAGGACGCGTGGCCGGCTATAGCCGGCAAACCTGCGAGCTGGACACCTTGGGTTCTGCCGTTAGGGTTTTTCAGGGCCAAATACGACTTCAGGGTGTCATTCATTCTTGGGCCGAGTCGAATTGGGCTCTAAATGGGCCCGAAATTTTGGGCTTTTTCCACCCCAAATGAACACAGGGTTTATCGTTCTAAAAACAAAACATAAAATCTAGGGTTTATTCCGGCGATTCCTTGGGACTCTCCGTCCCCGCGCCTCGCGGAACGACTTGACGTCTCCAACGCGGCGGCTCGCCGGCGACGGTGATGTTCTCGGCGAGCACTGAAATAAGCGAAGTTAGGTGAGGTTATGGGAGCGGGGAGCAGAGGCGGCGGTGGCGACGGGGGCGACGGCGAGTTGGCCGGAGGTTGGCGGGCGGAGGAAGCTGTCGCCGGGAACCGCGGGGCCCTGGACGCTCTCCGGGAGCTCGTGACATATCCTTTCATCTACGCTCGCCAGTCCCGCCTACTCGGCCTCAAGGTACTGTCACCTGTCCCCCTTTCTCTTGCCCCCCACCCACCAAGTTCATCACCCAATGCAACTTCGTCCAACTGATTGTGCCCCTGTGCTGTATGAGCTTGGAATTGTGCAGTGGCCCAGAGGATTGCTTCTCTACGGCCCCCCTGGCACCGGAAAGGTACTTCATTTGCAATGGCATGTCGTAATCCTTGTGCAAATCTTGACCAGTGTGTTTCTTGGATTGGTGCTTGTTGTTTTTTCAGACAAGCCTGGTGCAAGCCGTCGTCCGAGAATGCAATGCCCACCTGACAATGATCAAGTATCGATTCAACTTCAAGACAGTGATACCTAAAATTTTATTCGACAAACATAGATAGGAGTATCATTTTAAGTGTCTCTGTTTTGCTTTTCACTGTTTATTTGGACATGATCCCTAAGTGATTTAATGTGCTTGTCTTGACAGTCCGTATTCTGTGCATAAAGCTCATGCTGGAGAGGGTGAAAAGTTCCTGCGTGAAGCTTTCTCCGAAGCATATTCTCAGGCATCGCAGGGTAGACCAGCAATTATTTTCATTGATGAATTGGATGCCATATGTCCACGCCGTGGCAACAGGTGGGTTTGTTATATTATCTACGATGTTTGTCAAAATTTGTTATCTTAATGTACTTTTCACAGGAGAGAGCAGGAGTCCCGCATTGTTGGTCAGCTGCTCACTCTGATGGATGGAAACAAAAGTTCGTCGAAGAAGCTTCCTCGTGTAGTTGTTGTTGCATCAACTAACAGGTCAGGAATGCCAGTTGGATAACTTGTAAATTACTAAATTGTAATTGCTGTTTTAACACTCTACATTGGGACACGATTGTAGTCTGTATAGCATCTCATGGAAAGTAGTTCCATTGAAACAATAGCTCGTTTCGTAATGTGTAGGGTGGATGCCATTGATCCAGCACTGAGAAGGCCAGGACGTTTTGACTCAGAAATAGAGGTCACTGTTCCAACGGTAGAAGAAAGGTTGCAGATTATTAAGGTAACATAAAAATACTTTTGATGTTAATCTTCATTTTCTATTTGCCTGTTTCTTTGATGACTTTTTGTTGCATAGGGCCTCTTACTATCTGGTTGTATGGTTAATTCTGCAAAGTACTATATATGCTTTTGGATATATGTCTTAGAATCACTGTAGAAAACTACAATAGTTCTGTTCATTTGTCACTGCTTGATATTATGTATATTAAGCCTAAAATGTTTCTAACATAACTTTGCAAAGCCTGATTTCATGATTTTTTTACTTAAAGTTTAATCTTATAGTCCTTAATCTTTTTTAGCTTTATGCCAAGAACCTATGTCTTGATGAAAGTGTTGATCTTCAAATTATCGCTGCATCCTGCAATGGTTATGTTGGAGCTGATTTAGAAGCTCTATGTCGAGAAGCTGCCAGACTTGCTTATCGTAGATTATCCAACTCATCTGAGGACAAGAAGGTGCTCACACTTATCATGGAAGATTGGGAGTCTGCTAGATCTCAGGTCAGAGCAAGCATGACAAGAGGGATAACCAAAGAACTCTCAACTGTTTCATGGGATGATATAGGAGGTTTGAAAGATCTAAAGGTGAGATATGTTTCATTTTACGCTTTCTTATAATAAAAACATGTTATGACGGTAATTGTTGCTATGCTTCAGAAAAAGCTTCAGCAAGCTGTTGAGTGGCCCATCAAGCATGCTGCTGCATTTGCTAGACTAGGGATATCACCAGTTCGTGGTGTGCTTTTGCATGGTCCTCCAGGGTGCTCAAAGACCACACTTGCTAAGGCTGCAGCACATGCTGCCCAAGCTTCTTTCTTTTCTTTGAGGTTTGTCATAGAACAATTAATGTCCACTTTTTGAATCAAATTTAAGCTCACAATTCCACTACGCCAAAGAGTCCATAAATTTCATTTTATCTCCGTTGCTGTTTATAGTTTTTAAGTTTTTCTTCAGAAAATGTTATTTAATCAAGCTGAGCCCAATTAATCTCAGGTATAGTGAGATACTGGTCAGAGGAAGGAAAAAACATGAATTTTTTGTTTCTCACTTCATATGGTATTTGGATCAAGCTGGCATAGTATGAATTCTTGTTGGTTCAGTTAATATATCTGATGTCCTGACGTCTACATAAGCTTAAACTAATGAATAGAAGTGTAGAACACCTTAGCCTAAACACTTTCTGTTCAAGATGCACTCCTCATTGAAGGTCATCTGGTTTTGAAATATATTGTCAACCAGTGGTGCAGAATTATACTCGAAATATGTTGGAGAAGGTGAAGCTTTGTTGCGAAGAACATTCCAGAAGGCACGTCTTGCTGCTCCAAGCATTATATTTTTTGATGAAGCTGATGCAATTGCCCCTAAAAGGTATGCGCTGAGATCCTGTCCTGTGATATGGAACATAAATACCTCGGATCTGTATTAATTGACGTGTAATTTTAGTAAAAGTGAACTTGTAGAATTGTCATGAGAATGGGTATGAACTTTATAAGCCTTCTTTTACGATATCAAGAAAATTGCAGTTGGCACGGTGCACATCCATGTAGAAACTTGTACATGTATTATGAGTGTTCACATATTTTTTTTAGAAATTATTGCTGAATATTATTTTTATCTGGAGCACAATCGGTTTATGAGAACCTTGTTTGTGCTCTTGTATATCTTGTTTTCACTTTGACTGCCGAGAGTGCCAGTTTTGCAACAAAATAACTTAGTTGGGACTTGCATGACCTTGCAGAACTGGTCCTGGTGACTCTAGTGGCAATGCCACAGTTGGAGAAAGGCTCTTATCAACGTTGTTGACTGAAATGGATGGTTTAGAGCTGGCTCCGGTACTTCTTAGCTTGCTGATAGTTTTCGACATGATTCTCCTGAGCATATCTACCTATCTGTTCATTAAAAGGGTATCTTTCTTTTTGTCACTGTAGGGAATTATTGTATTGGCTGCTAGTAATCGTCCCAACGCAATTGATGCAGCCCTTCTCCGTCCAGGGCGCTTTGATATGGTATCTCCCTATCTTGGCGTCCCTCTGTGGCATGCACATCTGCAACCACTTACCATAACTTTCTATTGAGCTGCAGGTGTTGTATGTTCCGCCGCCAGATGCGCAAGGTCGGCATGAGATACTACGCATCCATACACGGAAGATGAAGCTGGGGGAGGATGTGGACCTTGGGAAGATAGCGGAGTGCACCGAGCTGTTCACTGGTGCTGATCTTGAAGGCTTGTGCAGGGAAGCAGGAATGGCAGCACTGAGGGAAGATCTGTCATCAAGTTTGATACGTGACACTCATTTCCAGGCCGCACGAAGGTCACTGAGGCCATCACTGACAAAAGCAGAAGCTGACGAGTACGCAACTGCTGCCATCCATGGTCCATCAACGAGGAAACACTAAGATGCGTTTTATTTATTTATTTTGTTTGTGTTTAAGCTTGTATCACACAAGCATGCTAGGTCAGTCCATCCTTGGATAATGCAATTGCTGGGAGGTTGACTGATATGTTACAGCAGTTCTTTTTCTCAATGTCACGTATAAGTAGCTAAGCTATTTCACCTGTTCTCGTACGATTGCCCATTGCTGCTCTCTTTTTTCTTTTCTTTTTTGAAACATAAAACCCTGCTCCCTTAAGATTAGGAGTACAAAGGCCCCAGAGAAAAGGGCAAGCAAGAACCGAGAAGCACATGAATGCCCTTAAGGAGGGTGTCCGAAGCCCACGCAAGAGATGGACACGTCTTATTTAGCATCGCAGGATTAGCAAGATCCATGTCTCACCACACTGCCTTCGTTGTTGCTCGCATCGGAGCCGGAGGAGGAAAAGAATCTAGGGCATGCATCGCCACCTGCGGGCAGGGAAATTGAGTTGCCGGCGCCATGCGCTCGCGTAGCAAAAGGCCCAAAAATGGCCAGATAAACATATCGCTCATGATGCAATGGAGTTTGATGTGGATGAATCGTCAACTCCAGTATCACATAGGGAGTGAAACCAACCGAAACGAAGCAAGGGATTTTATTGTACGTATGAAAAGGAATGGGCCAAAGGAGCGGGAGAACCGCAGGACTAACCGACGCGCTGCCATGGAGCCATGGTCTCTAGATCGGTATCCAGCATCTCCATCACGAGCAGCAATGCAGCCACCATGGCAACACTGAATCGTGGCCCGGGTGGAGCCGATAGACCTCAGATCCGAAACGAACATGGCGGATAAGAACTCTGAATTGGCTCCGGCGAGATCCGCTCCTGCTCTGGGCGCACGGCCAACATGGCAATGCAGAGCTGAAGGAGGAAGCATGAGCTTCAGAATAACCAAATATGAGTGTTTATTGGCCTAAAAGGCAAGATTCCGTAAAGATGCTACATAATCTACATATAGGAGGAGCTCAACCTGCCCCTCCTTTCATCTCCAGCCGCAAGGCCGCCTGAAATGATGGGGAGGGAGAAGAGGAGAGGTTCAGAAGGGGAGAGGAAGGGGACGCTACGGGAGAGGAAAAGACCAGCACTATCGTACGAACATTACCCCTCGGTTATATGGACATGCTCGTCCTGGTGTATAGTCTTCAGCAACATTTAACTATCTTACCTGAAGAAGTTCACGTGATAAGAACTGGAAATCATGAGAAGAAACTACTGGTGAGGATCACGAAGGCAGAAGTGTCATTACAAAGAGAGCCTACGATAACTAACACTCCACCCCACTTCTGGTATGCAACCTGAGCACTAGCAGAGCAGAATGTGCCCTGTTTATCTGTCAGGCATCCAACACGACACTAGTAAGTCTTTCAAGGGAGATGATACGTTAAAATATGGGAGCATCTCTTATACATCTCCGTCCCTGTAGACTAAGAATGCACTGGTCTTGCAGTAGCTCGACGCTAGTGCCTTCCCGGCAGAGGTTGGTGGCGTGAAAGCGCATTGTGAAATCCCCAACGTCCTGCCTTCGTAGAAGCTTTTCCTGCAGGAGAAGAAGGGAAGTGGCAACATCAGGAGGAAAGCTCAATCATCCCTAAGGCCTGTTTAGTTGTGTTGTGGCTGTCTGGAAAAATTGTTGTTGGCTGGCTATCTGGAGAGGCTGCTATGGCCGTGAGAAAATGAAGATATGGTTTTTAGTTGATCTAAACCATCTACAATATTTTGAAAAATGAGCACAGAAGCATAACACATTGCAAAAAGCTAGAGAAGATAGCTTTTTCAAATAGCTGAATTTACACTGCAAAGCTCACAACCACTGTTGACAAAAGTTGTTTTAAAAGCTGACAGTTTGGTTGAGCTGCAGCTTTTTCAGTGGAAAGCTACTGAAAAGTCTAACCAAACAAGGCCTTAAACTGCTTGCAAGTGCACAGGAAAAATAAATAGATCAACAGACAAATAAACTAGTGATCTTTGCAGGGTGATGCCAGTCACAAATAGTTTCACGAGAGTTGTGTACAATCTGGTAAAAAACTTGGTCCGTTTCTGCAGATTGACAGTGTATGCAACCTTACATCGTTAACGACAAGTGAAGAACAGTGCAAGATGACAATGCAAGATGTAAAGAGTTTGAGGGCATAACACATCAAGAGCTTGTACCTTTTCTCCAAAAAAGAAAAAACATCAAGAGCTTGTGAACAAATGTGCTGTATGAACGCAAAATACGGAAAAACTTAAAATTTACCTTGCAGCATCCATTAGTTGTGATCCTATTCGCTTCTGCGTGATGGCACCACCCAGATGGCCCGAAATCCACAGAGCGCGGGAACAGCTTCCTCTTCACAGATTATAGCACCAGGCCCTGATTCTCTTCTTTGTTCTTGTCGGAATGATCGTGCCGTCTTAAGACTTCCCTCTTAAAAACTGATTTCCCAAACTCTAATGTATGGTTTGTTTCTCCTGATTCAGTTTTATTAACTGTCAAATCACTGCAGTTTTCAGCTGTGGAGCTCGGAATAACTTTATGCGCTGCTCTTATTGGTTCGACAACGAGACATCCCACTATCCTCTGACCAGATATGAACAGGTAAACCTATGCAAGCTAGATGGATCTTTTTACCCAGTAAGACAAAACATATTGCATTGATGTTGTCAGATGGGAATCAAGACTGTAAGTACCTTGCAAAGCTTATGAAGGAGCTGACCTTCACCAAATCCTAGCTCCTTCTCAACCACTTTGATCACCTCCTGGACCTGACATATTTACATTACATAACATACTTTGCGTCATAAATCCATGCAATTTGCATCCACATCTCCAATGTAAATGTGGGCTGGTTGTGAAGCGGCTTGGCTTTTAGCAGTACGCACAAACGCATACAGATTATCGCTAGTCGGCTATCAGTAAACTACTGTTCACAGTCTGCATTTCTTCAGAAAGTTACATTACGTAAAATACCTTGCTGTTCCGTGTACAAGAATTTTCGCCAGTCGCGAGAATTATCCGATCACCACCCTTGGACCTCGCAACCAGAGTTTCGTCGCGCCAACCCTGCAACTCCTCGGTCAGAAGCTCTCACATAAAACACAAGAAACGACGTCAGGAAGACTGCAGTACGCAAAACAGCCGGGGCACAGTAAACCTTGAACGGGACGCCCTCGGAGTAGCTCTTGTGGTACGCCCTGTGAACCTTCTCGTCCTCGTCGTTCCCGCGGGCGTACATCACGCCGCAGACGGAGCACATGTGGAGGAGGAAATTGGGCTGCCCCAGGTGGAACTGCGCGTATTTCCTCTTCTTGTTGAGGATCTTGCCGTCTGCGCAGCTCTTCTTGGGCCTCTTCGCCTCCGTCGCGCCGCCTCCTCCCCTACGCGCTTCGTCGGCGCCAATGCACAAAACCATGGGCACGGATCAGTCGATTTGCAAAGGTGAGACTGGAAGACGCCAGTTTAGGGTCGAATGCTTCAAGATTTCGTTAGCATCAAGCCCCCCTCCGCTTGAAAGAAATGAGAACTAGATCACATATAGGGGAAAAAAAATCGAATAACGAGAGTAATCCTGTATCAATTTTAAGGCTAGGTTCGGGTCCGGCAATATTGGTACCAGCATTGATCAGTTTTAGGAAGGAAAAGAGAAGAAGAACCTGTTCGGGTCGGTCCGCGAGCCTGGCGCTTGAAGAAGGCGTTGATCTTGGGCTGCATCCCTCGCCTCGCCTTTTCCTGCCAACAAGAGCGGGAAGGGGGAAAAAGAGGCCGCGGCGGCCGGCGACAGGAGGAAGACCGGGGGCGGCGAGCGAAGCAGCGCTTGGTGGGTAGGTGGGATGGGGGCGGATCGACGGTGCAGATGAGGCGAAGAGGACCTCGGGCGGAGGGGATCGGACGGGTAGGAATTGAGACAGCCGTCGCGCGGGTTTCTGAAATGCAGATGTGGGATTCGGGCGCGAAAATAACCGCCAAAAATGGTAGGCGCACAGAATTTGCAAAGTGTTTATTGCTCTACAGAGTAACTAGGCACTGTAAGCCTGCTACGTAGGATAATTATTGATTTTGAGTAGAAAGAAAAAGAAGATAAATTTAACTGTTTACAAAGACTCTGATCCTGTAAAAAATCATAACTCTAAAATCTACATCCATCCTTCGTACACAGGTACAGTTAGATGGTATGGAAGAGCAGGAGAGAGAGAGCAAATGACCATACTTTCTTACGTACCCTAGAGAATGTGGATGATGGTCTAAGTTATCTATAACTGTGAATTGTTTACTTCCAACAATCACCATATACCATTGTTACGTGACCGAATTATATGGACGTTTTCTAAAGTAAGAAAGTTATATCAAAAGAATCTATTAACATAGAATATGTGCCACATAGCTTAGGCTTTTGTCCTCACATGTTTTTAGCAAAGTTTAACACGAAAGTGACACATATGCAGTGGCACAACAAATATTATATGCTAGTGTAATTTTATAAATAACATGTTACTAAAGTCATGGTGTTACATTTTCGCACCTCAAAAGGTTGACAACACTGGCATTATTCCGACCATAACCTCTATTGTCTGGGCCTCCGTGTTATCCTAAATCAACATAATAACCGATACAAAGCCCTACAGTCTTCATCAATACGCACTCATCGTCGTCTTTTTCCTATCTCGTGATAGGGGCGTGGACACTTTGATATCCACCACTCGGCATGATGGCGGAGGTCTCCCTGGGTAAACTGTCTCGAGGGGAAATAACACCCTCGCAGGCGAGTGCATGGCCATGTCACGACGACGGAGGTCACCCCGCGGAACGATGATGCCCGCGCAGGCGAGTGCATGCCTGCGCGACACGATGATGGAGGTCACTCCGGAGGACGACGACGCCCCGCCCGCGCAGGTGAGTGCATACCTGCGCGACACGATGATGGAGGTCACTCCGGAGGACGATGACGCCCGCCCACGCGGCACAATGACAGAGGTCACCTAGGCAAGCCACCTCGAGGGGTGATGATGCCTGCACGGCAAGGGAGCCCCGTACATAGTCCCGTACAAGATGCACTTTGGATGCTTAGAATATGTTTGTAGGGTTGTAGTGAATAGATGACCAACCTACCCCCAATCATGTTTTGTGCTAGTGGTAAAACCGTAAACTGTCTAGGGGAAGACATATAAGTATACACCTCTCCATCTCCTCGTATTAAGTAGGGGAACACCCCCTTCATTTGAGGGATGAATACAACTGGCATCACATTTTTCACTTCTCCCGAAATCCGCAAAGTGTTGACAACGACCCCCGTGTGACCCGTTCGACCCCTCGTGCACACCAGAGCGATCCTATAGTCAAACTGGGTGCCTCAAGTTTACTGTCCGTGGATGTCGAGCAAGAAGTCACGTCGGGAAGAATAGCGAGTGCCGCCACCGCTTGAGCACGAGAACCATGCCTCCAGAGGTGAAGAAGAGCACCAAGAGGAAGGTTGCGAGCAAATCGGCCACGCACCACCACGACCACGAGCAGGGGGGGCGCACATGGTAGACGTAGGCTAGACATCCGCGTGCACATTCCCCGACCACTCCAGCTGAGGCGATCGTGGAAGACCAACCGTTGCCGCCCCTGTGTAGGAGGCTATTCTCGGGGCACCCCAAAGGATTCCCACCCGCTCCACGGTAGGCGCTGGTGGCCAACCCGTCCCCCCTAGTGCACCCACCTAGCCACTTGTCCCGACGACAACAGGAAGAGGTGGCCTGTCACGTGGATGAGCTCCGCGGGCGTCTGTGCGATCGAGCATGAAGCGATCGACGTGACTGCCAAAACTCTGCATGTGGCTGATCTCTACTGCACAGCTCGAAACCAACCAGGCCATCGCCACACCTCCACTTGCACCCAAAGTGTGCACAACAGGAGAGTTCTGCCGACACCAAGGGGAAGTCCGTGTGGTGGCACCTGAGTGTTCTGTGTGACGACCCGTGCTCAGCCGGGCACGAAGTACGTGGAAGCCAACAATTGCTGTGGACGGTCATGTGGTAATATCCCATGACGACACGCATGCACAACTTGCTTTGGGCAGACTCGAAGAACCATCCCGCACCCCCCAAGAGCAAACAATTGTTGTCGACCGTCGTGCGGTAACATCTTGCGGACAACATGCATGCGCAGCTCGCCCAGGTGGATGTGACGAACCATCTCGTCTCTAGGGAGCGAACAACCACCGCGGACGGTCACACGGTAACATCCCACGACGAGGCGCGTGCGTAACTTGCCCCCAGACGGATGTGCAGAACCATCCTCGACACCCCCCAGGGTGAAGAAGTGGACGGTCATGCGGTAACATCCTGTGATGACACGTGTGCACAACTTGCCTGGGGCGGATGCGAAGAATCATCCCACACTCCCGTGAGCGAGCAACCACCGCGGACGGTCGTGCAGTACCATCCGACGATGGCACATGCACCTAACTTGCCGAGGCGGATGCGAAGAATCATCCCGCACTCCCGTGAGTGAGCAACTGCCATGGACGGTGCGCGATAACATTCTGCAATGGTACGCACGCACAACTTGCCCGGGGCATATGCAAAGAATCATCCTGAACTCTCAGTGAGCAAGCAACTGTCGTGAAAGGTTGTGTGGTAACATCCTACGATGGCGCACCCAACTTGCCCTGAGCGAATGCAAAGAACTATCCGCACGTGCACAACATCATGTGAACCTAACAAGCTAGGAATCAGTGCAACGATCAACGTCCAACCACAAAAACCCACGAGCACTATATTTTCCATTGGGCAGCACACAAAAACACACATATCAAATAACATCCTTCTGAACAAAACATCTCGATACAACATACATTAGTGCTTTGACTAAACCACAGCCTATAACAAGCAACGACGACTACTTTAGCTGTGCTGCGATAACTAAGTTTCTTTATTGGGAGCATGGTGCATCACATCACTGCACCTTATTACATAAGAAGAACATAACATACAAGCTTGGCCAGAGTGCAGCGTGCCTCACAACTGTGAGTGGTGAAGAGCATTTGCAACAAGCGCCAAGAGGGATAGCGTGTTGCCATCTATCGCTTGGCACTGCGTCTCTGGGGTGCGGCACTCCATCTTAGTAGCACTGGCATGGGTACAATGTTATATGACAACGGGAGAAGGGGCTGGGAGCCGTGTTGCCGGCCAACGCCTTGCGTCTCAAAATAAGGCCCTGCAACCAATTCAAGAAGAATGAAAACCATGTGGGGACGATGTACAAAATAGAGAAATCTTGCAAGTCCCACATAAGATTGCAAATAACACACGACAGTCTTGAAAATGGTAGTAGCAAGTAATCATCTAAAAAGTCTGCAATGAAGGCCAAGGTACCACAGGTGTCGACATAGTGACCGAATAACATGAAAAGTAAAAAGTCATGAAATTGGACAACTAAGTAAAACCCAAAAGCATGCAACTGGTATCTCAGTGTACCTACCACAAACCAAAAGGTGAGACTCTAGAGGGGATTAGCCTCACACCTCATCCCCACTGGTAGGATCCTCGCCTTCGTCAGAAGGGTCCTCGAAGGTGTCGTCTGCGAGCACGTATGTCCAAATAGCCCTCATGTGCTGCATCCCTGCCTCGTGCCTCTTCAAAAATCTGGGACATGAATGCCCCGGAGTCGTCCTCGATTGCCTTGTCCTTCGGTGGCTCATAACCTGTAGCAAAAGGGAACCCCAAACCTTGCACTTGGCCAAGTGCAAACAGGAGAACGACATCTCTGTGGTGGCCTAAGTGCAAAACCTGATAAGAATAGAAGAGATGGAATCACTTAGTAATCCACTGAGGCAAGAAATAAATGTAAAGAAAGCCACCATTGGTAATGCTGGCCAAAGAATGACACCGAGCTGAGAGCTGTGTCAAACGCCATGGCCACCCAAGTTAGCCTTCCCAAAGTGTGGTCCTCTATGGTGCTGTCAACGTACGGGTCAAGGTGGGAGCCTAGCGCATTTCTGAGCTTGCCCACCACATCACACACGAACTCGGCCACCTATGTCTACCCTCATGGGCCGCGTGAGCCACTCCTTCCCCCAGGTCTGCATAGAAAAGAGCAAAGACTAAAGGCTCTTCCCCTTCCCCTTTGAATAACAAGCTACTCGCCAAGCTCACCCACGCTTTCCTTATGCGACGCTACCTGTGCCTTTGCCTCTCGCAGGCGAGCCTTCTTCTCCACGAGCACCTTTTGCATACCTACATTCTCTCCATAGCTAGTAACCCCTGGAAATGAAGGCATGATAGTTAGAGCGTCAAAAGGAACTTTGCACGAAGAACTACGAGTGTCGCAACTTGGGCGGGTGAACTTCCTAGTACAAGAGTAGCCCAACTCACTGATGTCATAGAAGAACCATGAGTTCTTCCAATCATCCCACCTTTCCTCCATAGCTGAAGCTCACAGTCTCGTACCTAGAGTATTTGCCGTTGCCAGCTAGCACGGGGGTCACTCGTTTCGTGGAGCCACGCAAAGAGTGTCGTCGTGCTCATCAGCCCCATGGTCTGAAGCACCCACTCAAAGATCAACAGCTTCAAGAAGGCATTCGGGTGGAGGTTAGAGATCTACAGAGAGTAGAACGCCAAGACCTCGTTGAGGAAGCGGAAAGCTCAAGTCGGTGGTGAATTGAACAATGAAGATAACGATGTGTTCTTTTCCTGGCTTAATGACCTCCATTTAGTCCAGGTGGGATCTGCTCATAGCCTTCAAAACAGTCCATCATCTCCTTCGTGACTGTGGAGCACCCATAGTAGCAAGACGAGGTCAGATTAAACCTCTACCTTCTTCTTGCTCGACGTCGTGTGCAAGGGACAACGCCATGGCACCCTGCAAAAAAAGGGGAGCAAAAGATAGAAGCACGACAGGGTAGCATGGACAAGCACGGTGAGTAGAAAAGAATTGGAAGGCAAAGGGAGGGGGCACGCTATACCTCCTCGTGCAGCTGAAGCATCCACATGGATATGCTCCAGGTATAGCCAACCCAGCAGCGAATCTCGAGCGGCGGATGGGAGGGTCGGAGCGAGTGAAAGTGCATCCACTCCCATGGAGCTTGGAAGGATGGCTATCTTGCCCCAGAGTTTGGTTTTGATGGTTATTGGCAATCCTCACCTGTGTCTAATGTTTTGCAATGAGTGTGAACAGGGATTAGATGGACAGGTGAAAGCTAAAGTGAGACAACTGTTGATGATGAGCCCTAAAAAGAGCAAGGAAACTGGGAAGGTCAGAAGGACCAGCTGAGCTAGGTTCCTGAGGCACAGTTGCGAGGAAGCCGAGGCTGTGCTCGAGGGCAAGCGAGATGATGGTTGCTTGATGGAGTTCAAGGGCCGTGAATGCAAGCTGGATAAGTCCTGGAGGAGCTAGGAAGCTGGTGGATCAGGACCAAGGGTTCTCTGTGCGTCTACAAGGGCAGTCGTCTTCGGTGAAGAAGCTTGGAACCAGTGCCAAGGGTCTAAGCGAGCTGGTCAGGGACTGTGGCGAGGCCATTGCTCTCTGGTCAGTTGGAGGCTTGTAGTGAGCCGGCCAGAGTTGTGCTCAGGTGCTGCCTGAGGCAACCGAGTCCACCTGAGTTTGGCATCTGAGGCTCAGGTGGGTAGCTCAGCCGTGGCTAGTAGGTTACCAGAGGTGCACGTTAGCTGAGTCTCAGATAGGTTAGGTCTGGTGGCTCTTTGTCTGACGTGGCATGAGGGTAACGGCTAGCTGCCAGGGACCCTATAAATAGGGAACCTGGGGAGGTTTTCAACCTCGAACCTTTACCCAACCTTTGCCTCTAACCCGAAAGCAACCTGTTGAGAAAGAAAGAGCTCTAGGTCTCCAAGTGAGTGTTGCCTGCGTGCATCCATCGTGAGAGTGAGTTACTTAGTCCTTCAGGTGTAATTTTCGAGGTACTGGTTCCTCCAAGAGTGGGAGTGCTCTTGGAGTTGGTGAGCAAGCCAAGTCTTGTGTGGCTGCCACCAAGAGTCTGTGAGGGCGATTCGGGTCTGCCTGTCTTGCAGCAGCAAGATAAAAGGATTCCACACAAGAAAGGTACTCGAGGAAAGAGCACGTTTTGGTGCCGGCTGTGAGAACAGCTTCCTCAACGGAGACGTACTGCTTCGCAAGAAGTAGGAACTTCGGTAAAACAAATCATTGTGTGCTTTACTTTCTGTCTTGTGATCTGTTCTTACTTATTCTGATATCTATGTATGCTTAGATCACTAGAGCACCTTTATTTTTGCACACTAACTGAGTTCCTCACCTGAGACTCAGTTAGCTCCTGCTAAAGCTAGTACCTTTCCTGTTCACGTCATCTGATGCACTCACCTGACTCTCACACCTGAGACTCAGCTAGCTCTGAATATAACTTGCTCTACATCAGCTGAGTTTACTATCTGAGTGTCTGGTGTTTATCTGATATATCTTGCTGAGTCTCAGTTACCTACATCAGTTGCATATATTTTCTCTAGGATTGACCTATCTCCAGAAGAGAAACCCATTAGGCATTTTAATTTCTAGAGCCGACCTATTCACCCCCCCTCTAGTCGACTCCTGAGATCCCTTTCAGCGAGGCGAGCCGACACTGTGAGAATTGGAGCTACAGAAGTAGAGTCGATCCGAGCTCCTACTCGGCGGGGTAATGCACGTGGACGGGCGTAGCCAGTGGCACACAAACGAATCAAGGGTGCCCTCTTCTTTAATGCAGCCATGGGCGCAAGCACGAGGGCGCACCTGAACAACGTGTTGACGACGAGTGAGGGGAACAAACGTGCATGGGAGCTATCTAGAAGCCTCTCATGTCCCCTGGTTAAGGAGAGCGGCGGCGCGGATGGCATAACCCGGGTCTCCTCCCCTGGGCAAAGAGCAGCGGCGGCGTGTGCGACCCGATGGTCCTCCCCTGGATGAAGGCGAGTGGCAGTGGTGTGACCGAGGGCTCCTCCCCCGGGCAAAGAGCAGTAGCAGCGTGCGCGATTTGGTGGTCCTCCCCTAGGCAAAGAACAGTGGCAGCTGCGGAGATTCAGGCTCTTTCCCAGGCAAGGTGACAGCGACAGCGGAAACCTGAGGCTCCTCCTCGAGTGAAGGAGTAGAAGCAACCCGGGTGGATCGGTGACGGATCCCAGGCGTTTTCCCGAAGAAAACACGACGAAGGCCCCAGGGCAAGCGATGAGGACGAGCGGCGCGGGAGGGCATGCGGGGAGGCCCTGGGTGAGCGCGAGGTGTGTGGCGGCTTGCTCGGGAGAGAGAAATCATGGTGGCAGTGAAAGAGGTGGCTGAGGGAGAAGGAAAAAAAATGGAAAGGAGCAGGGTGGGTTTTATACACCCATTGGCCATTGGCTAACCCTAAAAAAAGTCGCGGTCTTACCATGGTCTAGGCACAAAAATTTCCCTAAGCCCTTAGTTTACCATGAGTTGTGTAAAATAATGAGGACAGGAGAAGAAGAGGGAAGAAGAGTGCCCCGCTTCCCGAGGATTTTATCTATCTGAATCGCACCCCTCTTGAGGGTGGTACGTTGGGCTGGCTGGGTGCCTCTCGACCGCCCACATCGGCAAAGGGCTACTATTGTAGTGGTGCCTCCGTGCTACCCTGAATCGACGCAATGATTGTTACAGAGCCCTACAATCTTCGTCAATATGCGCTCATCGTGTCTTTTTCCTATATCATGCATACCAGCGCGACACGATGACAGAGGTTATCCTGAAAGGTCACCCGAGGACGATGATGCCTATGCGAGCAAGTGCATGCCCGCAAGGCACAGACAGAGGTTACTTCAAAGGAAGATAATGCCTGCATGGGTGTGTGCATCCCCGCACGGCACGATGACAGAGGTCTCGCTGGGCAAGCCACCCTGGGGGTGATGACGCCACACGGCAAGGAAGCCCATACGAAGTCCCGTACAAGATGCCCTTTGCATGCTTAGGAATATGCTTGTAAGGGTAGTGAGTAGATGACCAACCTACCCCTGACTGTGTTGTGTGCTTGACGGTAAAACCGTAATTCCGTAAACTACCTATAAGTAGACATGTAAGTGTACACCTCTCCATCTCCTCACTATAAATAGAGAAACACCCCCTTTATTTTAGAAACGAATACAATTGATATCATATTTTCTACTTCTTCCAGAATCTGCTAAATGTTGGTAACGACCTGCACGCGACCCGTTCGTTTCCTCGTGCACACCTAATTGATTCTGTAGTCAAATATAAGTGTCTTAAGTTTTTACTATCCGACTGTATAGCCGACGATAACCTCCCGGCGGTTGTCTGTTGTCGTATGCACACCCGTTCTTGTGAGCCCACGACTGGTCGTATGCACACCCGTCCCATGCAGCAAGGTTTGATATTGTGATACTGCCACCTTTTTGCCCAAAATTCATTTAAAGCTCATTCCCACTTGTGATGGGTGTGCATGGGTAGTAGGAGTAGTTTCCTTGGGTTCTGTCCCTTGCTTTGCCCATAAGAGTTAACCGTGAAGCCATATGAGTTAGACGAAGATAAAGTATATGCTAGTGTAACTCGGTATAAACTAACAATGTAGTACTAAATGTCAAGGTGATGTAGATACATTGGTGCAAATTTTAAGGATTGCCAAGCTCGATTAAGTTTGCTCGGATCTAGCACCTACAACATGAAGTATGGAAAATGTATTATGATTGATGAACATCTACCATCAAACTAAACAAAGCGATGTGAGTGTAGCACGTTGCCAATATTCGTGAAAATTCATCCAAAATGGCAAATTGCCAAATTGCCAAGGAAAAGCGTACGTTAAGTTTACATACACGTTTGCCTCTTCTCTAGAAAAGCAAAGGGCCACCAGTGATCCACCAGCTTTCTGGCCCTCTAAAAAATGGAGTTATTGCCAGCACAGCAGATGTGAGTCAGCACCTAGCCAAGAATGTGACATCATCTTACTACCTTTTTTGAGGCAACAACCATGATCTGTTCATAGCGAGTGAATGCCTCCATATCACCATCAGTTACTGCTGGCAAAATCAAAATCAGAAAATAATTATCACTCCCTTTCCCATTTCATCACTTCTCTTCCTCTTGGAAATGCTATCTTCTGATGAATTCCGACGTTTATGTCTGCAGAAAACCCGGATTTTCTGAGGACACGAGCATTTCTTGTCAGCAGTATAACAAGTTCCGAGTTGAAGTCAAACTTCGAGCTCAGACACCCATCGAACACTTCAACTCGTCCTCGGGCTCGCTCAACTCACCCGGCCTCTCCCGGCAAGCAATCGCCGGAGCTTGCAGTCTTTCTGTGCGGATTCCGGTGGCTTCTCCGTAGATCCGCAAGAAACCCCAGAAGAAACTGTTCCTCACGTGCTGCTCTAATGGATCCCCACGAGGGCGGGCCACTAGCCGGCGGCGCCGGCGCCGGCAGTGACCCCCACGACGGGAGAGCCGAATGCGGCGTCGCCTCCCCTGCCGTTGGCTGCCGTCTTCGCGATCTACGGGGCCTGCCAGGGCGTGGGAAGCGCCGTCGGGGGAGTCGCCGCCGGGTACTATTGGAAGGACATGCAGCGTGTCCAGCCGTCGGCGGCCCAGTTCTACCAGGGCGTCACCGACGCGCCGTGGGTCGTCAAGCCCCTCTGGGAATGGCTCACCGACGTCGTCCCCGTCGCCGGCTACCGCCGGCGCCCGTACTTCGTCCTCGCAGGTGAAAGATTGGGGCTTTCTTGCATCCGCGCATACGTAGGTAGCCTGGATGCCATTCTATGGTCAGTATCGTGATGCCTCTCAGCGTTGAGGTAATGTAGCTGTGAATGGCGTGTCGTCGACGTTTATGCTTTCCCTGCAACGCTAAGTTGGGGATCATGCCGGCAATTCTGGCGCTGACGGCACAGAGCGCAGGCGCGGCGGTAGCCGACGTGACGGTGGACGCCCTGGTTGGGCAGAACACAAAACGCACCCGCCTAAACACGAAAATTGGCATACCAGATTACGTCTTTGTGGTGATTGACAACAGTGTTTCCCAAATGGTCGGTAGACTCAAATGGCTGCCGCTTCTCGTGCTTTGCTCCAAGCTTTGTCCTCCGGGCATTGAAGGAACGTTTTATGCGCTACTCATGTCCATACAAAATGCCGGTGGTGGGGTAGCCTGCTGCTGCATATGCTGAATGTGACTCGAACGGATTTCAGTAACCTTTGAATTGCTGTCTTGATTAGAAACGTCTCAAGGCTGCCTCCATTGATGCTACTAGTTCTTGTTCCTCAAAGTGATCAGAATTTGACACTCCTTCCTGCAGAGATGCTCCAAGACAGCGAATCTACAGAAGTTGTGAAAGCTGGATCCGGCAGTTTTGAATTTTCCGTCCTTGTTGCAGATAGTTCTAGTTGTCATCCTTCCAGTGTGGATTGTTGAAGATGAAAGAATCGAAGTGCTTGATGCTGGAGGAGATGATATAGAGCTAATCCCACTCATGGACAAGACCACAGCAGTTGGCTGACCAGCTCATGAACACGAGGGTTGATTCATGACTCAGTTGTGCCATCGAAATTCTGATTGTACTCTTCGGTAGCTGACTGACAAGATGATTTTTGTTATTTTGTACTGTTTTTGACCGTTTGTTTATCTGTATTTTCTATAGGTAAAAGCAGCTGAGTAGTAAGTGAAGCAGATTTTTTTTCTTTTGTTCACAAGAGAGAGTAATACAATATCATTCCATCCAATCATGTATTAGGAGTAATATTACAATGAGCAGTTCCTTCTTATGCATTGGTTGTTGCCATTCTCTTCAATAGAGTCCAAACAATATGTCCTTTCCAAATTTAATAAAAGAACTCTCCCTGATTAGCATATTCCTTCTCCTGAAGCCTTCGCAAAAGTTATGCTTGATGGTGCTTGCATTTCGAGAAATACTTCTGCCAATTCTCGGTTGCTTGAAATTCCCGCCACCCAAACAAACAGCTTGATATCATGCAGATAACTTGGAGCAAGTATCAACAGAAGCAGCAGCAAGCCAGCAAAGGCACCAGAGCAAACAGTTGATTTAGCAGTAGAGTTAGATCGCCGTACTTTACTCTCAGCGCCGATGCAATTCAGGACCCCGCGCCTCCGCGCAAGCAGAGAGTCCACCAACGAACCCTAAAGATCACGCGCGCCTGTATGTTAGAAACGAGTTCAATCCAAGCAGAGGCAAAAGGAACTGGGTGGAGCCGAGGAGGAAGGCTGCTCGCTCGTAGAATAGAAATCCTTTCAGAGAAAAAAGAGAAAAGGGGAATCCTTTCAAAGGAAAAAAAACTAACCCGATGATGTAACTACTGAACCTGGACAGAGCTACTGTTAAGTGTGCAAACATTCCAAGAGCGCCGTAACCACCAGATGCTAATTACTTGAGCTGAAATGGCAGCATCAAGCAGAATGCCATGTCCCCGTGTGCAAGTGCTGGCCATGGATAAGCAAGAAAGAAATCTCAGACGGGCACAAGCCAAATTAATCTTAGACTGATTTTTTGACTCCTACAGTGACACAACATATTGTAATCAACAGAATACTCCAAAACCATAGTACATTGTTACAAAATGTGTAAGAACAGAAAAGAACTAATAACATTGAGGGGACACAAAAACATCACATTTAAGCCTTGTTCATCTCAGGCTCCAGCAAATTAAGCCGTCACCAGAGAGCAAAATCCATGGCTTCTTTCTTTCCTTCATTCATTGTCGAAACAATAACCAACACTCATGTGACCTCGCAAAAATATACAGCTCAAAACTGGCTGTTGCCCACATCTCCAGCACCAGAGTTCAACGGTGAAACACCTAACCTATAGAGAATACACGATGCTGTTTTGACTAGATACAGCATCTGAGAAGTTGAGCTGCCAAGAGTTATTATTTCAAAAGGCTGTTGCAGGCGTCAATAACAGCAGCATGTGAGCTCAAGATAGCCTGACCTGCTGGGTTTGCTCCTAGGGTTTTCGTGACAGCGTTAAAAATTGCTTTACGGAAGAAGGTATCCTCCATCTTCTTTAGAATCTCCTCAACAGCTCCAAAGCTCAGGCCACAAGATAAGACCAGACGAGCAACAACTTCACCAAATTGTGCTGGAGCTTTAGGAAGGTCAATACCAATATCTTCCAACAGAGACCCATATAGCAAGCAACCGTTTTCCAGGTCTTCAGTCTTGAAAGTTTTCTTGGTGTACAGATGCTCCAGAAGCCTAACAAGAGGATCAACAAAACCGGCACCTTTATCCAGAGCAAGATTGATAGCTTCTTTAACAATCTCAGGGTAGTAATCAGGACTCTGCAACTCCTCAATACATTGTTGTGCTTCATCTAAAATACGTATGCTGAAATACTCCTCAAGAAGAGCTACCGTCTTCTTCTGAAGCTCTGCCGGGATCACCTTGGAAGAACTGGCTGGTTTGTCAGGAACAGGTGCACCAGCTGGAGTTGCACTTAATGGTTTCGGTAATGCTGTAGTTTGAGCTGGTGAATGAATGGGACCAGCTGTAGAGCTGGAAGGGCGAGATGGTGGACCACCAGTGCCCAAAAGTGCACTCTTGCCAATTAGTGCTCCACTGCCTTGAGGAAGAAGCCTGGGGTTGATAGATGACGGCTTATTAAGCAACGCACCCTGGTTGCGAAGTGGGTCTCCTCTTGGCATTGATTTGGAACGCTGAACTTCCCAGTTATCATTATCTAACCCAGGCATTCCAGGCATCTTTCTCGATCCAGGCATCCCAGGCATCATACCTCCTGTTCCTGGTCGGTTCATTGGAAAACCTCCAGGTGAAAGGGGCCCACCTGGTGCATTACGGCCATTCCTCATGTTTGCTGTAGCCCCTGGTCGTAATCCAAGATTCTTTTCAGCCTCTGTGTGAATTTCACTGATTGTCTTGGCCTTAATCTGAAGATTACAAACAGCATAAAGCTCAAAATGATTGAATTTTACAAATCCAGCTGGTTATCAATTGCTATAAGAACAGCGATAAAAGTGGGAAATAACGTTGAAGGTATGCTTAGTGCCATTTTAAGTATTGAGATCAGACTACACACTTCAGTACAATCAAATAATGCATTAATTTAACTGACTGACTATAAGCACGTGCAATCTACTATTTATGCTGCAAGTTGGGGTGTACAAAGCAAAGTGCATGCCTGACTAATTTTCAATAAACGTGCAATTCACCACACTGGTCATTGTTTGGTTTGCCAGTCCATGCATGCATGCTTGTTCTTCTAGTAGGTTCACCTTTAAGATCTTAAAATCCCTCCTACAAAGTGATATGCTTCTAGTAATATGCGACGAAAGTGAGATATGCCAGTACCCAGCAGTAGTTGTTAATACTTAAGGATTTTATTTACCTCCGCACGTCGAGGCACCCAGTTGTTAGAACGGAGATCAATCAAATCGCGAACCATGAACTTCGAACGTGGCGTCAACTGGGGGTTTGCTACTAGCTCCTTAATCTGGATGAAGTAGGTATCATTAATTCGGCGAGACTTTGGGTTCTCATCAAGCTGTTTACCAATCGTATTGAAGAACTGACAGATGGCTTCGACTTGTTCCTCATCAGGGCAAGCCTTTTTATCAGACCCCAGTAATTCCTACATAGTACATACGGCGAATGGATTAGGCAAGTTTTCACGGAATAAAAATTGTATTGTCAATTTCCTGATGTGTACCTGAACAATGTGATGAACTATCTTCTCAGGTACCATCTTTTGCTTGAGTAGCTCACCAATTAGACGAATATTTCCAAGCGTTCTAAGTTTGACAATCCTTTCTTTGTCCCTTCTCTCCATCTCCTGGTCAGGGCCAGTCAATCTTGCGATCTCAGCCCTTAGGCTGTCAGCACCTTCAAAAGCTTCCTGACAATTGTTCAACAGCACACGTTTGAATGTGATTTCTTTATCACCTGGTTCTTCAGGAGGGAACGACGGGAGGTTGTTGTTGAGTTCAGAACAAAGTTGAGCATACATCGGACAGAAGGTGGGCTCAAAAACAGCCTTCTCAAATATGAGAGAAATAACATCCTGAATCAAAAGCAGAAGATAGATGAATCACTGGGAAACTGTCCAGAGTATAGGAAAACAATACACAGCTGGAAACAATCAAACCTTCAAAATATCAGCAGTAGTAATTCCAGCATCCAGTAGTTGGCCCTTGAGTAGATCAAATTTCTCTGGCGTCAGTTTGTTTAATATACTGCACAAGCAAGAGCAAATAAACAGCATGCAAAGATCTCATAAGAACTAGGTAATATTTGCTTAGTAAACAATAAAAAACTACCGCTTCAACAAGAACAAACAAGACAAAGAAAAACATAATCATTACATTACCCTTTCACTGTTTTCAGAACTCTATCTTTCTCCGAGAGATTGCCTCTTCGGGCTGACCAAGGTACCTCAGCCTTGATAAGAGCAGGAGGGGGGCCAACCTGTAATTTTGAAAACAAAATGACATGCAATAATGATTAATATGAGGGGAAAAATAACTGCATACAGAATAGCCGATATCATATGCAAAGAGTTAAACACTATTGCATACAAGTTGAAAAATATATTGGCAAAAAAAAACAAGTAGGAAAATATAACAACAAAGGATTGCAACATATTGAAATCGATTGCATATGACAAATTGGTGTGGACATCATTCATCACTGGATGCTGACAATGTTGTACAACAAATATTCTTTTCCTTCTTTGAATTCAACCCCACAACTCTGCATGTAGTTTACATTTCAACACTTGCCAGAATGGTATGTTCACAGTTACATAGACTGATATTTTAATGAAGTAAATTATATAATATGACAACCTAAACATGTTTAACCTATACTTTTCAGTTGGATCAATTACCCCAACAATGACCCAAAAACCAAGTTACTGTACTAAAATTCGATGAAAGGAGTTGCATCACACAAACATTGATTAGCGGATGCAAATGGGCATTAAATCCAAATATGTCACAACCACAAGACAAAAACATGAAGTGATCAGTAGTACCAAGGTTAGCACAGGAAGAAACAGGAGCTTATTCAAAATTTAAACTACAAACAAATATAAAAAAATTCAAATGGGGCAACAAAGTAAGCAAAATTACTGATGCTCTTTATCTTGAAGGTACCTGAGCTTTAGAAGCAAACTGGGAGCTCAATTGATCTTGCCTGTTAAACTGCTCTTGCTGCCTACCACTTGAATTGTACAATTCTTTAGTTTCACGCATGTTGTCCCAAGACTTCTCTTCATGAAGTGGCTGAGGTTGCACTGAGCGTGCACGCCAGTCACGGTTATCCGTCTCCGTATACCGATTTTGTGTTTGCGTTTGTGTTTGTGTTTGTGTTTGTGTCTGTACTTGAATCTGCATGACAAAAAAGGCTACCATAAGGATTCCACGTTCCAATATGCAAATCAGAATAGAACTGCAATAACTTTAGCAAGATGATGGCATGAAGACCATTTGACAAGGCTGAGGGATATTAAAGTAACACAGATTGCAAAAACAGGTAAACTCTGATGCCTGATGGAAATAATGAAGAACTCACATTAGAATCATTGCGAACCCAGCTCTGATCTTCACCGTGAAGCTCTGCCTCAATTTCTTGCTTAATCCTCAAGATGTCCTCAGGCACATCAGCAATCTGTCAGGAAGTGGAATTACGATCAGTGCATGCAAATAAAGCGTCTGCCTTGTCAGGAATAATCTTTTAGAGTCTTTTACTCAACATAATGAGGAATAATCTTTTAGAGTCTTTTACTCAACATAATGTATGCCCCATTTAATGGTTAGGTCATATGCACAGATAAGACTAACCTACTTATTGAAGTTCACAGGAACAAAAAACAAAGCACAATTATGTCCACAAGGAAAGATGGTACTCCCTCTGTTTGGACATAGATGACGTCCTCAAATGCATGCAGTCAAACTTTTCTAACTTTGACTATTAATATATAAAAAATTATTTAGATTTGTCAAGTGAAAATAGTATCATTAGATTAATCATGAAAAATATTTTCATAATGTCATGATTTTTATTAACATATTAATATGAAAAATATTGGTCAAAGTTGTGCTCCGTAGACCGTGTCAAAACCTAAAACGACATGTATGAAGAGAGGGTGTACATCCCTATGTAGACCCATTTGACAACACACCGTAAGTGGCAAGTCACTCATTAGTTTCCACCCCCTTAAAAGAGAACCATCCTAATTGGGAAGATACTAGGCTCAAAATTCATTCCATTTTCCCTCACATTCAAATTAAAAAAAGTTAAATCAAACTGATAATGGCCAGGAAGAGGTTAAGCAGGCTAGTAAGTTTTTTGCCTCTTCCAATGGATGTCAACAGGTGCAGTTTCCCTTCTGTCTCATGTGAATGCCCCCAATATCCAAATTCCATCCTTGAGCCTTACTCCCCTCAGTTCATAAATGAATGTCGTTTCGGAAATAGCAAGGTCTTCAAGACATAACTTTTGCAGTGACAGTCAATTTTCCAGTGATATGCTAGAAGAAACATGCAAACATACAACATGTAAGCCTTCTAATGGCAACTTTATTGGTATCATTTTCATGTGGCCAATCTACATGCTTCTATATTTATTGTGGCCAAAATTGGTTACATTTGACTGTACACATACCACGGTGGCATACCATCAGTAAACAGAGGGGTTATTTCACTGCCTATGTACTATTTATGCCCTGGACCAAAGTATCAAGAATATTCAAAATTGTCTGGTACATCTCAAACCTGTCAGGCCACACCAACCATACCACATCTAAGGAAGATCTTAACACAAATTTTCCATGTAGAAACTGACTTTGTATAGCATGTCAGATCACAAGTACCTCACGCAGCTCGAGAAGTTGATCTCTTGAATAACGAATACGCTCACGCGTCTCAAAATGTGATTCACCAATCTGCACCAAAATAGCATCCATGTCAGCGTAGCAAATATAGGTCTATAAATCAAATTTAACTAAAGAGTAGACCGCAATATGGGGAATCATTTAAGAATTCAAACACAATCAAAATATTCCAAAAAACTGCTAATTTAGAACCACTGTCCACTTGTTTGGTCTAGCCAGGCATGTAACTCCGATATGATGTTGAGTGTTAAACACAGCTCTATACGCAAATAGCAACATAACCAGGAGCCTACTTCAGTTCACTACTTATGCACAGCCCATCGAATCCCACAAACCACACACAAGCGCAGCCCTGAAAGCTGAAATCCCGAGGGCGCACACCCTACAATGGAATACACCTAAATCCCAATTGTAGCCTACAGAAGCACCCAACTTTAATCAGCACGCGCCTAAACATTTCCCAGTTTCGAGTATCAATCCCTTCTTACGCATTAGCGCCTCATAAAACATCGTTAAGCAATGTGATGACTACTAAATCTCCCTGTATCGATTAAGGAAACAGCATCCTCAACCAATACACGCTCCATCCAGACTAGCACAGCCCCTACAACCGAGATCCGATATTTCCCCCTGGATCTCCCCCTCCCACCCCACCGCAAACTTAATCGAAACCCCATCGAAACAGTAACCTCGCCCACCAGATCAGGCGCCGCGAGCTCCCTCACCTTGGAGACGCCGGAGGCGGCGCCGCCGTACGGCCGGAGGAAGTCGGCGCTGCCGGATGCGGCGGCCGCGAAGGCGGAGGGGAAGAGGCGGCCGGCGCGGGGGCCGCCGCCGCCGCCGCCGGGGCGCAAGCTGATCACCGGCTGGTCCGACGTCATGATTCCGGGGGTCCGAATCCGACCAACGAGCCGCGCAGCTCGATCGAGAGAGGAATAGGCGAGCGCACGAGAGGAATCGCGGAGAAAATCGGAGCTTTTTTTCTTCGTTGGGGTAGGGTGTGGGTTCCGTTTGCGACCTCTCTTAGTGGAGGCGTGGGAGACGGGAGGAGGTGGGGTTTTATCCGGGGAACATTAGGGCTGTGGGGCAAGTATTTGTGGTTCCGGCGGTTTGCAGGGGTAGTTTCGTACTTTACGCACGGGAGTATGAGATGGAGTGGGTGGCTTGGGGCCCACCTGTCAGTATGTCCTGCTACTTGACGGTGGGCGTAATTACGGTTTTGGGCAGGGGCAATTGGGGTATCTACAAGTCGGGGTATCCGGGTTCAGCTGGACTATGATGTCATCTCGTCACCTGCAGGCTGTAATGGACATGCACATGAGTGACTTGGGATTTGTATTTGTATTCGCATACAATAGGGTTGAATTGAACGAATACGTGTAGTATTTGACATATACATGGAGTTTGTTTGACATTACATGCGCAGACACGCCAGCACTCAGGTACGTGGTCTACTACAGTTCATCGCACTGTCCGTAATTAATAGTGATAATCTCACAATACAGCGTGACACACCATCTTAATAATCCCGACACTGGATTGAACATGTATGTCCCAGATTTGATTCCTTAACATGTTCCTGCGTTTCTTCAAGACACCCTAAACAGCCCAAGTCTACATTTGTCTTTGTATTCTGCACGAAAATATTTTTCCCCCTTTCTCTTCTTTCACCGACATCCTATCACCGTGAATAACAACCTCACGACAATAAAAATGGGAGAACAACAAATTGCGCTTTGAGTTCTTCCTTATCCTCGAATTTCCGATTTCAGACCAAAGGGCTCTATGGTGATATGGAACCAACGCCATTTGGCGACTCAATTGAAGTGAAAATGTGTGTTTTTCTCTCGAGCTAATCTATTATCCCTTATTTCACTACCTCAGGAAACACCAGCACTGACGGGCTCAAAAAGGCCATCGCTGACGGGTTTTGGGCCCATCAGTAACCTCCTGTCAGTGGAAGTTCTACTTTCACTGACGAGCGGACCGCCAGTAGAGATACACTTTCATTGACGGGTGAAACATGCTTGTCAGTGCAAAGACTTGCAGCGTTACCCGGCAGATTCCTGAGAGTACTTCCACTGACGGGCGTGTAACTTTCGCCCGTCAGTGGTAACTATTTCTACTGACGGTTAAATAGACGGTGCCCGTCAGTGGAAGTATTTATATACATTTTTTTAAGCATATCTGAATAGACAATATGAAACATATGTAGCAATTAATTTCACAAAATATTAAGCATATATAGCATTTAATATCACAAATATTAAGCATATATAGCAATTAATATCACAAATATTAAGTACACATATAAAAGCAAGTTTATAACGAATTAAAACGACAAACAAATGAATTTAACAATGTTTATTTTCACTAGCCCTACTCTACGTCTATGACGCTTGGCTAGTACTTGCAGGGCGGCGGTAAGCGGGTAATTGGACTCCCGCGTAGAAATCACCGCTTGGCCGAATGATTTCGTTGTTGATAACGTACGCGAAGGTCTTCTGGATGCGGGCAAAGTCCTTCCTCCAATCGTACTTATCGTCGGCCAGGTCGTGTATGAAATTATTGAATTGATCCTGACTCCATTGCGGGTTGTGGGATATGACGAAAGCGTCTATGTGAGCGCAGACGTAGTACCCACATGTCACGCTACCTTCCGGCTGTTGCCTGCAAGGGAAGTTGATTTTGTGGATCAACTTTTTGCTCTTGCATTCTGCTCCTCCCCCTCGCAAGTTGTATTCCCAAAAGGCAGCTTCCAGAACTTCCTTAATTCCTGAGTAGTCCCGTTTGGCACTTCTTTGGGAATCAAAATAGTATATCATTCTTGAAGGCTTGTGGATGGCAATGAGGATCCAATGGTCGCTGCGTAAAAGGTAACGAACAAATATAAACAAACGGGAATACGTGCTTAAGAAAAGCAAACTAGGCACGGTAGTAAGTAACTTACGGGGGTTGTAGGGTATGAGTACGTAGTCCTTGTCCTTATGGTATATCAATGACTCAGTGACGAAATTTATTAGGACCGGTTTCGCTTCTTGTACATAGTAGTCGTTCCTGATGACCGGATCCATTATTCCGAAAAGCGCACTTGAGCAGATGCCTACACTCTTAGGCTTGGTGAAGCACCCACAGCCTGACGAGCATGGTGTCTAGCCGAAAGAGGTTGAACAACATAAAGATATCTTAAAAATTGATGTCGAAGGTGTCATGTTGTCTGTCCAGGAAGAAACCGTAATCTTTTGGCACCTCGACCTTAAAGTGTGGCTCATAATCATCCCGATTCCGTGACCTCATCATGATTGTGTCATGGAGAAGTTTCATCTGTGCGGGCAACCTCTGCACCTCATCATGTGGGAGCAAGGACTCACCTGCCTCGTACACTACTCGTTGAGGCTTCTTGACAGTTTTGGCAGATGTCTGGAAGGATAGGGCCTTTTTCTTGCTTTCCTTGCTTTCCTCCTTCGCAGCGGTGCCGCCTCGTTTGTGTGCTCTTTTTCTTTTCCTCTCCGGCTCTGGAGAGGAGGCCCTCTTGCCTCCCGTCAATGCTTCGCCCACTGTGGCATTGAGCGTGCTTGGAGAGAAGACCTTCTTCCCTACTGCCTTCGGGTCATGGTGATGCTTAGAGCGCCTTTCACGGGGCGGCGAGTCCGTCTTGGGTTGCTCCTCCTCCTGGGACGGAAGGATCGTCGTGTGTTGCTGCTCGGCAAGATCGTCGTCCCGATCATCGAACGAAACGGGCGTACTGCACAGGCCGAGCAGAGACGGGCCGGCTCCGGTTGATGGAGAGGGGAGGGTTGACGTACTAAGAGAGGACACCCCGGGGATAGTTATCTGGCTCTTCGGCCACAGGATGTAGTACCCCTTGCAGTCTCCTAACTTCGTGACATCCTCTTCAGGGGCGACAGGGACTGCGATGTCACTGAACTCGGCGACGACGCGGTCCACCTGCACCCTCGCCATGTGGGAAGGTATAGCAGCGTTGTGGCATATCGCGCCCCCTACAGTTGGGAAGACTAGGCCGTGTGCAACCGTCTTCTTCAGCCGGGCAAAGAGATAGTGAGGTGGCATTTTGTGGGGCCCTACATAATAAACAATGTGTCTTACTCATTGTTATCCTCACAATGCTGTGAATTAGAGCCCTCATACAAGTGATTCATGGTGGCGACGAAACTTACAGTGATGTCTTCGACGGGACTTGGCGACTCGGGGACGACGTCGGAGGCTGTGGTGCAGCTACTCCATCCAACAAGATAGGAGCCCTGATGTCCATGAGGACGCACAGGTGGACAAGATGCATCGCGGGCGTCGTAGCCTCTAGACTCTAAAAATTATTGGGCCGCTAGCTTGCCAGCCTCCTGGGCTGCCCTTATCATCTCTTGCATAAGAGATGTTTGCCTTCCTCTCCTCCTCTGGCGGGCAGCCTCACGGTCTTGAGGAAAGACTTCGTCCCATATAGCCCTGCTCCCGATCCCTCGGACACGCCCTGTCTTCTCTCTCGTTCCTAGAGCCTTCGAAAGATGGTCATCCCACCTCTCACTCTGGACAGAGTCCTGGGAGCTTGCAGGCTGCTGGGACAGCTGCCTCTGCAAGGGAAACAGCACAAGGTAGGGGCTGTTAGCGTATTGAACGCATAATAGTATATTTTAAGAGAAAATTGGGTTTAGATTATACCAAACGTTCGGAAACCACCTGAAGCTCGGGGTCCATGATAATTGGTGACCCAGTAGCTGGGTCAGAAACTGTGTGCACTCTCATCCAAATCTGGGCACGTTCCTGCTCGATATCGGCGAAAGGAACCGGTTTGCCAGCCGCTATCAGCGCGGCGTCCTCTTTGGCTCAGATCGGTCTCTTCCCTAGAACACCTCACCTGCCAAGGTGGTGGGGGAATTTGTTCTTCACGCGCAGCTCCTTCCCCCGGTGGCTCTTCTCCTTGAATGCATCACTCTTCTTGTCAGCAACGAACTCCTCCCAGTGTTTGAGTTCTATCTTTGGCCATTTAGTTTTAACTGCAGTTTCGAAATCGGTGTCTAGCAGCTTCATTGCTTCATATCGCCATGTCCTTAGCGCAGCACACATGATGCTGTCGGCTTTCCTCTGTACTCTTTTCTTGTCAGCCTCTGGGATAGCGTACTTATCCCACAGCTTGTCGAACAGGACCTTTTTCTGGGCGTCGGTCATTTTCTTGAAGTCTCGGCATGTGGTCCTGACATGCTCACGGACAATACACCCACAGGTGTTGCTGAATGACCTCGCAGCCTTCTCAGGACTTGCAAGAACACCTGTTACGCCGACTCGAGTGACGACGAATGTCTCGTTTGTCAGCTGGTTGCCACCTCTAGGGTTGTACCGTCTCCTCGGCTTCGATTGTGCTGCTGACGACGGCTCCGGCGTCTCCTGTTCTTCTGATCCCGACTGGCTAGAACGAGAATCGTCAGACAAGCCAGACGCACTATCTTCATCTCGCGCCGTGGGAAGTGCAGGTGCGGAAGGTACATTCTCCGGCTCGACAGCAGGTTCACTGGCCGGCTCGGGGGGCTGTTTGATCGGTTCGGGGCGGGGCGTCAATCGGGGCCGCCACGTCTACGGGCGCCGCCCTGTCATCATCTACGCGGGCTAGTTCCCGGGTTGGCAACGAGTCCATTTCTGATATATTAAGAAACTTAAAAAATGAAAATCATGTATCAGAACTATCATGATGTGGTCCATAAAATTATATAGATGATCTCGATAAGATTACTAGAATACTTCAGAAGTATAATAGTGCCAATCCATATAATATACCCTAAAATAATGTACTCCCTCCGTCCCAAAATATAAGGCCCCTTTGTTTTGTCCTAAGTCAATGTGTTTTAAGTTTGACCAAGTTTATATTAAAAAATATCAATATCTACACTATCAAATAAATACACTATGAAAACATATTTCATGATAAATATAATGACACTAATTTGGTGTTGTGGATGTTGATATTTTTTAATATAAACTTGGTCAAACTTAAAATACATTGACTTAGGACAAAACAAAGGGGCCTTATATTTTGGGACGGAGGGAGTACCATGTCTACAGCAGATCTTTACAAGCTAAAGAGAAACAACTACATTTGATCCAATAGAAAAGATCGATTAGCATCACAATTCCGCATGGTGCCACTTGAAGAACAAAAATAAATCATGTACATCAACATGAACCGAGTACTAAATGTAATGCCATCTTTGCTGATATAACACTACCAAATGCATGCACCGGCACACTGATAATTGTACTAAATCTGCATTACGAAAACAGACAGTCAAGGAATTCAACTCAGTCACTGAATTTATAAATTGACCATTCCATCGAAGGATTACATGCTTAAAAAACACGCATCTCCGTCACTCCAGATCACAGAATTCTCTCTACAAACATCAAACTTCACATCACATTTCTACCTCTCCATTCCAACTATCCAAAGGAAACATAGGTTGTATTTGCCCTCGCAATACAAAATTCACTGATAGGTTGAAATGCTAGAATTTTATTCGAAGACAGTTGGAAAAATTCCAACATTGCAAACATGGCCCTGCTGTACTGAGTAACGAGAAAATACTATTTCCTCAAATCAAGAACTGAATCCATCAGGAGCATGCATCATGGATCGAGCTGCTACGGCCTCCTGCGCATTCCTTTTGTGGCGTGGCGTTGCGGCAACGGCCGGAAGCGATCGATTGGCTCGATCTAGCCTGGCTAACTTTCCGACAAGAGCAACCACATCCATGCATATGTTAGTATTTTTCGTGTGTGCATCGACTAACCGCATTGCAAGGCCAGAAAGGAAGCATATTGCAAAGGAGTATCGGCGCAACTACAACAGCAAGCTTACTGCGCAAAGGAGGACGACGGCCGGCGACGTCGGTCTCGGGACCTCCGGCGGCGGCGTGGAGGAACGGCCGGCGGCGTGGAGGCGTGGCCGGCCGCGGCATGGAAGCGGGCAAGGGGCGGCGACGCGGAAGAGGGCTAGGGGCGGCGTGGAGGAGTGGCCGGGGGCGTCGGGCTCGGGACCTCCGGCGGCGGCGTGGACGCATGACCGGCGACGAGCAGCGCGGATGGGGGGAACGAGCAGCGGCAGTGGTGGCGCGGACGGGAGCTCCGGCGGCGGTGCGGCAGCCTGGTGGCGGGGCTAGGGTTGCTCGCTGTTGGTTCGAAAAATGAACGCGCGAGAACTGATTGAAATTTTTGCCAAGTCCCCTTTATGTAGTGTAAAACAATCACTGACGGGCACATATTAAGCCACCCGTCACTGGAAGTCCGAGGTACCAATACTGACGGGCTATAACAATACGCCCGTTAGTGGAAGCACTACAACCACTGACAAGCCCCGTTTGAGTGCCCGTTAGTGATGTACAAACCACTGACTGGCCCGGTATCTCCGCCCATCAGTAGATGATGCTCAGCAGCTCGCACGCTTCGGTTGGGCCTTTTGGGCTTGATCACAACTGAGGTGCCCACGAGGGCCTCTTTGATTTATGAGATTATAGATTATAGGATTTTTTTCTTAGAATTCATTTGCATTAGATTTTATACAATAAATTTTGGAAACTCTAACCTCTTGAAAATATTTTTATTTTTCACTTTGCACAATTATACATATTTTTGATTCTACGGTATTCGAAATAACATGACACTTTAATTATATTTTTTTTTCTGTTCCTACGTTTTTCGAATAATGTGAATCAAAGAGACCCTGAGTTGACCTAGTACAAAACCAATAGGCAGAACACTACTGCACAAAATACATGCAACACATGCCTATTTCACCAAGTCCCGAACATAATCATTCAATTCATCAAAATGATATTATTACACATTGAGGTTTATTCTGAATTGATTGAAAAGCTAGGTTTCGTCGTCTTCGACACGCTTCTCAATAGTAGTTTTGATCTTCTTGCTGGTATACGCCAGTCCTTCGGCGTGACTGCGTCTTATGTAGGGGCACGCATCCTGAGTACCTTTGCGCTTCTTGCTCTTTCGATCATCCACATCTTCTTCTTCTGTGTCCGGATCGTCGAATTAATCGTAGTCCTCTTCATCAACTACACCATCGACCCCGACAATACTCCTTTTCCCTTTCCTCATGACAATACACTTCTTATTCTTTGGGTCGGTT
Source organism: Stipa capillata (assembly GCA_019208055.1). NCBI lineage: Eukaryota > Viridiplantae > Streptophyta > Magnoliopsida > Poales > Poaceae > Stipa > Stipa capillata. Next base: position 626,608 of record JAGXJF010000477.1, on the reverse strand, counting down.
ATGTAGAAGACTTGGGCGAGTTATTTGGCTAATACCCATGGCTCATCTTTGGGACTGATTGATTTGACTTGTCGTGACTCCATAGGGATCGGTGGAGGTATGACCATGATATTGGTGTTCATATTTTCGATTTTGACATCTTTAGCCCATCTGACACGAAACATGGGGATCTTGGTCACGGTGCAGTCAAGTTCCCAGATCTCTTCGATCATGCCATAGTACCTACACTTCTTGCCCTGATGACCAGTTCTGGACTCCTGCGTTACACCGCAGTTCTGGTACATACTGCGCCGGTCTTAAGCCTCCGTATAGAATGTGTATCCGTTGATATCATACGATTGCCACGTCACGACTTTGCTATCGGGTTCTTGTAACAACATTCGGACGGTTTCTTCTTCTCCATTTGTCGGCTCCCTTTCATACCAGTAGTCCTTTAGCCACCCGGAGAACTTTGCGTTATGCTCTTTCATGAGCGCAACTGTGCCCTTTTTCAGATTCGCTTCGCACAACTGTTTCATGTGGATCTGAATATAAGGCCGTACCACAGCCAAGTGTTGCAACACCATGAAATGTGCTCTGTTGTAGTCATCTGATCTTTCCGATCAATACACGTGTAAACTTTTATGCCCGATCGCACCTTTACCATCGAGCCTACCTGTGTGTTGTGAAATTGGAACACCTATAGGTTTTTGATCACGCATGTAATCCGTGCAGAACTCGGCGCCCTCTTCGGTAGCATAGTCTTGGATGATGCTTCCTTCCGAATGTGTTCTGTTACGAACGTAGCGCTTGATAACCCCATTGTACCTTTCAAACGGGTACATGTTGTGCAAGAACATGGGACCAAGGTCCAATATCTCCGGGACAATATGGATCATGAGATGTACCATGACATCAAAGAATGCTGGAGGGAAATACATCTCAAGTTCGCATAGTATGACAGTGATCTCAGCCTTTAGTTTCAGGTAGCATTGCACCATGATTGACTTCTGACAGATAGTGTTGAAGAAGTTACAAAGATCCGTGATCATCTTGCAGACACCTGGCTCCATGATACCTCTAATTGCAACAGGCAGTATCTGTGTGATCATCACGTGGCAGTCATGAGACTTCATGCCAATCAGTCGATGAGTCTTCATGTCAACAAGTTTTCGGATGTTTGCGGAGTAACCCGAAGAAACTTTGACACCATAGAGGCATTCACAGATGCTATGGAGCTCATCTCTACTCAGAGTGTTGCAAGCAGCAGGACAGCTGGTCTTGACTCTGATACCATTCTTCCCCGTCTTGGTCGTTTCTCTGGTTGCCCACAGCTCAGGTCTTATATTCATGTGTTGCATGTCTGCTCGTGTCTTCGGTCCATCTTTTGTCTTATCCGGAATGTTGAGCAAGAGACCAAGCAAGCTGTCGTAGATATTTTTTTGACATGCATTACATCAATGCTGTGACGTGTGTCTGGGTGAGGCCAGTAAGGCAATTCCCAAAAAATAGATTTCCTTTTCTAGACGCCCTTTACTGGCGGTTGTTTCTTTCCTTTTCCTGGCTCAACTTTGTCCATTTCATTCAAGAGATCATAGATTTCTTGTCCGGTCTTCTCGCGAGGCTTTGGACAGATTTGTTTTGTTCCGTCGAACCTTTCCATGTCCTCTCTCCATGGGTCATTTATGGTCAGCCACCTTCGGTGGCCCATGAACACGATTTTTCTAGAGCTCTCTAAGAAAACACTTGTGGTTTCTTCCATGCACTTAACACATGCTTCGTATCCTTTGGTGCACTGACATGCGTTGTTCCTGTATGCGGGATAATATTGCACCGTTGTGAACAAAATGCTTTTCAGAGTGAAGAACTCTTTTTTGTCCGCGTCTCAGACCTGAGCCCCTTCTTCCCACAGCGTAGCTAGTTCGTCCTTCAGTAGTTGTTGATACACGTTAAGATCTATTCCAGGCTGTTTTGGCCCTTGAATGAGAATAGATAGGTGCATGTACTTCCGCTTCATGCACAACCTTGGAGGGAGGTTGTAGATCCAAAGAACAACGGGCCATGTGTTGTGTCTGCTGCTCATGTTGCCGAATGGATTTATTCCGTCCGTACTCATACCAAACCTGATATTTCTCAAATCACTACCGAAATCTGGGTATTCAGCGTCGATTACCCTCCACTGACAAGCATCAGTTGGGTGTCTCAACACCCCGTCCTTTCTTCGCCCCTCTTCGTGCCAACGCATCAGCTTTGCCTCCTTCTTGTTGTCGAATAAACGCTTCAAATGGGGGAGGACTGGAAGGTACCATACAACCTTTGCAGGGGCACCACTCGTCACTTCTTCCTCCTCATCGTCTTGGTTTCTGCCCCGCTTATATCGAGATGTGTTGCACACCAGACATTTGTGCAGCTCTTTATACTCCTTGCGATAAATAATGCAGTCGTTCCGACAAGCATGGAGTCTCTCTACATCCAATCCAAGGGGGCAGACCACCTTCTTGGCTTCCTTGGTGCTCGTAGGCAACACGTTCTCCTTTGGAAAAACCATCGCAAGGTAAGCAAGTGTTTCATCGAAGCTTGCGTCCGGACAGTTGTGGGCTGCCTTGATCCTTAGAAGTTCTAGCGTGACTGATAGACGCGTGTGCTCAGGATCGCAGCTGCGATACAGTAGTTTTGTCGAGTCTTCCATCAGTTTCGTAAACTTTGCGACCTCTCTTTCATCCGCGGGGTCTTCGATCACCTGGTCCGCCATGTGACTGTCCCTCAACATTTCAGCCAAATTGTTCCCCACCTCTCCCGTCAAGTCATCCCTACATTCAGAAATATGGTCTTCATCTTCTTCTGCGTCATCATGTATGTCCTCTTACTCTAAACATTCAGGAGTAGCTACATTTTCCGCCTCCTCACCGTGACTAGTCCACCGTGTATAACCTTCCATGAAACCTCGAGTCAACAAGTGTAGCTGCAACATGCTTCTCTCCTTGAACATTATCGTGTTCTTGCATACACAACATGGACAACACATCTTGTTCGCACCCTTTTCTCCCTATCTTCCTTGGCCACATCTAGACACCCATTCAAAGTATCGAGGAAACTCCGTGTTGCCCTTTCGCCGTACATCTAACTTCGATCCATCGATTCCTACAACAATAAACTAATTGATTATATTCCAAATTAACAAAATAATCACAAAATTTATTTTCAGAGAGAAGATGGAAGTTTCAGAGAGATCTAGATCTAGATACATCTAGAAGGAGGAGGGAGAGAGGAGAAAAGGGAAGTTCCAGAGAGATCTAGATCTAGAAACATCTAGAAGGACATCTAGAAGGAGGAGGGAGGGAGGAGGGGAGGGGGAAAGAGAGGGAAAATGGGTGGAGGGAGCGTCAAGAGAGTTCTATATCTAGATTGCATACATTTAGGAGAGAGAGGGGGGGAGGAGGGGAGAAGGGACAGTACCAATTGGAGGAGGAGTAGCGCTCCGGCGCGGCGCAGGTGGAGGCGCCCGCAGCTGGCCGTGTGAGGCGCGTGAGCTCACTGGCCAGCTGCGGGCGCTTCCCCTGTTTTATGTGCAGACTTATCACTGACGGGCAGCAGAGATAAGTCTGCCCTAAGGGGCCATCCGGGAAACAACTTTCACTGACGGGCAAAAATGGACCCGTCAGTGGAAGTCAGACTTCCACTGACGGGCCCTGACTCCACGACCGTCAGCGGAGGTCTATGTCAGTGGTGAGGCCAAAATGTCCCTCTTCTCCTACTTTTACTGACGGGCCCATATTAAAAGTAATCTCTCCCGGCGTCGTAGTCAGTTTTTCTGACGGGCTTTGACCGCCCGTCAGTGGTGTTTCTCATCAGTGACGAGTAACCTATTGTCCGTCAGTGATGATCGTTTAGCAGAAGTGTTTTCTGAGGTAGTGTTTTAATCTCATCCGAAGAAGGGTTGCACCAAAACCTAGCGACAGCGGAGCCCTACCATCTACAGTTGAGCCCGAGAATCAGTTGCTGCCAGCACCGATGCCCCTCGTCTTGTTGCAATGGAAATTAAGACGAGAGTGAAACATTTCGTTTCGGCTCAGTCATCAAATGGCTCTCGGTGCCACGTCGCGTCCACATACCGTGATATTTGAAGTTCGAGGACAAGCACCGACTTTTTAAAAATTGAGTGATCAAAGTGAGTCTCAAGAAAAATGTGACTCTTTTTTTCTAATTTCCTTCTATTTTATTTTTACCATAATTGAACGGGTACAGTTTTGAAGCTAACACACGCCTATGTTCCTTCAGGCCATCAGCCCTAAACATCATCAGTTTGTCACATTTAGTGATATGTTTTATACACAAAACAAGTTGTGCTACTTGAATTAAAATTTAGCTCCTTTAGGGCCTCTTTAGGCTGAACGATTTTCAAAGAAAATTTCTATGATATTGATCCATAGAAATTATCTTATAGAACTCGTTAGGATCGTAAAATTAAGGATGTAGGTATTCTATGAAATTCTCCTGGAACGACTTAATCCTTTTCTTGCTTACATCTTCTCTCATTTTAGTGGGGAAGTTAGCTTTTCTTGCTCAGAAATCGTACGTAGGTACAGTTGTGCAGACATGTTCCTACATGTTAATACCTCAACACATGGGGTATCTTCAAGCATGTCAATATATACTTGAATAATGTCAATAAATATCCGAGTTTTCTCCATCGAAACCGGCGAAGCGGACTTAGGCGTGGTTGTTGGTGACTCGGGAGGTACAACCATGTCGTTGTCATGGAAATACCTGCCACCTTGCTAGTGTGGAGGAGGCGGAAGTGTTAGCGTGATTAGGGAGCTCCAGGTTGATGGTGGAATGGATCAAACCACCGGCGGTGATTGAATCCGATCATCTAAAGTCGGTGCCCATGTCGCTAGCTCAAGCCGAAGGTCTTTCCTATCAAGGGTTGCTGTTGAAGAGGCGAAGGCGTGGATTTCAGTGCAGTCGGGAGCTCGTATTCGCAGTTTAAAGCGAGAGTAGTAAAGTTGTGCATGAGTTAGCGCAATTCAAGACTGGTGATGTTAGTCGATTTTTGTGTTCGGACCTGCATGATGATTTTAGAATTTTAAAGATTGTAATAACTTTGTTTCTTAACTACTCTCTTCGTTCAAAAATATAACACGTGCACGCGTTCTAAGATTTATAATTAGACTTATAATATTTTGGTTATATGACACAGAAGTGGTATCATTAGATTCGTTTTCGAAAGTATTTTTCAATGATATCATTTTTGTGTTACATAACTAATATATTGTAGATTTAATTATAAACCTTGAGATACGTGCGTGCCTTACATCTCTAGACAGAGGGAGTAATAAAGCTATTTCATTTCGCAAGAAAATATCATATTACTGGCTCCTCTTTTCCTGACTATCACGTGTGATTATCGAATCATTAACATAAGTCGTCGTGTGTTAGTAAATCTGTTACCCATGTGTTAATGTCATGTGAATCTGAATTCGGATTTATACCATGGAAGGGTGAACAACACAGAGACACACGGCTGTGTATGTACGCAATCCTGCACGTACCCCTCGTTGGCTTGTTGAATCCAATCCGCTTTTGAATTTGCTGTGTTGGGCCTTAATGGACGCCAAACCGTGTATTACGCTAGGCAAAGCTCAACAGCCTGCCAGATTTCAGTTGCCTATATAGTGTGTATTGGGTTAGGTCTAACCCAACATATCTATAACTCTTCTTCTGTATCGGGCGATGCGGGCACAAGGAGAAAAGGAAAAAGAAAAGCCCATGACCGTGCCGCCGAGCAAGTCGAAAAGTGAAAAAAGAAGGGCAGGAAATTCATATCGCCTCGTCACCCGTACGCATGTACGGAGAAAGAGAATCAAATGTCGTGAAGTAGCATGGACAGAACCTGCCCGCCACCCATACGCCTGGAGAAGCACATCAGAGTTTGTTTGCTAAACCATTCTTAGGCTCTTTTGATTATATGAAAAGTGGAGGAAAAAATAAATTTTCCTCTAATGAGACTATCCATCCATTTAATTTAAATGAATGGAGCAAAAGAAAAAACAAAGAATTTTTTTTATGATCCTAGTTTCAAGGGAAAACGTAGGAATTCTACAATCCACTTAGACTGTTCTGTAGAACTCATGAGACGAGAGTCTTTAGTGACAAAATAACATTCTAAATTTATTTTTACCTATGATTTGACTTTGATTTGACTGTGCTCGTTAGGATCCATGTGTTTTTTTATTTCTATGAATCAAACATCCAAGTCTACAAAAATCATGTGTTTTTTAATTTTATTTTTTCACATTCTTATCCTACTTATGTGTTTTTCTATTCATATATTTTCATAGTCCTATCAATTAAGAAGACCCCTTACCGATATGTAAAGCAAACCATCTCATATGATCTCTTGTCTAAACCATCACCAACAAGCAACCAGACATATTCCTCTAAGAAAAGCAACAAGACATATATACCGCATCCGAGCAGTGAACGTATGAGAAATTAGTTATGAATCAGAGTAACAAATCAAGTTCAGTGTTTTTTAGACAAAAGATCAGGTTCAGTGTTCATCTAAGAGGAGACGATGTATATGGATATGGATGGTCATAATCATTCATTAATAGTGGAGGAGGTTGGATGATTAATTAGGAGTCAGGACCTCTGCAAGACTAATTGATGTTGAATTAAGTCGTCGTAGAGGCTAATTATTTACCGGCCGATTTCCTTCGTGAACAAACTCGAGAGAGGTTATTATTAATCTTGCATATATACGCAATTAATTGTGCTCCCGTTGGGTAAACGCAGGTACAGCAGGCCAAGCTCGTATGTCAGCTCGTATGTCTTGCGCACCCGGTGTCGTGGACGCGGCTCCTCTAACTTGCATCCGCCGCGCGCTCATGTATCCAGTTGCTGAGGATCCAATATGTCAGATTCTGATAGCTAGATCGTATATTCTTGTAAATATGAGGATTTCTGGTCCTAAATCCGGTAGAGTATGCCGTAGAAAATTGAATCGAGTAAGTGACACTTCGTTAACCCGGTGTGAAAGGAAGTGGAATTTAGTGTGATTAAATTTTGAATACTTCGATCACCAGTGCGTGTATAAGTACTTCAATTTGCCAAATGAGTTACTTCCATGTTTACTCTAACTTGTTCTCCACCATGTCTATACCAGCGAGACTTGACGTGTCGTCATCTTCCACCGGAAAAACCCGTAATAGACAATCGTTCGTGCGCGTGAACGACTTACGGCAACATGGTTGGACGCACATGCTGTGAGGCCCGTTAGGATTGCCTTATCTCTTTGCCTCCACTGGACTTCATCTCTCTCTCTCGTTCATCTCTTTCCCATGTGTCTATTTATCTCTACACTGTCATTTTTTCTCCCCGCTGCATCTCCACACCCCAAGTCTCCTTCTCTCCCAACTGCAGCCTTCCTCCGGCGAGAAAGCGCACCATTCCCCACTCTGCACAACTCCTCCAACCGTGTCCCCTTTGCCACGCGCCTCCCTGCCCACGATTTCTCCCATCTCAGCTTATTATCCGGCCTCCGCCACCATGGTCGCCGACGAGCCAACAACTGGTGCGGCTTCCCGAGTGTTGCGTGGCCTTCCCCAGTGCTGTTTGCCTTTGCACTTTCCGGCGGCAAGGAGGTAGGTGGGAGTCCAAATCTAATTCCCCATCTCATTTATTCTAGATTTCTTAAAAAAAAATCGAGTAGAAAGCTTTAGTAAAAGAGGTTGGAAGCTGTTTTGTGGAAGCTTTGTATTTTTTGGGTGGAAAGCTTCCAAGTCCTGAGTTGAGAGTTTTGTAGTTGAAAGCTTTGTATTGTCTGGGTAGGAAGTTTACGGATTCTAAGTTGAAAGTTGTGTATTGTGGAAAGCTTCGGTCTTTGAGATAAACGTTTGTAATTGAAAGTTGTGAATCATATTGTTAAAAGTTGGTATTCATGTATTTGAAAGCTTTTTCCTTTTTTTCATTGTTTGGTATTTTTTTTCTCTCCTGCTCCAGCGGCAGCGGTGACGCTAGCATCACTGGTGACCTCGCCGATGGCGGCTGGAGATGAAAAGGAAACCGCGACATAGGGAGAGAAAGGGGAATGGTCAAAATGGTCTACGACCTATGGACACGACCTTGTTCACTCGCCTAGAGTTGTTCAGACAGCCTCTATGACGCTGTTGAAATTGATCGTTCCAACGAACAATCACAAATTACATGCCCCGATTCCATAACCCGCCATCTAAAATATATATGGTGTGACATGCATGAGGATTTCACGGATGAAAACGTAAATCAAACGGGCTCCGTTTCAAATATTAGGTCAGATTATTTCTTACCAAAATCCACGAGGAAAATTATGCATGATTAACACCGTATAGTAGCAAGATTTCCATCCAAAGGAAATTATAGTAGTAAGACGAAGTACAGTATGTAAAATCCCAGATAACTCGACGCAAGATCTCCATCCAAAGGAAATTATAGTAGTAAGACGAAGTACAGCATGTAGAAATCCCAGATAAGTCGATCTGAATTTATTTATATATATACACTATTGCCCAAGCTAAGGAAATCACAACTAACAAGCCAAACACATGCCTCGTGCCACATAATCTCAACGTTCCCACGATCACAGAGGAAAGGATTCGGTCGGGTGGGGCAGATCCCTGAACACTTGCGGAACCGTCGCATGCCCCTTGATTATTTTTTCTCATCTTGCGTGCCAGTCTCTTTTTTCTCCATAGATCCCTTAAGAACTCACTGTCACCGTACGGGTGACTGCGAATCATAATCATAAACTTAGTTGGGACAAAATAAAATTGTGGGGCTTCAATGCGGCGGCTTCTGTACTTCTCAATTGTAGCATTCAGTCTCTCGATGGTTTCGAAATTTTCCTTGTAAGCTGTCCATGAACGGACCTTACAGTTGAGGTACACATTCTTTCGAAGGTTGAATCCAATAACCTTGTCTTTGTCGAGGACTAGAGATCCAACCTTCTCTTTCAAAAGAAATAAAAACCCAGCCTTCGGTTGTCGTTTCCTGTGTATGACATGAGCACAAAGTACTACTTAAATCTATCAGTGTGATAGTTAAGACAAATTAAATAAATAAACCCTACGAATAGCTAGTACGCAAATCAGCAACGTAGTGCGTACCTGCTGCCATCTGAATGGTCTTGATCTCCATAGAAACCGGCGGATTGATGCTGAATTAAGCCCTTATATATAGTCAAATTATTATTGTTTGGTGATTACACGTACCTGCGCACTTCTGTTATTTAAAGACACTAATGTAACTGGAGTCGGACCGGAACTCGTGCATAGAGCCATTCCTTAACTTTAGGGGGTCTAGTACAAGCTAAAATCAAAGTTTCTCATTTATATAAACTAGAAATAATGTTTTTTATTTAATTAGCGTATTGTTTTCCATTGTCACAAATTTAAATATTGTACATTATAATTTGTAGAACTACCCAGCAATTACACCATGATTATTAAGATATAATTATCTTTTTTAATACAACTCAAATGTTTATCCCCGAAAATATATGTGCGAAACTAAACCTGCAATTTCTTGTAATAGTTATAATCATGCTAATAATAAGGATATAACTACGTTCATCTATAGATTAATATATATATATATATATATATATATATATCAATCATAGTAGATTGTTCTAGAGTATATATTTTAGCAAAATCTTGAAAGAGCGCTCTTAAATATATGAGTATCGAATAAATATCTTGATGAATGTTTCTAGACTAGATTAGTATCTAGGTTAGGTGTGACTTAAAAGAGAATACGGGGTGATGAGTAACTAGTTTTAGTACAACTATGACCCCTGAGTTCTAAACTGAATGGAGGAGAAAGATATGGTGATTGACGTTGAGCATGAACAGACAGAATTGGCCGCTTGTACCGGCCCGTGGCAGACCTCGGCACACAGATGTTGTCGGTGTTGTGTGCTACACTCACATGCATAATGTATACTCGTTTCCTTCTATTCAAGAATTAGGAGGTTTAGGAGAGCCGCTACAAGTACAGATCGCAGGGGCGGAAGCGGAACCAATTGTTGGCAATGGCCGGAGTTGCGGAATCAGGAGAGAGCGTGGTGTTCAGGTTAGGGTTTATATTTAGGGCCGGTCTCATGGTTTTGGTTTGGTTGGACCCGAAGTCGGTTGGTTTGGTGATGGTTGAATCAGACTAGGAAGCCTGTTGACTCGGCTACAACAAGAGGGAAGTAAGCCATCGAGGCCACATGGTCTTTTGTTCTAAACATTGTGGTTATGCTTATGCTCTAAACTTTATGGATGTTTATGTCATAATCTCTCATATTCTATATGTCATGATCCTTCAAATGCTTCATTCAATATTCTATGCCATAACCACATATTCTAAGATTTAGGGGGGCTCTTCCCAAATCATGTGCATTTGCATTCAATGCAAATTCATAATAATGCACATCTTTAGGAGGAGCTCATTCTAAATCATAGAATCTAAAGCATCTCTTTATTATCCAAAATTGAAGTTTTAATTGTGTTGTCATCAATCACCAAAAATGGGAGATTGAAAGTGAATCTAGGTCCCCTAAGTGAGTTTTGGTGATTGATAACAAAATGATTAAGGAAATAATATGTGCATCGAGTGTGATTAGATTATTAGTTCCACGGAGTGCTTTAGTCAGCTTTGGTGACCCCTAAAAAGTTCTAATGTACAGAAGACTTGAAGCAATTAAAGATTAAAGATATTTCTCTAATTCTTTTGGTGATTCATTGAATCACATTGAGTTTAAGTCAAGCCGTACTATTAAGGGGGACTGAGATTAAGTAGCTGGTGAGAATACCTTGCTAAATGCTCAAATAGGAATCAAGTTTCAAATCCAAAGAGGCATTTGAAAACTTTCTACACACAACCTCCGAAATTGATCCCAGAGCTTCCGAGATCCAGTTCTATGTGTAGAACTAGAGAGCTCAGACTCTCCGAGTTGCTCGGTCTATCTGGATTTCTGAAAGTCGAAAGTTCCGAGAATTTTCTAGAACCTCCGAGATCAGGTTCTGATGTATTCAAGTCCAGTGTGCTCCATAGTCGGAGCAACCGGAAGTTGTCCGGATGCTCTGATTCTTTGCTCTGGACTCTCCTTTGAAATCCTGGAACATTCGAGATTGTTTTCAAACCTCACTTTTGTAACCGTCTAAGTCCCATGTGTTCAAAAGTTGAAGCCTCCAAAAGTTTCCCAGATGTTCCAAATATTTGTGATGGGCTTCTCTTTGAAATCTCATAGTGTCCAAATTTATTTCCGGAATGTCCGACTTTCTTTTCTGTGAAATCTCTCTAAGTCTTTTTGAAATCTCAGAAGTTTCGAGTACATGTTGGAGCCTTCGGAAGTCTATTCTGGAGTTGTCTTGTTAAGGCAACCCTATGTCCCGGATGGTCCGAGTTCTATGTCGGAACCTCTGACATGTGCTTTTGTCCGCTGTATTCTAAAAATTGGAACCTCCGAGATTTTTTTGGGTGTTCCGTGATCTGTTTCTAGACAACAAAATAGCCATTGGTTTCAGAATGCCAGAACCTCCGAGATTGAAGTCGGAAGGTCTGAATTTTCCGCTTTTTGCATAATGGCTAATTTTTGAGGGGCTGACTATATATACCCACAAGCCTTTTTGCACTGATAGCCCTTGGATTCCTTTATCTCCTGCTCTGCTAAGCCTCAAGTCCTCATTCCTCGAGCCATAGATCTAATCCCTGTGAGAAAGAGATTGAGCCCAAGATTGAGCATCAACCAAGAGTTCATCTCTAGCCGTCTTGATCAAAATTTGTTACTCTTAGAGATTTATCATCTCCTAGATTGCTAGGAGTTGTTGGGAGCCTTAAGGAATAAGTGTGAAGAGCCCCATCAAGTTTGTAAGGATTTGGAGCTCGCCTACCGCTAGGTAAAGAGCTGTCACAAGAAATGGGAGGCTTTGATTGTTGATCAAGCTTCTCAATGTAGACGTAGAGGCTCGCCAAAGTCTCAAACTTCGACAATAAATCCTTTATCTCCTTGTGTTTGTGCTATTCTCCTTTCTTACATACTTGTTTGTTCCTGCACATCTTGCCTACTAGTACGCATATGATTTGATTTTGTCATAGCTTTGTTTATCGCCTATTCACCTCCCCCCTCTAGTTGATAGCCTTAATTCTTTCATGTTGGCTCAGCTACAACAAAAGGGAAGTGAGCCACCCTAGCTAGCTAGTATGTATCAGCTCGGCTCGACTCATGTGTTTAATAGTTTCTTCTATAGGCACTTCAATGAGGATGTGCGAGCCAACTATTGCACCAATGGCACCTTTGAAATGAGGCCAAAAACGTTGATCTTGAACTCTTGGATGCACATATGTGAAACTTGAATCTATAGGTTTTATGTTATCACAACCTAAGTGATAGACACATCGCAACACTTTCATGAACTTCCTTTGGATAGTCCCAGTTGACCTCACAAATTGATTCATAACTTGGGAGACAGATTGCTGGCCTCCAACCATCTATAGAAACATAGCTAAACTTTATACTAAGGTCATGTCTCTAGTTGACTCCAATCCATAATTAGAAACTAGAACAGTATGCGGTCCCTCAAATACATTTGGGTTCATGCTAAACATGTTATAGCAACATTTTGTGTGAGCTAGGTTCTGCACTATCCATTCATAACCAGTTTGTTGGAGTATCCTCCTAGGTTGCTGGTTCAAATAAGTCTCGCAATAGATATTACCATAGTTACCCAGGATGGCTGCTTGATGTCCCTTTGTGCCAACCTTAGAACATGTTGCCTCCTAATAGCCTCATCGTCAGTTCCATTGTCGCCCCCATTCATCTACAAATTGCAATATGGATATAATTTCATCAGTGGCATAAAGAACTACACACATGGCATCTATTCAAGAAATATTACATAAAGGACACAAAAATATTACATAAAGAACACACAGAGACATGGCAGCTCTAGGATAACACAAACGGCATGCAGTTAACAAAAATGGCCACAAATAAAAATTATTACAAAAATAGCCCACAAGTGGCAGCTATCAAGCAAATATTACACATATCGGACATAACTATAACTAGATCACGAATGCAAATAGTCCATAAATGGTAGAAAGAGAATATTACACACAACACACTGACGAAGGCAATTAGTACAAACAGTGTAGCAAAGTCATCTACTTGTTGGCCCGTTTCTAAACTTTGCATGCTCTGGGTTGTTTTGAAAATAATAGCAAAAAACAATGATTTAGTAAACAAAAAAGATAAATAATAATGATATTGAAACTAATTCCAATTCAATATGACATTATTGCAAGGTGATTCCAATTGTTCCTGTTTCGGGATCCCACCCACCTAGTTGAAGATCTTTGTTTCATCCATCTTGAGTACTCCTCCTTTAATGAGTCCCGTCTATTCTTGAATTGTGTCTTGACATCCCTAAGTGATACACATAGTGCAACACTTCCATGAACTTCCTATGGATCGTTGACCTCACAAATCCGATTCTCAACTTGGGAGAAAGATTGTGGGCCTCCAACCATTCATAGAAACATAGCTAAACTTTCTACTGAGGTCATGTCTCTAGTTGGCGCCAATCCATAATTAGAAACTATAAGAGTATGCAGTCCCTCTCCAAGGATCAAGGCTGTCGACTAGAGGGGGCGGATAGGAGATTATCAAAACTTATAACAAATTCAAATCCTATGCATACTAGTAAACAAGATATGCAAGATAAAAAAAGTATGAAGGGATAAGAAAGATCACAGTCACCCAGGAGACAAGGACTTATTTGTTGAAGTTTGACCCTTTGGTGATGCTCTACGTCTTCATTGAGGAAACTTGATCCAACGATCAAAACCGACACCGAAACGTGCTCTTTCTCCAGGAGGCTTACCAATGCAAAGCCTCCCTTCTTTTGTGGTAGCTCTTCACCTTGTGGTAGGTGAGCTCTAGACCCTCACAAACTTGATGGGGTGCTTCACACTTCTCCTTGAAGGCTTCTAATAACTCCTAGCCTTCTAGGAGATGCCAATCTCCAAGAGTAACAAACATCAATTCGGCTTGGAGATGAACTTTTGCTTGGTGCTCAAAGTAAGGTTGAATCTCTTTGTCTCGAAGATTTTCTCACAAAGAATGGAGTTTTGACTTGAGAAACTATGGTACAAGGCTTAGGAGAGCAAGAAATAGATCTCGTATAGAGTTAATCATGTAAAGAAGCTTGGGGGCATATATAACCAACCCCTAAAAAATTAGCTGTTATGCAAAAGGCAGAAGAACTCAGAATTTCTAATTTTGAACTCGAAGGTTCTGAAATTTTAAAACTAATGGCTATATTGCTGTTTAGAAACAAATATCAAAACAATCGACAGAAACTCAGAGGTTCCAACTTTCAGAACACAGCGGACGGAAGCGAATGTTGAAGGTTCTAACATACAAGTCGGACCTTCCGAGATTTTTAATTGCCTTGGCAGGGCATCAATAGAACATATTCCCAAAACATTCGACATTGCACTCGGGATTTTTGAGATTTCGAAGGACCTTAGATCAGGTGGAGTAGAACACGAACTCAGAGGTTCCGAAAACGAACTCGGACATTCCGAGATTTCAAAGAGAAGTCTAGAATAGAATCTCAGAGCATCCAAAAACTTCTAGTTGCTCCGAGTTTAGAGCGCTTAGGACTTGGGCAATTCTAGAACCGAAACTTGGAGGGTCCGGAAGGCAAACTCGGCATTATGAGATTTCAAAGGAAGTCCGAAAAAAACTCAGAGCATCAAAAAAACTTCCGGTTGCTCCTACTTTAGAACACTTAGGATTTAGGTGATTCTAGAACCGAAACTCAAAGATTCCGGGAAAATCTCGGATGTTCCAACATCCAAATATTCGTACAGGAAGGGCAACTCAGAGGCTCTGAATCCCCTGACTCCACACACAAAACTGAATCTCCGAGATAGATCATAAAGGTTTCGATTTTTGCTGAAAAAATGTGTGAACAGATTTCAAAGACCTTTTTGGATTTTAAATTGGTTACTAGTTGAGCATTAGCAATGGACTCTCATCAACTTCTAGATTTCAACCCTGCTTAATAGTACGGCTTGCCATAAACTCAATGTGATTCCATAAACCACTAAAAGAGCTATAAAATATCCTTAGTCTTCATTTCTTCAAGCCGTCATACTTTTGGAACTTGTTAGGGGTCATCAATGCTGGTAAACACTCCTTCATGGGACTAACAACCTAATCATACTTGATGCACACATTAGTCACTTAATTGTGTTGTCATTAATCACTAAAACTCACTTAGGAGGCCAAGATACATTTTTACCCTCAAATACATCTGGGTTCATTCTAAACATGTTATAGCGATATTTTGTGTGAGCTAGGTTCTCCACTACCCATTCATAACCAGTTTGTTGGGATATCCTCCTAGGTTACTTGTTCATCTACAAATTGAAATATGGATATAATTTCATTAGTATTTTGGCATAAAGAACTACACACATGGCAGCTACTCAAGAAATATTACATAAAGAACACAACAATATTACATAAAGAACACACAGAGACATGGCAGCTTTGGGATAATAATAATGGAACAACACAAATGGCATGTAGTTAACACAAATGGTCCACAAATAATAAGTGGTAGCTACTCAAGCAAAAATTACACACATCATACATAACTATAACTAAATTATTAATGCAAATAGTCCATAAATGGCAAAAAGGAAAACGGAACTCGTGTGCATGTCTCCATACTGCGATTCAAAATTCTTGTGTCATGTGTCAAACCTGGCCAACTAGGAATAGCAAATGTGAACCACATATCAAAGTCACAAAATGCCATCACATTTTGAGATGTAAAACCATATCAACTTGTGTAGTTAACAGTTTCTTCTGTATGCACTTTTATGGGGATGTGCCAGCCATCTATTGCACCAATAATACCTTTGAAATGAGGATAAAAACGCTGATCTCGAATTCTTTGATGTACACTTGTAGCGCACGATAGCTGTCTACCATGCAACGCAGGTGTGACTGTGCCCTGTTGCAGCCCTAGTACACAATAGGTAGTTTATCGTGCTGTTCAGGCACGACAAACTGTTCTCTTAGCACAACTGCGTGATAGCCGGCCTGTCGTGGGCAAACGCACGGGGCCCACCCCTATTGCGGATCTAGTGCATAATAGTGTTGCTCGCGGACCAGCTGCACGATACGTGTCACGTGTCACCTGTCTAGATAGTCGCGGTAACAAATTTACAATTATGTTTCAGAGGGCACTATTTTTGCCATTGCAACATTACGGGGGCTAAAATAGTTATAAATTTGTTTGCACTCCCGTCCTGCTGCCATTCAAAACTTCAAAACATGAAGCCCAAGGCCACCACCCTTAGAGGGAGGGGGTTCCTTCTCATCCTCCGCCCACTCAAACTCTCCTTTCCCCTTGCAAGCCTCCACCTTTCCACAAACACATGGGCAGCGGGCCGGGCCCAGGTGCGCTATTCCGACTCACCACGCGCAGAGCCACGTCTATGACGTCACCTTACCTGGCTATAGCGCCGTCCTTGTTTCAATCCTCCAGGCCACCATGTGGGGCCACTGGGGACGCCATGGTTTTGACCCACTCCACTGCCGTTCAAAACTTTGAAACACGAAGCCCGAGGCCACTACCCACAAAGGGAGGAGGTTCCTTCTCGCCACCTACGCGCACTCAACACTCCTCTCCCCTTCCAAGCTTCTCACTTTCCACACAACATGTGACCAAGCGGCGGGCCAGGGCCAGGTGTAACGTCCCAACTCGCCGCGCGAGGGGCCACGTCTACGACGTACCCCGACTTGGCCACCGCACCGTCCTCGTCTCCATCCTCCAAGCCACTGCCACTGTCGTTGTGGACCTCCTTTCTCCCGCGCCTCGGAGGTCTTGGCCGATGGGATTAGGCTCACTTCCGTGAGGAAGGCACAGCAACACACGGATGGTCAGCGTCCACTGGTGCCCGCCACGCCGCGATCAAGTATTTCATTGGAAAGCAGGTGGGCACGGTGGGGGGCTCCGACATGCCGCAACCGTCAGGAGCTACCACTAGTGTTGGCCGGAGACGTAGCCAGCTTGGCCTCGTCGTGCCATGGGCGCTGGCTGCCCAACCAGACCCTGCGTCACGAGCGGCGGCTGTGTGCCTCGGCACCGACACGCCCTAGGCCGTGTCATGAGTGAGGGCGTGCATCCGAGCGCCATCGCGTCGCCATCACTAGGCTTTACGTGCCCTGTGTGCTCGTCATTCGACCACCGAGGCAGCCATGCCGTGCCACCCGTGCGCTGGGCTGAGCCCGCCGCGCTCTAGTACTGGCCAAATGCCTAACTGGTGTTGCGCTCCTATGATGCCGAAACGCCGCCACCGCGCCGTCCTTGTTGTTTATTGCAGGTACGAAATTGGTGAACACGCCATATGCTCCTACACCACAATTCAAATGAGTACAAGATGATAAAAAAATCAACTTTGATTTAGCAATTAGTTGCCTGATTAGGCTAGCTTTTTATGCGAATTTTGCAGGTACTTTCCGTGTGCTAATCTATTGTGCCACTGTTTTTACACAAGAACAGGTTTAAGTAGTAGTTTGACCCTTCCCTTATGCCAATCTCCGTTCGCTATGTTAACTTGTGTTTTTGTCGGTAGATTTAAGTGAGGTTAATTTTAAGAATTGATGTTGTCAAGTTAGATATGAATTAGTAATCATGTAAATTTGGTTAGCATATTTACCTCTAAGAAAAAATTAGTCTATTTACCTCTGTCACAAGATTTGTCATCCTTCAAGAACATTCCCCAGGAAAAATAAAAGAAAAGGAAAAGGAAACTCTATAGAGCTTGGGATGAGGTACATGGAATAGCTGTTCGTAGTAAAAAAGATGGTCTGGTCATCTGGTGCATGCTAGGCCTACTGTAAAACAAACATGCGTGTTCTCTAAACCAACATGGCAGATACAGGGATATAGCCGATTTGTTTCTTTCCTTTGATGCTTAACTACAGGTTTTTTATCCACTAACTACTCATGAGTTACTAATTCTACTGCCGTATACCTGAGCTTAACAGTTAATCTGCTTTGGATCTACTCCATTTACTTAGACTTGCTAAGGCCATGTACAATGCAGGGTGCTTATAACCCAGTGCTTAAAGAGAGAGAGTAGCGTTGCGTCCCAAAAAAATATGTGACTTACAATGCAGAGTGCTTCATATGGGTGCTTAAGTTACTTTAATATTCGTGTAGCACCTACTCTAGCACCTGTTGTCTTCAATGCAGTGCTGCATTGTGTGGAGTACTATTTGTGCTTCTTGGAGTACTATTTGCTAGGCACCGGTTGAAACACCTGTCACCTGTGTCACTCTAAGCACCAGCCTAGCACCGGGTGCTTAACTTTGCTTCCGTCGCCCTTCCTAAGCACCTGTCTAAGCACCTCTCACAAAAAAAAATCGGATTTTTTTCCTGAGGCACCTGTCTAAGCACCTGCATTGTACAGGGTCTAATCATGCCAGGCTAATCACCCCCTCACCGCACGTGCCGAGCCAAACCCTCGCACAGGTCGGACGACACGTGCACCCGCAAGCATGGGTCAAGTTGGCTGTGCTGGCTATAAGGCCACACCCCCTTCCCTTGCATGGACGAAGCGATCACTTTTGCTTGCAAAGAAAGACCAGTGGAAAGGTGAGATCACCCACTCTCTCTTCTCTCCTCTTGGTTCTGTTCTTCTGTTCTCCTCAAACCCTTGCTCCTGCACCAAAAACCCGTGAGATTCTCCACCTTTTTCAGCCCTGTTTCTTCGATCTCATCGTCCTCGATCTTGCGCACCCGTATGCTTGGTGGTGGTAATGTTTGCTGATGATGTTCTTCTCATTCTTGTTGTGTGTTGGTTTTGTCATCCACTGCGCTACTTATCAGGCCTTTGGTTTCCAAAAGCTCTGCTAGATTTTAACTCTCTCTGTTCTTGCCGTGGGTTTGTAGTTTCTTGCATGCTTTCTTGTAGTTCTTGATTTTGTTGTGGTTCTCTTAGAGAAGGAGGAGGGCTATCGAGCACCGGTGATTCCATGGTGATCTCTGATGGCCTCTCTTCTTTGATTTCGGTGGTCTTTTTTGTCTCATCATCCTTTAATTGATGCCTGGAGCCTTGGACTCCTCTTTTTTTGGTGGTGCTAAGAGTGTGCAGTTTTCAAGTTGGTGGCTACTCTTTTAGAGTTCGTCTCTCTTCTTGAGGCCCTCTGGTATTCAAAAATTTCATAAGATTTTTACCATTCTTCAATCTTCTTCGGTGTTCTTGCATCCTTTCTGCCTCTTGGTTGTGGTTGCTGTTGTTGTTTTTACTGTAGTTTGGTAGTTTTCTTCTCGATCCGAACACGGTGGTTTTGTTCCTCCCACCATCCATTTCTTGATGCACCCTCTTATTCTTCTTGGTGTTGCTAATGTGTATGACAACATGGTGATAGCCGTTTTGTCTCTTTTGCTTTTTAGCTTTATTTTGTATTTCGGAATGCTTAAGAGATCCCGTTTCTTCATGTAGGTTTAGGGTTGCAGAAATTTTGGATTTGTAGCATCCTTTTCTTATTCCTCTTGTGGTTGTTGCTGTTGTAGTTGTTCTTGACACTAACGTGCGAGGTATTATATGTTAAGTCTCTATTACCTGCTTTCTTGCTTTAGTTTCAGTTTTTATATGTTAAGTCTCCTTTTGTTCTTGTTATGAAGATAGTCTTCGCTTCATGATTTTTTTGGGCCTCATGATATCCATCCGTTATTGGTGCTGCTTGAGTTTTTTTGGTTCATTCTTTTGGTTTGGATATGTCGTAGAGGTTGCCATTTCTTGATATGGGTTTTGTAACATCCCCTATTTTAAATTACTATTATTTGTGCATCATGGCATGAGCATTTGAAAATTTGTTTTGAAATCCAAGCAAATCTTGAATTGGAATTACTCAAGTGAGAGCAAATTTGAATTTGAATCCTAAGGAAAGGCTTGAAATCTATTTGAAATTGTAAAGCAAAATTTAAGAACAGAAAATTTTAGTTTGGAATCATTTGAATTGTGAAGCAAATTCAAAAGAAAGCAAAGAAATCAAAAAAGAGAGAAGCAAAACCTATTCTACCCCCCGGACAGGCCTCCTCTTCTAGCCCGTTTTCCTCCCCCGCCTGGGCCTCCCTCTCTCCCCGGCCCAGCTACTCCCCCCAGCCCACCCCGGCCTGCCCGCCGCCTCTCTTCTCCCTCCTCTCTTATCTCTCCCCACGCCCCTTCTCTGCTTCCGATGCTGCCACCGAAGCAGCTGCCGTGGCAGCTCCTGAGCTCACCTCCCCGCCTCGGCCACACTGTCGCCTGCCTCCCCCATAAAACCCTCCCTCGGCCATCTCGCCGCTCCACGCCCCCTCTCTCCCTCCGTTTTCTCTCTCTTCTCTCCCGGTAGCTCACCGAGCTCCTCCACCGAAGCCGGCCGAGCTCACCCCGTCGCCTCCGGCAGCAACCGGAGTTCCACCGCCGCCCATTCTCCACCTCGCCGCCACCGGAGCTCGCCCTCTGCCACCCGGTTTCGTTGGCGTCATCGCCTCGGTTTCCCCCGTCGCCGCCTACCCACCTCGCCGCCGCCCCCAACACCGAGCTCGTCTCCCTCGTCGCCGAGCTTCCCCGCCACCTGGAGCTACCCGTCGCCGCTCCTCCCCGTTGACCTCGCCTCCGGTCGCGACGAGCTCGCCGCGCCGCGCCGCCCCGACCACCCCGAGCTCCCCGTCGCCTCTTCGGCTCCACCCCGCCACCGGCTTGGGTTCCGTCGCCGTTTCCCCGCCGCCGGTAAGCCGCTCGCCGCCGCCCCGGACCTCGCCGCCGGCCACGTCGCGCCGGCCTCGCCCCGGCGGGACCGAGCCCACGGCCGGCCGGGTCCCGACCGATTGGTTAGGGTAGTTAGGTTAGTTAGGGTAGTTAGGGTAATTAAACCGGTCGTTAAGACCTCATTAATGCTCTAATTAGTGCTTAGCATTTAATTAGGTATATTAAGTGCTAATCACTACGGTTTGGACATATTTAATGTTGATCTGACCTCTTAATTACCCTCATTAACAACTAACAGTGTGATAAATGAACTCTTTCACATATGTGTGTATGACAGCTAGGTCCCACGGGTCAGATTTAAGAAAAAAAGATTAAAGAAAAAGAAAATATATATGACAAGTGGGCCCCACTTGTCATTGACTCGGTCAACTTTGACCCGAGTTGACCGAGGGGCCCACTGTCAGCCTCTAAGGCTAGTTCTAACATGAGTAACAAAAGTATTTCTGATTTAATATTATATTTCTTTACTGATAAAAATACAAAAAGGGATTTAAATTGGTTTAAACCTTAGAAAATTCATAGAAAATTCATCTTTAATCAGAAAAATACAAATAATATATCAAAATGTTTAGAAAAATGAGAGCTATCCAAATATGTCTGTTTGCATGCTAGGAAAAATAAAATTGGCTAAAAACTCAATTTAGGGTTTTTCCGATTAGCCGGAGAATTTCGGATCGCGATATCTCGAGCGTCCGGACTCCGATTAAATTGATTCCACCTGTATTAGTCTTTATTTTGCATCCTGTAGGACATGGCATACATTTCATATCATGCTGATGTTCTTCGTCATGATATTCATTAGTGCGTCTATTTTGTTCGGTGTTTCGTTCTTTCCGATAGGACCGGAAGATCTCGACGAGTATAATCTTGAGCAGGAACAAGACCTAGTAGCTGAACCGCAAGGTAAGCAGCCCCCTTTGAACATCTTACGGATAACCTATTATTTGCAATTTACTATTTGTTTTCAAAACTGTATTGCATGCGATCAACTGATATTTTATGTTAAGTGCTAGCCCTATTCTCTGCATAAAACTTACTTTGTCGCTCAATCAACACCACCGACCCTCCCAACCTATTTAGAGTAGATTACTTGTTGTTTTACGATTGCTTATATAGCTAATGATGCTTAGACTTGCTTAGTTGTGTAAAAGTCGTAATTTCTTGGATGGCAGACAAAACACAACACTCTGGATGGGTTAGAGGATAGGTGGATGTTCACTGGGAATTGCTTAAAAAACCTAACTAATAACAATCGGGCTTAGACGAGAGGCCATGCTGGGAGCATGATGGGTTGTCTCGTTTTTCCCACAAGGATCGGTTCCCGGTGTCTTTTCAAACCAAGATTTGCATACTTCTACGCGGGTGATATAATGGGCCACCCACAACCGAATAAATTGTCTAGACTTAAGTCATGAGCCTCATAGTTTGCTATTTCATTTGCGGTGTGAGTGGAAAAGGGTGTGGTGTGATATTTCAATATAGGCGTAAGGGTTACACATGGTCTGGGACCGGGAATGTATCACCTGATACAACTGTTGGGACCGTGTCGGAGTACCGGCCGGGCTGGTGTACACAGATTAGACCATCAGGGTGGCTCAGGCTTAAGTCGAACACATGGTAAAGGTCGTGTTCAATCACACTCTGCTAACACACCTCGTGAAAGTGTGTCGTGGCCTGGGGCCCCAGCATTAAGAGTCAATTGATATATGTAGGTAAAGATGTACACCCTTGTAGGGTTTAAACTATTCAAATAGCCGTGTCCGCGGTTATGGACAGCTTGGTAAGAATCCGCATCGAATTAGACAACTACAACCTTAACTTAAAATTTTCCCACTCTAAGGATGAGGTTTTAGCGATGATTTCCTCCCTAGTGGTCGAGGAAGAATCGAGGGTTTTATGTGTTTAATGGTCTGCTTTAGATTTCACTCTGTAATTTTAGCTCATCTCCTTTAAAAGCATTCCAGTAGACGAATTTCAATCTACTTACAGGTATTGTTGAAAGAACAAATTAGCTTTTCACAAATCAGTCCACAAATAGCCCTTTTACTGAAACCTGATGCATCTAATATTAATTTCCCCTTGTAAGTCTTGCGGAGTACAATTTTGTACTCACCTTGTAGTTGTTGATAATTTTCATGCAGAAGAGACCATTCCCTCCATGGATGGTTTCTACGTAGAGATCGACACCGACATCGACTAGTCGCTGGTGATCCTAGGCAGTGGTCCTGCCCAGGGTTCGGTAGCTCGGTTTGTTCTGCCGCCACTTTTGGTCCTGTGCTTTTGGCTTCGTAGCCATATATATACTCTTCCGCTGTGTAATTAACTTTTGGTGTGTACTATGTTGTTAAGTTTTCGAACAACTAGTATCATTGCAGTTTCAGTCGTAGAATTGCTGTTGTGATACCGGTTTGTTCTCCCCCGTCTCATGTGCAGTGCGTGTATGGTTGAAGCACATGATGCGGGTAGGATTTCAGGGTTTATAACACGGAGTTGCTAGGTTTAATCACCCCTGTGAAGTGACTCTCCCACTGAGAGTTCGGAAACTATATTATCCTACTCCAGTCGTGCATTAATTTGCCGGGACGAGTTGGGAGTTGATGTTCTGGCTCAGTGGGGAAAGAGTGAGGAGACCATATCACCCTACTACTCTGTGCATTAATTTGCCAGAGTAAGCTTTGGGGTTGATGTCTCGGGCTATTCGAAGCCATATCACTCCACTCCTCTCGGAAGTGATACCCAAGAGTTGAGGTCGGGGTTGACGTTTCGACTTAGCGGGTGATTTCACTTAAGCCTCCCTGTTATCTATCCTGGGGTCCGACAGGTTCCTTCTTCATGACCGAATGATTAATTCTTGCAATATTGAATATTGTGTTTATTGTTTATTAATTAGCATTTTCTTGTTTGATACCACTCCCTAGGACGTTGTGCAGTGTCACATTATTAAATTAGTTAATTCCTGGCAAATATATTAGTAGGACATCCTTAAAGCATTGTAGAAATACCTTGGCGCACTAAAATTTTCCAAATCAATTTCATTTTTGTTGTTGAAGCTAATGTGCATTGCTAGCTGTATAGATAATCTATATTTGCCCTTCTTATTGGAAATAATGCTTAAGATTTCCTTTCTCGAAAGTGGTTTTTTTTAGATTGATTGGTTCGTTCTTGCAGGATGATCTTATTATTTTTCCTAATAATTTAGTTTGGTTTGCTATATGCTCCTACTCCTACACCACAATTCAAATGAGTACGAGATGATAAACAAAATTCATATAAGTTAGTCATCTCATCTCATTTTTGAAATTTCCTACTGTGACTTAGGTTTTGTGAAGCTTCTATATCTAGTACTTCGTGACAGTAAAATCTTTGTTAGATTGCACTTCCAGAGAGCATTCTTAATATTAGATGTGCTATTCCCTTTGCGTTGACATATGCTGTGACCAATAAGGGATGGACCTGGCGACTAATTGTGAGAGAATTCTTGGTATGTGCGTAGGGCCACCTTGTATGAAAACATGATCTAGTTCGGTTCAAGCACACCGCCCCAGCGCCTGACAACCCCTAGCAAGATCACCAGGAGTGCACCCACCAGAGCAAAGCCCGCTAGGAAGTGACATATCTGTGTGTTGCGAATGACTTGAGGTGACCCTTACTACTCACACTATGAAGACCTACACATACTTGCTACACCATATAGCATTCATTTCTATACTAAGTGATTTGCATCATGAATACCCATATTTATAGTTATACAAGATCGTTGATTATTGACATGTGGCACAATCCAAACCCTACAACACAAAATATCTTACTATAGCACCTTTCATGGAAAATATCTATCTATGCATGTAACCTCCCAAATCTTCTAGATTATTCCAATTTTACCACGACAAAATACTTCTCATCTTCTAGAATCCTCCTTGCAAATATCTTTATAATGCAATTACTTAGCTTCTCTAGAATATTCCAAAAAGTATGCATTGTATTTATGAACACTACATTTTTCTTTCTCCAATGTAGCTCTAAGCCTCCAATGACATACAATTTCAATTCATGCTTTCTGGTATTTATGCAATCTGTAACCCAATGTCAGTCTACTATTTATACAATTTCATCCATATCACGTTATTGAAAGGTTACTCTATAGATGTTGACTTACTTATAGCTCATTAGAAACACTACTGATAACCACACATTATTTATAGCACATTGACACAAGGCCTTTTCAAAAATTACCACAATTCTCTTTCCGTCACATGTTGCTAAAAGAATGAGGTCCATACAAGCTCAACCATGTTGTATCATCATCTTCTAACACTTAACATGCACTAGCTATAAGAAGGGGGCTATTCAGTGATCTATCTCTGATCCATCTCTCTTCCTGCTAGCTAGAACCCATATTATTTCACTAATAATTTGTAGTTCATGCACCATTCTTGTTCTCTTTTGACTTGAAGATGATACTTAATTGTTGTCTCGTACTCTTTTAAATGTCAAATGCCTTCAGAAATTCTATATAATACTGCCTATATATGATTTCTCTCATTCATGCCTGGTGTGAATTTTCTGATGAAGCTAAAGTACATACATGTTGTATTGCTATGCTAGATAGGATTATACATGTTGGCATGTTGGACATTCTGCATCCCACGCACCATATTATCGAAAGGTTACTTGTTAGGAATGACTCTCAAGATAGCCCTTACTACCCACACTATGTGAGGACCTACACACACTCTCTACACCGACTAATCTTCCGTTCTATCTTTTGTTTCCGGATGGTTGCGCCACTCACGCTAAAGCACTATTGTGATTTCGGGTGGCTGAGCCGCTCACCTCGAATCACAACTCAACAAGTACTAAGTATTAGAAGTACGCGGCTTACCGGAGAGACCACACTTACACAAGGGAACTCTCTTATTCACTATTAGAACTTTGATACAACTCTTTGGGTGGCTACCCTACTACTTCACCTAATGTCACTCACACCTCACTCTCTCATGTGTTCATGGTGGCTCTTCTTCCCTTTGTTACATGGAGGGAGGGAATGCACCTCCTTTTTATAGGATTACAAGACCATTAAATTCTTGACACATGTCAAGATTCTATCGTTACACTTAGAAAATATCTTCTAACTATAATATTCTCTATAAATATTTTGTCTCTAGATATCTCTACTATTTGCCATGAAACATGATTACATATTTATTCTAGAGTCTTCATGGCAAATATCTAATTTCTTTAATTTTCCTAATATTTTTAGAATCTTTCCACTTTACCATGAAGAATTATCTCTAATATCTTCCATGATATATATTTATGTATTCATGTGAGCTCACAAATCTTCTAGAATCTTCTTGCTACAAATATGCATTGAATTATTCAACATTACTCCATAGATGTTGACTTATTTAGTAGGAATCTCAATGCATTACACCAAGTCATGCAACGCACGCCAGTACTGTTTCTTCCTCCTCTTCAAGCTCCCCTGCTCCACCGCCGCCGCGCTCTCCCGCTTCGCGTCTTCCGCATTGCCATTGCCGCTGGCCTCGCCGGTGCCGGGCGCGGAGTAGAAGGGCAACGCGATAGATTCGGGCGTCTTCAAGTGCAGCGCGCGCACGTTCCTCCACTTCCTCAGCACGCACGTGACGACCGCCTCCACCGCGGTGACCACGTTCTCCACCACCTCGGGTTGCGGCATCGCCATGTGGCCCACCGGCACGGCATGTGCCGGCCTCCACCCCCAACTCCAAGCAGCGCGCCGCCTCCCGCGCGGACTCCACCCACGCTGGGTCGGCGAGGTCAACGGGCACGACCCTGCCATTGCCATGGCCCTGAGCTAGTATGGGCTCGGCTCTGCTCGGCTCGTAACATATCAGCCTAACCAAGTACTCCTACTAATCGTGGAGATTAATTGCAACTCGGTGCGAGAAAACATGGACCGGCTTTCCCTAATTACCAACTATAGAGTTTATAGGCTGCAGTCGCATTAATTTAGCAGAGCAGACAACAGTAGTACAAATCAGCAAACTGAATGATGGAAGGGTGCGTTGTGAACCATCTATTCCAAATTAAACTTGTACATCCACGTGTGGTTTTGCAAACTGTTTTGGTAATCCAAGTAATCTAGGCATTCAGCGTGTTATACTACTTCACTATCTAGGACTAGGAGCAACCAATGATATGCCAAAACCCTCATGCTAATTAAAGCCCTTTCCTATATTAGAAACACTCGTGAGAACCACACATTATTTATAGTCTATTGATATGGTCATCTCAAAAGTTATCACAATTCTCTTTCCGTCACATGTTGTTGAAAAAACAAGATCCACACAAACTCAACCATGTTGTATCGCACCTACCTATAAGAAGGAGCTATTTAGTGATCCATCTTTCTTCCTTTATTTCACTAATAATTTATAGGTGGTTGATCGGTTCGTCGATCCACGGACCACCACTCCGAATCTTCCCCCCTATTTACTCTCACGAACGCAAATCTTAATTTTGTGCCTCGTCGTGAGAGGCAAGGAGAGAAATGGGTTCCACCGGTACAACCATCATGTTTCTCTACATCGCGCTGTCCGTGGTCGCCGTCGGGTCCGCCGCGTCCGACGACAGACACTACAACTCAAGCTACATATCACGTATGTACGAGTGCAACCTGCAACAGGAAAAATGGGTTACATGCGATCAAGTTCATGCTTCTTTTTTCATCTTCTCTCTCTTTCTGTTGCCTTCATTTCACTGATCGATATGGATCACTCTCAGTGGCGGCCCTTGAATGCTCCAACATAGATCAGACGAAGCAGTCATCGCGCAAACTGGCTGACCTTTCACCATTGGAACCAGGTAACAAGCTTTCTTGTATCGCTGCATGCTGCATATGTGATGTTCGAGTTCGATCCAGGTGCATGCATGCGTGTTTTGCGCGGCGTGGGTGATCGTACGTCTGTACGTGCGTGCAGGGTGCCCGGTGCGGTTCGACCTGATGACCAAGTTCGGCACGATAGGGACACACTGCAGTGGGCGGCACGTGAAGGCGGCCAAGTGCTGCGGGGCGCTGAAGGCGTTCGCGTGCCCCTACAGAGACCTGATGAACGACATGAGCAACGGCTGCTCCTATGAGATGATGTACACGATCATCAGCACCTATAAGCTGCCGGTGGGCGTCTTCTCCCTAATGTGCCACGACGTAGACCAGGGGCTCAACTGCTTGAATTAATGATCACTTTGCTCGCTGCCGGTGACCGCTGGTGTCTAGCAATTTTACTTTCTATTTATTTTCGTTTTCCTCCGATCGACGCGCGATCGAATTACCCCAGCTAACAATTAATCGAGCGGCCCGGCCGGGTCCGTGCTCTATATGTACTGGCCTTTGTATGCCGTTTTATATTGTAATCGATATACATTTTTTATTACTGAATGTAATGTACACGTTCCTTTGATCATCCGTGTGATTGGCTTCCTAATACACGTCGATTTAGTGCTTAGACAAACGGAGGAGGGAGGGAGCAAAAGGGCAGCGTTCTCGATCAAGTGGCACGGTCGCGGCGCAGGATTTTCTCCTAGCGGGATGCATGCACCGACCGATGCTGCTGCGCTCGCTGTCGTCCTCGTCGTTGCCACGTCGCGCAAATTGATACGCTTTGACTTAGCCGGCCAAGCCCGTCCGCGGCGGGAAAAAGCCGGTTTTAGCCAGCTGTCGTCTTTCGATTGTAAATTTAGCTCCAAATTAAAAACATCACCGTAGTAACTCGGACAGCTGCCACATGTTTCCTATCGTAAGTTGAATCCATGACGGTCAGCAGCTTGCATCCGGGACCCATGATTCTCACCTGGCACGTGATAGACCTGCTAAACCCATCTGTCGCGAGTGAGATTCATGATATGTCACCTATAGCGGATAGTGAGCGGGGGGCAGGCGGTCACGTATTGCGAGTCCCACCCGTGACAAGGGGATCTCATAGGTCTCCCCCGCAACTGATGATATGTGACAGCTGGTTCGAGCTATCACGGTGCCATTTTTAGTTTTGATTTTTTAAGAGAGAAAAATAGAATTAAAACTAGACAGGCCGATAAAACTGGCTTTAGCCGTCCACGGCCGTGGCCGTGGCCGTGCGGGGCTTCATCGTCATCACCGCAGTTGGTAAGCACGCGCGCAGCTCCTCCCAGACGTGAAAGCCCAGCGGTAACACCGCGGCGGGTCACCTCGTCCGTAGCGAGCTCAGCTGCGCACTCTGCAGCCGGTCAGGTATATATATGGGAGCGGCGAGGTAGACTAACTGACATCCTGACCCAGGTAATAGGTACATGCGACTGATCTGAAATAGACCTGTACGCAGAGTCAGACCGAAGGAAGAAAACAGAGACATTGCCTGCCTGTGTACTTCTCGGCTTGAAATGGCCGTGGCTGTGCACGACATGGACTTTCACATGGCTAATACTAGTTGGGAACAGTAGGGCTCCCCGAATCTTTGTACGAAACCTTAGGACAGTCCCATGCGTGTTGCAAAATTCAGTATAAAGACAAAATGCCTGTTGCAAAACTAACCATCCAAATTTTAAAAGCTATACCCACGCAAACTAATTAAGAAAAAGTCCACTTTTAGTTCTTAATTATTTGCTAAGTTTACCTTTGGTACCTAAACTCACAAACTGGAGAAGTTTGATCTTAACTTTCAATATCGGGTAGATTTGATCCTTAACCCTAGTCAAAGCAGTGTGACTGCCGCATGGCGAAGTTTTCACACACGTGACAACGCTGTCAACATAAAATATCAGAAAATAGAAAATACGAGAACTTAGAAATGTCAGGAAAAATAGAAATAAAAAATAAAACACCTAATTTTTCAAAAATCATAAATCAAAAATCAAAAAAATTAGATCTAAGATTTATAAAAAATCAGAAATGTTCCAGAGAAGGTACAAAAAGAATTTGAGAATTCTAAAAATGGATAAAACTAGGGAATTCAAGAAAACTCACAAATGTTCCATGAAACATTCATGAAAAATCAGCATATTTCTGATTTTTCATGAATTTTTCTAAATTATTTGTGATTTTCTCAAAATTCCTAGATTTCAAGTTACTCTTTATTTTCTAAATTTCATGATTTTTTTCATTTCAAAGAATTCTTAGATTTTTCAGTTATTTTTCTGGAATATTTCAGATACTTTCCGACTTCTCTATGAATTTTGTCAAAAAATTTATAGAATTTATTTTTGAAATAATGTTTTTTCTCATTTTTCTCATTTTTTTGCATTTTCTGATATTTTTGTGCTTACCGAGCTACCATTTGTGCAAAACCATCAACAGTTCATTAGTCATATCGTTTTGGTAAGGGTCAGGGACCAAATATGTCTAGTGTTGAAAATTAAGGGTCAAACTTATTTGATTTTGAAGTTTAGGAACCAAAACTAATTAAAGTCGGTCAATAGTTGATGGAACAAAAATATACTTTTTCCAATAGGACTAGTGCTTAACTTTACTACTTAGAGTTCATCTATGTTGTTCTGCCTTAAAAAACAAAGTAAAACAAGTAGGAATCTAACAACTTTATCATTACCCAGCAACATCCAACAAACTCTTTAGCCGGGCGTTGTCCTTCAATTATCAAATCAACTATCCCCCATTTTAGGTTTGTTGTAGAACCCACGGCCCAGCAAGGTCATGCTCCCAGTCATTGTTGGGTGAGGCCACCTCTCCTGGTCTCAGTTGGGCACAATTTGGCTGCGAGTGGCACTACTCAACACGATCCGACCCAAGTTGAGTGCGCATATAAGGTCGATGGTGCACATAGGCCAAGCATTGCAGTGGAGCTTAGACAGGCATGCACGGTGGAGACATGGACCAGCCAATGATGCGTCCCAAATGCATTATATTTTTCATCTACTTTATTTATGTCTTTTTATCAAGTCTAACATTCTTTTACCAATTTATACTATTATTGATTATAGTTATTCAATAACACTTGTGTCCTTTAATTTATATTTTTGTTGTCAATTTTTTTAGTTTTACACAGGACTAAGTGGGATGGATCTCCCATAGACGATTCACACTGATTGGCACCAAGTTTAGGTTGAACCGGAGAAAATATGATGGTTGAATCGTGATTTCGGTATTTTGTGAAATAAACATTAACTCCAATTGAGGATACAATGATTGTTAATCATAGAGCTCGTCGATACGAGTTCAAGGGTTCAAAAATCATATCGGTCTGAGTTCGTATGCAAATTTGGCGGCCAAAATGCGAAACCCTGTGCTGGAAGTTGAAGCAGTACACATGAGAGATACGGTAAGTGCTAGCTCGCCCGCCCATACCACGAACGACAGAAGACATGAAAATGGCTGTACTTGTCTTTTTTTCCAAATCAGGTGCCGTTTGTTGCGTTGGATTCATGAGGAGATAAGGATCATCATGAATGCACCTACACCACATGGTAGTCCTTGGATTAAATTAGAGATCAAGATGAAGGGAGGAGAAGGCATGTGCGTGGCTATTTAGTCACCTCCAAACCCTAGCCGTCATGCCAATCAAGAGGGAGGTCATCCCAAGACTCATCTACAGCAGTCACACTGCCAAGGACTCATCTCCAACACCTCCACCACGTGGTCCAAGCAAGAGGAAGGAGGAAGGGCAGCTGCAGCGCCGCCGGCGCCGGCCTTATCTTCTCCATCTCTGACAGCGACAACCATGACTCCATTCATCTTCATTTCCTTCTTGTTTGTTACTATTTTTGTGTTATGAACACATGTTTATTTCGATTAATCATTTCCCTTTCATTACTTGTGTCCTTTCATTTATGTATGAGTGATTGATCGGTCTTAGGCTGATAAATGATCTAGTATGAATAGGTTTTGTGGCAATAACTATTCTATTGTTCATGCTCTCTTTATGTTATTAATTTTAGTGATTGAAGATTCAATCCATTGTTTGGTTAGAGACATCTAGCCTTTGAGATCGCACAAAAAGCACATAGCTGTATGTGTGAATCGGTAGACCTTGATATTGACAACTCTTGGTATCTTGAGAGGAACTCATTTCATTTAAGGAGTAACAGCTATCCATAGAGCTCAATGCGTCGATCTGGTATTTTGTTACCTTAATACCTTCCATAACTGCATAGATCATAAGTGTCGGGAAGTGGACAAGTTGAGTCATAACTCCAAGACACCATGAGAAGTGGTGACATTTGGGAAGCCTCCTTTATAATTAATAGAGTAATGCCACATATATGTTTAAGTATCAATGGAACCAAAAGCCTAGGGAACCGCTTTTCACTCTCGTTTTTCACATTTGCATTTAGTCATTTTCCCTCACTACCTACCTTTAGACACCTAAAGCACAAGCATCATTTTTAGCTCCTACGAGTTCGATAATCTTGGATACTCTGAGAGAAATAGCTACATCGATCATGTGCACTTATAGGTCATCAGCCACATGCCATGCTACCCTAATGCATATTGCTAGGGCAAGCTTGGCAGCATTTGCTTGATTTATTGAGGTAATAGTGCGTATCTAACGATTGAATAGTTCAATCATCTCCTTACTCTCATCTAACACCGCCAATGTATATTTATGTTGGACCAAACTACACAGCGATATGTGCTATGCAGCCTTAATCAACGGTGCCGACCACCTCTCGTATTTTGCACTATCCGAAGCGACCTGCACCCTGCATACGAGTGCACGCTGCCTACGAGCAGAGATGTCACTTTTTAATGGGCTTCTTTGCTTTCATCCCGCATCTAGCCTTCGTAGACTTTATCAATGGTGCAAGACCGAACTGGTCAAAAAGCCCAAATTTGCCTTCTTGTTTTTCCCCGCCTATAAAAATAGCGGTTGACGGTTTTATCAGCATATGGTAGCTATTGAGCCTCAATCAAATGCTGACTTTTTGGGCATAACATAGTCTTCAAATTTGTAGTTGAACTAGTATTTGTGTAAAATTCAACGGAAAATCCAAATGTTAGATTATTCTCATCGTTTCAAACTTTAAAATGCTATAGTGCTTAATAAATCTTTAATCTTAAATCCGTTCACATGATTGTGTTTGTCACGACGAGAGTTCCAAAACTAGACCCCATTTTGATACATTTCAAGTTCATTTGTTATCAGGTTCTAATATGCCGATTACCATATTATTATTGAAGTGCTATCGAGTACTAATACTAGTGGGCTAATAATATCGTGCGTGATCTTTGTTGATCTTTGCGTGCATCCTGATGAAACGATTATAAAAGAAGATGCTCGGATGAGACATCAACCACAACCAGAACAATTATAAGTGATGTCCAAATGCTTGCAACACCCTGTCGCTCTCTCCACATCAATTTTCACACGCATATGAGAATTTAACAAAAAGATGTTTACAATTATCTATTTTTTCATCTCAATTACCATATGAATGTGTGTATACTTCAGGGTTATATGACCTAGTTACCGTCTACCAGTTTTACTACACCATATATATGATTCTACTTGGTGAGGTTCAAGTTGCTTGTGTTGTTATCAGTTTATTTGTGCCTGCTTACTAGGTTGTTTAGTAAACAGTTATGAGCACACTGTTGTCGTAATTATCAAGTTATCTAGGCGATAGTTGCCAAGTTGTCCGATAACAATTACCAAGTTGTCCAACACACACTTACTGAGCAAACTATGTAAATTTTTTTGCAATATGATAGGAATTAAAAGTCATCTCTTGGGCATTTTTCCTATCTTAAAAATCTAGAAATCACAAGCATGTGTATGAAAATAGCCAACGGATAGGTCAAAACACGTAGATTTCTCACTTGCATGCACACATGATCTGTGTGAAAATCACAACCTCAATCTAGATTATATCCTCTGTAGTGGCATCGGTAAAAAAAACTCAACTATATCATCTTCAAGAAAACAACAAAATGGCCCATCCTAAGGTCTAATTGCTCCATGAGGTCAAAACTCACCAAATCATTGATCCCAATGCCTTGAACCTGAGCACATCAATGAGAAGGTTGCTACTCTACTCGAGACCACGTCATCCTCCAAGTTTTCCTTAGTGTTGTACTCTGTGGAGATGTGGAAGTACTTGCTCGGCCTTATGGGCCTCCACCAATCGGTGTGCTGCCTGGCCAATGCCTTGGATATGAGCACCTGTCAACACCATCCAACCAATTCTCCCTCTCTATTATATCTACTGTAACTACAGATAAAGAAATTAAGGCCCTATACACTGACACAAGAAGTATGAGGCATTAAGCAAGAGCAAGAATGTGCATACCAAAACTACACAAAGCAAACCTGCGAGAACATAGAATGCAAAGTTGCTACTAAAATAATAATCAAGCCAACAATCAGGAGTTGCAAAATCCAAATTGAAGTGCCAAATTATGCTTCCTTTTCATCTTCCCTAGACTCCTCCATCTCATGTTATAGTTAATTCCAATTCTAGCTCAAACTAAATTGAAGCCATGCTGCAACAATTTCAACAAAAAATGAGCAACCATACCTTGGAAACCATGTGCTTCTCCTTGGCAGTAACCGGCTCCTCCTCTAGGGCAGAGATCTAAATCTAGGTGGCCGCGTCGTGCAATGATGTTGGGTCAAAGCTGCAATTGAAGAGGTCATGCTGGAGTTGCTATGGGTAGGAGAGAGGTCAGACATGGATGTGGGGGCAAGTTGACGAAGGACTCAATGCTAGTGAGAAGACCATGGTTTGAGGTCTAGGGCCACCTCCCCCACCTTCTACTCAGAGAAAGAGATCACCAGGAGGGTGGCCGTCTCAACGCACAACAGAGGGAGGACGGAGGCAACCAGCTTCCTCTGTAGGTGGAGACGCACGCATACATGGAGAAGAAGGGAAGGAAGGAGCTGGTGGTGGAGGATAGGGAAGCGGAGACTGAACACTGAGCGGAGCAGGATTTCCATCATGAGCATTGTATTAAACAGATGCGAGAGTGCCGTTGTGTAAGACATCTGTGTGGACGTGCCCCATTAGATTTTTCGATTTATGTTTCACCTAGGTGCAAATTCTTCACCTGTACTCGCTATCCAAAATAGGCTTTGGATCGTGAAATGTGGCTAGGGGTTGGCTGAACCAACATACCTGCCTCCTTGCACTAAGGAGTCTGTCATGGACCTCATCTTCCATTGCAGATACATCATAGGAATCCGAGCGGCTGTGACATCTTGGATGTCTTTCTTTCAGATGCTTTTGACAATCCTAACATCTTCTTAGGGTATCCCAAAGAAAGCCCTCTGAATTGTTGTTATCTTTGTTTCTTAGAGGATTTGGAAAGATCACAACTTTAACGGATTTTCAAAACAAATCCCATGTACCAACCATACCGATGCCAAAGAACAGGGGGAGACTAGGGCGTGGAGCCCCGTGGTGTGAAGCACCTTGCAGACTTGCCCAAGTCATTGACAGCTTTTAGGGCATCTACAAAAGCATGACGTCGGCAAACTCTTCACCCTGCCACGCAAGATAATTGTTGGCGTGAAGGAGAAAGGAGGAGATAGAATAAACTAACTATTCATGAAGAGTTGGGCTCAACGAAGAATGAAACCTCTAGAGTCGGCCTATTGTCTTTGTACATTACTGTATTTAATGTTAACTCTTTGTGTAGAGTCAGCTTAAAAGATAAACTATTATATGAGTTATTTTTAATATTGACGCTAAATTATGTAGAAGGATCATAGAGTCAATGACTCTATCGTTGTAGATGCTATAAGAAGTTTTTTGCTTTTTTGCACTATAGGGTCTGTAAATTTTGGCTACTCTGCCTCTTTTGGACAGGTTTTGGCTACTATGCCTTATCGTGCCTGTTTCCGAAGAAAAAGAAGAATTTGCGGATCCATGCAGTACAATTCGCATCCAGCATACACAGCATGCACGGTGTTGAACGTGATCAGCACCACCTCACCATGACTTCGTCGACCGACCAATCGATCGCATCTCGAGATTAAATATTTAACTCTTCGTTGACAGATGCAATCCAACATAAAGCAACAGCTGCACACGCCGTGATGCCGGTACTAGCCCACCACATCGAAGCGACGTCAACGATCGCATCCGATTTCTATCCCGCCATGAGCCTCGCATCAAGTCATCGTACTCCCAGATCGAGTTTGGAAATACAGGCAACATTTGTATAGGATTAGCTAATTGACTGCGAGACCTGCCACTCCTGACACCCATGTTCAGCCAAAACATTTTATTATTAGCTGAACGATATCGCGTTGAAGATATGACAGAGAACACAAAAGTTGAGTATACAATGCGAATATGGTATGCAAACGACAATATATAAAATGGTTTGTACGTACTCTCTAGCTAGCTTTGTATAAACTCAGTTCAGTTACAGTCTACCTCGATCTCCATATATGAAAACAAAACAAAAAAGTTAGTTACAATCATGCGCTATGGTAGGATAAAGGCATGCTCTCCATTCTTTTTCTAAAGATCTTCTCTAGGACGTCAACCGCACAACACTTCAGCAATGTAACTGCAAATCGTGATCACGGGAGTATCTCTCCATCTTTCGCCTCCGGACCAGCCAGCCTACAGTGTGCGTGTTCACATCAGTTCAGACATATTAAGTGCCTTTCCTTTTGCAATTTTGCAAAGTAATATTGATAGGCTAATAGGCAAGTTCAACAACAATTTCTTGGTCGCTTCTATCACGGGGTTAGGTAAACAGACGCTTCACCCGTGTAGCTTCTGACTCCATGCATATGTGGACTTAGATGGAACAAGTTACTGTTGCTATGCGCTGCGTACAGGGATGGGGTTCATTGGATATTTATAGTTTTTCTCCACTACACACGCGACGGATGGATGATTTTTCGTTCACTGATGAGCTCTCTGGCTGGTTTCCCAA
Organism: Stipa capillata; assembly: GCA_019208055.1. Classification (NCBI taxonomy): domain Eukaryota; kingdom Viridiplantae; phylum Streptophyta; class Magnoliopsida; order Poales; family Poaceae; genus Stipa; species Stipa capillata. Next base: position 589,899 of record JAGXJF010000477.1, on the reverse strand, counting down.
GTTAAACCGTCGTCACCAGAGAATGACAGCTTGATTGTGAACAGCGACATTTTTCCATCATCACAAAAGCGGTCCAAAACAACAACTAGCTGGAAGAGTTCAGTATTGAGAGCACTCTTTACCTTATATATTTTTCAAAAGTCAACCAAATTGCACAATGCAGGAGAACGAAAGGAAAGGAAAAAAAAAGAGAGGGAAAACACAACAAGTTGAAAGAAGAAAGGAAAAAATGTCAGTTTTCTTCCTTAAACTATTAACTAGACTCATTTTCTTCTTCAAATTATTTTTGGCTCACTTAACCCCCAAAATTATTTGAATAGGGAGCACTTTCCCTCTTGGTCGATTTCAGGAAGGATAAAATCGTATCTAGAAGTTTTAAAAAATCTGAAAAAAATTCATACATGTATGTCATGAGATAAAGTATATACAAGTAAATTTTGATAAAAAATATATGAAAATTTGTGACCTTATTGTACAAATTTATTTTTTACACAGGTCACAAAGTGTCTTTTTTTAATCAAAATTTACTTGTATATACTTCACCTTATACATACATGTATGAATCTTTTCAGAACTTCTAAATATGATTTTTTTTCCTTTCAGAAATCGTCTAGGGGATAAAGTGCTCCTAATTTAAATAATTTAGGGGATTAAGTTATACTAAAAATAATGCTGTGTGGCGAACACTAACACAATTGAGACGACGGTGTTTTTTTAACCGGGTTTAGTCTTGAAGAGGCGTAATCTTGTTGAGGGATGTGACTTTAGTTTCTCTGATCCTCGACTAAAATAGCGCCTTCGGACTTAGGACTTCTTTCGCGCCTACCGCCGGTCCCTCGGACACAAGAGAGACCTCTTGAGAAACATTGGCTACACTTAGGACAAGTAAGAGCTCATATTCCAAATGAGAGATGGTTTACAAATGACCTAGAAGTGTCTTTTATAGGCTAAGGGAGGGGGACAAAAGACCTCATACCTTCGGTGGGATGAAAGAGATAGGGATAGAATTGTTATAGTTGGTCAACAACATGAATAAGTAACCAAAATTATTTGGCTGCACCAAAAGAAAAACTTAGAAATTTTCTTCGGTGATTAGGTAAATGATATAATTGTCATATTTGAAAATTTAAAGAGCTCGAACCTCGCTAGTAATCTGTGGAATTAAGACGTAGAAAAGCAATATTTAGAAAATTTGATGGTTTCATTCATTTGTAGAAAAATTATATGTATTAAAATCCCACATAATCCATTGAAACGTCATTCAATCCAAAAGTCCTAATGTCTAGGAGAAAAATAACTTCTAACCACTCCACGTCCTCGTAGTTGGTCAGACAGCCAAATGGGCCTAATAAATGCACCCTACGAAATGTAGTCCGTCTCCCGCCAAGCATATTGCATTTGCCACTCGTCAATCCACCCACTGCACCATAGTTTAACTTGTTGACATTCACGCTCCGCTAGATGACACATACTCCGTAAATGTCCTGCCCATTAAAGTTTTATATTCTCTTAACTATCACAGTCTCTCCAAATGTACTTGACTTATATAGTTGTTCTGGTATCTTCGCCACAAATATTTTTTCTTTCTATAAAATGGACAATAAGAGAAGTGACATGCTGGCAAATCGGGCCAACAAAATGCACGTAGCCGAACTAAACGTCTCGACCCTCCCACTTCACTTCCGCTAACTTTTTAGATAAGCTCCAGTAAATCGCATATACTCGTGCCATTTATTCTCTTTACCACAGTTTTCCCTTTAGAAACAAACACAAATTTTGCACGTCTACTATTAGTAGTAGAGTAGCAAGAAGGAACCGATGAGAGGATTAACGCAAAAAGTTCTCACCCTTTTTAATATAGCTATTTTAAAATATAAATAGAAATAGAGAAAGAAATATTATTGTCTGAACATCTCCGTCGTATCAACAGTGGCTCCACTTTGCTATTCGGGCGAGACCCCGCATCACCAAAGTGAAAAGAAGAATGCGAGGAGAAAAACAAGCAAAATGACTCGAATTTAAAAAAATTTCGTTCACATATGCTGTAGCAAATTTGATAGGAATAACACTGGCTCTACAAAGTACTTTTGCGAAGAATAGCATCATTCCGCAAATAGAACACCATAGAAGAAGCCTCTATCGTCTTATTCCTTGCCGGATGTTTCATCGGACTTTGCCCGCGTGGCGGTACTCACGAAAGCAACGGTCCGATTATCCCCCCGTGCCACTCTAGTACACTACGTAGAGACAAGCGAGAAGGCTGAGATCGCGCCCAGTGTCAGGTGGGGTGGACCGTGTCCACCCAGCCACCAAACAACCGCTCTCCGGCTCTCCTCCCTCCCTCCCCCGTGTCCCCATCCCACCAACCCCCGCGCCCCACCCCACTCGTCGCAGAAACAAAGAAAAAAGAAGAAAGGGAGAGAGGTCAAAGATAGCAAGTCACTGCGCAGGCAGCTCCGAGCTCTCCGCCCCGCGCGGGCTTATAAAAGCTGCTCCACCCCCGCACTCGCCCACCAGCTGCTCTCCACCAAGAGCTGCTGCTGCTGCTGTTGCTGCCCAACCATCGTATCCCCTCGGTTTCGCCCGCCGCGCACAGATCTGATCCGCCGCACCCGCCTTCTTCTTCTTCCGAGGTCGGTCTCCGCTCTGTTTCTCCTGCTACATGGATTCACTTTTATTTTTATTTTTGTTTTGCTCATGAGCTGTTTGGGGGAATGCGGTGGGGGCGGCGCAGATGGCGATCACGGTGAGGCAGTCGACGATGGTGCGGCCGGCGGGGGAGATGCCGAGGAGGCGGCTGTGGAACTCGAACCTCGACCTCGTGGTGCCGCGCTTCCACACGCCCAGCGTCTACTTCTACCGCCGCCCCGAGGCGGGCGCGCCTGAGGGGGTGTTCTTCGACGGCAAGCGGATGCGGCGCGCGCTGGCGGAGGCGCTCGTGCCCTTCTACCCGATGGCCGGCCGCCTCGCGCGCGACGAGGACGGGAGGGTCGAGATCGACTGCAACGGGGAGGGGGTCCTCTTCGTCGAGGCCGACGCGCCCGACGCCGCCGTGGACGACTACGGCGACTTCGCGCCCACCATGGAGCTCAAGCGCCTCATCCCGGCCGTCGACTACACCGACGACATATCCTCCTTCCCGCTCCTCGTGCTCCAGGTGAGCTCAATTTCTGGTAGCAGTTACAGTTAGACCCAGGACGAAAACGAAAGAGGCTAGTGGATAATCTGGATGAGGAACGCGATATTGCAATAATGCTCTACGAGCTGCGCACGGCACCAATATTTGCCTAACTATAACATTTGCTTCCTGATTGGATAGCTGGGACCCTTGTTTGGATGTTGATCTGATCCTCAGTTCATGATGGGGAGATTAGAGGCGGACCACCTCATCCTGTTCTAGGGTGGCCTTTATTAACCGTAGGACTCGTTTAGTTGCATCCGGACACTGTCCAGCTCTTGTGGGTGGGGATCTATTTTAGGCCGGATAGTTATGCTTAGTCCGAAGATTCGGTGCTTAGTCCGAAGATTCGGTTAGAATTACTTAGGAATTGCCAATATCATAGCTTACATGCATCAGTGTCCGCTTTTGGAATAAATTGAGCGCTTCACCTTTACCAGGTCAATTCACAAATTGATTTGTCGACAAGTGATTGTGTTTTAGACATTTGAAATCCATTATTTGTCTACATTGTCTTGTACCGGCTATATTTCATGGCAATATGTGCTAGGTAATGCCTTAACTAACAACATAAGCCAAGCATTTCAATAAATGAGAATAAAGTTCTGCCAAGTCAAGATATTATCGATAGAGGAGCACGTTATTAATTAGATATCATGCGCTGCGATATTTGTAACCTGCAGATATTTGAATTCTAGGTTCTTGCTTCTGTTGCTGTTTTCTGACGAGGGTTGTTCATTTCTGTTTTACCTTGCAAGTCTTCATAGAATACATGCCAATAACTGATGGCTAGTATATGTAGTATAAAAAAACTCATGGCTTGTATATGACCTTTCGATTCAAGTGACTAATTTTAGTGCTTTAAATGTTCAACTCTATTGGTGTTGGAAGTAACAGGCACACTGCACAAATCATGCAACGTATATTGCGAGTTTGGGACAATGTGGGTCAATACTATTATTGGATACCAGGGCACTTCAGGTTCATCTGGGGTTGGCTGGTCAAGCTCTCAGTTCCGAATTATCAACAGTTTGTCCTGGACATGACTGGACTTAATTAAGTGTGACATTGACATGTCTGATTGTTAGGCCAGAACTTTGAACTAACTCAATAGCTTATCCTGTTTGAGAACTGGACCCCTTGCCCTTTAGAATCTTGTGAGTTCTTCCTTTGGTGGAGACACAATTCAGGTCACGAGCTCACCTACTGGTGGTCCTTTACCACCTGCCATTTCATGCTGGAACAAAAGATTGGAATTGGATAGGTTGAGTCATCACCGTTACATGGAACTTTACTTTGTAAAGACATAGTATTGCACAGCACAAAGTGATAGTGGTGACCTGTGCTTTTCAGATCCATTGGAAGTTTGGACCATGAAGAGCCACTTATGATTTATCTGGAATTGAATATCCTAATAATCGATGCACGAGCTAACCGTTTTTCTTTGCAATTTAATTGTTCTCATGGTACCTGACAGAACAGAAATCTGAAACAAAATTTACCATGTTATCAATCCTAATTTGTGCTGAGCTTGTAATTTCTTTATTCACTGGTTTGTCGGCAGCCATATGCATTATGTTGAATATTATTGCTTTGGAGACGCACTACGTGTTGGTTGGTATGAAAATGATTGCCTAACTGGAGCATGTTCCATGTGATGATATATTTGTTTATAATAACATGTTATTGTTTGTGCATCCCGTTTTGTTCCATTTTTAAGAAGTTATAGATCCATGCATGATTAGGTGGCAGGCTGACTTTTATCATTCTACGCGTGTGTCAAATGAATGTTTAACCATGATGGTTATGCAAGACCTTATAAGGCTCTAATAAAATGAGATAAATCTAATCAGATATCTTTTTAAAGCAGGTTATTAAAGAAAAGAAAATTAAGAATAAAGGAATTAGAGGATTTTCCATCTCAAAAGTAAGAGTAGCACATAGGGCAATATTGACAATACATGTATCATACTAAAAGAATAAGTATGTTACGCAGCATAAATATCATCTTGAGTACAAGGACCTGCAATAATTCTCTTCAATCAAAACTGATTTGTTTCCATTTCTATAAAACCGTGATGCCAAAAATTAGTTATATACAGGTCGTCACTTTTTAAAAGTCTAGAGAAAGCTAGTCCAAATACAAGCCCCAGTTTTTGTTGAGCTAATAAAGGAACTTGTCCCAACTCCCAATAATTATGGTTGGTGCTATTAGTTTGCCAGCTTCCAACTTGACAAGAAAAAGGTCTTGCATTTGTCCCACTGAAGCTACAATTGTATTGTTGTGGACCTTGGTTCATAATTTCATGATCATATGTATCTTCTCATGGCTACCATGCACAAGTTATGGATCTGAGCAAGTTATTCACAGGTTTTTTACTACTAGGTTGATGAGATGGATGGATAATATACTGCTAAAACTTAAAACTGTAATGTAGCAATCCTGTACTCATGCACAATGGAGCAAACTGTAGATATTATGCATATTCATTTTGAGATTTTTGTTACACAAGAGTGTCCACTGTCCAGTAGCGCGTCTCGCACACACTTGAAGCTAGCTTGGCAATTACAGTGTGAAGTTTGGCATGAGGCTCACTCTCTTCACCCTGTTATGCCATGTTTTTATACCCTGATATTAATGCCTAATTTAGTCACGTGAGTTGTGTTGGTTATTAGATGCAATTGTTCCGCAATTTGGTGACCTCATTGGGTTGCTTATTATACTGGACAAACTCATGTTAACCTGTACACTGTGATCCACCAATTGTTTGTTTTGATACAAAAACGACCAGCTTTCCAGTGTCACCTAACTTTTAGATGTATTTGGTCTATCTTTTAAACTAAGTGATACTAATACAATGCATGAAACTTATACCTCTTGGAAATCACATGTTTGCGCACAACAGAGTGTGGTCATATATTGCATGCAATGCTAATCAGTTATTACCATCATATTGTGCTGCATTAGATATTTAATCATCAGTATATATTGATGACTTCACGAAGTATGTCGGGATTCATGGTTAGGTTTAACCGTTTAAACAACTTTGCCTTACATTTATTACGTGCAACTTTGCATGCATGCATGGCTCCTCGCGTTCATATACATCCTGAGTTATTGGCTGGGGCTAGTTTTTTGGTTGTCACGTGTGTGTCTGTGTAGACATATTTCAATTTTGCTGCAGCTGGGTTTTGAGGTACATTTATATAAAAGAATCAAGAAATAGAGAATTTCATAAGGGAGTTGAGATTTGCGATGCTTGCACAACTAAAGTATGGTTAGGACTCACAAATTAGAGGTCATGTGTATTAGTTGCAGTTAAGAACGTTCGATAATTGCTTATGTCTTACATCTTAAGAATTAAAAATCCAGTCAAAGTTCCAGTTCTATGTGCTTACAGATGTGGTATGACAATGGTTTCAGTTCAGACAGATAGCTATATCTTATTAAATTGAAAAGAATTGTATCATTGATTTTCTTGTGCCATGGTTAATTTCAAATATCCAGGTTAACCCTGCCTATAGGCTATAGTTGAAGCAACTTTCTGATTCTTTCATGTCCTACTTCATATATTTGTCTTATTGTCAAATCTCAGCCATCTATTAATTGGTAGAATGGTAGCTGCAGCTGGAAATGCGCATCTCACTTTAGTAAGAAAGAAAGATATCAAACATGTCAAGAGGCTAATTTTCCTCGGTTTTGATTTTACTCCAGGTGACCTACTTCAAGTGTGGAGGTGTCTCCCTTGGTGTTGGCATGCAACACCATGTCGCTGATGGCATGTCCGGCTTGCATTTCATTAACTCATGGTCTGATCTCTGCCGTGGAGCTCAGATTGCAGCCATGCCCTTCATCGACCGCACCCTCCTGCGTGCCCGTGATCCACCGACTCCATCTTACCAACATGTTGAGTACCAGCCTGCCCCAGCCATGCTGTCCTCTGCGCCCCAGGCTCTGACTGCTAAGGTAATGTCACCTTCCGCTGCTGTGGATATCTTCAAGCTCACCCGCTCGGACCTTGGCCGCTTGCGCTCGCAGCTCCCCACAGGCGATGGTGCACCACGGTTCAGCACGTATGCAGTGCTAGCTGCGCATGTCTGGCGCTGTGTCTCCCTTGCACGTGGCCTGCCTCATGAACAGCCTACCAAGCTGTATTGTGCCACTGATGGGCGACAACGGCTGCAGCCGCCACTGCCAGATGGTTACTTCGGCAATGTCATCTTCACCGCCACCCCACTTGCCGAGGCAGGCAAGGTGACCAGTGGGCTGGCAGATGGAGCAGCTGTCATCCAGGGGGCGCTAGATAGGATGACCGATGACTACTGCCGCTCAGCATTGGACTACCTGGAGCTGCAACCCGATTTATCAGCATTGGTCCGAGGAGCGCACACTTTCCGGTGCCCTAACCTTGGTCTAACCAGCTGGGTGCGCCTGCCAATCCACGACGCTGATTTTGGGTGGGGCAGGCCGGTGTTCATGGGTCCTGGTGGCATCGCATACGAGGGACTGGCATTTGTCCTCCCGAGTGCGAATGGAGACGGCAGCCTGTCCATCGCCATCTCGTTGCAGGCCGAGCACATGGAGAAGTTCCGGAAGCTGATCTGCGAGGTGTAAAAAGACCACACCTCTTATGTAAGAAAGAAGTTATAGGGCAAGAAGCTCTAGATTGTGCAAGCTTCTCTGGGGTAAAATTGCGTGAAGTTTGAAGTGTACACAGTGGCTGTGTTCACTCTTTTTATGCCTTTGGTTGGAGGTCTGTTTTTGGACAACAGCTAATTGCATGTGGTACCAATAATGAGTTTTATTTTTGGTGTAGAAATCAACAATGCAGTGGTTGTATTCAATTCATAGAAACCAAAATCTAAACCAGAACGGATTGGTCACCGCCTTCGGTGCCAAAGGCCCACATGTTCTAACTTCAGTTTATTCTGGCAATGCACTAAAGTACAAGAGTAGCCTGCCTGGGTTTGAGCTGCAAGTGAATACCGTATGTAAGGTTGTCTGAAGTTCCATGCCTCTATTGCAAAGCTGCGTTCCTGATGTATTGGTAACAGGTAGAATCAGACTTGGAAACCATGATTTTTTTTCTTTTTCAAAAGAGCCAGGATCTGGAGGAAACTCTCCCTGGCGGACTGACTGCAAAGTTGTACAGGCAGGCCAAGAGGGAAGAACCAGAACATGGACATAAAGAACGTGTGTCCGCTTGTTCATCACGATCCATCCGAGTTTTGGACCGTCGATTGGCCGCAGAGCCGTCACAGACACGTCTGCCTCGTGCGGCTCGTCCTAATGGACGCGTGTCCTGTAACTGCCACTAATACACATCCATTCCGTGCAAAAGCAAAGGCTGGCGTGCGGCTGACATGTGGGGCTACCAGGGACGCCGCGGTTATGACCCGTTCAAAACTTCGAAACACAGAGCCTGAGGCCACCGCCCACGGGGGGGGAGGGGGTTCCTTCTCACCTCCTCCGCCCACTCAACACTCCTCTCTTCTTTCAACTCCCCTCTTTCCACAAACACACGACCAATCAGTGGGCTAAGGTTGGCGCGTCGTTCCAACTCACCGCGCACGGGGCCGCGTCTATGACGTCGCCCACCTAGCCACGGCGCCGTCCTCGTCTCCATCCTCCAGGCCGCGGCCATCGTTGCCATCCCACCCCCCTCCCGCGCCTCGGTGGTTCTGGCGGACGGGATTTGGCTCTACTTCCACGAGGAAGGCACATCAACGCGTAGATGGTCGGCGTCCGCTGGGTGCCCGCCACCGCACCGTCATCGAGCATTTCATTGGAAAGCAGGCGAGCACGGCAAGGGGCTCCGACGTGCCGCGACCGTCGGGAGCTGCCACCAGCGTTGGCCGGAGATGCAGCCGGCATGGCCCTGCCCGCTGCGCGGCCTCTACCGGGGCCACGTCGTGCCATGGGCGCTGGCTGCCCGACCACCCCCACGTCGCGAGCGGCTACGCCAAATATCTTCCGAAATTCTATATGCTGCTGCCTATATATGATTTCTCTCGTTCATGCCTGGTGTGAATTTTCTGATAAAGCTGATATACATACATGTTGTATTGTATGCTGGATAGAATTACACATGTTGGCATGTTGGACATTTTACATTCCACACGCACCGTATCGTGCAAAGGTTACTCTATGCTCTCTCTTTTTAATCTGATTTATGCTTCAATTTTAGTTCATGGATATGCTCACTGCATTCAGAGTAGTATGATCTCTTCTATTTCTGATGTGTGTTCCACTTTGAGTTCAAGCATGATAGCTGGGGCCTGGGAAAGTGCTTTAGGCATCAGTGCAGAGCGGCCAGTTGAGTTCCACGCTTCCGCACTCGCCGGAGCCGCGGCATCTATGCTGCGCGGGAGATCAGAAATCAGGTGAGGTGAGCGTCTGGTCTCTGCCTCTCTGCCTCTCGGTTGGATTTGGTTAGGAGGGTCTCGGAAAAGCAGGGCACCCGTTCTTGCAGACGGATTTGATGGATTCTACTAGACAAGAATGGTGCATGCATGTACTTGATCATACCAGTACCTATTCTGTGAGTACAGATCGATTGAAACGCATGTTTTTTGTTGAAACGCATGAACTCACAAGTATTGCGATTTTGTAGGGTCACGAACTTGAATTTGAGTAGTTGAATCGAGTGCCAATGTGCCACCTAACTTGCGCAAACATAAAGGGCTCCTGGTTGGCTAGATTTAAGTGGGTTTCAGCTGCAGACCAATCTACAATTTTGTAAGTGTGTCAAACGAATTGGCTAATAATGCCCTTTTACGCCGCAAAGCTAACTGTTATAAGGCTGTGGGTGTTTCCGAAGACGCTGGCCTCAGCACGACCATTTGTTTCTCATTCTTTTTTTTTGCCTTTTGTAAGCTGACCTTTTCGGTGTTTTATAATCTTTGACAACTTTTATAATTATCTTATGGCTGTGTACATTTTTAGTTGATGCAGAGGTCAGAAACAATAAAAATTTCTCTTTAAAAGTTAAAACTGCCCTCCTACACTTTTTCTTGGTCAGCATTTGATTCTTCAGCATATTTCCCCATGACAAGAGACTTGGCTGTATAAACAAGAGGGGGAAAAACAAGAAAAATCAGTAGGCTATATCTAATTAGTCATTCATTCCTTCTAGGAGATGGAGATCCGCACATCGAAAAATCAGTAGGCTACATCTAATTAGTCATCCATTCCTTCTAGGAGATGGAGATCCGCACATCAAATGAAAACTGTAGGTCATTAGTCATTTATTGAGTACGAGTGTTGTTTAGAGCAGTCCCAACACAAAACGGCTTTGCCGTATCTTATCCCCTGCCACATCACGTAGATACAAAACTGAATATGACCTTTCCAGTGGATTAAATCTTATGTGGCCCCAGCAATAAATGGCTCCGCTTTATCCTTCTTCCCTAGCATCATCTCAGTCTCTCACATCTGAACATCATGATTGCTACTCTCTCGATTTTTCTGACCATGGCGTGCTCATGTGCTCCTCCCTCAATTTCGTCATGGTGTGCTTGCGTGCTCCTCTCTCGATTTCTCTCACCTCCAATCTCTCTTTCCCTTCAAACAGATCTTGTGGAGCTGCCGCTTCAATAACGCTTAGAGCAGGGCCTGTCGCCCGTGAGCTCTCCTCCGGGCAATGATGTGGCATGGCCGCCACTGTCCACCCTCCTCGCCGATGTCTCCTCGCCCTTCAGTGTAACAGCGAGAGCACGACGGCAAGTGCGCTATAACAATGCTGAAATTTTGCAAAATTTCGAAATCCCGAAACCTCCCTGGGCCGTATTCCATCCCTCAGCCCACGACCCACCTTCTTTCCTTAGTCCACTCGGCCCACCTCCGTCATCCCCTTCCTCCCATCGCTCCCGTTCCGTCGCCGCTGCCCGTGCCACCACCCACCGCCCGTCTCCGGTAACGGGACGAGCTCCGCTCTCTGCAGCAGCTCCGCCCCCGAGGCCATCCCTTCCACGCGTCAACCTCTTCCTCCCCTCCTCTCTGCCCCGCCGCTTAACCCCTCTGCGTCACCGCCCTCGCGCAGCTATAAAACCCCACCGGACTCTCTCTCTCCCGAGCTCCCTCCTCCCCAACCCGAATGCGCTCGAGCCCCTCTGCTTCCCCCGTTTAAACCGCACAAGCTTCTCCACCTCCTCCTCAACTCCCCGAGCTTACCCTTTTCCTTCCCGAGCACCGACGACTTCACCACTGCCACCTCCAGCTCCGGCGAGGTAACTTCGAGAGCCCTCACCGTCATCGAGCTCCTTCCCTGCGGCAATCCCCTTCCCTCTCCTCGAAAATGAGTTCCTCGGCTTCTGTAGGTACTCCCCGAGCCCTCAATTTACACCAGCGACCCTCACCGGCGACGAATTTGAGGCTCGTCGCCGGCAGCCACCCTCCCCTGCCTCCCCTTTCAATTCCCCACCCAGGCCGCCACCTTCCTCCTTAACAGGCCAGCCCAGATTCCTTTTGGGCTGGTTCCAATCGCAACGAGCCGGTTCAGGCCGGCCCAGCCTCTCTTCTCTTTTTATTTTTATTCCATTTATTGTCGGGCCGAGGCCCATTTCTAAAGCCCAACACCAGCCCAACCCGAACCACTTTGAGCCCAATAGATTTAGGATTTATTTTATTTCTTTTTCTGTTAAACCCAAACCTAAGCCCAAGCCCAACCCTAGCCCATATCCAGCCCAACTCGAGGGCCCTAATAGGCCCTATAGTATTTTACGGGCCGGGCCCGACCCGTCAGGCCCGAAACCCTAAAAATACTATTATATACCGTTTCGATGACATGGTTCCAATTTTCCACCCCGTTCCTCCAAATTCTCACTTTTAACACTCGATACCTACAAAACCCTCTCATATCCTATATATTTTGATTCCCCTCTGGAACCCTAACTCGCGTCCTATACCTCCCTTCCATCCTTTCAACATTCCGGTTCCGACCTCACACCCCACTTCTTATTTTTAGTATTATTTTCAAATTATTTTGCATTTTGCTCCCAGTTCGCATTCGTCGAGCCCAGACTTATATATATGTTTGTGTGTGCTTGGATCTTTTTGCAACTAGGAAACGATAGTGACGATCCGACGCTGGGCAAGGATCCCGACGGCGAAGGACTTCCTGAAGACTTCGATCCAACAGATCTCGGTGCAGTAGGCAAGTCACACTTCTTATTCATGTTGATCCCACATGCCAATCTACTTATTGTATTACTAGTCTAGCTATTATTTTTCACATGTTAATTTCATATGTGCTATCTTTGAATGACATGATTGTGTAGTTATTACCTATCACCCCACAGCCCAGTTAATTTTGTAGGCCATAGTCACCTTGATAAACTTAGGATAAATATTAATCGTATTAGTATCCTTCACTGGCATTAGAGGTTAGGCTAGACAATATTCAGGAATATTGGTAACCTTAGTTCAAAACTTGGAGTATGTGTTTTTAAAAGAGAAATTACCGACGGTTGGGGACAGAGAAGATGGGGCTCTTCATGTGTTGATTGTGCGGCCATACCCCTCCCTTGGAGTAAGGGTAATCGGGTGGATTGCCTTACTTGGGGCAGTTAAGGACAAGACCCTTGTGTTAGTAATGAACATAGAACCGCTCAACCATATGTTCGACTTGTCGAGCCTGGCCTAGTAAATCTGCTCTACCTGCTGAACAACTACAGACTAGCTTGCCATTCCACTTCTCTTGAAGGCCCGCAGAAGTGAATAAGGGGATAGGCCAATTTTTGGGAAATCATAACTGGAACTCACCCGACTCCTGGATCGCGAAGTTGACAATGGCCCATGGCTCCCGAGAGGGCGAGTGATGTAGTGTTCCTGGGTAGAAACTTCAAAAGATAGAGCAGATAAAAAGCCTAGTTAACCTACCTCTGTCGACACACCGATGGACGTGTGTAAAACTACAGTGACACCAAGAGGTATGGGTATCATATGGGTAAAGCTGAGCTGCTCTGCAGAGTTATATCAAAAGGTATTCGAATACGCCGTGCTTTCAGTTAATGAAGCTATGTTTAGAGGTGATTGTCGGTACAAGGCACAAGTAGAACTTGAAAATGTCTAATTGAATCTGACGCTGACCCGGCAGGGTTGCTAAAACACAAAGTTTTGTAGTTGAGATGTTTTAATGAAGAGATTTTAATCGCTAAGGCGAAGACTAGGACTATGCATCCACCAAATGTTAAGCCGTACACCCCTTCCTTAAAATCCAGAGCATGTAGCTAGTAGTACACTTTCCCAACGTGGCTAGTAGGACTATGCACCAATCATTACAGACATACAGGAAAACGATGAAGGCGCATTTGATGAAGAATACTTCGATGGAGACGAATGTGAATTTTAGGTCTTATCCACGCTCGAGGCGCCTGTGGAGTAGGTCCATTTTTTGTTGTGATGTAAACTTTGGGCTCGGATGTGTGGCGTACCCAGTTTAGCTGGTACACACAAGTTAATCTGTATATCATTGTCATACACACGTATATCAGTATATGGCGTGTAGTTTGACCATTCAAGTTGAAGTCTGATACCTGTAGCCCAGCGGCTATAAACTTGCAACGAAAATCAAGCGGTGATGTGGCCCATCAATATGCCATACCCGACGGGCAACTGACTAGGGTTATGCCCTAGCTTTCACGAACAAAATCGTATCCTCGGAGTTGACATCTCTTTCGTCTGGCCAAATCAACAAGCCAAGTGAGTACATTGAATGTACTCGCAAGCATCCTGCAGGAAGAGTAGAACAGACATATTTCATGCAATGTTTATTCAATAAAAAGGCTCTACCCTAAGTTGAAGGTTGAGCGAAAAAGTAAGTTTTTATTTGAAATACGATGGTAATAGCTTCGAAAGTGTTTCTGAAAGCAAACCCGTCTCTGACGGGTTAGTATCTGGTGCCAGATATTACATTCAGATAATCGTCAACTAGAGGCCGGTAACCCATGTATCACCTCAGGCAATCCTTAAAGCTTACCCGTGCTACCACCTTGTAGCACGGGCTAGGTTTCACTTCTGCAGTTCCTCACTACCAGCCCGTAGTTCAAACTACACACTGTGGACACATCATGCCCACATCCTTATCCCAATTTTCGCAATCGAAACTTAGTCTAACCAGTGTGTGGCCTTTCCAAGTTGTGTCCATAACGAGGACGCGGCTATTTGAATAGATTTTAACACTCTGCAGAGGTTATACGGCTTTACCTACAAGATGTAAGTCCCCCCTTGTTGCCATGGCCAAATAAGCACTCCTTACGAGGGGTGCCGGCAGGGTTGTTACAACGAGACATTCCCCTACTTTCATACTAGTGTTGGACCCGCTAGATAAGATCTACCCAATCTCCACTTGTGCTCAGTGACTCCCGACCCACAACTCGAAGTGGACTTATCTTTGTGTCGAACGACTCCCTACGTAGTCACACGGAGGTCTTCTAGGGTTGTCAGTCTACCTAGCACTCTCTTCCTTCTGTCCAAGGGTCTAGACACTAGCAATCGACGGGGTAATTAGCCAAGTCCTTGCCACAAAGGACATGTGGACGTACGGGGTGAACTTGGTCGAGCGGCTCTTAGGCTCGGTCCGTAACTGATTTGAGCAAGACTGCACATCATCACCTCTTAACCGTGTTCCTTCATGGTACAATCCTTCCTCCGATCTCCACTTACTGTCACGGACCCAAGAATTATATATGAGTAGGGGAACGAATAATCGCCAAGAACCGAGAAACCAGTCGACCTGGTGGCACGGTACCTGCGTCGGCACACCGAGGCGGAGTGGTCCGACACCTGACCAACGCACCATACGGTTACCGATGTCGTATGCCTTCACCGTTGGTCGAGCCAGCCGGAAGCGATTAGACTTCCCAAAACCACATACAATTCCCTGATCCGGCAAAGGCTTAACGCTGCTCTTAAGCTCACTACGCAAAATGAAGTCGGAGGAGCCCGACAGTCGCACCCACACCCTACCCTAGCCCAAAGACTAGTGGGTCGCTCGAAAGCCCGGTACGACTGTCCACACCCTGCCTAGCCGGCACTACATCTCAGCTAGCGGGTCACTCAACCGAGAACATTTCACGGAGTGAACACTAAGAGAAGACATCACCGTGAACATTTCACGGAGTGAACACTAAGAGAAGACATCACTCCTTTATGACCGATTCCATATACTTCAAAACATACACGCACGGTATATGGAACGGTCACAATTAACAACTTTATATCACAATAGAAACTCTACAAAAGAGGATTTATTCAGATACATAGTTTACCTCTTACCCGAGGGAGGTCAATTCACACAGAAACATCGACCCGAAGGTCATTTACAAGGTTTTTGACGATGGATAGTACGGTATCCCGTATATTAGGAAATATCCGTATACGATTCCCTGGATTACCAGAGTGTACCATGTATCCGGTAAGGATCCCAGGAAGATAACGTAACCCCTCGTAAGGAGGGAAGATACCCTTTAAACTAGGGAAACGATCCCGATGTTTAAGGAGGCCAGAGTCTTACCTAGGTCAAAGTCCATGACCGGTACAACTAGATGAACCCCCTATAAAAGGATCAGCAATCCCATAGGAGAAGGGGGAGGAGGTTTTTTCCAGATCTAGAAGCCCTAGCTATTCTACGAGAAGATCCGCCACCTCGACGAAGTCGACCTTAGCGGGACTAGTTGGATTAGTCTACGATTAGGCCTAGGGTAGCCACTAACATACACATCCCTTGTAAGACAATTCTCTGATCAATATATACGAACATGACGTAGGGTTGTTATCCTGAGGGAGGCCCGAACCTGTATAAAAAGGGCGTTTCTTTGCTGTCAGATCTCTTGGCCTTGTGCCCTAGAGGTCCCTACCCCCAAGTATCACAGTTCCACGAATACTGTAAGATCGGCGGTTTACCGATCGTCGACAGATGGCGCTGACCGTGGGGACCTCTCCGGCTCAAGCCGTCCAGGAAGAATCAGAGTCGGCAAGACGCGCAACTAGTCGCGATCAGCCCATTACGCCGACTGCACAGCCCTTACCGGTCCAACCCGAGAAGGAAGAAGCAGATCCGGAGGGGGGATCCGATCGCCCCCCATGCGCTGTATTGGGTACTCAGACCAGGGTCTCTACAACAACTTTGGCCCTATAGATTCGTATCCGGTAACAGACTGCTTGGATTTTGGAGAATACACCCCTGGTGAGAACTCGGATTGCGAAGCAGATCGCTTCAGGACTGAGTACGCCAGGGCCTTCAAGGGGAAGTTGGTGTTAACCGACAACCTCCCTGCAGGAGCGAACCAGCCAAATGTCCGGGTTGTCACCTGCAACCTCTGATCGTCCAGACGATCATGATCCCACTCACATCGTGCCCAGCGAGGACAACACGATGGAGTGGGACTACACCCCATCTAATCCAGATTCTCGAGTAGTTCTCACGATCGATGACGGTCACGAAGAGTCGAGGATCAAGATCAGCATGGGGGCTCGCAACATCGCAGCCCGACGGCTACTCCCCCCAAGAACGGGAATTTGACTACGGCAGCAGACAGAACCCCTCCAGGGATGAGGGAGTACGTGTCCCGAATCGCTCGAAGGTTCGCCGAGGTGCGCAATCTGCTGTCATGACCACCGGTGGCAAACTTGTCCACACCCGAGGGAAGGCAGTGGCTACAACGGCTGGGGGCTGACCCCCAATAGGCCCAGGACCAAGCCGAATCTTCTCGGGCCCAATCGATGACACGCAGCTCTACAAGAGGGAAAACCCCTTCTCAACCAGAGGAATATGACAGAAAAGGACGACAACCCAGGAACAGGTCTCCCCAGGGGGAGCCACATGTCGACCTCCGCGGCCAGCTCAACGAGCGCCGTTTCCAAAGGCGCCAGCGAGAGCAACCACCCCCGGAGAGACCACAGACACCATGCCAATGTTCGGGGACAATCTCCGACCCCGAACAGCGGCGAGAATGCGCCTTATCAGGGAACTATCAACGGATGCCAAGCGCTATCCCAAGAGCTCCGCCATGTGCGCTGGCCATCTCGTTTCAAGCCTGGGGCCTTAGAATCGTACGATGGCACCACGAATCTTGTAGAATTCCTATAGATCTACACTATGACGATTGAGGCCGCAGGTGGGAACGAGAAGGTTATGGCCAATTATCTCCCGACCGCTCTCAGAGGAGCCGTCAGGATTTGGTTGACGAACCTACCCCCAGGAATGATCCGCTCCTGGGGACAACTCTGCGACATGCTTCTTGGAAACTTCCAAGGTACCTTCCCATGCCCTGGTCGAGTCGACGACTTGTTCCTAGTCATCCAACGACCAGACGAGACTCTCTGAGAATTCACTAAAAGGTTTAGTGCTGTCCACAACACTGTACCTGAGATAACTGACTTAGATGTCATCCGCGCCTTCACTCAGGGCAGCAGAAACGAGATGTGCACGCACGACTTGATCATGCATCTGCCGAAAACCATGACACAGTTCATGGACTTGGCTGAAAAGGCTACCTGTGCGGAGGAAACCCTACGCTATATCAAGCAGCAACGGGGCAGGACGACCAATTCTCCCCTCCGGACCAGAGACGATTCAAGGAAGACAAAATGCAAGAAGAAGTCCTCCGGAGGGAGCAGGGAAAAGAGAGCTAAAGCCGAGGAGATAATGGCTGACCTCCCGAGAAACGTACCTGGCGACCATGCCCCAAGGACAAGCAGACCAATTCCTCCGACAAGCCATCCAGGCTCTGGTGCGACTTCCACCAGACTGATTCGCATGACCTCCGTCAGTGCCGCATCTTCAAGAAGTACCTCAAGGAGGAAAGAGGGAAGTTCCGTGAGGAAAACCCGTAGGTCACAAATAACAGTCGGGACACGACTTCCGACGACGATGACTCTGCCCCTGAGCCATTCCAGGGGCATGTCAGAGCAATCGAGCATATAGTCGGGGGCTCGGCTTCCTATGAATCAAAGAGGCAATACAAGGCGATTGCCCGAGAGGTTCTCGCGAGTGTACCACGAGTCCCTCGGGCGATCAAGTGGTCGGAGGTCACGATCACGTTTGACCAAGCAGATTGTCCCGAGAATTGTGCTCGACCAGGACGATACCCGATCGTTGTTGAATCAACGATCAACAACTGCCGAGTAGGCCGCATACTAATAGATGGAGGGAGCTCCCTCAACATCCTATTCACCAACGCTCTCGATGCCATGCAAGTGCCACGATCGTCGGTCCAGACGGTGACACAGGCATTCCACGGTATCGTCCCAGGCTCGTCGGCCACGCCGATCGGCCAAGTAACACTCCCGGTTACCTTTGGTACACCAGAGAACTTCCGAACAGAAAAATCATGTTCGATGTAGTCGACTTCGAAACAGCATACAATGTCATCTTGGGGCGCCCAACTCTGGTCAAATTCATGGCGGCAACGCACTACGCTTACCAGTGCATGAAGATGCCTGGCCCAAAGGGCGTCCTCATGATAAAGAGCTCCCCCAGGAAGCACTACTCTGCGACAAGCGTAGTCTCGACCTCGCAGAAAAAGCATCAAATCTCAAGTTGGGAAGCAGACTCTGACGCCGTTACGCGCACCCCCGCGTCCACAAGACCTCCACCGCGACTATGGGCGACAACATCGGATAACACCCCCTCCAAGTCGGAGAAAAGGTCTCACGATTAGTTCGGGACCAGGGCAAAAGGGCTTTCTCCTCAGCAGGACAACAGCTCCACAGGAGAAGTCGCCCGATCCAGGTCGCTCGAGTAAGCGGTAAAAAGATTGTCGAGTCCCCTTAAAGATTTCATAGTCCAAGCACCTTCGGTAAGATCGCATAGTCATCACCCCTCCGACCGTCAGTTTGTGTCAAGTTGCGCCAGCTCCATTCTCAAGTCGTCAAGCTACGAACAAGCCGATGATAAGACGCTCCGGGCGCCATCGCCCAGCACGCGCACTCGACGAAGCTTCTACAGCAGGTCACGACAAAGAGCACAGGAGTCCCTAGAGCAACCAACGACAATTTTGAAGGAGGGGATGATGTTTTTTAAGTTTTTCTAGCAGTCTTTTCTTACAATAGCTTGTAAAAGATACCTTAGTCAATTCACGGCTTTTATAATATCAAGTCCTTTAGTTAATTTTTCTTCTAGACTACCTATCCGAGAAACTTCTCGAATAAGACAGTCGAGGGCTGGATAAGTATGTGGCACCAAAAACTAGCTTATACATAAACGTAACCAACGACTCGACCAGAACAAAAGGAAAGGGTTCCGTACTGCAACCATCAGGGACACAAGGGAGACCCCTTAATGCGTCTGCAGGTGACAGGGAAGCCACTGAGCCCCCCACTTGACCAGACCTAAGGCCCGGTCGACTAAGCTCCCCGGTTTCGTGGCAAAGTCCCCCGAGCACGAGTAAAGGAAGAAGAGAAGGTGCGAATATGACTAAGCCAATAGAACCCGCCTGCTTATCCATATTCTCGACTACTTTGAACAGAAGGTATCACAGACAGAGTGCAATGTGGTCACCAAGTGGGAAACGTAGAACTTACTAACTTACGTCAGCACCCCAGCAACAAGGGAACACGAGCTGTCGCTACGACCACGAAAGGCTGTACGAGGACCCCTTATCGCATTTACTGATGACGAGGAGCCACGGAGCCCTCCATCCGACTAAACCTAAGGCCTGGTCGATCGCAGTCAGTGGTAAACAGCCCAACTCGCAAATCCTAAGTCAAGGGAAGGGGACGACGAGTTTGACTAAGCCTACGAAAACCCTCGTGTCTGACAAACATTCACAGAGCAGGAGAGCACAAGTTTTCAGAAAACAAAAAAACACACAGATTAAGAGCACAAGTTACTAATCACAGTTTTTTACAAGAGTTATTCAGGGAGACCGGGTGCCTGAACCCAGTCCGCAAAAGCATTGGCGGCACTCTGCACGGCGCCGAGAAACTTCTTCCTCATCCTCCGGCAGGTCAGGATCAAGGGCCTCCAGCGATAACTCCAGGTACCGGCGTTTGAGGAGGGCTAAGGCGAAGGCCAGGGCGTCCTGCATCCCTTGCTTGATCTCCTCGTCAAGGAGCTTCTCAACAACGGGCTTCAGATGAGAGACGGACGCCACCAGCTCCACTAGCTGAATAGCCCCTGGAGGGCTGGGAAAAGACGGTGACCCCAACCTCCATGAGCGCTCTCTCGAGCATGCGAAGAGCCTGGTTGAGGTCCTCCTCCAGCTTCCCAGCGTATGCTCGACTCCGGCTTAGAGAAGACTCTGCCTCGAAAAGGTGGGCCTTCACTTCTCAGAGCTTGGCCGCGTCCTCCGCCCGCCGCCGCTCAGAGTCCGCGAGGCACTTCTCCAGTGCCTCCTTCTCCGCCTGCCACCTCCCGGATTCTTCGAGTCGCTTCTTCAGCTCCTCGTTCTCCGCCCGGTGCGCCTCCAGCTCGGTCTGTGCCCTTTAGAACGGAGGAATCAAGGGGAGGATGCGCTGTCGAAACACAAGGTTAGTATCGGATATATTACCTATAGCATGGAGTAAATATCGACGCCTCCAGGCGCCGACACCCCCGGTGTGGGGAGGTCAGTCTGTACTACCAAGGGCAGCGCCGGCGTCTTCGCCGGGGGCTGCTCCTCTGCAGTAGTTTGAGCCGCAGCTCCGGTCGGGCGGATGGTCACCCTAGTCGGAAGAAGCAGTTTCGTCAGCCTTCAAAAGGTAAAAGAAAGAAGAAAGAAAGATTTCAAAAAAGACCGAGAAGAAGACTCACCGGTGGCGTTTCACCGGCGGTGAGGTTCCCTTCACCGGCACCCCCAAGTTCCGCTTCTCGGTGGGCACCAGCGGCAACCTTCCCTTGTCCGCAGGAAGGCCTACGACCGGCATGACCTCCTCCACGCGAGTAGGCGTGGCGGAAGGCGCCGACTCCTCCGGGCAGGGATCACTCGAACCCTGTATCCCGACTACTTATTCCCACCATTCATGAAAAATTAAAGGAAAAAATCTAGTCGAGCACCGGTTCGTACCTGGGGTTGGGGGCTTGGTGGAGAAGGAGCCCGAGTAGGAGGCTTCGCTCGGGTAGCTTCCGCCGCCGCCTCAGCCTCAGACGAACCTCTAACACTCGGGATCGGAGAGGTCGCACCGAGGACCTCGACATCTTCCTCCTGAACGGGGGTGCCAGCCCACTCAGCCGTCGAGTCGGGAGCCCCGTGGCCTACTCGCTGTAAAAGAACCCATGTGGCGTTAGAAGCGCCACACGAACAAGCTACGACCAGACAAAACAGAAACCATGGACTCACCAAAAGGATCTCCCTTTGTTCTTCAGGGCTAAGGTTGGGGATCGACAAGGGCACGTCGGTCCGCCCGCCCTGAGGAGATTGCTCGAATAGGTTGTTTAACCTACTTCGAAGCTCCTCGGGGGAAAGATCTGGACAACCAATTAAAAATTTTCGACGGGTGAGAATAGGTTTCCGACTAAGAATGACACTAAAGTGTTCAGATACTCACCGGAGTCGAAGTCCCTAGTCTGGTCCTTGCCTTCTGGGATCACCCAAGCAGGATCGACCCTCGACCGAAGGGGACTGATCCAGCGCCGAAGGAAGTCCTCGGTGACATCCCACGCCGACAAGCCTCTGTTGGCGAGATCGGCGATGTCACCAACGAGGGCTTTTAGCCACTTGGTTTCCTTCGGGGCCTCCAACCAGCACTTTATCGGGAGAGACGCCAGCTTGTGATAGTGGATCCCTGAAGAGAGTGGGGGCTGGCAGTAGAACCACCTCGAGTGCCAGCCCGACCACGAAGATTTTCAGGAAGAGGAGATGTAGGCGTCCTTCCTCCCTTCTCGGAGTCAGAATTTGGCGCCGCCGACGACTCCTCCGCCGCTGACTTTCATCCGGTGGAGGTTGTAGTAGTACCTCCATAGCTCTAGGCTCGGCCTAATGCTGAGGTAGGCCTCGCACAGGTGTGCGAAGACCGCCAGCATCAAGACCGAGTTCGGGTTGAGGTGGATCAACTCGAGCCCATAGAACTGGAGGACGAGGAGGAAGAAATGTGAAGCGGTAATTGGAAGCCACACCGAAAGAAGTCTACAAAGACGACAGTCCAAGTCGTGTCTGGACTCGAGACCGTCTCCTTCACAGCCTCCCGGTGAGGCACGAACACCTCCGGGAGGATGACCTCCTCTGTCACCAGCTTCTTGAGGGTGGCGGAATCCATTACCGAGGCCTCAAACTCGGGAATAACGGAAATCGGCCCTCCCATAGGATCCTCCGCCGGCTTCTGGGGCTCGGGAGACTTCCTTGCGGCACTCCTCTTCCCCATGATCGTTGACGGTGGTCGGAAACGACGAGGTGGGAGTTTGAACGCAGGAGCGCAAGGAAGAAGACAAGAATGCTAAGAGACGAAGAGCAATGTGTCACACACCCCGAATTTCCGAAACCTAAAATTAGGGCCAACAAAAACCTTTTACGAAATAATGTAAACTAGAGTGCACCCGATTAAAACCTTGCGCCAAAACATTCTAACCCTAAAATAAAATCAGGCCAAGACCTTCCACCTTTGATTCCCTCCCTGCTCCTGACCGATTTAAACCTGGACCAACATATACAGCTAGGTATCCATGCGACACCTGGGGAAGACTTAAACATATGCATGCCCTAAACCTTCCCCGAATGGCACGACCTTCTGCCGCCCACTCCGCCAAGTCATATCGTGGGCATGTGCAAAAATATACTGCCTTTGGATACCTACACGCATGCTCAACCCTAACGCAAGGATAAGGAAGCATCTGCGTTATATGTGCCGAAACACCCGCGGCACCCTGCGGTAGCTTAGCCCAAGCCGAGGCAGGGAAGTTCCGAGAGTCCCCATAGCTGCCCCATGCCTTGCCACCCTCCGGAACCCCGGTGCCACACACCGAATCCCATCTGCTGATTTAACTCGAACCTCCTTCCGAAACCCTAGTGCAGTGACACCGTGCAGTAGGACATCCGCAGCCGCAGCACCTTGTCGTCAAGTGGACCCGAGTCAAGAAGCAAGGGAATCCCAGAGTTTCCATACCTTGCGCCGCCCTGCCGCGCCCCGAAACCCTAGTTCCAGCCCTGAACCCTTTTATTTCCGATTAAATCTATTTCTTCCTAAAACCCTAATCGCAAAACCTAACGACCCTCGGCCTTCCTAAAATCTCGGGAAACGTTCGTGAAGCAGCAAAATAATATTCCCAGCTCAAATGCAACATAAAATATCGATGCTCAATCCGGAGATACCTGAAAATAGCAATAATAAAACCCTAGGACAACGACGAGCGCTGAACTGAAGCCCTATGCGTAGATACGAGTGTATCGGAGGTATTTCCCCAAACTCTAGCCACCGCAGACCCTTTCCCTTACTCTGACTTCATTGCCACCGCATATACGCTAAAATTTTCCGAGTGTATATGGACACACGCGCACTGAGAACCTTGCATGTGCCATTTGAATCCCTGCTACCTTTTCTCTCTCCTAAAGCATACGTATATATATATACACCCCTGCCCCATTTTTGCTGCGTCTACAGCACTTCATTGGTTCTTCCCTCGTGCAGTCATAAGCCGCAATACCGAAACCCTCAAACCAAGCACACGCACTGTTATTCTCCTGAATGAGCTATCACAAGGATTCAAGCCAGCTGCTCACACACGTGTTCCCCTGTCATCTACTCCCAATGTGCTGTCAACTCCACCTCTACAACACCCCCAATGTGCTATCCTTTCCCTTCCCTATTTCTATACAGCTCCAATAGCAAATCTGAGACACGTAGCTTGCCTGTTCCAGCATTCCTACAGCAGCAGACAGACCTGCCACCAAGCACTGCTCACCCATGGACACGACAGCACAAGCCGCAGTAAGCAGGGTCAAACCAGCAGCAGGATTCTCGCCTTTGTTAGCGTCGACACGCACCCTCAGCCATGTGCACACTGCCCCTGCCCTTATCCCCTGCAACCCAAGCTTCCCCTTCACTCATTTTCTACCCGAGCTAGCAACCAAGCCCATTCCTGAGCTCTTCTTCCTCCCAAGTCCTCTTCTCCCTCCTTATCCTCTGCTGTTCTTCCCAGGTACTTCTTCTCCCCAAGCCGAGCACGCCACCCTCCATCTCTTTTTCCCCTACAGCAAGAGTTCTTCAACCCCGGCAGTCTTCTCCCTCACTCCTCGGAGCTAGCTCCACCTAAGCCGTCCTGGAGCTCCCCGTCCGGCCAGCAAGCTCCAGCCGAGCAACTGGTCGCCGCCGTCGACAAGCCCGCCCCGGCGTCTGCTCCTCCCCTTGGTTGCCGCTGATGGAATCCGTGCCGCCGTTGAGACCCCTTTCCTGCCGCCTGCCACCGCTCCAGACGCCGCCACCTATCACCACCGGAGCACCGGCGCCATCTCTAGCTGCAGCTCCTCCCCCGCGACAGTACGACACCAGCATGGCCGGGCTCACTGAACATCGCCGCCACAAGCGTCTGACCCCACCGCGACCAGCGCCCTCACCATCGTCTCGGCCACGGACTCCCCCGTCCGCCGCCGTCACCTGTGCCCCTTGCCGCCGGCTCTCACCTCAAGCCGTCGCCCGGCGGGACTCGTCTCCGGCGTCCCCTCAAGCGCGCCGCCGCCTGGTCCGGAGGAACACCCGAGCGCGCCGCCGCCAGGAACGTTGCGCCACCGCCTTCTGGCCCGCCTTCTTTGCCGCCCAGATCCGCCACCGGTGAGCCCTAGCAGCGCCGCCGCGCTCTGGAATCCGGCCACCGCCTTCTCTTCACCCGGGCTCAACCGCCGGTCATCTCCAACCTATTTGCCCCTTTCTTCCTCTTCCGATTAGCCCAAATCCCCACTGCCGCTGGTACCTGATTCCCAAACCGATGTATGCCTCGAGTAACCACCGGCGAGCGCCCAGGACCGACTACCCCTTTTTCCTCCCATTGGCAGCTCCCCCTTCATCATATATTCCTCACTGAGGCAGAAAACTGAGTACGCTTATGGAGCAAATACCGGGCTAAGCTCAATCACCGGCTGACAGCCGGGGCCCACGTAGTTTATGAGCTCAGGTGCAAACGGGTGGTTCAGGTATGCATGGCGCTTACACAAACCCTTATGTTCAGCTACCAAACCAGTCGAAACCGGTCCTGAAAGCCCTCTAAACGAAAATATGATATCCCGAGTCCAGTGCCCCTCTTGTTTCTAATTTTAATTGGAATTTCTTTAAAACCCACCATAACAGAGTAGGGACAGAACAAACGCTATAATCAGATAAGAAATCGAGTCACTTAATTCGCTATTAGCTTTAGAAGTATTATCAGAGCACCTTAATTTGTACCATGCACGTTTCAGACTCAAAAACATTTTATCACCTGAGTTAAGTTCAAGAATCAACATGGTTTTAACTACAAGCCATAATTCATTCCTCGGAGATAGACATTTCTCAGGCCAGGGATACATGAGCTTAAAGTTTAAGAAACCCCAGTAGTGACTGCGTGAACCCTGTCATTGTCCACCCCTAACATGTCCTAGTATGATGAACTCTCGAGAGCATTAGCTAACCCTATACGTTACCTAGCGGGTAAATACAAAGGTCGTATTCCAATACCTTTTTCCCACCGCGGCAACTCCCGGCCACGGCTACTGCCATTTTCCTCCGCCGTGGCAGCCCACCACAACGGTCGTCGCCATCTTCTTCCGCCGCGGCAGCTCACGGTAACTGCCGCTACTCCTTGCTCCTGCCGCGGCAAGCTGTTACGGCTGACGCTCTACTCCCGCCGTGGCAAGCCGCTCCTGCCGCGGCAAGCTACCGCCATTACCGCCTTGCTGTTACCGCGGCAAGTTATTATCGCAGTCACCTTTCTCCTGCCGTGACAAAGCGACCGCAGCTGTCGCCTAGCTGCTGATCATCGTATGGGTAGCGAAGTGTCATTTTACCCCTGAGGCGAATAGAGCAAACCCTAACGCGGCAGAGACTCCAGTGAATACCTTAGTCAAATAACCTGAAGCGTACGTTTTTATCATTTTAAAGCTCCGCGAAACCACAGTAGCTAACCAAACGCATTGTGGTTGCACGAGTTGATTATTCTGGATTTTGCATTCGATGTTCTCGGTTCTTCCTTGCAACGCAATTTATTCGCCGTTCCTTTGACGTGTAGATACTGACGTTAGAAGTACCGCGCAAAGGACTCGGACAACTGTCAAATCCAGCTCAAGACCGAGCCCCGGACGATATTGCCAGGCAAGCATTCCCACCTTGACCATGTCGAATCCTATAATTTGCAAAGTATTACTATTTTGTTTGCGAAAGTGCATGCTATGTGTTATCACTGATATTTTATGTAGAGTAGATACACCCAGTAGTTGCAGTAGCCTAGGTCCGTAAACCCTACCCTTGTAGCCCTAGTACTATTCGTCGATAATTGGAGTATCGGCAAAACAATTAAGGTTATAGGCATTAGTCCTGCTTAGCCCTGCTTAGAAATTAAAACCGTTTTGAATCGAGCTACCTTATACCCCTTTCGGGATTTGGGAATAAAACCCTCGGCCGGCAGTGCCGTCCGGGGCGATGATTTGGAAACTGTTGTTTTCGAAACCCTAAGTGAAAGAGAATGGAGATGGTTTTGGATTCGAGCGAGAAATGTAAGGGTGTATGGGTGATGTTGAAGTAGCCGGAAGCTACATGGATGCTGTGTGATGGAATGGAGTCTTGCTCGAATCGCTTAAGGACCGAGCCTAAGTGCCGCTAAACCGGTTCCATACCGTACGTCCACATGACCTTTATGGGAAGGTCTTGGCGTAGTAGCCCGGCAAGTATTAGAGTCTGGACCCGTGGGAAGTATGGGAAAGTGCTAGATTGGGTGAGCCTCTCTAGAGGATCTCTACACGATATGGGGGTAGAAATCCGACACAAAGGTGAGTCCGCTCCGGGTTGTGGTGTCAGGCTGCCTGGGCACAAGCGGAGTTGGGTAGATCTTGTCTAGCGGGCCAGCTTTAATATGGAAGCGGGTGAAACGTCTCGTTGTACAAGCCCTGGACACATGCGACGCGTAGCATGCCCAGGGGGAACTACATCTTGTGGGTAAAGCCGTACCACCTCTGCAGAGGGTTAAAAACTATTCGAATAGCCGCGTCCTCGGTCATGGACATGAACTGGTAAGGCCACACACTGGTTAGACTGAGCTTTGGTTGTGAAAGCTGGGACATGGGATTAAGGACGTGGGGATGATGTGTCCACAGTGTGCAATTAAGGCCATGTTGCGGTGGCAAGGAATTGCAGGTGAAAGGTCTCCGGCCGTACTGGTCGGGTGGTGAAGGACCATATGGGCCGAGACTGTAAAACCTAGATGTCAGTTAGATGGAGCTATCGATTGGCGGATGGAACTATCCGAGGATAGATGGAGCCCCATCGACAGGTGGAGCTAACGGCATTAGGAAGATAGCGGAGTAGTGGTGACTACCCCATGTGTTGAGATGAAGTGGAATCTTTTCAGTACCGTGAAGTTTTCAGAAATGCTTTTGAATCTATTATCTGTATTTACATTGAAAACTTACATTCTCGCATAACTTGCAACTTAGGTTAGAGCTATCCCTTGATCTATTACCTGCATGAAATATTGCCGTATATGTCCTCCTGTGGGAATAGCTTGCGAGTACATTCAATGTACTCACCTAGCTTGTTGATTTGGCCAGACGAAGAAGACGTCCATTCAGAAGAAGCAATTACGATCGCGAAAGCTAGGGCGTAACCCCAGTCAGTTACCTGTCGGGTATGGCATACTGATGGGCCACCTCTCCGCTGGATTTCCGCTGCAAGTTTATAGCCGTTGGGCTACAGGTATCAGAATATCGACCTTAACGGTCTATTTAATTGTTTATGCATGTATGACAATGATATACAGGTTAACTCGTGTGTATCGGCTACTGATCCAGGGACCGGTACAGTGATCACGAGGGAGTTCCCGGCCTTAAAACCAGGGGCGCCACACAATGCGGGCAAAACCCCAATTCTCGGTCTCTTAAAAGATTCGAATTGCGCCTGGCCGAAGTACGGTTAACGGCACGATCTGTTCCAGCGCATTAAATGCGGAACAGTTACTTTTCCCGCATGCGAGACGACGTGCGCGGGAAAACAAGGGTCTGACAACCCACGACCCTGATAAGCACGTAATGCTTAGGCTAGCGTCAGCCGGGTAGTAACGCAGAACAAGGAAAGATTCTTCATCACCACGCGAAAATTCCGCCACGACGGTTCGGTTCCTAGAAATCTGCCAGGCGAATGCGTGTCTGTGATCGAAGGATCATATTAACCCAGAAAATACTTCGGATCACTCGACTAGAATACCCCGACTACCCGGAAGAGAT
Organism: Stipa capillata; assembly: GCA_019208055.1. NCBI lineage: Eukaryota > Viridiplantae > Streptophyta > Magnoliopsida > Poales > Poaceae > Stipa > Stipa capillata. The sequence continues at coordinate 561,404 of JAGXJF010000477.1, read as the reverse complement.
AGTGCCTACTCGGGGAAGTTGTCGAGAAGTACTTGTTTTCGCCTACTCGGAGTTGTTCCCCGACAAGGGCAGATTTCTTACAAAACGGTCATGACCTCACTTCACGTATTGATGGGGGGCTTGACGATGGATAGTACGGTATCCCGTATACCATGAAGATAAGACACCAACTAAACCACCGGATCATCGTTTTCAGTGTCGTAATACTCACCAATACTAGGATCACCTGCAACAAGTTCGGAATCGAATTCCGTAAGTAATTTCATACTCGCAAGCCACATTTATATACTCATCCCAAATCAAATTCATCAAAGCTATTAACCAAGGATTAACCACTAACATTTCAATTCATCATAGCAAGGCAAACAACAACATGGATAGCATTGATAGCTCAATATCAATATGTATTCGCATGACCAAGATCACCTGCAAGTTTGAACATATGACAATTCAACCAAAAATTTCATACCTCAATAATCACATCATGTCAACCAAGACAATTTATTATGAATGAACCAAAATAAGGTTCATCCATTGATTAGGGCCAACCAAAGACAATGGTTTGACCAAAGTGTAGTCGGGCAAGGCAAAGCAAGACTTGCCCAACGCGGGAAATGAACTGAGAAAGTGTAAGTTCAGGGTTGGCTGACCGTGACTTCCCACCTTTCTCATGATCATTCCTGCCGTGGGTGACGGGTAAAGCCCTACGAAGCCGGTATCGGTCTAGGTTAAACCGCCTGTTGAACCATCTGTAGGTGTCAATACCTCGACTCTCACAACTCACCTTTAAAGGTTCCATATTTGGTTAGTCAAATTAAAAGGTCTCCGCTGACCTTCAACAAGCAATGATGCCTAACCATGCTAGTGATTCGCCATCACCAATTCATCACATCATCACAACCATGCAACTAGCAATTAACCTCAATCAATAGCAAAGCATGAACTCAATTTAAGGGAATCTTAACGAGTCACTTTGTGAACTTACCTTGTTGGTATGGCTCTGGATCACAATAGTATTCACCCTCCCGATATCCCTCGTGGCTTGGTTCTACCCAACATTGAATCCCAGAACACCGGAATGAAACAATAAAAGAGATTTCAATTAAAATCAGCAAGTACGTGGGACAACATGGATGATATGCATCCTACAAGGTAGAATATGTCTATATGATTCTCATGAAATTGGTTTCATCTAATTCGGAGACCTAGAGCTCAAGTTATGGTTTTCCAAAGGAAATGTCGTAAATTTTAGGGTTCAAAAGGGTCATGCATCAAATTAATTACAATAAGTGGTATACATGAAATACGAAAGGTTCAGAGCATGAGATATTTGTTGAGGTACTCCTTAGCATGATATTTGCTATTTCTATAGTTGAAGAAGAATCCCTAATGATCACATGTTTGATATTGGATGACTAAGGGCATTTTGGACATTTCAAAATCTTATAGCAGTGTAACATCATTAAATAGTATACCATAATGTTCTAAAATTAAAAAGGGAACTAACAAAAAAGGAATCATTTGAATTGGAGTTGGTATGCAATAGATATGAATTTTTGAAGTTTATTCAATCTTAAGCCTTTTTTGCCTTTTTTTTTAGGATTTCGAAATACATCAATAGTTTTCCTACTCGGGCCTCATCTAACCCAGGTCAATGACAGGGGTCCTACAGGTCCAGTCCATTTTCTTTTCCTTTTTCTTATCCCTCTCTCTCTAACCACCGGGCCCTACAACTCCTCCTTTCTTTACTTTCGTGTTTTCTTTTTCTTTCTTCCTTAAACTACTGTTGGCTCGGTTTTAAAACAGGATTGGTGTCCGGCGATGCCACACGGTGGCGGGCGGTGGTGGACATGCGCATAGGCCTTGTAGAAAGGGAGAGGGAGAAACGAGAGCACCAGGAGGTAGAGGGGCTCACCGAGGTTCTGTTTCGGTGCTCGTCGGAGGTGGAAGGAGGCGGAGTAGAGGACGTCGACATCAATGGCGGACGGCAGCATTGGGTCTTGGCGGTGAGGTCGAGTCCGTGCCCATGGAGAAAAGGGGATGGGTTAGAAGGGACGAGGAAGCTCTCAGGAATCCGAATGGAGACTTAATTCGGATTAGGGTTTACCGATGATGACGAATTGCCGGCGGCGGGAGGTTATCGGTGCCGGGGAAGGAGCTAGAATTGGGGAAGCTTGGCTGCGCTGTAATCAAATTAATTCGGGCCGTGAGTCCAGGGGGACTGCGGCGAGCTAGAATGGCAAGAAAAAAGGGAAAAGGGAGGGCTTACCGAGCTAGGAGGCAAGAACGCCTTCAGTGAAGTCCGCCGGACTTTGGAGAGATGACTTCCACGAGCGGCTCCGAGGTGGCCCTGTACGGAGCAAGGGCAAAAATGAGTTCACCGTGAAAAGGCGGAACTCGTGCGCATGAGAAAAGGCAGGGAGGAGCCTCGCCGTCGCGGGGAGAGAGGGACACTGGTCGCGGCGTGCTCGCTAGGGTGACAATGCTCAAGTCATCTGGGCGACTTAGCTCGATTGGGGATCGACGTTTGTTTGGGAGGGGAAGCAGTGGGGTGAGTGGGTTTGGGGGAGGAGAACCCAAGAGGAGGTTTCTAGCGGCGTTCGCAGGGGAGCTCGGTGCAGCGTAGTTGTCAGCGATACGGGGAACGGGGCCCCCTAAACCGCGAGAAAAGGCCCAACTTGACGCCGCGTCACCAAGGACGTGGGAGTCGAGAGGAGGTGCTCAGGGGCTCACCCCGAGCACTGTGTCCACTCGGCCGTCAAGGGGAGCCCCGAGTCGTCCCTTAAGGATGTGCCCCGAGCATCCAAGGCGACTCGGTTCCCACTTGGGACGACGGGTGCCTCTCCCAGGCAGTGGGATGGCCTAAGCCATGTGCTCAGGAGTCCCCGAACACGGGAACCCACCTTCGTGGGTCCCTACCCAGTACACGTGGCCCGACAGGCACATTTAATGCCTGTCGGTGCAGGCATTCCTACTCCAAGTCCGTTGTGGACAAGATGGTGGTATCCTGGTCAATTTCAGTCCTCCCACGTGATAAATGCCGTCAGCTGTCGGTCTTAGCAGGGGATGGAATGGACTGACACCTTTTTGACTTTGGGGCTCACCACCGCGCGCCCAGGCGCATACCTTCTGTCCCTGGTCAGTGGGGCCAGGGTAGCTGCAGCATGGTCCGTGGCAGAGGGCGTTCCGGGAAGTCTTCACCTTTTGACCCAACCACGTCATGATGATCCAGATCCTAACCAAAGCGTGGCAGAAACTATTCCGCTACAGCAACCCTCAACCGCCGGCATGGGTCGCCCACGCCCTATCCGTCAGCAACGGTGCTACTACAGTGTATTTGCCTTTCGGCCTTTGTGGTGACCCCCGGGTATATAAGAGGAGAACCAAGGCCATGAAAGGAGGAGGAAAAAGAAAAAAAAGGATAGAAGAGACCTAGGAGAAAGAAAAGAGGAAGAACACCTGTGCTTCCAGGCTGATTGTAATCATCCAAATATTCATATATACACGAAAAGCAGGACGTAGGGTTTTATACCGAGAAGGTGGCCCGAACCTGGATAAACCACGGTCTCATCTCTAGCTTCCTGCCGTTCAAGATCCGACGTAGCTCCTGTTCCTCCGCTTCCCCGGCCGAATCCCAAAGGGGGTCCTCCCGGACCACCGACGCCGGCGTTTGTTCACCGGCAGTAGTGTGCTGGGTAGAAGGCGCTGGACGTGTGGCAAGGGAGAGCTGGCAGGTGGGGTTGGGGTGTCAGCAGCAAGGGGAGAGGGGAGCGAATAGTGGCTGTGGGAAGAAAAGAAGAAAATGGGCTGAGCCCATAAAGCGGTAGAGGGGTGGGCTGGCCACAGCCCAGTTCTGATGGTAGGGGGTTAAATCCCTTTTTTTATATATCTCTGTATTTTGATTCCTAGTTCAAAATTTGAATTTGCAAAGAGTTTTAAACAGGGATTGTACATCAATAGAATTCTCAGAGATGATTGGAGAGGTATATTACCAATAGGAATTTTTATGAGGTCAATTTCCATGATCTAATTGCTCCATTTTAGAAATCAAGAATTTAGCTCGGATTTAAGTATTAACCATAGTCATACAAACTAAGGTTCTAAAATTTTGGATATTGGTTAATAAGAATTTAGGAGGAGTATTATGATAAAGATGAGAACCCTTTTTAGAGCATCTAGCCCAGTTGTCTTGTTTTCCCCAATTAACAATTTACCTTCTTATACATATATTGGTTATCACGCTAGAATCTAGGCTTTCGAGTTAATGCAAAATTTACAATTGACCTATATGATGATATGTGATGCAAAAACTTCGGCTTTCTTTCTTTTGAAACTTTGAGAGTTATGAATACAAGCTTAGAAGGATAAGGTCATTACACTTACTGATCTCCCCCGAATCCAAATCATCCTCCATTTTAGTTTAGGGTTTTGGCAACATCGCTTTGAAACAATCACCTCAGAAGGTACACGCATTCCCGAGGATTTTAATCCCATAACCAAAAGAGTGATTTCGCGTGAGTCGGACAAAATAGATTTTTCTCTATAACTGGTCTAAGCATGGCTATTGCCTATATCCTTAATATTCGACTGATCGTGCGATGACCGGCTAATTATTACTAAGGTTACAAGGACTAGATTTTTGGACCTATGTCATATGCAACTATTGGGTATATCTAGGTCTAACACAAAATATTGTTGATACACACATAGCATGCAGTGTTGCAAACAAAATATTTAAAATTTGACATATATGGGATTCAACATGTTCAAGGTGGGAATGCTTGCCTGGCAGCTTGGTCCCTATCTTGGGCTTGAACCTTGGTACACCGTCCCTTCGGTTTCGTTCGCGCGCGATTGGTAGTAACATCAAAACTACACGTCGGAAAGATAGCGAATAAACAACGGTGTGAGGAGGATCTAACCAAATATACACGCAAGAATTCTAAAAATAAAAGCACTGGACTTAATGGTTATTAGGGTTCTAAAGGAGGTGGGAAGTAATCCGTCTCACATAAAATAAGGATTTTTCATAGAACCGAAAACCCTAACTTATTCGATCAATATCCTATTAGTGCCACCTACGATGATCTTGGTTTTTATGTTTAGGTTGGGCTCGGAGGGTACTATCATGTTTCAAACTTAGACGAAAAGCTTTGCGAAGCATGATTTTAGAGTGGTATAGTGGAAATACTTCATTCCAAAGGGATGTGGGGATTTTAGGGTTTCATGTCTTTTGCTTTTTGAAACATAAAACTTCAGAGTTTTAATGCTCTACTAAAGTTAAAAGGTTAGGTTTGATCTCATAACATTTTAGGAGAGTGAATCGACTGACTCGAAAATATAATAAATGAGATATGCACAATGTGGCTAAACTTGAACTATTTTCAAATTAAAACTTCAAAAAATTCAAAAATTATGAAAATAGTACTATGTCATAGGTTTGGATTTTACAAGATCACTGGAAAAAGAATTGGGTCAATCGGAGTTATATCTAAGGAGATAGGGGTCATTGAAATTTTGTCGGAAGGGTGAAATAGGAAGGGGAAAGGGAACTGCCAGAAACTGAGGTGACGTTGTTGGCGTGGATGAGGAATTACGCTTTCGGTGTAGGGACATGGGAACAGAGAGGATGCAGAGGACTTTATGCTTTTCGAAGGGGAAGGCGCACTTCGGAAGGAAAGGGAAGCGATATGTTTTCAAAGAGGGAAGACGTATCCCTGGGGATGCGTCTCCACTAACCGGTGAGTGGACTCGTGTTGTCAAAACAAGGAAGAGGGGATGGGCCAACATTAGGCTACGCCTTCTTCATCTTGAGGCAGAGCACGGCAACAAAAGGAAAAGAAAAGAGGGGGCGCCATTGGAGGTGTCCACAGCTCCACCATGGGAGGTTAGAGCGCACAGCAGTGTGGAAGAAAGTGGGTAACCGAGAGAGGGCTCTGGTGTGAGGTTGGAGGTGTTCGGTTCCAGAGTGGATGCTCACTAGAGCGCCGCCATCGGGGGGAGGGTCCCTAAGCAGAGGCGGAGGCGAGAAGGGCTTCCCCCGTCGGTGACAGAGACCTGCAATTGATGCTTGAGATGAGTCCCTCGACGTCCTGGGAATTTGCAAACCGAAGTAATTGAAAAATGGCGAGCTGGGATGAATGGAGCGGCAGCAAGGAGGCGGCGGGCAGCTAGAGTGCACAGCTGCTCGGATCTTTCTCCTGGTGGCTGGCGCGTGGTGGGGAGGAGGAAGAAGCTACGCTGCTCGGGAAGTAGAGGAGGGAGGAGGAGCACGGAGGAAGGAAATGGGGGTGAGGTGCTCAGCTTAGGAGTGGGTGGCCAAGGTGGTGCTCCCTGCCGGATTAGGGAGAGCAAAGCCTTGCGGGTGATGTGGTGCTTGAGGGGAACAGGAGGGAGAAAAGGATGGGAAGAAGAGAGGAATGGAGCTCAGCTAGCTCTACAGAGAAGCAAGGAGCTGAGGAGAAGAGGAATGGAGGGAGGATGGGGACTAGGAAAGCTCAGGAATGGAGTCTTGGAGCAGCTCACGGATGAAGACTTAAAAACGGAAGCTCGGCTTGGGAAGAACGAAATGGGGGTAGAAGAATGGAGGATGGGTGGCAGCAAGAGCTCGGTTACTTGACGCCTATAGAAGTTAGGTGCCTGGCTACTTGGAGCAGTGGGACAAGAGAAGAGCTCAGCAATGGAGGGACTAAAGGGAACCTGGTTGGGGAATGGGGAGCTCAGAGAAGGGAGGAGCTGGGTGCTAGCTTAGGTGCAGGAAAGACTAGGAGCTCGGGATGCTATGGAGGAGAGAAAATGATAGAGGGTGAGCTCAGTTGGGAAGTCCAGGGGAGAAGAAACAAATGAGAAGGGGTGCTCGGATTGGTTCATAAAAGCAGTGAAGCAAAGAGATAAGGAGGAAGTGAATGAGGGTGGTCAGCTGGCACTGTTGAGCACAAGGGAATTGGGCACCGACTGCTGTTGCAAAGAGAAGAGGTGGCACATTGTGCAGGGAAAGCTGACAGCAGAAGGGAGAGAGTGGTCAACAATGCATGTGCTGTTAGACTTAATTTACTCTGAGCTAGTTTCGGTTGTGCAGGTGATGGTGCTTGCCAGGGAATGGACTCACAAGGAGAATTAGTAGTTTCATATTTACAGATGCACCTACGCCTGCAGTATATGCATGTGCAGGTTTATATTCTCCAACGTGATCCTGTGGAAAGATGTGGTAGATGGATAGATTAAAGCTACCTATACATTTAAAACATATACATATGGATCCTCGTTGATTTCTTTATGTGAAAAAGATTTATTTCATAAAACAAGGTACAAAGCCAAAATGGAACACGTGTTATTATTATTATTACTATTATTAAAAAGTTTAAATAGTCAAAGATAGATGAGAGTTCATATTTTAAACATTTTAGGAATATCTTTCTCTTTTTGGAGAATGTTTGCATGGTTAAATAGTCAAGATAAAAACAAAAGTGCCGAGGGAGGACAAAGGAGCTAGGGCCTTGGGCCTCTCCTTAGCTCGAAAGAAGTGAGTTAGAATTTCAAATGTATATACCCACATACACTCGAAAATTAAACGTATATAGGGTGGCGACGGGGTTAGGATAATGATAGGAAGTCATGGTGGGCTAGGGTTTGGGGAGTATTGCCGGTATACTCATGTATATGCATAGGATGGTAGCAGAGTCGAACGATGAGTTAGGGTCTTGATCCGTAGTTCGGGAAGAAGAGGTTAGGATTTTGCGTATATGCGTATATGTAGAGACAGTATATACGTTCGTACATTCATAATAGGGCATGGCGAAGCGGATGGTAGAAGAACATGGCATACGGAAGAGATTCATACAATATATATGTTTCAACTTCGCAAGAGTGGCCCGGATGCCCGCCCAAGTTATACCGACAACAAAGAGGAGGAAAAGGTGTTAACGATGGGTTTGTGGCAAACATGCAAGACTGGTTAGTCGTGCACGAAGGCAAGGGTAAACGTGGGGGTTGCAGGTCCTGCGAGACGTAGTCTCGGAGAGTTGAGGTTCCAACAAAATGGAGATCGAGAAACATAAGGACAAGGAGTCGCTCACTTGCCGTGTGGAGAAAGATATCACCGGTTATACCAGACGATGATAAGTTCACTAGAGACGACAAGGTTTTTAATTAGATTTATTTAAGAGAATATTATTATTAGCGTAAAAAGTTTTTGTTAACCCTAATTTTCATGTTTCAGAAAATCAGGGTGTGACAGGATGCTCCAGTCTACTGTAAACTTAACCGCTACTAAGCATATTTTTCCAGTTCTGTAATAAAGTTTATTTGTTCAATCGTTGTGTTGGTGATGTAACTGCTCTACGTCCGTAATGAGAAACTCCTGAGCAATTGTGGGCATATCTCGCGGCTCCGAAAATCTGTATCGTGATAGCAGTGCCAAGCCATCACCGTCCTCCCTCCCCATCAGTGTGGCAGTGAGAGTGTGGCGCAGCAGTGAGAGCGCAGTCCGACAGTAGTTGTAGTCAGTACGGCACCGCCGTCCTCCCTCTCCTTGGGCAACTCACAACTCCTTTCCCACCAATGTGACGGTGAATGCATGGCTCCATCACCTCCGCCGCTGGTCCTCCTCCTCATGGTGGTAGCGCAGTGGTACGTGTCTTGGCTCGGAGGCTCGGCATTGAGTGGCCCGACGGCGGGCACCGACGACTCCACCTACGTCATTGCTCTGCATCTGAGCTTTTCTCTACATCGATTTCGATGCAGTGAGGCCAAATGGAGACGTGGAACAGGTTTGGCTCTAGAGTTTGCGTCATGAGGCATATCTACATGTTGTTACGGTTTCAATCTCTTTCCTAATTAATTTTCCTCCATCTAGGATAAATTGTGACGTGGACAACTTTAGATACGGTCTAACTGCCGTTAGGGGAATTGTGGATTAGTACTACTTTTAGTGCACAAACATTTCTGCAACCACACAATGATCTGCCGCTTCCACTTCGGAAAGTTTTCGTGTCAACTTCACCAATAAAAGTGACATCATCATTTTTTGAATAGCCAAACCGAAAGGGAAAAACAATCTCTTGCGACCATTAGTACACTAAATATTGGGGTTCCAAAAAACTCTTTGGACAAAAAGAAAATCGTGGCGCTGCGTGATATCCTAATGAGTTATTCCCAAATGATCTTTTTTGCACAGGTCTAATAGTAAAATCCGCTAGCAGTAATTTGGAGCTTTCAGCTCTCCTGTTTATATTGTCATGGAATTCCTATGATTCTTTGCGTATGCTTAGAATTTATGCCACGGGAAGATTCTGGAAATGAAGTTCCAACCAAACATTGTTGCAGTTGATGTTGCTATATATAATGCAATAGATACAGCAGGTAATGTTACAGAAAGATGATACAGTGGACACAGAAGACAATTGTACAAGGAAGCATTGCTTAACAGAGATGAAGCAAGAGTTGCTGAGATTGAGGCGCTTTTACTTTCCATCGACGATGAGAAGTGAACAACTCTGTTACAAACAAATTGCTACTGTAACCGCAATAGAACTTATTTCCAAACTTCCATCTCTTTTGCAATTATTCTGATCAACGCCGAACAGAAGGAAGAGCAAACAAACCAAAAACGTACAAAACAAACAGAATCCGTGCCAATTCTCACCTCGACAAGTTTTTGCACTCACCTCTGCTAGTTTCTTTTCTTCACCGTGATTTGCAGAAGAATTGTAACTTCCAAAATCTATGTACAGCAAATCAAAAGCTTTCTGAAGGATATACGAACCTCCTGAATTATTTTGATGGATGCTCTTGTACTAGCTGCTGCAATCGTGCTTCGAACGATCAAGACGGCACCAATGGCAGCGAGACGCGAACCAAGCGATCGGTCACAAATCCGTGGGCGCATACGTCTCAGTCTCAGCTCGATCGAGCTCGCTTCCTCGCCTGGTCCTCATGGCTGGAGTAGCCGGCTTCCTCGTCCATGCCGGGGTAGCTGGAGGCCGGGAGCTTCTCCTCGCTTGAGCTGGAAGGCGGCGGCTGAGGGACCACCGGCTTCGCGAAGACCTTGCGGACCACGCAGTCCATGCTCGCCTTGGGGTGGTCGGGCTGCGCGCGGCGGAACGCGGCCGCTCCCTTGTTGAGCCGGTACTCCTTCATCAGCCACCGCATCGGCGCCCATGTCGCCCTGCCGTCGCCGCCCAGCCACGCCTCGTGGAACGCGGACCTGCGTCGGAAGGCGACCGCCTCCCCGCCGTGCGCGTATCCCTTATCGGGGCCGCCGTACCGCAGCCAGCAACCGCCCGGTAGCAGATCCCGCACGGTCGAAGACGCCATTGCCGCCAAGAGCTTGCTAGCTTCGAACCGAAGGAGCCGGGGAGGGAAGTTGTTTGGGGTTCGGCGAAAAGAGGAGTTCAAAACTTCAAATGATGTAGCGGAATGTGAGATTTTGTATAGGGGGGTGTGTACATAAGGAATGGGATGGCATCATGGCAGATGAAGTTCCAGAAGCCGACTACAAATGGCAAATTCGAGATTTAAAAATGAGTACTCTTTCGAAATTTACACCAGCCACTAGGATTTTTTATAGAAGCAATGGTAAATCCTTACACAATGTAGGAAACATTTCCTTCCCAAAGAGATAACATGTCGATTCAATTTAGGAAGGTAAGTCACACGTACATGAATATTGCAGGCGTGCAGCTTAATTACAATATGGCTAGTACGTGAGCACCGAGCGTTGCTCAGTTGGTGAAGGGTGGCGTCGACCACTCCACTCGTCCGGGCTTGAACCGGAGTTAGCCCATCCCGCTCTGCGACGAATTGCCCGAGCGTATCGGCAAAGAATTCGAAAAGAAAATATGTTTCCTATCTTCAACTAATTATTTGAAAGGACGCGGCTCCACTTCTACTCTGCTCGCTCCTCTATCACGACTTGTGTACAAACGTGGGTAAGAAGATGCGCTAGCCATTGATCATGCCATCATGGGTTCAGGCAGACGACAAAACCCTAGACGCTCGAACACCTAGCGGGTGCACGCACAGATGGTGAGGTGCTCGAAAATCTAAGAGCATCTGCAATTTCTTACTTTATTAATAAAAAAACAATAGTATAATTTCACGTAAAGTAACAAGTTCTTCAACAAGTTATTTCTTCGTCCTATTACTATGACCCATAAGTTCTTCAATAGATTTTTGGTGAACTCCATTTTAAAAAACATATAGTCTTTAGCTATGAAAATGCTTGTTTGTAGCTCTTAGATATCAACGCTATTTATTCTCTATTCTACATCATCAAAATGCTGATGTGAAAACCCTCTAAAAAATTACTAAGATATACTGTTAGAGATGCTCTAATAGCACGCACAAATAACGAGGCGCTTGAAAACAGGTGCGCACGTTCCATTAAGATTTTAGAAATTTTCTTTGCATAAGTGCCACGAAAAAGAATACAATTGCACAAATGAAATTGGGCACGTGATGCCATTGGGAACGTGGCACGTTAATGTTTCTTTGCCACAAGTCCTTTAGTTGCTATTAACACACTTAGTCAACCGGTTTGATCTGATAAAAGACCAAAACACTACTCAAAAGTTCCATTAATTCTATTATATTGTTAACCTTTAGTAGGCAGTACTCTTTTAATAGCAAATCTTATTTATCAATATGTGATGTCTTCTCTGTTTTTGTGTTTCTCTTCTATTGTTTAATATTATTAAATAATTAGGTAGCAAGACGAGGATCTTAGTGTGTAGCACTAAAAACCGACAACATTAAAGTTCACGCTCACCATGCAAAATCATAGACTTTCATACTAATCTTTAGTTTTCCCTCTTCCACTCCTCATCCCTTATTATCTTTTTCCACCAATAATTTTTTGAGACATTTTCCACCGTAATTAAATCTAATCATTAATGGCTTGTACGCAAACTTTGTATTTCTCTTCCTCCACCCGCCTCATTGCTAGCCATACTACAATTCCGTTATAAGCATTAATGTGATATTATGCCCTAGATGCTTTAACGATGCTCCTATTACTCTACTTGCTTCTACCGCCTGCCTATCTCATCGTTAGATATGGCGAAGTAGAAATCATCAACATCCTCAAGCCCACTCTTGACTAAACTTATCACATCCTGACATCCATCACCGCACCCAGATTCTGCTCTTGGATCCACATGCATTAGAGTGACTCAATGGACATGCCACTAACCTTCTTAGCGAGAACCTAAACCCTGGTGGTTCTTCTACCACGTTCTAATCAAACTGATATATCTCTCTGAAAAACGCATCTCACCATCATCATCAATTTGTTCGGCAAACCTCATTTGAAGTGTGGTCCACTGCTATCATGTCATCATGTTATGACTCAACTAATGACCTTGACGACAATGTGTTCATTAATGTATACTCATAAAAAATTACTAAAACACCTCACTCTCTTCATAGCCTCATATCTCATAGTGCAATTGAAATGATTTATTCGTTCGTACGATACACTCACTTGCACACGCAATACATTGGCATGTACGGTGGCGATCGTCTTATACATGCATATAATTTTTGATTATTTCAATCTACCTCTTCACCATCGCTTCTAACCGCTATGAACTCTACGGGCAGCTGTCATATTTTTCTTGTATAGCGTCCTCCATCTGCGTTCGTTCTACTCACGTCAATAGCCATTCTGGACTCCACTAGTGGCTATCATGCTTTTCTTGTATAGCGCCCTCCGCTCGTCCCCGTTCTACTCACATTGGCCTCTTTTTCTATATTGTCATACCTATGCATATTGATACATCTAATGCATGTTACATTGACATATATCATCTATCACTACATATCACGTGCTATCGAAAGTAAATTTTATTCAACATTTATGTTTATATAAATCCAATGCTACTTTTCATTTAAAATAAATTCAGGGAAATATAGTTGTATTCTTTCTTCACCTAATATATGGATTCATCTATGAATCTTCATTTACAATTAATTTCAAATCTTAATTTGTGGAAATAGATTTGTATTCTCTACCCACCTAATATATAGATTCAACTACTAATTTTTATATATAATCAATTCTGAATTTTAGTTTAGGAAAATATAATTGTATTCTTTATCCACCTAATATATAATTCCAAATGCTAATTTTATATAAAACTAGTGCCAAAATTTAGTTAGAAAAATATAGTTGTATTCTTAATCCACCTAACATATAAATCCAACTATTAATTTTTATTTAAATTAATTGCAAATATTAATTTAGAAAAATAGAGTTGTATTCTTTTTTCACTGTATAGATTATGTATTTCTACATCTACACCGTTATAATTTGGAGCTACCACGATCGAACGGTGTAAAATAAACAAACTATACTTTTACACTTCCGTTGCCCCCTGTATTCGTATGGTTGATTAGTTGCTTCCTATCGTAAACGATGGTATTCAGAATCAGGGAAGCCAGGCCAAACAGTAGTGGAGCGGCGTGGCCCGGCGCTGGGCACCATGCCAGCAGAAACGTGAGGCGCGCGACAGGGGGCCGGGGGGGTTGGGGGAGTGGGCGGCCAAAAAGGCGGAACGGAACTGGCAAGCGCGCGCGTCCGGCGGGAAGTGGGCTTGGTTTGCGGCGGCGCGGCGGATCACGCCCGGGTGCACGTCTCGTGGCGGATTTCCTATGTCCCCGCCCGCGCGCCGAGCCGATCGTCACCCCGGCGTATCAGCTCAGCAGGCGCCCTCGGGCACACAGGCCCAGCGGCACGGACACCACGCTACGAAAACAACGCTGCGTCTCCGTGCGGGTGCTTGTGCACTCCGAAACCTAAAACCTTTCGAAAACGGGGAAGAGTCCTCGTCAGGACTCACGCCCGACGATTAATCCGTCTCTGATACACGAGTTCATCAGATGAACGAATCCATGTGGAATTCGATACTTCTGCACTTGTCCTGGTTTAATCAGGAAACATAAGGAGATTACAAGAGCGGCAGGGAGAGAGATACAGGAGTTGCACATCCTACACCGACCATAACTACTTTCCACATCTTGCCAAGTTAATTGCTTCGACGATAGCACCAGTCCCACCACCACACGTAGCACTGCACTCGAGTCTCTCGATGGCAATGGAGCGGGAGCCCATGCAGGACCTGGTGACCCACCGCGACGTCCCCGACGGCTTCGCCTTCACGGCCTCCGCCTGCCACGGCGCCGTCCGCCTGCGCGCCTCCGGGCGGCGCACGCTGGCCGCCGACCACCACGAGCACCTGCTCTTCATCCGCCTCGTCCTCAACCACCACGGCCGCCTCGTCCTCCGGGGCAACAAGTCCGGGAGCGCCGCTGAGTTCCAGAGCATGGACTACGCCAGGCGGGCCAAGGCGGTCGTAGGCATCGTATCGAGAGCCCGGTTCCCGCCGGGGTGCGCCGAGGCCGTGGAGCGGTGCTGCGCGCGGGCCGCGGCGTGCGGGCGGGAGAAGCTGTGCGACGACGTGACGGTGACCGTGGTCTGGAGGCCGCGCGGAGCCGGAGAGGTGGTGATGCCAGCGGTGGACGCCGGTGGAGATCGCCCGTCACCCGTGTCGTCGTGGCTGTCCAAGCCGTTCCTGTTTTGGCTCCTCGGCTGCCTCGACGAAAGCTAGAAGGATGCGACGCGTTTCTTTTCTCCTCGCGTGCTATTCAAACAATTTGGACTATCAATCAAAATTTTCAAGTTTAAGTTGTCAGTTGTTTGAGAAACTCCAAAGGATGTATCATATTCCTCTCATGTCTATGACTCTTCTTTTCAGCTAAAGACTTGGTTTATGGGGAAATCATAAATTGTCTAGAAAGGAAAGTTTTTGGTTAGCCGTGGGTTTAAGCTAACTCCAATTCCCTTTGCTAGCTAGAAGATCTGAAATGAAGGATTTCTCACGGTCTTTCGCTTACGAGATTGCCCGCCCGATGGGTATAATTACCTCAAAATGCCACTCATATATAATAACCAAACTCAAGGGTTTTATTCACCCTATCCTCCACCCCAGCCAACCTGCAGCCTCCCTTTCGCACGCCTCCAGGGGCCTTGGAGCTCCCTGGGACGCATGTGCCCGCGCCTGCGCCAGCCACCTCTGGTCGTGCCCTGCCTCCCTGCGCGAGGAGATCCGTGCCCTGCCGCCTTCCCTGCCATCCCTCCCATCTAGCGCCGAATCCCAGATCGCCGCCGGCCCGAGCTCCTCTCTCACCTGCTCCTCCACTCACCACCGCCCATATCCAAGCCATACCTCGCCCGACAACCCCCACCACCTCCCCCGACCATCGACCCTACGCTGTCAGAGCTTCCTTCCTCACCCTGGCTGCCCACATCCTCACGCCGGCCCAAGGTTGCCGCGGCACTGATGTCGACCACCTCCCGCCGCTCCTGGCCTCCTGCTCCCACGTCCCTAGGTCGCTGTCGCCGACTACTCCAAGCAGGGCGCGGGCCCGCTTCGTCCCTGCTCCTACGATCGCTCCCACGCCAGCCCGCTCAACCTCCTCAAGTTCCTCAACCGCAGCGGGGACTAAGAGCAAATTCTGAAGATTCGATTTCAACTGTATAATAGTAGTTCAATTCTGGCTGAGTTCTTTGAGAATTGGTGTTATTCTTTTTTTGCGAGGGAAAGAGCTTTATTACTCAATAGGGTTACAATCCTCAGCAACTAATTGCACAGCACACTCTGAACTTTCATGCAATCAGACACCCGAGGAACTACTCATCCTAGCTAAGTTTGCTAGTTCATGTGCCACTCTATTCTGAGAACGAGTTATCTTTACAATAGAATGCTAGCTATCTCCCAGGAAGCAGAGGCTTAATATCAATTAACAGAAAAGCGAATTATCTTTACAATAGAATGCTATCTCCCAGGAAGCAGAAGCTTAATATCATCACGTAACAGAAAAGCGAGCCTTGATCTATCGGCACCACCCTTCAGAGAATTAATTAAGCCTTCACAATCCGATTGCAAGACCACTGGCAAATTCGTCCAATGCAGTGCCAGTTCCATCCCCTGACGTGCAGCCCAAGTTTCTGCCTCCAATGCATCAACACAATTAGACAATGTCCGCCATACCGAAAAGATGACCCTGCCTGTAGTGTCACGTAACACCATGCTTGAACAACAGAGGGTGCAAAGGATCCATCTACCGATAACGCCACCCACCCCGGAGGTGGAGGGTGCCAAGTAACCGGAGCAACTCTCAGCACGTCCGGCAACCGAATCCATCCATTAGTACTGCCAACTATGCTCTTTCCTTTAACAGGATCACGATCATCACCCGATTTAATGTACAAAAGAGACGTCATGTAACTGCACAAGAACCGACGGGTACTCTCCATTGAAGGCACCGATTTATCATGCACAATATCATTGCGCAGCTGCCATATTCGCCATATAATCATTAACACCTTCATCCGTTCTACTATCGTAGCGTGGGCCAAGACCATGAACAACCACTATTCACTGGTATCAATCAATTTCTCCTGAGTCGGTATTGCCCACTCCAACCACATGACATCCCAGATGATCTAACATGAGAACAAGAAATCACAGCATGGAACGACGACTCATCCTGCATCCGGCCCACACAACGGACAAGTACCAAAAACCTCAAGGTGCCTGTGTTGGAACTCAGGCTCTAACTATACGATATCGGCGAGGCTTACGTACGCGAGATACGCTAGTAGAACCAGGCAACCGATCTTTCTGATCGATGTGCGTGTGCTGCAGGCCAATACCAATCGATTGACACATGCTAGCACTCGAACACGAGAGAGGCAAATCGTTTTTGGTGCTGCTACAACTTGCAGCCCTTTTTCTCTTTCTTACTCTTTCTTGCTCTTTTCGTTTTTCGTTGTGTTTTTTCTCCTGCATTCTTACTCTTTATAGGTGTGCAATTCTCCTGCAAACTAACTAGGACTAGGTAAAGGAAACCTTCTAGGACTCAAACTTTGCAAATTCGTTTTGAACTAGAACTCCAATTACTAATCAAGATTACTTCCAACATTCTCTCCCTAATCTTAATTTTGCGTCCTGGCTCCTTGATACATCTGTCGTTGCCTTTAGTTGATGTCTTAACAGTAGCCACTGCTGTCTTCGTTGCTTTGCCGCACCCGGCGTCGCCTTCACCTGCACACCCCGCAGCCACTGCCTACTTCTTGAGTTTCATCAGCAGTGTTGTCATAGCCGGTGTTGTCACTGCTGTTGTTGCCACCGGTGTCATTTCTGGCGTGGCTACCACCTGCACGGGTGTGGTCAACGCTCGTTTGAGGAGGACGCGCAACTTGACGTTCTCTTCATGTACGTGGTTCGCTTCCTCCTCCGCCTCCAACCTGCAACGATCGCGCACGTCGCACACGACACACAATCTTGCCTCGGCAGCAGCAAGCTCCTCTCTCGGCTGCTTGGCCTCTGCTTTGGTGTCCTTCAACTCGATGTGCACCTCTGAGTCCTCTGACGTGTCAACGCTCACAACATGCTCCTTGGGCGGCTCCTCATCCTTGATCACATGCATCTTCTTGTCCTAGCCTGAGAGTTGTGTCGTGGCCAGTGGAACAACTGCTTGTTGCTTGCTTCCCGGTGCATCATCGTCGTGGACTCGTGATGCCATGACTTCTGGCATCTTTGCGCTTGCTACCTCCAACTGGATCTTGTAAAGCCGATTCTTGGATCATGTCATGCTCATGAGAATACTCCCGGTTTGTTCAAAGATTCTCAGTCAATTTTTGTGCATAATTACCATCATGCCATATTCTGTAAATTGTCCCACATTGATGATATTTAAAAAAAATTTGGTACAAGATATACCACAAGTAGTACTTGTTGCTCTCCATTCTTGCATTGGAGAAGCACTGATCATTTCCCCTTGATATCCACGACATATCCATTACCGAATATGACTCTCCCGTAGGCACTCTCACCAACTTGTTAAACAAGGCATGTTGCCCTATCATCTGGCTGCTTGCACTGGTGTCCAAGTACCAAACTTTGGACCCTTCAGGTACTCCTCCATCGGTGTATAACTCTGGCGCCACCTTGTTGTTCATAAGGACTACACCATGTGACTTATGCACGCACTCGGGAACGACCATGTTGGTCGTTTCCTTTTTGTTCATGCAACACTACTTCATCACTTTTGTTTGTGACTGTTTGAATGAGCTCACACACCTCTGCCATGAGGAGAGTAGGTTCATCGCCTAGCTGTTGCACAAGGTTAACCCTTTCCCTTCGATTTGGCTGCTTGCACTCCTTTGCAAAGTGAATGTAGTGATTAAAATTGAAGCACTTTATCTTCAACTTGTCAAAGTTGCGTGGCCTTCTTTCATCCACAAATCGTTCATCATCTTCATTACTCCCTCCTTGAGAATGGCCTTGATGAGCAGCTCGTCTTTTGCTTTTGGACCGCTCGCCGTTTCGGCCCATCGAGGCTTCGCCGCACTCACGTTACATCCGGCGTTTCTCCCACTCCTCCTCGGTGAGGAGCATGCGTGTTCTAGGCCCGTCAATGTCGTCCTGCATGAAGCGCTCCTCGACAACACGGAGCTGCCTAGTGAGCTCCTCGATCGTCAGTGTCTTGAGGTCAAATAGAGTCTATATGGCCATTGCTATCTGCGAGTATCGCTTGGGGACTACTCGCGGAAACTTCTCAACAACCTTCTCGTCCTCGATAGCGTCACCAAGGGTGTGCAAGTTGTTGATGAGACTGGTGATGTGCATATTGAACGCATACCGTTTCCCCGTCCATGAACGCGAGCGCCTCGAACTTGGTTCGTAGCTTCTATGGTGGCCTCGCGGACGCGGTTGACGTGCAGCCGTATCGTCTTGATGGCATCCCATGCCTCTTTGGTTGTTTCCTTTACGGCGATCATGCCGAGCATGTTCACTGGCACGGCGCGAAAGATGGCCGCAAGAGCCAGCTTGTCATCGCAGAAGTTAACGATACCGATATCGACTGCTTCCCACAGACCCTGGGCCTATAGGTTGACGCACATGACGAGCGACCACTCAATGTAGTTGGTCGTCGTCAGTGTCGCTTAGACGACTTTTGTTCCACCAGTTTCCCTTATGACATGCTATTGGACCACCAGTTCGTGGCCGCCTCGCATTGTCTTACTCCTGTTGTGTCGTTGTAATAGAGGTGCGACCGAGCACTCTTGTGAACGGGATCCGTGGTTGCTGACCATGATCTCAGAACCATAGATGCTCTAATACCAATTGTTGAAACTCATGCTCTAACTATACAATCTCGGCGAGGCTCACGTATGTGAGATACGCTAGTAGAACCAGGCAACCGATCCTTCTGACCGATGTGCGTGTGCTACAGGCCAATACCAATCAATTGATATGTGCTAGCGATAAAGAGAGAGGCAAATCGTTTTTGGTGCTACTACAACTTGCAGCCCTTTTTTCCTTTCTTACTCTTTCTTGTTCTTTTCATTTTTTGTTGTGGCTTTGCTTCTACATTCTTGCTCCTTATATAGATGCAATCCTCATACCTCATACAAACTAACTAGGATTAGGTGCAATCATAATATATTGGTAAAGCAAAACTTGTGAAATTTAAGTGCGGAAAGAAATAACCAAAGAGACACGAGGATTTTTTCCCAAAATTCAGATCATTGGGAGAATTCTACATCTCCGTTTGGCGAGCTCGATCACTTCGATCAATAGCCAGCTTCCGTTAAAGCCTTTATCCTTCGAGGGACGCACTTTGCGTCTCTTGACTTCTTCTTGGTGATTCCTTCCTCGCCGAGACGAATCTGGGCCTTCACAACTTCTTGAGGCTCACCACAAAGGTTGGAATCTCTCAAAGACTCCTAGCTGTCTAGGAGACTCCAATCTCCAAGAAAAATAAACTCGATGAAGTCTCAAAGATGAACCCAATGTTTTGCTTGAGTTGAATATCAAATCTCGCTCAAATATTTATCTTCCTCACAAGGATTCACTCTTGACACTTTGAAGAAGGTGGGAGAGCTCTTGTGGATGCAGAAAAAATGTTGGGCAAAGAGTTGTCTGTGATTGGGGGCAAGGGGGCTCTAGGCAATCTGGACTGTCCGGATTTTACCCGGACCCTCCGGCTCTTTAAAATAGCCAACGGCCAAATGGTGACATGGCATAGCCACGGGAAATCTAGGTTTACGTTTGCTATCCGGACCCTCAAAAATTCGGACCCTCCGGGTGGAGCTCTAGGCTGTCTAGTACAGATCTGAATCCTCACCCGAACCCTCGGGGTGGAGGTCCGGAAATCTTCTGGACAATCTAGACCTTCAACTAGACAGTCCGAGTCACACTCCGGATTCCCTGGAACTTGGTTTAGGTGTTTGGCTTTTATGGCTTTGGGCGACAAAGATTAAGCAATGTGCATTAAGCCATTTCACAAGATTTTCATTGAACCTCTCTTCATAGTACGACATCCATCTACTCAAAGTGGTTTGCATCATTAAATTTTAGGAAATTTAATCTTCGAGAAATCTTGCTACCTTCTTTTCTCCTTTTCTTTTGAGAGGTCATCAACGATAATTCTTATCGAATTCCTGGGACTAAATCTGATCATTTAACTCATGAAAATCGTTAGTCCCCTAATTGTTCGTTATTAACACCAAAACTCACTTAGGAGGTCTAGATATACTTTCAACGCTATGAAAACCACGTAAACCTAATCGCCACCTCAAGTTCTTTGCTCACATAGCCACCTGTCTAGTATCACAAAGGTAGACAAGCTTGGGGTTTTTAGCCTTCACCAAGGCCAACAGGTCACCAACTATCCGACGGGTCCCCATACCCCGGTAGTTCTAACTTAAAAAAGATACATTATACCCGGCACTACTCCTCGAGGGGGCCCAGCTGTCCTGCATTGGTTGATTCAATAACCTGAACATCATCCATCCTTTACCGCTTCTTGTCCTGCTGCAAACCTACACCCCCATACTAATCTCCTAGTACTAAGGACTTGGCATCATCCCCTGGGCCGGAAGTGCTAAACGCCATTGTTCTCCCGCGGCCTATCTTTACCCCCAGCTAGACGTTTCTTCCTGGATCTTTCCGAATCAGATATAAACAGATCCTGCTGCTCACTGCACGTCCTCGCGTCCCTCATGTCACAGAGATCCTCCTGGTGTTGGACTGTAAAAGTACGAAAATTTTCAAATTTCAAAACTTTAAAATTCTGAATTCTTTTACTGGGCCTCATTTCTCAGCCCATTTCTTTTTCCTCGGCCCATCTGGTCCAACCCCTCCTCACCTCCGTCTCTCTGTCGCCGCCGCCTGTACCGCCCGTCACCACTGCCCTTCAATCGGTGCCGGGAACGGGTGGGTCCCGCCCCTCTGCCCAACTCCGCTCCCGAGGCGGCTGGTCCACACGTCGCTGAGCCTCTCCTCATCCTCTGTGCCACCGCCCTCCCTCTCTCTGCACTGCCTGCCGCGCCTCTGCTGAAGCTCGTCGCCCGAACTCGCTGCCTCTGCCGACCCACGTGAAGACGTCGCAAGAGCTCTTGTCACCGGCGAGCTCATCTCCTTGGGCTCGTCCCGGTGCTTCGAGCACCGAGCTCCTGACCGTCCCCGCCGGCTATAAAAGCCGAGGCCCTTCCCGAGCTCCTCTCGTCCTTGCGCACGAGTTTCCGAGCACCTCCACCTCCTCCTCACCTCCCCGACCACACTCCTCCTTCTTCCTGAGCGTCGGCGAGCTCGCCACCACTGCCTCCGTCTCCGGCGAGGTAGTCCCAAGCGCCCTCACCGCCGCTGAGCTTCTTCCCCGTAGCAATCCTCCTCTCTCTCCCCAAAAATGAGACCGCCTCCCTCCGTAGATCCTCCCAGAGCCGCCAATTGTGGCCGGCGACCCTCACCGGCAACGAATTCGAGCCCCGTCGCCAGCGGCCACCCTCCCCTGCCTCCCCTTCCTTTCCCCTTCTGAGCCGCTGGCTCCTTCTCCTTATCAGGCCGGCCCAGTTCCTTTTGGGCCGGTTCCGATCACAATAGGCCGTTTCAGGCCGGCCCAGTTTTCCTTTTTATTTTTCTTTTTCTTTTTATTTTTCGTTGACTGCTGGGCCTAAACTCATTTACAGCCCACTACCCAACCCACTTTGAGCCCATTTAGTTTAGAAATTCTTTTTCCATTTTATTTTTGTTTTTCTGTTAAGCCCTAAGCCCAACCCGTACCCTATCCAGCCCATGTTCAGCCCACAGCCCATATCCAACCTAGCCCAACCCAAAAACCCTAATGGGCCCAATACAATTTTTGTGGCCCACCCCGACCCGTTAGGCCCGAAACCCTAAAAACACTATTATATACCATTTTGATCGTCTCAACGCCACGATTCTAATTCTCCACACCGTTAATCCGAATTCTCACTTCTTAACACCCAAAACCCACAAAACCCTCTTATCCCACACATATATTCCGATTTCCCCTCCAAAAACCCTAACTCGCGTCCTATACCTCCTTTCATCTTTTCAATATCCCGATTCCAACCTCACACACCCCACCTCCTATTTCTAGTATTATTTTCAAATTATTTTACATTTTGCTCCCAGCTCGCATTCTTCGAGCCCGGACTTATATGTGTTTGTTTGGATCTTTTTGGCAGCTAGGGAACAATAGTGATGATCCGACCCTTGGAAAGGATCCCGACGGTGAAGAACTCCACGAAGACAACGATCCGACAGACTTCAGTGCAATAGGCAAGTCACACTTCTTGTTCATGTTGATCCCACATGCCTTTCTATTTGATGTATTACTAGTTTAGTTAATTATCTTTTTGCATGTTAATTTCATATGAGATATTTTTGAATGACATGATTGTGTAGTTAACACCTACCACCCCACAGCCCAGTTAATTTTTGTAGGTCATATTCACCTTGAAGACCTTAGGATAAATATAAGTCATATCAGTATCCTTCACCGACATTAGAGACTAGGCTAGACTGTATTCAGAAATATTGGTAACCCTAGTTCAAAGCTCGGAGTATGTGGTTTTAAAGATAAATTGCCGACGGTTGGGGACAGAGAAGATGGGGCCCTTCATGTATTGATTGTGCAGCCATACCCCTACCGTGGAGTAAGGGTAATCTGGTGGATTACCTTACTCAGGGCAGTTAAGGACAAGACCCTTGTGCTAAGTGGTGAACACAGAATCGCTCAACCACATGTTTGACTTGTCAATCCTGGCCTAGTAAATCTGCTCTACCTGTTGAACAACTACAGAATAGCTTGTCGTTCCTCTTCTCTGGAAGGCCCGCAGAAGCGAATCAGGTGATAGGCTATTTATTGGGAAATCACAACTGGGACTCACCCGACTCCCGGATTGCGAAGTTGTGCGGCGACCCGCCTACTACCCACCTGGATAGTATGCTGGTCTTTGACATGTCACAGACGAAGTGCCTTCTCGTCTACAACAGATCACACAGATTAGCACGACAGAAGCATTGCAGTGGTCAATTTATTACAAACTTAATTTACAAACTCAGAGAACAAGATATAATTATACAAACATATTCCCAAAAGTACGGGGAATTTTAAACCGTTCCAGTTGGTTACAGCAAAAGTCTTATCCTACATCTCTCATCTCCCACTTCCTATGTTATTTCTCTATGCTTCAGGATCTTCACCACAGTAGTCAAAGTAGTAGTCGATTCTTCCGCCCTCCATCGCTGTTGTCGATTCTTCGGAGACTTCATCTTCGACCTCGATGTAGACTACGTCTAATCAAAGAAATTAAGATAGAGGAATGAGTACAGAAGGTACTCAACAAGTCCAGGAATAGCATAGAGGTGTTTGATGCACTATCTACTGAGAACGGCAACGTTCTCCAAAAGCAATGCAGTTTTAAGGTAAGAGAGTCAAGTTTTAATTTAAGAGTCTAATGATTTCATGTTTTACAAGCTGCTAGGATTCCCGATGAATCCCTTTCTTGTCGGGTTCGCAGTTCCAACCAGGAACATGGAGTGACAATGCCACAATTCAATACACTCTGCAGAGGTGCGCAACTGTACCCACAAACGAACTTGGTCATGTGTCTGAGTTTGCAAGGCTCATTCACATTTCTACGATCACAGAGCCGTTTCTCCGCCCGCTCGGTTATACCCCACGTCGTAGTCCATCTAGGACTACCGGTCCCATGTTGGTACTCCAATGTCCAACGTACTGTGGCTAACACCACCTTTTTTGTGGTTGATACTCACAGCGTCCAACCATTCTCAGTAGTTGATACTCACAGTGTCCAACTACCCAGATCCTACTTTCCCGGGAGGAGGGGTATAGACCTAGGACAAAGGTACTTTAGCTCAGCCCCACCCATACAGGGTATGTGGTAAGCGCGATCACTACGGCTCTTAAGCACATTCGATTATTGGTTGCATTAACCTTATATGAACAATCCCGTGTGATGAAACCTACCTTCCAATGTGCCATTGGCACCCTTTCCAAGGTTTCATCACCCACCATGATTCACACCCAAAAACTGGCGATCAAAATAAAACAACAATTGATTTATCTTTAGAAAATAGATTTCTATTTTGTGCATGTTGTAGACAAGAGGGAAATTTTGTAAATCATTCTCAACGGACATGAACAAGAAACTGGACTTGCCTGGTATCGGATTGGAAATGGAGTTCGAAGGGTTTACTTGTGGAACTCCGGCTTCTGGCAAAGAAAATAATAAAGTCCGATAAGGACTAATCCAAAAGATTCCAAATGTGAATGCGATGACATGGCATCATATGCATGAGATGATGCAGGTATTCAAGTTTAAATCTTTTGGACACTCCTTAAAAGACTTAAAACTCTTTAAAGATTAACTTCAAGTTTAGATATTTTTAAGTCTTATTTCAATACTTTTTATGATAATATTAATCACTGTAGCTTTGGATTTTGATTCACTCAAGATTTAACATTTCATTTAAATCTATTTCCGTAACCTAAGAAATTAGATCAAGATTTCAAGAAAACTAATTTAGAATTGATTCCCTTATCTAAAGAAGGTTAATATATTTATCTAAAAGTTTATCGCTTGAGGTAAATTTTGATTCTTTTCCAATGGATTGCCTTGACTTAAGAATTATCAATTTCTTTTTAGCTTATTTCCTAATATTTTTAGATATATATTTACTTCCCTTCCTCTATTTCTTTTCATTCTTTTCTTTTCTTTTTATTACTCTTTCTCTTTCTCCCTTTCTTTTCTTTTCTCTTCTCTCTTATTACTATTTTTTCCCCTTACCAAACTTCTCGGCCGGCCCTTCTTGGCCCATCCCGGTGCCTCCGACCCCTCAACCCAAACTCCCCCTCACTTCACTCCACCCGACCGAACTCCCCTTTGCCTCGTGCACCGCCGCCGCCTGCTCCTTCTCTCCCCTTCCTCAAGCGGCTGCGCCGCCCGGTCTCTCTCTCCCTTTCAGCGCCGCTCTACCGCGCTAATGACTTTAGGGCCCAGCCCGCCGGCCCCTAATTGCCTCCCTCGGCTTCGCCGCCTCAGCTTCTCACGTCGCCTCGTTGTGGTTTGGGACGCCACTACCATGAGCCTAGGGCTCGGGCCTGGGGTCTCATCGTCCGGTGGTTGCCTCGGCCTATCTCCGATCTCCGCCATCTTGACGCGCCACCAATGTCGTCGCCGTGTCACCGCACCCACCGTCTCGGCTTGCTGCCCGGGAGGTCGCGTGGCTCGGCGGGGTAGCTCCGGTGCTACCGGTGCTCCGCCTGGCTCCCCTCCCGCCGGTGGCGAGCCATGGACGCCGTCATCTTATTTGACGGTAAGCCTTCCTCAACTCTCTCCCCAAATTCCTTTCACCATCGCTCGGTTCTAGGGTTGATGGTGATTATTTAGAGTCATGGAAATTGTTTGTGACTGATTGAGCTATGTGTGATTTCTGGTTATTGCATGTTTGGGTCAATCCGTACACTGTTGCTAATTTTTAAGCACCTAGGGCTTTAACTGATGTGCATCTTTTAGTGTTAACATCTAGCAGCCGCTGCCTCAATTGTTTTGATCACATTTTGATACGAATTACTGCTCTCGGATTGGTACATGTGCTCCTTTGCTTAACTTTCCAATTGTTGGGTACTTATGTCTGAGTTTGGCTACCACATCCTTTATTAAGACTCCCCCCCCCAAAAGATAAGCATGTGATGGAAGAAAGAAATAGGGATTGATGCTGTGCTAATTAGCTTACTTCAAGAAAAGTTTTCTTTTTAAAACCTAATAAGAATAGAGGCTATATTTGATCCTTACAGACTATTCTAGGATGTTAAGCTATACCTTACTTGAGAATATTTTGTAGTTGCCTGACAACTCCCTAAGCGGTTTGGTGTGGTTGATGCTTGACTCGAACTACAGTTGCTTAACCTGGTATACCTTGTGGCATTTCGAGTTATAAATTTTTGTTATGGCTTAGCTCAGTTAGCTTGGCTTGGTTAACTGTTGCTACGGTTGATCCTCTGATTCACCTTTAGTTGTACATAAAAGATGATCTCTAAACTTGGTGCCCTATTACTGCCTCTAATTATTTCTTGAAATCCTTACCTATATGTTAGTTCAGTTGAACTGGAAAAACAGATTCTTACACTTGGTCTTGGCTAATCTATTGGGATGCTTTTGCATTTGAACACATGGCATAAGTTTATATGCATATGTGGTTCATAAATACATGCTTTAGAAAACTGGTAAAAACATGTTTTATGCTAGATTATTAATCCATTTCTGTAATGTTTAGAACTAAGAAGAAATTTGAGAGATGATAAGAACAGATAGTGCTCTTTAATTTTAGCTAATTAATTGATGTTGCTTGTGTGATTTGGTATTTTTAAGGCTGATAAAAGCATGGTACTACACTGTTCTCTGTTATGCTTATGTGTTGGTGGATTTCAATTTCTAACTGGTATGCTGTGGTTAACATTTTTCTGCCTTGTTGAGATATATATATACATATATATATATATATATATACATATATATATATATAACAGATACTTCACTTGGTTTAGTTCAACTCTATGATGACTTTTATTTGAGAAGGGTTAGAGAAAGGTATTCTGATAAGAATAGGTCTCATGCTTGATCTTGGCTAGCTAATGAAGATGTTTAGACATCTGAAGCATTTGTTGAAGTCTGATAAGAACAGAATACTACACAGCTGCCTATTCGGTTGCCTTTAAAACCCTATGATGATTAAAATCTGAGGGTCCCCTAAAATCCATCTTCACATTCATATGCAAACTATGATGATCAGGATGGGGTTTTACCTTATCTCTAGGTTGGACAATGGCCAATTTGAGCTCCTCAAGCTCTTGGTCTATTGGTGGTCGGCTCCTGAGCTCTTCTTCTTTCCCACGATAGTCCTGCTGGTTCAGCTGATCCTCTTGTTCTCGCTCGGCTACTACCGGTGGTTGATGGCAAAACTGGTGCTACTACTGTGGTGTTGGTGTGCTAACTCTTGGAGGAATCACCAGTGCCACTGATTTTTCCTTCTGTTGTTTCCTAAGAGCCTTATATAGCTCTGGGTTTCTCCGGTGGTGAATCTTGCCACCTCATGACTATTTTCCTGCTATGTGGCTGATGGCATGAGCTTGCCTTGCTACTACGTGGCTATTCACCTTGAGTTACTCGGCTACACTAGCACTTTTCGGTTGCCCTCTTGATTGAAGATTTTGACTATGGTCAAGAGTGTGGGCTGATGGATAAACATGAATGGATGGCTGCTTTTCTTTAGATTTTTAACCTTTTTCAAAAATCTTTTTAAAACAAAATCATTGGAGGCAATGTAGAATAGATAGAAATAAAATTATTTTTACTACCCTCTCACCTCTTTTCTCCCTATATATGTATATTGTAGATTCGTCCGATGAGGGTCTTAGCCACGTGGCCCTCGGACAATTTTGAAAACAAATGTTTTCAAAAACTATTTTTTTTCAAAACTAAAAACTATTTAGGTCATCGGCACTATTTTGCCCCCGCAGCTTACCCTGCGGATGTCGGCAGAACTGTGCCAGTGAACCACCTTTATTTTAAAAACAATATTTTTCAAAACCATTTGCCTCCTACAGCAATCTGCGAGGTCCTAACGGTCCCAAGTTCTCCTACTCGACGGCTTCGGACTTCATAAATATTTCCGAAGGTCGCCTCCCCCAACATCTGGTGTTCCTCTATAGCTCAAAGCTCGAAGCTTAGATTAGGTTTAGACATTTGTATAGGTAGATTAAAGTTATCCATGTAATTTTGTTTCTTCATTTTCTTTTATTCTGGTAACAATGTTGTATTCAAACATTTGTATTACATTCTTAATTAATAAAGTTCTCGTTTCATTGTATATACATATGTGCATGAAATATTTACGATGGATGCTATGCATATGATGAATGCACAACACAACTTCCCCCTCTCTCGCTCTACTCTAGACATTCCTCGGTAGATTCGGGTCAACTCAGCAGCGCGAGTTGACCTGACTTTCACCTCACGCCTCTTGCGACTACCCCGAAACTAGGGTCCTCACAAGTTGACACTGGCCCGTCAGCTCCCGGGAGAGCAAGTGATGTAGTGTTCCTGGGTAGAAACTTCAAAAGATAGAGCAGATAAAAAGCCTTGTGTGGAGTACCCGGTTTTAAGGCCGGATAAACCCTTGTGTTCACTGTATCGATCCCTGGATCAATAGTCGATACACACAAGTACTTGATAACATAACCATGCCATACATCGTTTATTACAAACATCAACCATACTTGGTCTTTAGTTCTTACAAACCGGGCCTATTGGCCGAAATAAACAGCAGCGGAATAAAAAAATACGGTGGATAGCCCATCAGTATGCCGAACCACAGGCAACAGACTGGGGAGAAAACCCTACGCCTCGAAGTCGCTGTCGCTATCGCCAGGCTGGTAATCCTCCTCTTCGTCTGGCCACATAACAAGCCAGGTGAGTACATTGAATGTACTCGCAAGCACTCCGCCGGGGAGTTGAATACGGATATGAACATGCTCGAAAATTATCAATAACATGGCTCTATCCTAAGTTTCATGTTGTGCGAGAAAGTAAGTTTGCATTTGAAATAAGTACATAGATGTAAAAGTGATTTTATCAAAAACATCTCGACACAGCGAGATAAAGTATTTGCTCAAATCACTCCACCCGCTACAACGGGGAGTTCAATTTTGTGCTTACCACTACAACGGCAAAGCACGGTACTTGCCCGGTTCCACTGGGAGACACTGCTCACCTTGTACTTACGGGGTTCCCAATCACCCGGTTCCACTTGGAGACGCTGCTCACTTTGTACTTACGGGGATTCTAGGTTTTGCCCGAGTCCACGGGAAACCCTTCTTCACACTTCCCGCTACAACGGGAACTTGGCAAACTGCCCTGCGAACATGACGGTTCACGTCCTTAAACCCATAACCCAGAAATCCTTTTTGGGGCTCAGAAAGCCAGACTACTTTAGTGTGGCCCGACCAAGTTCGTCCATGACCGCGGACGCGGCTATTCGAATAGTTTTTAACCCTCTGCAAAGGTGGTACGGCTTTACCCACACGATGTAGGTCACCCTGGGCATACCGTGCACTGCATACTACCAGAGCTAGTACAACGAGACCCTTCGCCGGTGTGAACCCAGCCATGAACCCGTCAGAATGGACATGTCCCACACCTAGCTCGAGTCAGTAACATCGCTACGAGGAGGTTGGTGTTCCATCTTTGTGGCGAGCTAAACCTCGTTACACCACGGGTTTTGCTCTCTAAAGGGGTTACACCACCCCATCCGCACACTACTAACTGCCCACGGGTTCATGCTAGTTCAGGCCGGGTACTATGTCAAGTCCTTCCCATAAAGGACATGTGGACGTACGGTAAGACTTGGCCAAACGGCACTTAAGATCGGTCCTTAAGTGATCCGAGAGGGACTCCACACCTCACCCCGGAACGGGCTGCGAGAACCACGCCGGGCATTACCTCACACTCAACATGCTTCCTGCATTTCCCCCTTCATCTCCGACCCGGATCAAAATCTTCTCCATTTTCAGCTTAGTTTCACAAACCATTTCACAGTAGAATATCCCAACCCATGCATATCCTACCTTCCATGCACCTCTACAACCGGACGCGACGGTCCGTTTCGATATTTTATCACATGAAATATGGGGTGTTGCTTTCCTTTTCCTTTTCGGAAACCTAATTCATCTACTGCGGGGCTAAACATATATATATATACATACACTATCCTAAGTTTCCGATAAATCTTCGGAATACAATAGTCCTAAGGTGACAAGGATTACGGGGTCGGACTAGGGCTTCCTATCGTCGGTGATATCTACTCTACATAAAATAACAGGGATAAAATATAGCATGCATGGTTCGAAAACAAAATAATATTTCGTAAAACTGGGATTCAACATGATCAAGGGCGGAGAGCTTGCCTGGCAGTTACTGGTTTCGTTCCGGACGCGGGGGTGCTTCGGATTCCTCCTGACGGACGTACCTCACACCGTCAACTACACGATTCGAAAATAACGCCAATAAGAACCAAGCAACACGAGACATCGAGAGAAAACAAATTAAGACTCATGCCACGCTTGTAGGACCACGATGACGACAGAGGGGACTCATGCTCCTGGACTTATATGCGAGGAGTTTGTGAACTAAGGTTTCCAGGTTTTAACAGTGTTCCTCACATAACTAGTTCATGCGTACCTGTGTGCATAGAAACTTATATGCTGTGCTGCGACTCGTGCAATTTATGCATATATACCAATACACCTATTCTTGTTTTCCTAGCTGAGTGCAAAAATGTTAAAGCCCTAGCATGAGTGGGTGCTGTTTAAATATATGCACATGAAGTGGATACTAGGGTTTCTAGTTCTTAACATGTCCTTTAACCCTTTGACACATGATCATGCATACGTAAAGCTTTCCAGCTAACCTCCAGCACAAACTCTACATGCTGGGCATGTGGGAATGCCTACTAGGCTTAGAGCTATCCTAACACTCATATGCATATATGCACATGCACTCTAGGTTTAACATGCTGAAATAAAACTTAAAGAACTACTGCTCGGGCATATCAATTCACTTGGGCTGGTTCAAAGGTTGGAAAGAACTTGAAGGAGGTTGAGCTCAATGGAATATGGGGGAGTTCACTCCTGGACCAGCAAGTTCACTGAGGTTTGAAATCTGGTTTGAATCAAAATGATAGCAAATTGTCTTGGGAGTATTTCTTGCTTTGAGAACTCTTAAGGCAGCTGAGTGTCTAAACCAGATTAGTGCTCACAGCTGAGGATTAACTACTGCTGGACTGTTCGAGTAGCTCAGCTAGTTGATCAAGTGGGTGCGTGGTAGGTGGCTAAAAACTTGCCACGGCAGGTAGAGGCAATAGAATGCTTGCCACAGTAGCTGCGGCAGGGAGGTTTGAGCTGGGCACAGTGGCAGGTGGCAACCAAGGGCTTGCCACAGCAGCTGCGGCAGTGGAAAAGCTCACCATGGCAGACTGCGGCAGGGAGAGGGGCTTGGCACAAAGGTTGGTGGCAGCCAAAATGCTTGCCACAGCAAGCAGTGGCAACGGAAAAGCTTGCCGTGGCAAGGAAAGGCAAGGGGAAAGGGAGCTCGGTGGTTAGCAATGGGAGCTCGGGCACAGCTTAAGAAGGGCAGCGGTGGGGAGGAAGGAAGGATGGCGGGCTGGTGAGTACTGGTGACCTGGGAAGAGCTGTGGCGCATGGATTGGCTGGCCGGCCGGTGACTGGACAAGGCTGGGCAGGTTGGTCGAGCAGCATGAAAAACGTGGAGAGGCAAGACTTGGCTGGGCGAAGACTAGGGCAGGGAGATGTGACCAGGGTGGCAGGCGTCGGCTTGGAGACTTGGCAAGCAGCTGCCGCGCATGGGTGCATGTCCAGCGTGCTTGGGCACTGCTAGGGCGTCAAGGGCACGTCGGGGGAGAGCTAGATGCATCGGGGAATGCTTGAGCTGGTCAATAGAGCTGAGGTGACTAAAGAGAGGAGACAACAGCAAGAGTTGGCCAAAAAATCCTGTGGTGGCTGCGGCCATTGTCTTGCCAAGGGTTGCCACAGCCGGCATGAGTAGACAAGGGTTGAAAACTGCTGATTTGGAGACTTGCTCTGGAGCGAGGAGTGGGCAGGCAGTGCTGGAGAGAAGAGATGGCAGGCAAGAGCTTAGGGATGGTGCTAAACACGGCTGCCCATGCTTGCCATTGTTGGCATGGATTGACGTTGGAGTTGAAGGCTGTTGATTTGGACCTTGCACTGAGGTGGGCAGTGAGCATTATATGTGCTGAGCTGAGGCAGAGATGTGGGCAGGATTTGGAGCAAGGTGGTTGGGGGATGGAGCTGAATTAATGGAGGTAAGTGTAAAGGGGCCAGGTGTTTGATGTGTGCCATGGTCGAAATTTACACTGGACTAACCCATGTTTTTACATCACTGGAACATAGATGCTGATATGAGTGTTGTGGAATTTTTCTGGAATTTTAGGAGCAAGGATTAAATGGGTTGCAGTTCAAGGTGTCAAATTGGCTTGGATCCCATTTTGGATGTAATCCAGAAATTTTGAACTGGGCCCTCATGGTTTATTTCATAAATGGGTGAGGAATGTCTTTAGATATTTTATGGAATTTTTCTAGAATTTTTGGACGGAAGAAAATGCATGCGATATTGATTTTTGATTTTCTGCCCTATGGTTTAATAAGTAAGAATTGGAACGGCAGATAGAGTTCTGGGGCTTCGGGTTGCGGCAAGACTGCGGTAGGGCATGGGGAAGGTTAGTGTTTGGGTTTTGGAGATCGGGAACAAGAATGGGCAGGTTGCCACTAGGGTTAGGGTTTTAGGGCATCGTGCATAAACGGTGCGTGTTTGATTAGGGTTAGGTTTTATGAATGCACATGCGATGATGGTTTTTTGACTCAGATTGCTTGTGCATGCATATGTGGGGGATTTTCAGCGTATATGCGGACAGTCTGAATGATAGCAGTAGGGACAACACTGCGAGGGACTACGGTGTGGACTAACACGGAAGATGGTGAAGATGGTATGGTTACCTGGTAATAGGATAAAAGAATTAGATATTTTATGCTCTGGTAACATGGTAGAAAGATAGTTTGTAGCTTGGTGATATGGTAAAAGGGGTGAATAGGAAATAGATATTTTGTTGACATGGTAACACGGTGAAAAGGATCATAACTATGGTAAGGTAATAGTTAGGGTTTTACCATGCAGACGGTAAAAATGTGACATGAGGGGTAAGGGTGTAGAAAAGGGGTGTATATGTATATATACGGATATGTATATATATACTCAGGTGATGGGTATGGTAATGTAACCGGAGATATTTTCTTGCTCAGATGGTAAAAAGGATTTTACTGAGAAAAGGGATCTAGGGGTTGGAGTGTATGTGCCCACATACACTAGATTATTTTGGCATATATGTGGTTGGTATGTGGGTGGCATGAACATGCGATGACAGGTGAGCTGTGGTTAGGTTCAGGTCGCCGATACGCACGCATATGTATATACATGCATAAGGTTCGAGCCGAAGATTAGGGTTTGCGTATGTGCGGATACACAAAGATAGTATACTTTTTGCACAGGCTCGCGATATGACATGGCGAAGCTAGTGGCAAAATTTCAGGTCATTCGGACAAGGTTAAAGACAGGTATATGTGTCGATTTCGCAGAAATACCATGTAGGTACTTAGCGACAGGTGGGAGTTTAGGTTGCATCGGTTAGAAGGAGGGAGAGGGATTACCGCGGCAAGGCTGGAGTATCAATGTGTTGCTGCGGTGGGGAATTGATGGCACATTAGCTTGTCGCGGCAGGAGGTGATGGCGATTTGGCTTGACATGGCAGGATGTGGCAAGGAGGGGAAACACAACGTGGCAGGAAGGGTTTGCCGCGGTAAGAAAAGGGGTGGTGGCAGAAGACTTGGGCTGCCGCGGTTGGTGGAAGTTCTACCGCGGTAAGAAAACGGTCAGACGGGCTGCCGTGGCAGAGATTTGTTTGCCATGGCAAGGATTTTCTTGCCGTGGCAAGGCTTTTGGGAGAAAAAGGGAATAGTCGAGGGTGTCTTTGTGCCGGGTTTCAGGCATGGTTAGGGACGGAATGCCGAGCAGGGTTTCGTATCCCTTGCCGGATGGAGTTCCGACAAGGTCGAGGCCAAGGGGGAACAGAGATGGAGATGAGGGACTCTGGTTGGCTCACACTAGGGTTTTGGCAGAACAGGTTTCAACCCGATGCATTGCTAATTGGCCTTATTAGCAAAAAGTTTTTTGTTGACCCTGATTTTCAGGTTTCGGAAAATTGGGGTATTACACCTTGTTAACCTACCTCTGTCGACACACCGATGGGCATGTGTAGATCTGCAGTGACACTAAGAGGTATGGGTACCATGTGGGTAAAGCTGAGCCACTCTGCAGAGTTAAATCAAGCGGTATTCGAATACGTCGTGCTTCTGGTTAATAAAGTTGTATTTAGAGGTGATTCTCAGTATAAGGCAAAAGTAGAAATTGATAATGAGTTGAATCTGACGATGACCCAGCAGGGTTGCTAAAACATAATGATTTGCAGCTGAAATGTTTTAATGAAGGATTTTAATTATTAAGGCGGAGATTAAGATTATGCATCCACCAAATGCTAAGCCGCATACCCCTCTTTTGAGATTCAAAACATGTAGCTATGTAGTGCACCTTTCCAATGTGGTTTGCTAAGTACGTCATATACTCATTACTACACCAATCATCACAGATGCATAGGAAAACGAGGAAGGATCTTTTGACGAAGAGTATTTTGATGGAGATGAATGCGAATTTTAGGTCTTATCCGCGCTCGAGGCGCCTGTGGTGTAGGTTCCTTTTGAATGTATTATAAACTTTGGGTTCGGATGCCCCAGTCCGTTGTAAAATAAACTGTTGTTAAGCATATTTTCTAGTTCTGTAATAAAGTTTGAATGTTTAACGCTGTATTGGCAATGTGATAATTTTGCGTCCGTAATTGAGAAACTCCTGGACAATTGCGGGCATTATCTCGCGGCTCCGAAAATTGGGGTCATGATATGGACCATGCCTCGATCACCTTTCCCCTGATCACAAGTCACCCGCCAACGGAGTCGATCGACGCTCTGGAAACGCTAAAAGCCTATCGCCATACTGCATATCCTTCTCGACATGAACACTGTCACCACGCTCCTTCACAACATGTCTAGCATACCATAAACGGCACAAAAGTGTGGCATCTTCTCATACTTGATACGAAAAGTCTTCCGCGGCGTACCCTTCTTCAAAACAATGTTCACCACCCGGATTAGGGCTTTTGATACATCCAACTTAACACGAAGACGCAGGTAATGCCCAAAGAACTTGCCCCCAACATTGTAACTCCAATCACATCCACAACACGCCGCCCAAGCTGCTTAGCGATGTTTGCAGTGCGGAGCGCTTCCGGCACATCACAGATGCGAATCCATACCGGCAAACGCTCAAATTCAATCTCCGACGCCTCCGAGAACCCAGCATACGGTTCCATAAACACCGCACTACCACAAGATAGCCAAAGGACCATGCAGAACGCGTCGCAGCGTAGAAGGCAGCATGGCCCTAGCCAGCACCAACCATCGAGCCCCCTCCTCTAACTCCTACAGATCTTCTTCCAATACAAACTCTTCATCCTCCTCGTCCTTTAGATCCAAGTGCTTCAGCAGATCGTCAAGAAGCACCTCATCCGGCGAGAAACGCAACCCGCTGCTTGCAACCTCCATCGACAAACTCGCCATGTTGTAACTTAATGCACAAAACCGAAGACAAGACAACACCAAGAGAAGCCCCGTCATCTTAAGCTGCAGATAGATCGAAAACAGGCCGTAATCGACCACAAAACCGAGTAGACCAGGGACTCACGCGGTTACCGCTACGTGAGACAAAAACCTAACGGGGAGACTTAAGAGAATTGTTGTTATTGGTTGACTAACAAATAGAATTGAGTTCATCATCTGGTTGATTAGACATTTGTAATTAGGACAGGGTATTATTTTGAGGTTAAAAAATAATATACGCATTACAAAATGTTTAAAACCATAGAATGATTCTACGTTATCAGCACCACAAGGGGAGGAGTAAAGTGTGAAAAAAATATAGTTGTAAGTTATACCGGGTGTGCTTTCCCAACATTGTCAAGGCCTCTGCTAGTCTTCAGTTCCATACATTGCCCCACCTCTGAACTATATACAGACATACACAAGCCGAAGCCGTTCAGGCTATACATTATCGAACGGAACGCACCAGTTTATTGCCTACAAGCACACATGTTCCAACTATCATAGCTGGCTAAACGGCACATCAACAGGTAATTTCAGACACCCTAGGCCCGAGACATAACATTACTTTCAGCTACAAATGCAACCATATATCACCTTGCTAAACAAAATCACGTCTCATCACCTCAACAGCGACCGCAATGAAGATTTACCAAAACGAAGTAATAGACCACAATGTATAAAACTTGGTGTCTGGAACGGCAATAACTTTTCGAATACGCAAAGAGATATAAGAATAGGCTCGTAAAGCAACTAATGGTATAATCAAATACAAAGCTCAACTAGCCCAACATAAGTCACTTGGATTGCATCAAATTCATTAAAGTGTGCAGCAATATGGTGGCAATGGAGCCACTGAGGCCCTTTGCTAGGTAACAGCTACAAAACTCTGATAACATAAAAAACCAGGACACAAGTGACGACTGCAGCACCCTCTGACTTAGATGATGCCAATTTTGTTGGCCACATCAAGAGCATCATAGTCTGGTGTCAGCTTCACATAAGCCTTCTTCTTGCCATCAGGCCTGCAAGAAACAAGTTTGATCAGTTAGCTACATGACATAGCAACCAAGCAGTAAACTGGAGGAACATGGTAGGGAAATACTAACCTGATCAGGGTGTTGACCTTTTTTGCCTGAATGTCGTACATCTTCTTGACGGCAGCCTTGATCTTCTTCTTGTCTGCCTTGAGGTCAACAATGAAGACCAGAGTGTTGTTGTCTTCAATCTTCTTCATTGCAGATTCAGTGGTAAGAGGGTACTTGAGGATTTGGTACTGATCAAGCTTGTTCCTTCCAGGAGTACTGATTCTTGGGTATTTTGGGTCCCTGGCCTTCTTCAGGGTCTTGGGGCGGTGAAATGTCACAGATGTCCGGATCTTCTTAGCTGTCTTCTTGATTGCCCCAGACTTCACAGCCTTAGCAACCTTCACGGCTTGGGCCTTGGCATCGCCCTTCTTGGCGAGAGAAGCTAGTCACAATTGGATAAAATAATCAGCTCATTTGTCTTATGCAGTAAGACATACTCAAAAGCCAGATTGAAGTAGGTCCATAGATTCTAAGAGCTAATCAACTAAAGTATGAGTCAAGTTTCTGACGCACTGCAAACAAGTGTGTACTCTACCACTAACAATATGGACAGAGCACTTTATTGGAGTTTCCTCCTATTTGCAAAAGAAATGTAGGCATCACAATTTGCCAGTTCTACACTTGTTAAAGAACAAACTTTTACTATAAGCACAAACAGATTGTAGTGTTGGACAGTGCATTCAAATTTCTTAATGCCAAAGAAAGAGCTTATGCAATCCAGAAGTAAGACAACAATATCACCACGTGCATAAGCAAACAAGAACTACATAAAACACCTCATCTAAAGCAATTGACATGTGACCATCAACCTTTTCAATCAAAATGAGGCACAAAGAGAATCCTACAATATTATTTGCATACCTTTGGGAGCCATTGGAGCTTCTCAGTACAGCCTCTTGAACTGCACACAAAGAAGAGCATAGATCTCAGGTGTAACAAAGAGACAAAGAATATGAGAGAATTTACTGAATCTTATAAGAGCATGTGCTACGGCGTTAGCAGAGGAACCACTCTGGAGTTCAGAATTAAGCAAAGAAAGTGCATGTTCTATCAGAAGAGTAAACCTAAAGCCATTAACATCATTTCG
Organism: Stipa capillata; assembly: GCA_019208055.1. Taxonomy (NCBI): domain Eukaryota; kingdom Viridiplantae; phylum Streptophyta; class Magnoliopsida; order Poales; family Poaceae; genus Stipa; species Stipa capillata. Next base: position 523,475 of record JAGXJF010000477.1, on the reverse strand, counting down.
CGAGCCCAGAATTTCAACAGTGATTGCAACTAGAAACAAAGCACCAACTCAATTTGTCATGAACTCTTAACACCGAGACATCATTGGGCTAAACAAGCGTCTAATTTCAAGTCCCAACCATCCATCCATAATTATCGCACGCAAAACATAAACATCTTCCCTACATATCTTCACTGCTAAGAGATCGGCACAATAACATGTAACAGCACGCCTTACAAAACTTTCACGAGGAAAACACTAGCTACTACCACGAACAGCGACATGAACACTACAAAGAAATGAGCAGGATTCGCAGGCACGGAGCGGATCCGGGGTCTCACACACAGATCGAGAAAGGCGCGCGGGCTCGACGACGGCTAACTACCCAGCGAAGAAATGCGCTTGACAGAGAGGTGAAGAAGGGGGTGAGGAATGAGCACGGCGGTGGAGGAGGGGTGGGGAAGAGATGGGGAGGCGGCGGCGGGCGGCCTACCTTACCTTCTCCGGGCGGACGCGAAGCGAGCAGAAGCGAAGACGGCTGAGGAGAAACCCTAGTGACCATGCGGACGGGGGCTTATATGATGGACTCAAGCGACTTCCAACTAGGGTATAAGTGGGCTGGTGTGAACTGGGCCTTAGAGAACATGGCGAGGCCTTACGGGCCAATTAGTTGTGTTAATGTCTGACGATCCAATATCTTCTCGATGGGTTTTTAAAATGTAAAACAAAATATATATTCATCATCATTAATCATTAATCATCAATGTAAAAAGCACGAGTCAAGATGGGATACTTCCAATTTGAGCCGTCTGATATCTTTAATTTAATTTCGTATTTTTTATCCAATACTTGTAGATAAATATTAGACCCTCCTCTAATTCACTCATATACTTACTGCTTCCTAATTATACTTATTATCTTCTAGTTACTGCCTAAAATTTCATTTTGCATACCTGATAATTGTTATTTTCATGCTTTAATAATTTACTATTTATTTAGAAAACTTTACTACTTATATTTATAACATATGGTTAATACACAGTCATTTTTTTTCAAATAGTTTTTCATATATGTGAGTATATATTCCATGTAATGTATATTACAAGACATACACATGGTTCCTAGTATTAAAAAAGTGCCTCTTATCAATATTCTCCAATGTGGCAATTTGTTCTTCCACTGCCCCACGCGCATCCATCCTCTCTCGGTAACATGCTTAGCACCCTTCTACCGCCTTTGCCTCCTCCACCACTCACTGTTGGCGTTGACTTCATTGCACATATCTAGGAGAGAAAAACGATGCAGAAACCCCAATTGTTGTCATAGCCAATTCGCTCGAGATGAAGGTTGATGGAGGAAGACAAGGTGATTGGTGTCCACAGGTGCACGACATATATCATTTCATGTGACTCATATCGATTTCGAAATGACACATGCCGAGTTCATGAGTCAAGGTGGACAGAAAGCTTGAGCTTCATGGCTCGGCTCCGGCTCGACGAGGCTCAGCTCGTAGATGCAACGAGCCGAGCCTGAGCCTCCATCTCGGCTCGTAAAGCTCGCCGACCGAGCCAAAAGAGCTTGCAAGCCACTCATAGGCTCGTTACGGCTCATAGATGGGGGAGGAGCAGTACGGCTGGGGGACCAACGGCGACAGTGCGGCCGGGGGAGGCAGCGGCCTGGTTATGGGAGGACTAACGGAGGCACGGCCGGGGAAGGAGGGGCGTCGCCAGGGGAGGAGTGGCGAGGCCGGTGGAGCACTAATCCTAATCGTAGGGGCTTGCTACGGGTGTGACCGAGTGAGAGAGCTAGGCAGCTCAGGCTCGGGTGTCGTGTTTGTGGTTGGGCTGACTGTTAGGCCCGGCTCGCAAGCTACTCCGAGCCAACTTGAGCCAGGCGTGAGCCTAAACTGAGCTCAAATCAGAGCACGCAGCTAGTGGTAAGCCGAGTCTGACTCGGCTCGTGTTTTCATGAACCTGCGCGAGCCAAGCTGTGAGCTAGCTCGGTTCGGCTCGTTTCCACTCTGAGTCATGAGATACATGGAATTGCTTTATGTGTGGAGGAAAAAAACGAGTTTGGTAATATCCTAGAATTTGTATCGTTTGGTTTGCTACCAAAATTTAGTAATACTCCTAGTGTTTTTTTGGCAAGGTTCACTACTAATGTCTAGCTTTACATATATTTTAAGTATCCTATTGATAGTAACCGATGGCATATTTGATTCAAAGCTATCATTTCCACATGTAAACTTTGATAAAATGTGGCTTGCCACAAAAATATAGCTCAAATCCTAGCATTAGCGTTCTTGCCCCCAAAAAGTCTGGTAGTAGCAGTGTCTCAGTTTGGCATTGGCAGATATACGGGAGACACGTTGGAATGGAATTCATCTCTTATTAGATACTTTCAAAGATCATATGAAATTCCTATGTTGCAAACCTACTTTAAAATTGTCATTGCACTCAAATGGTTTGTGAAAGTCATCGTAAATGCAATTTTCTCCATTTCTCGTGTCATCCTTCTATGCTGTATTTATCTTTATTTTTCCTATATTATAAATATGAGTTGGTGGTAAATGTTGTGCAACCGTTGCCGGCGAGTTCGGTCCCCAGGTTGCACAGCGTGGCGTAGTCGACGTCGAGGAAAAAGATAACGAAGCACATGAACGGAATGTAAAAATAAGGGACACAATGTGGGAGAAAGGGAGAGCTCTTTATTAGATTGATCAAAAGTTACAATACAATTGTCTCCCTTTTTCTTTTATAGCCAAATCTAGTAAAGGGATAAGTATCTACTTAAGTGCTTACTCAGGGAAACTAAATCCACCCTTATGGCAGGTGGACCCCACTTCTGGTGGGTCCACTAGTTTCCCAACACTTCCCCTTGGAAAAGTATCACGTATAGCACATGTCCCAAAAACTCCAAAAAACCCAATGGGAAAAATACTTGGAGAAAGAGCTCATGGTATACGTTGGTCATGGTGCACGAATTGCATTTTGATGTGGCAAGATACATCTTTCATGAAATAGATGCTGTTCAGAAAGACAAGAAGGCTAAGCTGAGGTATGGGTCATACATCATGTATATGATCCTCAAGAGAACAGGTCTTCCAGAGTCAACTTTTAATATCACAGTGAAGACAGCCAAAACCCAGCTCAGACCTCAAGCTGATGATCACCCTGATGAGATGGCTGTGCCAGCACTCTTTGGTGATCCAAGTGATTCACCTGTGCCACCCACCGGTGACACAGCTGGTCCATCAGCCACTCAAGATCCAGCTTCTCAGCCTCAAGCTCTTGCTCGCCAACCGCCCACCAGTGTCACAGTTGGTGATCTTGCAACTGACCCAGCCGAGCTTGTATCTGTGACACAGGTAGCAGAAGATGGCACCCTCTCCTCCTCCATGATGACTCAAGAAGCTGCCAGAGCCTATCAGAACAAAGTCATACCTGTTCAGTTTGCTACTCTGCGCAGATTCCCTAAATCTTATCATACCTATTCTACGCACGCACCTTTCAAAGGTCGACGCTGATAATGACTTAGTGAATAAATCTGCTAGATTTTCACATCACTTAGTATGCAGTATTTTTATTTCGTCCATCTTTTGCAATTCATGAGTATAGAAGAACTTGGGGTTGATATGCTTAGTGAGATTGTTCTTGACATAACCCATTTGTACTTGTGCAACACACGCTGTATTATTTTCATAGATAATTGTGGGGGTTTGTACATTGTTCAACCCACATGACTTATGTATGCGGTTGATCATCCGTCGAAACCCAAAACTTTCTCGTGAAGCTTCATATAAGGCAATGATTTCCGAGTGGTTCGTCAAAGTCGATACAAGACTTTGCTTAGACGATTTCCATGAGACTGCAGTCCCGCCACATAGGAAATATACCCTGTTTGTGACTTAGCTGTATGCGGGTCTGAAAGATACCCAGAGTCAGCATATCCAACCATGGAAAAGTCTTGGTTCTTTCTAAAGAACAAGCCAAGGTCCTTGGTTCCTTGGAGGTAGCGAAATACATCTGTCGTAGCTACGGGACTAGGTAGTGTACTTTAGGTACCCCCGATCGGTTACGTCGACCTCCGGGAGTACTAGAGAAGTACGAGCAAGTGTATTGTCCGCTGAGGGGGGGCGCACGGCGATGCTACCGACGAGATGACGTGGAACACTCATGTAGGGGATAAATGGAAACTCTTGTGTCGGGGCGAACTGAAAACTCTCGTATTGATTTCCGGGATTAGGGTTTATCTCTGAGAAATCTCCATCCCCTCTCTCCCCCTGGGTCCTATTTATAGGGGTTGAGGGAGGGATGTGATAGATTAAATTATGCCCTTTAGGCAACAACACAATCCCAGGGGTATTCTGGTCTTTTTACAAGAATCTTTATAGAATATTTAAGTACTCCAATATCCTAATACTCACTATTGTGATGACATGTTGTCCTCGGCGTCGGGGCGGATCGCGGCCCCAACGTTCGCCAAGACGGAACGTTCCCTTGCCCTTGTCGGCGACGCCGGCGGAGCTTGACGACGTCCAACACAATAGGTCGATACAACGAGGAGGACCGAGACGCCCTAAAGAGAAGCTTGTCGGTTCGAGGTAGCACGGGGACCCTTCCCCCAACAGTAGCCCCTTGCTGGTTTGGGCGGTCGAGTGACGCCCGTCCGAGCCGGCGCAACAATTCCGAGGGGTTGGCGTGCAGGCCAGACCGACGACTTTTTCCTCCCTCTTATTTTTCTTTTCTCTTCTTTCTTTTTCTCCTCATTCTTTTCTTTTCTTTCTTCTTTTTCTTTTCTTTCCTTTCTCTCCTTTTCTTCTTTTCTTTTCTTTCTTCTTTTCCCTTTCTTCTTTTTCTTTTCTTTTCTCCCTTCCTTTTTTTCTTCTTTTCTTTTCTTCTCTCCTTTTCTTCTTTTCTTTTCTTTCTTCTTTTCCCTTTCTTCTTTTTCTTCTTTTCTTTTCTTTCTTCTTTTCCCTTTCTTCTTTTTCTTCTCTTTTCTCCCTTTCTTTTTTTCTTTCTACCGCCGGCCTCCTTGGCTTTATGGGCTGTGGCCCATCACGCACCGTCGGTGGGGGTGGGGGATATTTACCCCCACCACCGACACGTCCGCCACCTCACCCTCTCTCTCTCCATTCTTTCTCCCTCCTGCTGTGTCCGCTTCTTGCTGCTCCAAGCCCGGCGCTGCGCCGCTGCTCCTTTGCCGCATCGGAGCTACCGCCGCCGCGCCGTCACCCCGGCCGGCCGAGCGCCGCTCCCGAGCCGCACCAGTCGCGCCGGCATCAGCAGCGCCCGCCGCTGGCCCGCAGCAGCGCCCGCTGCCGGCCCTCAGCAGCTTCAAGCGGCGCTCACCGCCGGCCGCCGACTACCCGGAGCTACGCTCGGGGGGCTCGCCGTGCTGCAGAGCTCGCCGCGCCGCCGCCCGAGTCCTGCGCCCGCCGGTTGGTCACCGACTCGAGCTCCGCAGAACGAGCGGCCGCCGCTAGGCCTCCACCGCGCCGGCAGCCTCCACACCGAGCCTCCCTCGCGCCGGCGACCTTCCTCGCGCCCCTAACTCCACTACGCTGCCCACGCCCAGCTCATTCGAGCGCCGTGCTGCCTCCAACTGTCGAGCACCGCGCCGTCGACCCTCGGCCCGGCCTAGCGCCGCTCTGCCGACCTCCGGCCCGCGCTGGCCTTGCAGCTCCGCCGGATTCCAAGCCCCCGGGCAGCCGCCGCAGGCCTCGCCGCCTCGAGCGTTTCAGACGGAGGATGCGCCGACGCGCATGGTCGTCGCAGCTGACTTTTGCTAACGAGCGCTACCGCCGGAGGCCTAGCACAGCTGGGCGCTGCCGCCTCGTGCCGTTGCTGTGGTGTCACCCACGAGGACGCAGGGAGCTAAGTCGCCGCCATAGGAGCTTCGTCTTCGATTGCCTCCATCAGCTGTCGGGCGGTCGCCACAGCCTCAGCCGACTGGGGCGAGGGCATCGGAGCATGTCGTCACACCATCTTTCCCCACTGGTCGTCAAGGGTAACGGCCCTTCTCGCGATCTGCTCAGCACGCGTACGTGCGTATCTAATTGCGTGGATGTATGAGATGAGTGTGCGCATGTAACGGGAATTGCCATCACATATTGCTGTCATGATAATTTTTCATTATGTAAAACTGCCATATGCGTGGACGAGGTACGGATACGACGATCGCAGGCCCCACATACGAGCATCGTTTGTGTAGTGGCGATGAACGTGTAGACAGAATAGTCACCGCGATTTCGAACGCTGATCACCACGTGATTAGGTCGTATGGACCAACGTCATATATCCCTCGCAGGAAAATGGTGTTTGTGAGAACCCTAATTCTGGCGTAGTCGAGAGGGGCGTGAGGTGAAGTCGTGGAGCAACCCGCGCTGCTGAGTTGATCCGAACCTATCGAGTTACGTCGAGAGTTAGTCGAGAGGGGGAGGAAAATTGTTGTGCATTTGCATTCATCGCATACATGGCATTTAGAATTCATGCAAGATAGAATGCAAATGGAATTTAAATAGAAACTTTATTAATTCAAATGCATGATACAAACGTTAATGATATAACATGGTTACAAAAGAATAAAGAAGAAGAAAGAAAATTACATAATTAATTCTTTCTATCTATACATCATCTAACCTAAGTCTTGAACCTTCGGGTCTTCGAAGTCTTCAAGTCGGAGAGGGATACCGAGAGCCGAAGGGGGAAGCCTTCGGGAATGTAGGCGGTTATCCCGGGTCAGCGAGTATGGGTACTCGAGACCGTTGGGAATCGTGCCGTTGCTGTGGGAGGCAAAAAGTTTCTAAACCTATATTTTTTTTTAAAATACGTGTGGTCTTATCGGCACAGTTCCGCCGACGTCCGCAGAGTTAGCTGCGGGGGCAAAATAGTGCCGACGACCTAGAGTAGATTTTAGTTTTCAAAAATAGTTTTATAAAACATTTTTGTTTTCGAAAGTGTCCGAGGGCCACGTGGCTAAGACCCTTATCGGACAAACCCTAGTATTCTTATATTAGAGATAAGAGGGGTGAGAGGATAAAAATACCTTTTATTTTCCTACAATATATTGCCTCCATGAGTTTTATTTTGAAAAAAAAATTGATTTTAGAAATCAAATGAAATGGATAAGGCAGCCACTTATATTCATCATTTAGCCCACATGAATTGACCAAGGTCAATACTATTAGAATATGAGACAATCATTCCATGCAATGTGAACCGAGGCAACAATGTGAACAAGGCAAGCAGCCATCGGGTGAACTTCCAAGCAGCCAACAAATAGCTTAGCAAGTAAGATAGCTCAAGCAAATATCAGCTGAGCTATATCCAGCAGCTAAATATCATGTGAGGCAGCCCACGTAGCTAAATAAGTAAGCATGAGGTGGCAGCACTGGTAGCTAAGAGAGCACCAGTGGAAGTAGTGCTCAAGGCAGCCGAATAGAAATAGTGCTGAAATAGTAGTAAGCACAGCGTAACACTAGTGCCATTGTAGTGATACTAACCCTTGCCATCAACCTTTAGAGGTAGCCCAGCACTAGAGTCGTTGGAGGCAAGTACCAGGAAGAGAAGGAGGTTCAAGGGAGCAAGGGAGAAGGGAGGAGAAAGAGTTAGGGGGAGAAGCAGTAGCCATTCCATAGGAGCTAAAGAGGAGGTCCAGCCGAGGAGAAGAGAGGGCAGACCACCAGCAAGCTCAGGAGCAAGATCAAAGCAACCAACTCCTTGTTCAGCTTAGGAACAAGGTAAGCACCCTTTGAATTATCACAACCTCGCAAATGTTTCCAGCTAGGAGTTAAAGGGGCAGAATAGAACCCTCAGAACCTATTGTTGCATCACAGGATCTTGTAGGAAACTTTGGTAGTACCTGTTCTTACCATTCATACCATAGTGTCTCAACAAAATCCTCAGCTTTGTTAGGTTCATCACAGAGTTTTTGTAGGCAGCATGTGTAGTGTGTTCTGTTCTTATCAATTTTCAGGAATAACCTTTCAAGAATAGCAATCTGTCCTTATCAGAAATTAAGTAAGAGCAAGTGTAGTCTATATGTTCTTTCAGTCAAATAAACTAATATGCACGTACACATGAGGAAGCATAAAAAGGACAAACTAAGGTAGTAGTAATTCTTATCTTTAAACATAAGGAACTTTTAGTTGAGTTGGATCACATATGCACTGGAACAAAGTATTTAGAGATCAAAGTATAATAGCAGATGTGCTATCCCAATATGGTATACGTTTTCATATATTACAGCTAGGCTTAAACTCCAAAACAGAGATAAAAGATTCTAGAAAAAGACTCAATACTGATAGAGTAAATTAAAACCATGGGATCAGCTGTACTAGAGTTTTAGCTGTTCCCTACATGAAGTTATTTCTGGTTAACCAATAAAATTAGCACCAGTAGGGCCGCATAATTTATATTTTCATCAGACTTAGAGAATAATCCGATATACCATCAGCTAGAACAACATCAATCATGCCCTATTCTAAATTGTCCTAGCTAAGAGAATAATAATGTTAATATGCAAAGCATCAGCATGCTCAGTTAAGGAACAAGTGCAGTAGTAATTCTTGGCAATCCGAGTAAGCAAGCAAGCATAGATACGTATATCATTACCACTCAAGTGAGATCAGGATCAATTAGTGTCTGTTCTTGCCAGACAGGAAGGCCTCATGCACACGTGCATATATATATATAAATCAAAGGTCACTCGGATGAGCTATAGCATGGCAATCAACTTAATTAATCCCAGCAGCACAGCATGTACCCTTAACAGTAATCAAGTATAGCATTTGTTCTAAGGCATATATCAACCAAAACCAAGATCAATCGGACCAACCATTGAAGAACCCTAGAACGAATTGGGGGGAATAGATAGGAGTGGGGAAGAGAACTTACCTCAGGCCGGCACATCACCGCGGTTGCGGCGCGGCCAACTCACCGCCGTCCGGCGGTGATGACCGGGGATAGAGCAGCCGAGCGGAGCGGCACCAGTAGCGGCGGAGCACCAAGAAGGTGGCGACCGAGCAAGAGCCAGCGGGGCTGGACCCGGGCTCCGGATTGCGCCGGAGCGGCGCTGAGGCAGGGTGCCGGAACGGCACCAACGCCGAATGAGGAACCGGCGGCGGGGTGATCCGAGGCGAGGCGGCGCCGAGTGGGGGCGGCGCCACGGAGCGGCGCAAGGCGGCGGCGGTGTGTCCAGAGGAGAGAAGGCGCCGGCGGCGCCGGGGGAGAGTCCAGGAGGCGACCGGTGGCGCACAGGTGAGAGAAGAAAGGTGAGATGGGAGAGAGGAGTTAGGGATTTGGGGAAGAAGAGGAATGAGGAACCAGGTGTGGTTAAGGGAGAAATGACAAAGAGATTAAGAAAGAAAAAGAAAAGGAAGTTAAGAGGAAAAGAAAAAGAGAGGGTTATAAAGATGAGAATGGAAAAAAAAAGATGAAACAAGAAATAAATTTGATATAGAGATTAAAAGGGAGAAAAAAAAAGAGATCATGTTGAAAATATGTATACATGTATGTAGGTTTGGGAGTAAGATTAAAATCTTAGAGTATTAAGTTATGAGAGGAGTGAATAATAATTTTCTCCTTTTATAAACATAAAGATTAAACATTAACTAAAAAGATAAATCATTCTAAGTGAATTGGATATACTCTTCTTTTATAAGAAAAGAAATTATTCACTAAGTTTGTTTAAGTAAATTAAGTAGATTTTCTCTAGAAAAGAGAAATAATAGGTGTATATATATGGATCAGGGAGTGATTTAGAAGTTGAGACCAATTGTTTAGCTTTAAAAAGGTTCTTCATGAAAGAAAACTTAAAACTAATTAAGTTATGAATCATTTTACATTGTATAATACACTTTGTTCCTTAAAAAAAAAGAGTTTTAACCTAATCTAATTTTCTTAAAAGAATTGATATAGATGATGAAGTTAATTTAACCTAATTGAAGTCAATGTGAACCCTAACATAATTGATGCTTGATTATTTATCTAGTTGATTCTAGATAGTTTAAAGAATGTTGAGATAAATTATGTTTAAATTCTATTAGAATATGTTGATAAACATATCATCTCATGCATGCCATAGTAGTTGCATTCATATTGGAATTTCTTGAATTAGTCCTTATCGGACTTCATTGCTTGTATCAGAAGCCGGAGTTCAGCAGTCAGGACCGTCGAACTCCACTACCTATCCGTTACCAGGCAAGTCCAGTTTCTTGTTCATGTCCGTTGAGAATGTTCTTCGATTTCCCTCTTGTCTATAACATGCACTGAAAACCTAATTTCTAAAGATGAATCAACTGTTGTTTTGTTTTGGATCGCCGGTTTTTTGGGTGATCGCATGGCGGGTGGTGAAATCCTGGTATGGGTGCAGTTTGGCACATTTGGGAAGGTGGATTTCATCACACGGGAAAGTTTCATATAAGGTTAATGCAACCAATGATCGATTGTGCTTAAGGGCCGTAGTGATCGCGCATACCACATACCCTGTATGGGCGGGGCTGAGCTAAAGTACCCTTTACCCTAGGTCTATACTCCCCCGGGAAAGGAAGACCTCAATAGTTGTATGCGGGGTATCAGCTATTGGGAAGGTGGCGCTAGCCGTTGGCTATCCACAACACGTTGTATCCGAAGTATCAACGTGAGACTGGTAGTTCTTGGCCGTTGTGCAGGACTGCGACGCGGAGTATAACCGAGCGGGCGGTGAAACGGCTCTGTGATTTGACGGTCTGGTAGTGCATGTGACGACATGAACTCCATGACTATGATCGTTTGTGGGTACAGTTGTGCACCTCTGCAGAGTGTATAGAAGTGTGGCATTGTCACTCCGTGTTCCCGGTTGGAACTGCGAACCCGGCAAGAAAGGGATTCATCGGGAATCCTAGCAGCTTGTGAGACATGAGATTATTAGTCTCTTTAATTAAAACTTGACTCTCTTACCTTCTCCACTTGCATTGCTTTTGAGAGAACGTTGCCGTTCTCAGTAGATAGTGCATCAAACACCTCTTTGCTATTCCTGGACTTGTTGAGTACCTTTTGTACTCATCCCTCTATCTAATTCCTTTGAGTAGGCTGTGAGCCGACGACGGAGGAGGAGGTGGTCTACATCGAGATCGATGAAGAAGTTCCAGAGGAGCAGCCGACGACGAAGGAAGACGAAGGCGTCGACTACTACGTCGAGTACCGCGACGAGGACAACGCCGAGTAGTGTAATAGGTCGTGAGAGTAGTTAGGTGTAGATAAGACTTTTGCTGTAACCAATCAATAACGGTTTTAAATTCCCCGTACTTTTGGGAATGTGTTGTAAGACTTATGTTGTAATTCGAGTTTGTAAATTATGTTTGTATCATATGGACCGCTGCAATGCTTCTGTCGTGCCACTCTGTCACAGTGTTGCTATTCTTTTTCGTTACGCCGTGACGCGTTCGAGCGCGTAGAGATACGATTTCCCGAGCAGACTTGGTAGTTTCGAGACGCCACACCGGGCGCGTCGTCTCCGCTAGCCTCCCCGAACACCCCCGAACTCGGGGCGGACAGCCTCTTGGAGCCACGTCGGGCGTGCCGCCGCGACGCCGCGGCCGCGTCGACGAGGTCCCAGACTTGGTAGGTTCGAGACGCCACGCTGGGCGCGTCATCTCCACTAGCCTCCCCGAACTCGGGGCTGGCAGCCTCTTGGAGCCACGTCGGGCGCGGCGCTGCGACCGCGTCGACGAGGTCCGCAGACTTGGTAGGTTCGAGACGCCACGTCGGGCGCGTCGTCTCCACTAGCTTCCCCGAACACCCCCAAACTCGGGGCGGGCAGCCTCTTGGAGCCGCGTTGGGCGTGCCGCTGCGACGCCGCGACCACGTCGATGAGGTCCGCAGACTTCTTAGGTTCGAGACGCCACGCCGGGCGCGTCGTCTCCACAAGCCTCCCCGAACACCCCCGAACTCGGGGCGGGCAGCCTCTTGGAGCCGCGTCGGGCGTGCCGCTGCGACGCCGCGGCCGCGTCAACGAGGTCTGCAGACTTGGTAGGTTCGAGACACCACGCCGGGCGTGTCGTCTCCACTAGCCTCCCCGAACACCCCCCGAACTCGGGGCGGGCAGCCTCTTGGAGCCGCGTCGGGCGTGCCGCCGCAACGCCGCGACCGCGTCGACGAGGTCCGCAGACTTGGTAGGCTCAAGACGCCACGCCGGGCGCGTCGTCTCCACTAGCCTCCCGAACACCCCCGAACTCAGGGCGGGCAGCCTCTTGGAGCCGTGTCGGGCGTGCCACCGCGACGCCACGACCGCACTTGGTAGTTTCGAGGGATCTGTCTTCTTACACCTTTTTGTGCTGTACTTCACATATCTTTTACTTTGCCGCTATTATTTGACCAACTGTTATTTGTTTGCTCGTGCTGGTTGTCAGGATCGATGTCGTCGGCCCCAGCGATGCAGACTGGCTACCTCGGCCGCTCTTCTGTGGATGCGAGGCTCTTCTGACGGCTTGCTGAGGCGGGCAAGATCCCCGGACCGGGCCACACTACGGGCCCGGAGCCCCCCGGTCGCTCTGACGTGAGGGGCTCGCCTGGCCAGGGGCGGATCGTCGTCTTTGTCGTCCAATTCGACGCCGGGTTGTGCCTTCCACTGTCCGACCTCTTACGGGGGATACTGCGGTTTTTTCGAGTGATGCTGTCAGATCTCCACCCTTCGGCTTTCGTCCTGATTGCTGCTTTCGAGTGGGCGGCCTGAAGCATGAGATCGTGAGCTCTCCTACGCTCTTTGCTTGGATGTACGTGCCAACAGAGGCGACACTGCGGGTTTCGGAACACCGGGGGCTTCCTTCGTTCTACGGGACGGTCAGCTTTGGTCGGCGTTGCGGGCGCTGCGCTGGGGACTACCCTGCGTTTTCCCTGAAGAAGGTTTGAAAAGACTGGCAGAGGGTGTGGTTTTACTACCGTGATCCCTCCTTGCAGTGACTGAGAGGGATGGCAGCACCGTTCTTTGGGCAGGCCCGCCTTAGCAAGTGGGACGACGAGGGCGTGACCATGTTTCGATGCATGGCCCGCGAGCTGAGCGTGCGCGACTGGGTGGAGGAGTACCGTTTGCTGGACATTGCTCCGCTCGCTCAGGGTTGGACCCTGTCCTTGGCCCCTCCGAGCTCGTCGTGCTTCCTGCGTGTCCCGCGAGGGTACGCGCCCACGACGTGTGAGTATCTCTCACTTTTACCTGCAGTTTATTTGTGTTGATCTTAGCTTTTATTGAACCTCGTATGCTCCCGTGTTGCAGGTTCCACGCTGGAGGACAGAGAGCTGTGTACTCAAGAGTTGTTGGGCCGCTTCACCCTTGTGGAAGCTAAGGAAGCGAGTCGATTAATCAAGAGGGCCCGGCGCAATCGAGTCTATGAGGACTTCGGGTGGGAGGTGCCCGCCCGGCCGTTCCTGGTGGCTGTTAATGCCCTTACTGTGAGCAAGCGGAGTCGGTCATCTTCTCCATCCTCACCAGAGCGGGTGATTCGAGCATGTGGAGCCTCCGGAGGCGTTCCTTCCAGCCCAACCGCGGAGGTGCCGCGGCGTCGCCCTGGGGCTGGGAAGGGCCTGATGACGGCGTCGTTCATGCGGGGAGGCCAAATCGTGCTCACGGGACTACGAGGACGACGTCGAGGTGTCCACTGAGCCGGACATGCCGGCGCCGTGCGACGCTGGGCCGACGGGGTTGCGCGACTTGTCGTCGTTTTCGAGTGAGTTTGACCTACGGGTCATCGGAGGTGACGAGGCCTCTTCCCACTCTCCTACGGTAGCTCATGTGGCGAGCCCTGAGGTAGTGGCTCCGTTGTCTCCTGGGGGCCACCCAGCACCGACTACAGTGGCGTTTGCTGACGACGACACTGAGGAGGGTAGGGCCGATGGGCCACACCCTTTCTTAGTCGCGGGCCGGCTGCTTCCGGCTCACTTCGTCGACCCCGAAGTTGAGGCGGGCTTTTACCAGGACGCCGCTGTGCAGCTTTCTACGGCCGACCTTGACACGTCGTTCGAGGGTTTGTCCTTGCGACAGATCCGCGCCACCTCTAAGTCTGTCATGCTCAAGGTACGGTTAGCGTGTTACTTAAATGAGGTTTTGTGATGTGATTCCTGCAGTTGTGCCTTTACTATATCCTTTTTGCAGGCCTTCTTTGCAGCAGAGCAGGCGTGGGAGATGCACGATGATATGGCCGAGTCCCAGCGAGCTCACCTCCGTGAGGAGAAGAAGAATGCTTCGGAGGCCCAGGCGGAGACTGCTCGGCCAAGGAGAGGTTAGGCCAGCATGAGGAGGTGATCTCTCAGCTTCGCGCTACCCTCCACGCTGCACAGACTCGGCAGGAACTGCATGAGGGGGAGCTTTCTCAGCTTCGCGCTACCCTTCATGCCGCACAGACTCGGTAGGGAGGGTTAGCCACTCTGGCAAACACAGCATGCGCGACTGCTCGCGAGCTCGGAGGAGTGCTCGGTGTTGAGCTTGACCTTCACACCGGTACTGATGAGGACAAGGTTGCGGGTCAGCTCTAGTGGACAGCGGCGGTTTGCACTGCTGTATGGGAGGCGGTGCCAGACCACGAGCAGGACTGTGCCCAGGCCTCTCTTGAGTTGTCTCTCGCTTGCCTTCGCTTGGCTGGCTGTGACCCCGTGGGGATATTTCGGACGGAGGGCTACGAGGTACTGAGCCGGGCTGACATCCAGCAGGCCCGGGCTCCCTTGAGGTCTGACGCAGATGCCTTCCTTTCCGGTGTGTGGAAGAAGCACGGTGAGAGGTACCTGTTGGGGAACGTGCTACGCAAAACAAAAATTTACCGCGCACAATCCACCCCAAGATCACTATCGAGGTGCAGGCAACGAGATCATACCTTCAACGATCACGTCAATGCAGCGGAGAAGTTGACCGATGTCGATGAAGTCCGCAGACTCCCGCAGCTAGGTTATACCTCCCAGCCGCGAGAGCGATCTCCTCGCGAATAGTTCGCCCGATCGAACGCCGGAGTATACGACGTCTCCGAGGTATCCACGCGTACCGGATCAGCGACACCGCGGTAATGTGTGGACCAGCACACAAGAACAGCGGGGATCTACGAGAAGGAGAAGCAGCAGCACGCCGGTAGCTGTACTAGATCCAATCTAGAAGAGAGAGAAAAAGAAGGCTGTGGCCAATCTAAAGATGGCCGGCCTAGGGTTTAGGGCTGCTTCTGGGGCTACCTCTGGGGCTGCTCGGGATCCCCTTTGAGGTGCCCTGCCCCTCTATTTATAGGGGTTGGGGCAGGTCTCCCTAGGCAGGTGGAGTCCTACTCCAGCAGGGACACCCTGTTGGAGTTGGAGTCCAACTCTACCAGAACCTTCTGGAACCTTCTAGAACATCTGGAACCTTCTAGAACCTTCCAAAACCTTCTAGAACCTTTCGATACTTTCTGGAACACTTCCGGACATCACCGGAACCATCCGGGACCTCCCGGAACACTTTCGAGATCATCCGAAACACTTTCGGAACCCTTCTCTCTCGTTCTCCATAAATAGTAGCATTCCTAAATGTCGCTAAAACGTTAAGCGTGTGACCCTATAGGTTCGAATATATGTGGACATGTCCGGAACACCTTCCGGTCAATAATCGTCAGCGGGATCTGGACACCCATAACGACTCCCACATATCATCGAAGATCTTTATCGAGCGAATCTCGTATTACCGCATATCATCCTTTTGCCTCACGATACGTTACACAACCCGAGGCGAGACTTTGATGGTATCCCTGTGATCAACTCCTTGATCACCATACCTAGTTATCCTCGTTACCGGTTTGTACTCTTTTCTCGTTTCCGTATTCCGGTATCCCCATGACTAACCTTTTAGTCACAATACCTGGCCAGGCGATGCTGGACACCGTAATACCGAGTGGGCCCAGAGTGTATCTCTCCATCGCCGGATGGGCAAATCCCAGTCTTGAGATATCTAGAACCACGATATACTTTCTGGTGTACCTGAAAGTCACCTTTATAATTACCCAGTTACGAAGTAATGTTTGATGACCCCAAAGCAACCATCCGGTATCCGGGTCTACGATATTCTCATGGTCTAAGGACGCAAGTAAACGTTAACACATAATGAGAAGATACTGAAAACATATTGACGAAGTGATCTCGCCGTATCTCATAAGGGGGTCTATCCAACACCATTGTTACCCTAACAATGTGTTCCCATTATTGCCGGCATCCTTGTTACATTAACAATGCCCATGATCAGGAAAACAAGACCATCAACAATACATGAGCTAGTCTAGAGGCCTGACTAGGGATCTGAATGGTATTTATTATTCCACACATGCAATTAGGTTTTCCTCTGAATCTCATATTCAAGAACCAATGCAATTCTAGCATAGAACATAAACTTAATCATGAACATGAAAATAGAATAATAACAACTTTATTATTGCCTCTAGGGCATATTTCCAACAATACCTTCGCGGGATACGGAGGGCCCATCTTGACGGAGGGCCTTCCGCTACCGCGCTCGATAGACCTTCTTGTGGATCTGACCCGCTGTCGGCGTGTAGACGCCTCTAGCGGTGGTCCGGTTGGACCCCCTTTGGGATTCGGCCGGGGGCGATATAGAGTTCTTCTTATGAGCCGGTGACGGATCGTGGGATAGATAATATTCGGCGCAAGAGACACAGGGATTTATCCAGGTTCAGGCCACCCAGAGGTGTAATACCCTACGTCCTGCTTTTTGTGTGTGTGTTTGTATTGATTCTATGGAGGTTACAAGGGTGTTCTTCCTTACAAGAGGCTGGCTTAGAGCCCACTGAAGATGTTCTATGAAAAGTACTATCTGTGGATCTGGATTCAGGAATCCAACCAACCGATCTCACCTAGAGCTGTATGCTTATCCATCAGCCAACCTTTTGCATGGCCTGGGAACTCCCCTTATATAGCCGGGGGTTCACCACAGCGGCCGAGGGTGACTTGGGTACTAAGGAAACGCCCATTCCTCTATTTAATGCGTTGCGCCGATTTTCGAGCCACACGCCTCCCTGCCATGCCTTCGAATAGGGGCCCTGACATCTTTATGTCCGGCGGGCCCCGCGAGAGAGGACTTACCTGTGCCCTTCTGACCGAGTTGGCGGCACATCTGCTCCCGGGCCCCGGTGTCAGCGACCACACGCGGGCCATGGGGCGCGCGGTGATTTGACCCAAAGGGGCAAAAAGGGCTGACAGCGACGCGGGCGCGCGGGGCGGCGCGCCTGGTTGGTCAACAAACCTGTCAGGCGGACCCATCCCATGGCAGGGGTTATGGCAAAAAGGGATTTGCCCTGCGCGGATGGGACCCGGCCTGACCGTTATCATGCCCTCATAGGGCTTTAGCATTTAATGCACGAATGACAGGCATTAAATGCCTCTGCAGGGGTTGAGGCTTGCGGGAGAAGCCAACACACTGCAGCGGCGGGCCCGGAGGAGGGCCCCGCAGGGGGACCCTACGACCCCCGAGCGCTCCGATCCCGAGCAACCCCCTCGGCGCCCGAGGGGCGCCAGCTGTCCCGGGCTGTTCCCGGGTGACCCCGAGCGCTCGGGGAGCGCTCGCTGGAGAGTCACTTGGGACTTCTCTTCGGGGAAAACGCCAGGAGGTTCGCTCGGGGACTCCCCCGAGCACTCCCCTGGGCCCCACGCCCTGCGGGACGCCGGACGCTCGGGGAAGGAGCCCCGAGCGTTTCCTCGATTCTTGGGCCTCGGACCCTCGGGAGCCCGGGGCCCTCTTTAGAGGGCTTGCATGGCCCGAGCACCCAGGCTTAGACCACCGGGCCCACTTGCCACGTCAGTGGGGCCCTCGCCGTTCCGGCCGCCACGTGCCACGCCCTGCGGCCTCTGGTTGGTCTCCACCGGCGGTTCGGGGGACCCTGGGCCCCATTCCGCCGACACCCGCCCTTTCAGGTGTGAGACTTGTTACTTGTTCGTGAGCCTTTTGCTTAAGTCAGCGTGCCAGGATGTCTTATTTTGCTTCTAGGTTTACTTCCATGTTGTAGATTTTAGGTGATACTTTCAGCTTGTCCTAGCCCACGGGCTGGGCCGTCGCGGCGTCGACGTGAGCCCCTTGCGCTCTAGGTGTTTTGGGAGCTTCTTTTGGTAGGTTTAATGAGGTCAGAGTTTTCTTTTGATAGGTTTTAATGAGGTTAGAGCTTTCTTTTGTAGCCCTCATGTAACTCTGTTGGTTAATAAAAAGTCAGAAAAGTGGTGCAGCCATGCATTGCCTCTGGTGATCATCTCTTCTTTTTGTATTGTTTACATGTTGTTGCTTCGAGGCGAAAGGCCGCGGTTAGGCGGTACGGCACTCAGCCCCTAGTACGGGTGTCGTACAAGCATTGCTCGCTTGGCGGTTTGACAAAGGCCGAACGGCGCGATGACAACATACATTTTTTGACAAGTGAGGAGATTGCGTCGTTTGTCGAGAGAGATGTATAGCGACTTGTGTGGATTTTTTATGTTATTGTCGGCGCATTACGTGTATCTTGTACCTGGATTCGTTGTGACGAGTACTTACCCCCCAACCACAAAAACTAGCGTCCGTGACGTTTGTCGAGGGCGGTTATATCGTTCTGAGGGTGTGGCCCCAAAACTTGCGTGGCAGTGAGTGGACTTTATGCTGCGGTAGAGCCAATGTACTCCCGACACGGCGACAGAGACATTGCTCACGTGGCGGTGAGGGGATTCTCTATG
The DNA here is from genome assembly GCA_019208055.1 of Stipa capillata. NCBI lineage: Eukaryota > Viridiplantae > Streptophyta > Magnoliopsida > Poales > Poaceae > Stipa > Stipa capillata. Next base: position 504,807 of record JAGXJF010000477.1, on the reverse strand, counting down.
CCGCGGTGGAGCATGCTCTACACCACGGTGGAGCCAATACAATCCTGACACGGCGACGGAGTCGTTGCTCACGTGGCGGTGAGGGGGTTCTCTACGCCGCGGTGGAGCGTGCTCTACGTCACGGGGGAGACAAAGTTGTCCCAACACGGCGACGGAGATGTGGCTCACATGTCGGTGAGGGGACCCTCTACCCCGCGTCGGAGCGTGTTCTACACCATGGTGGAGTCAATGCAATCCTGACACGGTGACGGAGTCATTGCTCACGTGGCGGTGAGGGGGTTCTCTACGCCGCGGTGGAGCGTGCTCTACGTCACGGGGGAGACAAAATTGTCCCAACACGGCGACGGAGATGTGGCTCACGTGGCGGTGAGGGGACCCTCTACCCCGCGTCGGAGTATGTTCTACACCACGGCGGAGCCAATGCAATCCCGACACGGCGACAGAGTCATTGCTCACGTGGCGGTGAGGGAATTCTCTACGCCGTGGTGGGGCATGCTCTACGTCATGGGGGAGATAAAGTTGTCCCAACACGGCGACGAAGACGTTGCTCACGTGGTGGTGAGGGGACCCGCTACCCCGCGTTGGAGCGTGTTCTACACCACGGCGGAGCCAATGCAATCCTGACACGGCGACGGAGTCGTTGCTCATGTGGCGGTGAGGGGATTCTCTACGCCGCGGTGGGGCGTGCTCTACGTCACGGGGGAGACAAAGTTGTCCCAACAAGGCGACGGAGACGTTGCTCACGTGGCAGTGAGGGGACCCTCTACCCCGCATCGGAGTGTGTTCTACACCATGGCGGAGCCAATGCAATCCTGACACGGCGACGGAGTCGTTACTCACGTGACGGTGAGGGGATTCTCTACGCTACGGTGGGGCGTGCTCTACGTCACGAGGGAGACAAAGTTGTCCCAACACGGCGACGGAGACGTTGCTCACGTGACAGTGAGGGGACCTTCTACCCCGCGTCGGAGCATGTTCTACACCACGGCGGAGGGTTACCATGCCTCCTCACGATGGAGGGATAATCGTTATCATCCTTGTTGGGCCGGCCACGGGCCGGCTGCTATTCTTTGCTTATGTAAACAACACTGCGACTCGCAGGCCTGTTCTAAAATATTGCATCTAATTAATAACGTTGCGAAGAAGTAGCAAACATAATTAAATGCATACACATTTTAAAACATCACATGCCATAAATGAATAACTATTGAATAAATGAATGAGTCCGAATATCATCCAAACACCGAAAGAATAAAGTTTATGCTCTCATAGAGCTTACAAATCCATTCAACAATTATTAATATATCTAAATGACTAAGGCGAAAATAAAGATAACTTAGTGCACTTCTGGCACTAGACGGAATCATCTACAAAGTAGCATGAGATCTCCTCACTGATCTGCTCGGGAGTCATACTCTCCTCCTCGGCAATCACGGTTGCGGCCGCGGCGATGTCGAGAGGTGGAGTGACTACCACCGTCTGAACCGGGATGTCCACCTGCATGGGTGCCACCATGTCAAGTGGAGCTACAACTGGCGCTGCAACAGCCCGAGGAGCCTCCCCTGAGCAACTGCAAGGTGTGCCTCATGCCTTCTTTGGGCATGGTAGGCGTCAACCACATGTTGGGGCTCTTTGCATTGGCGAGACCAATGCCCATGATGACCACACTTGAAGCAGTCCTGATCCTGCTCACAATATGGCTTGTCATAGAGCTTGGTCTTGCCAGTCTTGGGTGGAGCGGCCTTGACCTTGTAGGCCATGACCATCTTTCCCTCTTTTTCTTGAGGGGAGTGCGCACCTTTTAGCTTGCATTGGCCTCCCTGCCAACACTGCTACTAGGTGCCTGGGAGATAAAGTTCTTTTTGAGAACCTCATCCTGCGCCTCCGTCACCTAGAGTATATCAATGAGTTCTGCATACTCACTGAACTGACTCTGGCGGTAAGTGCGTGCCGCCTGCACTGCGTTGGGGTGGAAGGTAGAGAGAGTCTTCTCAATCTTCTGGGCATCTGTGGTAATCTTGCCACATAGCTGAAGGTTAGTACAAATACGGTGCAGTACAGAATTGTACTCACCAACCGTCCTGAAGTCTGCAAACCTCAAACGGATCCACTCCTGCTCTACTTGGGGTAGGATGGTGTACTTCAGCTTCTCAAACCGCTTCTTCATGGCGGTCCACAGGGCAAGTGCGCTCCTCTCTGCCACGTACTCATTCTTGAGAGTAGTGCAAAGATGGTGCCTGAGAAAATGAAGTGTCTGATCATTCTCCTCCTGGGTGATGACAGTAACATGCTTGGTACCGACGCCGATCGCTCCCTGGAGATTTCTAGCCCCGAGAACGATCTCCACATCTGACGCTCAGGTGAGATAGTTGTGGCCATGATGGGCCAAAATCCTCAAATTCCCGGTTCGTTATGCCAGTCATTCTGCATTTAATGCAATAATTTCAATAAGTTACTGCGAGTAACATTGCATGAAAAGCAAAATAAAGATACAAAAATTAATTCTAACGGTGTTTCAATATTTAAATTATGCCAATATATGAGATACATGAAGATTAAAAGCAATATCCACAATTACAATTAACCATAATCAGTAAATCATATTAATAATGGCATATAATCATATAAAGCTTGTGAAATAGCTGAGAAAATCAAAATCTGATGCAAAAATTGATTCCCGAGGCCCTTTTATGCTAGAAATAAGTATTTCTGCTAATTCTAGAATTTATAGGGACTTTTATGCAAAAATTTCAGTACTGAGAAAAATAAATCCATAAATATAAAAATATTAGGGACTTTTGTGCAATTTTTCCGCGCGCGGGCTGCCCGGGCCGGTCAGACCAACCGGCCCACACCCCCTCCTTTTTTCTTTTTTCTTTTCTTTCCCGCAGCCGATAATGGGCTTCCAGCCCAGTTATTCCGCATGGCCCGCCAGCCCTTTTTCTTTTCTTTTCTTTTTTCGCTGCCTCTCCATGGGCCAGCCCACCTTGCGGCCCACCACCGCACTGCCCACGGCCCATTAGGGGGCGGCGGTTAGGGTTTCTGCCCTAACCGCCCGAGAGGTGGTGGCGGCGGCGCATGCGGGCGGTGCAAGGCGGCGGGGCGCGAGGCGACGGGGGACGGCGGCGGCGCATGGCGGTCGGCGGTGCGAGGCCCGTGCGGGGAGGCGGCGCGCATGGCGGCCGGCGGCGGGGCACCGCGGGAGGCGCCCGTGCGGGGGCAAGTGGCCGGCGCGGCGCGGGGCGCGGCTCGGCCGGCGGCGGGGTTGGCCAGCGGCGACGGTGGCCAGCACAGCGGCCCGTGCACGGCTGCTGGGCCTGCACGGTTGCCATGGCCGGCCCGTTTGCGCGAGCGCGGGCGCGTGCGTCGCGGTGTCCACCAGCGTGCGCATCGGCTGCCATGGCCACGCCTTCGAGGCCACCGTTCGGGGCAGCGTGACGGCGGTGACGCGACGTGCAATCCATGCACGGCGTCGTCTCCCCATGGCGATCTACATCCTCCCTCCCCTGATCGGCTTGGTCGGTGATTTTCAAATCGGCAACGGGTATTCCATCGGAAAAAACAATCGGCATTGGCCGATGATTTCAATCGGCAACGTTTTTCCGGGAGAATTCGCACGTGGCTAAAAACAAAAATGGAAAAAACCAATCTAGACACCGAATACAAAAATAGAATCTAGATTAGAAGGAGAACCCATTTTTCACGTATGTTGATCTTTACTTCAACCGTGTAAGGTGAGCCTAGGAAGAAGAAGGCTCGACGGTGAGCGTCGTGCTGATAACGTGTTGTGCAACCGTTGCCATCGAGTCCGGTCCTCAGGTTGCACAGCGTGTCGACGTCCAGGAAGAAGATGACGAAGCACGTGAATGGAATGTAAAAATAAGGGACACAATGTGGGAGAAAGAGAGAGCTCTTTATTAGATTGATCAAAAGTTACAGTACAATTGTCTCCCATTTCCTTTTATAGCCAAATCTAGTGAATGGATAAGTATCCACTTAAGTGCTTACATAGGGAAACTAAACCCACCCTCATAGCAGGTGGACCCCACTTTTGGTGGGACCACTAGTTTCCCAACAGTAAGTAAATCTTCCTCTTTGTTATTGGCTTCTCTTTTTGTGTTTATCGTGCGGACTGGTGGGCCTCAGAACGGTCTTGAGCGATTTCCTGTCTTCACTCTGCCTAAATTCGTAACGAACTCCTCTCTATAGCGCCACTCCACCTGCTAGCAATTTCTCTTCCCCATTTTTTTTAAAAAAGCAATCTCTCTTCCCACCTCGGCACTCTCCCTGAAACAGTGGCGGCTCCGACCGCGTCAGAAGAGCTGCCCATGTCCGCATCCTACACGCTGACGTTCTCCCCACTGCCCCGCGTGGCCGCCCGTCTCCCCCGAGCTTGGCTGCACCAATCTCCCCCGAATCGGTCGCCATTTCATCATCCTACCTCCAGTACTACAGAACATGTCAATACTGACGAGCCAAAAACCCACATCAGTGACGGGTTTTTGGCCCATCAGCAACTAAAGGTCAGTAATGACTCGTATTTACCCGTCACTAATAAAGGTCATCACTGACGGGTTAAATATTTACCCATCTGTGATGGTAGAGTCATCACTGACGGATCTTTTTTTAACCGTCAGTGATGACGTTTTCACAGGCGCAAAAAAAAGCCTTACCCGGGCACTACCGGGTAGGGTTTCACTAAAACAGCTATAACTTTTGCATACGGTGTCCGTTTTGTTTCCACGACCACTCAAAATGACCGTATCTACGAGGCGCATCTAAAAATCTACTCATCTTTAGACTTGTACAATTTTTCACCTCTAAATTCGGCCTCTAAGACTGACTTTTTCCCCTCCGAATGAAACATCGCATCTTCCGACCCTCTGTTAAACTTCTTCCCGAGCTCCAAATGCAGTAATCTTTGCGGATTCTGAACCGTGAGGGAGTAGAGCTGCTAGAAAAAAATACGAAAAAAATTTTAAAATAAAAAAATTCACTCTAAATTCGGCCTCTAAGACTCAATTTTGCCCCGAACGAATAATCACCGCTACCGAACCCTCCGTTGAACTTCTTCCTGAGTTCCAAATACAGTAGTTTTTGTGGATTCCGAACCGTGAGGGAGTAGAGCTGCTACAAAAAAATATGAGAAATTTTTTTTGTGGATTCCGAACCGTGAGGGAGTAGAGCTCCAAATGCAGTAATCTTGATTTGAGTGGAGTGGAGTGCATTGCACTAAGGTGAATTATATACCCACGGCGGGGTTTTAAAATTTTGGGTTTTGAAATTTCAGAGTTGACGGGATTCACATCACGGACAGATCTCTTTTTAACCCGTCAGTGATGAGTGGATCAGAAAACCACCCATCACTGATGACAAAATTTCGGGTTTTGAAATTTCGGAGTTGGCGGGATTCACATCACGGACGGGTCTCTTTTTAACCCGTCAGTGATGAGTTCCGATGAGTGGAACTCATCACTGATGGGTCAGAAAACCACCCGTCCGTGATGACAAAATTTCGGGTTTTGAAATTTCGGAGTTGGCGGGATTCACATCACGGATTGGTCTCATGATGACAAAATTTCGGGTTTTGAAATTTCGGAGTTGGCGGGATTCACATCACGGATGGGTCTCTTTTTAACCCGTCAGTGATGAGTTCCACACATCACTGACGGGTCAGAAAACTACCCGTCCGTGATGACAAAATTTTAGGTTTTGAAATTTCGGAGTTGGCAGGATTCACATCACGGACGGGTCTCTTTTTAAACCCGTCAGTGATGAGTTCCACACATCACTGACGGGTCAGAAAACTACCCGTCCGTGATGACAAAATTTTGGGTTTTGAAATTTTGGAGTTGGTGGGATTCACATCATGGACGGGTCTTTTTATTACCCGTCAGTGATGTGCTCGACATCACTAACGGGTATTTATTTTACCCGTTTGTGATGATGTTTTCATCGAAACCCACTGATGGTTTTCATCACTAACGGATATTTCTTACCTGTCAGTGATGGTAGGGTTCAGAATTACCTTTTTTTTGTAGTAGTACTCCACAGAAAGCAGCAAAATCTACCCTAATCAATCGCCATTCCGCTATACTACAGCGGCAGCGCTGCCAGGTACACCAACACGACCAGGTTCTGCCGTGCGCGTGATGGAGAAGACAAAGCCCGTAGGCTGTATCAGTGAGCTACCGAGCTTCCGTTCATGAAACCGCGCCTTCCTTCTCTCCATCTCAGGACCCAAGAGACACATAATGCATCGTGTGATCCACCACTGCATGAGCCACTCGAGGACGACGACACCATCGTCAGCGGCTCGGCCCGGCAGTGCCGGCCGCTCCAGCATCGGCGACATCAACGAAAACGAAGGAACTGAGGGAAACATGCATGTCAACCATCTATTTGTTGGAATTTATATTTATACAGAAATTTCACATATCACTTTATGTAATCTCTTTTCTCGGAATGGACAGCTTATCTTTAGTCCTACCATATGATGCTACTTGTATGCACTACTCACGCGTGCTCATGACTTTGGCTTGGCCTATGGACTGCCAACTTCCATCGAATATTTTGAGTGGCTTACTAAAATACAAATTGTTTAGTATTCGCTGTAGCTCCGGAATGATCTGATTAATTGATTGAAATAGAGGTCAACCATTGCAAATTAGTTGATGTAGTAAAGATTATTGATAGTAAGTTTTCACTGTTTAATTTAAAAAAATATTTAGCATTATTGGAGAATTAATATGTGACGCGTTGGACGGGATAGAGAAGGAGACACGTGGCAGACTAGAAGATAGCCAAAGGGGTACCCAGTTGTTGAAGGGGAAGCAGTAGGAAGACATTAATGTGTGTCACAACATAGTCAGAAGCCACGCATATTCATGAAATGGAATTATTCTTTGAGCAATACTTTTATATATTATTTTATTTATTTTGTAGCACAGCACAATTTTTTGATATTTTTCAAGAAACACCACATCTATGGTCCATAGTGAGAGCGATCATCATAGGACCAAGGAGTAGAGACTAGTAGAATTATTAGAAGAATAATAATCCTATAGGAGCCTACCCTTTAATGTCCTATACGGCGCTTATATGACACTAAATAAGGCCAATAAGTCAATAAGACAATTAGCTAAGTCAAAACAAATCAAAGAGAAATATTAGGAGGTGTATATGAGGACTAGTCCATTATGCATCATGAATCACCTTCTTGCCCCTAGTCTGTCATAAATTCAAAGACCATTTTACATAAACTACCTTCTCTCACCCCTCCTCCTTCAGAAATAGCCATGGTTATTTTTCATAGACCTCTTGCCTATATAAGCCCTCTTATGGGATGTAAAATTCATCTTATAAATGAGAAATCTTATAAAAAGAGATCTAGAGTTCTAAGTACCACACGGGGAGCTCTAGGAGTGGCTTTAGAAAATCTCGAACGGTCCAAATCGCTAGCCGAGTCCTACACGAGATGTCTCCCTCGACATAAGAGTAGGCTGCGCTCAACGAGACGATCGAACTTATTTAAAAAAAATCAAAGTGCCACATATCATCGAGTGTACGATGGCTTCTCATAACACTGTTGTATACATCCTATTACTGTTACATCTTAATCTTCTAGCTATCGACGCCTCCTCTTCTTTATTATTTCTACATCGATACCAGGAATAAAAGGGGAGATCGAACACAGGTGCCGAATCCAACGACAGGGAAGGCACCACGTCGTCTGCATGCCCCCCGACCCCACCACACCGGCCACCAACCAAAATAAAGCGATGCTCCTTTCCTCGCCCCGATCCGCACACGGCCACGCCCCACCACCGTGGAAATCCATCCCCTCCACACACACTCCACCTCCTACGCAGCCTCCCCGTCACTGACACCCCGCCCCCACCTACGGATCCCGGCCGCCATGGACCACGACCCCAAGGAGCGCCTCCTCCTCCCGCCCCGTGCCGCGGCAAACGGGACGCACCGCCGCGCCAAGCCCGCGGGGGGCGGCGGGGTCGGCGTCGGCGTCGGTGGCGGCGGAGGCGGAGGAGGGGGCAGCGTGGCCATCGATGTCCACGGCCTGAAGAAGCGGGGCGGCGGGCGGCGCTCGTGGGTGCGCGTGGACGCGGCGACGGGCGCGTCCGAGGCGGTGGAGGTCGCCAAGCCGGCGCTCATGCGGCGGCTCGACCTGCCCGCGCGCGACCTCCGCCTCCTCGACCCGCTCTTCGTCTACCCCTCCGCCATCCTCGGCCGCGAGCGCGCCGTCGTCTGCAACCTCGAGCGGATACGCTGCATCATCACCGCCGACGAGGCACTCGTCCTGCGAGACCCCGACGCCGACGGCGGCGCCGCCGCGGAGGAGGCCGTGCGGAGGTACGTCGACGAGCTGCAGCGCCGCCTCGTGGACCGCGCCGACGACCTGCCGTTCGAGTTCATTGCCCTGGAGGTCGCGCTCGAAGCCGCCTGTTCCTTCCTCGACTCGCAGGTGACATGTCGTACTCTCTCGACATCTGTGTTCTATTGGAGAAGAACTGACCTGTGTTAATTCCTCCTTCCTGTCTCAACTAATGGAGTAATGTAGTAGCCGGCCTGCAGTTTTGGTGCATGTACATAGGGCATGGTGAGCTTGATTGGTCCAGCCCTTCTGGAGAGTATGCGAGGAGTGAACTGATGACGGTTCCCCACCCTATCTGTTACTGTAGCTTCTTGACTTGGGCTAGCATTTGAGAGTATAGAAACATTGTGGCGTTACTTACATCGTGTTTGGTTGAACAGTCATATCCTAGGTTCTACGTACCATCCACACTGTATGATGAGAAGAAAGGAACTTGTTTTCAGTATATTGTATTAATTGATATGTGTAGTGGTAGGATGATATCTCATGATGAAATAAGCCGTCTATTAGATTATCCACTACATAGAAAGTTCAGTTTGCCAAGTATCAATGATCAGCTGAGGTTACATACATATCACCATCTGAATTGGGCCAAAAACCTCTTTAATGAAAGCCCAGCTTTTAATTTCTTTATTTGACTATTGGGAAATCTGTATCACTGTGCCTGTATCGCGTATTGGGGCAACATAATCTATAATAAACATAGTATCATTCACGTATCAACTATTATTGGTCAGTATCTCTTACTTCAGTGTTACTTTGTCTGATTTCCAGCAAATGGAATTGCCTTTGGCCATCAAATATGATTGAAAATGAAGCCACACAACACTGATTTGGCAGTCAGCTGGCAAATCCTTTAATTAACAATTTGAGTTCTGCACTTTCAGTTCTGTTTTTTAGGATAATGACTTGGTATCTGATTGGAGAACTGAAAATGCATACAAATTTTATCAGGCTGTCGAATTAGAGGCTGAAGCTTATCCACTGCTAGACGAGTTAACAGAAAAAATCAGTACCCTTGACTTGGAGCGTGCCCGACGGCTAAAGAGCAAGCTGGTTGCATTGACTAGGAGGGTCCAAAAGGTAAATGGATTTTCATTATACTTTTGTTTGCTGCTTTCGTTAGATAGTTTGTCAATAGATCCATTTTTAATATTAAAAAAGATCCATATTTTTTACCACTAAGGTCAGAGACGAGATAGAGCAGCTGATGGATGACGATGGTGATATGGCTGAAATGTACCTCACGGAGAAGAAGAGGAGGATGGAAGCATCATTATTAGACGAGCAGGGCCTTCAGGGAATTGGAAATAATGTGTTTGGTCCATCTCTCTCTGCCCCAGTGTCCCCAGTTTCGTCACCCCCTGCACCTCGGAGGCTTGAGAAGCAATTTAGTTTTGCCAGAAGCAGGCACGACAGCTTCAAGAGCTCAGACAGCAGTCAATATAACATAGAAGAGCTGGAAATGTTGTTGGAGGCTTACTTTGTGGTTATTGACTATACTCTCAGCAAATTAACTTCGGTATAGAGCATGAATTATATTTACATTGGCGTCTTTTTCAGTTTTCTTTATTTCTTTCAAGAACAATATTGTCTGACAATTTTGCTATTTGCATACATTTTGTTCCAGCTGAAGGAGTATATTGATGATACAGAGGATTTCATCAACATCCAGCTGGTACAGTCCCCTAATCTGTTCATCTATCAATTAAACTTTGCCATTACTTAGATTTCAGATAATGAGTCAATTTCATAAGAAATTTAGCTTGTTGCTCATCGAAAGCTGCAAGTTTCATTTCATCTGGTTCTATACCAAAGTGAGCAAATGATATGCCTTTTGCCATGTGTTATCAATGAGCTTGATGCAGCTTCTCAGTGGCACATTTCTGGATAGTTAATACTATGACCACTTTCACATGCTTTTTAGCCTCTTATTTGAACTCCACATACCATTTAGTTGTTAAAACACACAAAAAAGAAATCTAGTGGAACTACACATAAAGAGTTGCTTGTCTCTGAATGGATATGGTAGGTTATCTTAGATGTTAGAAACAATCGTAAGCAAGGTCAAATACTCATATTTTACTGTTTGCAAGGACAGTATGATAATATGGGCAGGGTATATATGTAAATTAATCATAAACGGTTGACAGCGACACAGGTTAATACTTTAATTAACTGAGGTAGTAGTACTAGTGATGTTTTTACTCACATAGAGTTAGTGCTAGTATAGATGAGGAGAGAAAATCAACTATAACTCTATAACTAATCTGTTATGTCAGAAGCTTACAACAGGCTGCTGTAGCAAATGGTTGACTTACTGGGGCCTTGAACTAAAAAATCTTCCATGTCGCTTTATTTATTTTACATATATTGCAGATATTTGTTTAGCCATTTTTTGCTCGGACCACTCTTTTATTTATGAATTTAGCTATTCTGATATAGTCACTAATACCCTGGTGATGAGCTACTAGTTTCAGTTGCACAATATTCTGATGCAGTGGGGTTACCTTTGAACCAAACTAATGCGCAAGGCCTATTTCAGCTAAGGCCTATCTTAGCTGAACACACAACAAATATGGAACCTGGCAATAACTTTCTGTGTGAACATGCCAACCTATGTCTCTCATAATTTTTCTATAGGTTAGATGCATTACAGCGATGTCGAATTGTAGTCAGTTTCACTAAGCGAGATAAATTGGTGCTCTTTGTGCCTGTTCCCTTGCTATCTGCTTCCCAATCTGGACACCACAAAGATGCTTACATGATCATCACGAGTGCTGTTCTTGCAGGATAATGTTCGGAACCAGCTGATCCAATTCGAGCTGCTGCTGACCACTGCTACATTTGTGGTGGCCATCTTCGGAGTTGTCTCAGGAATCTTCGGCATGAACTTTGAGGGGGTCACCATATTTAAGGTGCCACATGCGTTTGAGTGGACACTTGTCATAACAGGTGCTTGCGGCAGTGTCATATTCGGCTGTTTCCTGTGGTACTTCAAGAAGAGAAGGTTTTTCCCCTTGTAAATGGATTTTGCAACCTTCCGTCGCTTGTGCAGAAAACAACATTGGGAATTTGTCATTTTTTCAGCTTTGCTAGTATGCAATTGTACATACATTTTCTCCTTGGTTACAATGAAGAGATATCTAGGTTATACCCTGATCTGGCTGCATTGCCTGTACCCTACACGTGAGCTCACTTTTGAAGCTTGCAGTGATGGTCGGTTAGCTTCACGTCTGGACCGTCTTGTACGCATAACGCATCTTTTCCTGAGACAGTCTGGTACACATCTTTGTTGTTGGTAGTGTTAGGTGTGTGGCACTGTTTCCCCGAAAGAAAAAATGTGGTAATACAGGTCAGCCAGTCTTGTTCTATCAAGAAAGTACTTGCATCATTGCATGTCTTAGCGGTATTCTTGCTGAACGATGAGCATTGCCTCGTCTTCCTCAATGGTACAGTCGACTCCCGCTGTCTTCAAGGCGGAGATGGCAATGCCGACGGCCTGCTGCCCAGGAGGAAGTACTAGTAGGCTACTGTTGGTTAGCAGCACATGATGTCCAGGAGAGTGAAGTGAAATGACTGGGCCGGCCTGACTTCATGCTAAGGACACGTCGAATGCAAGATGCTATACATAGATGCCGCAAGATGCTTATACGAAGATGCTGAAAAAGAGATGATATAGTTACCAACTTGTTTTTTGAGAGAAAAAAAAGTTACCAACTTGTTTTTATTGGTGTTTAGATGATTTATATAATGAGTTTGTATAGGCTATACACATAAGCACGTGTTAAATGCTGCTGCCTAACTAAAAATCCATGCTTATTTTATGAAGAACTTACATTGTACATACTCTGGAAATCAGCGGTGCTCCTTTGCGCCGTACTTGATGAAACCTCTAGTAAACCTCTAGTAAGAGCATCTCTAGCCTTTCTCCTAAAATTTAACTCCCTATACCACTTCCCTAAACTTAACTCCTCAAAATTTAAGGGGTTAGAGATGCTTAGATCTAGTTCATCCCCTAAACTTAACTCTCTATAATTTTTTCTTTCTATTTCTCATACCCATTTCACCTCGCTCGGGTCTTCCAGTGCGAGCTCAGTCACAAGTCCCGCCACCCCACCCCCGCCGGCGGCCACTCTCCTCCTCCCCCCATCCCAACCGGCAGCCGCTCTCTATCTCCTCCGCCACCACGCCAGATCCGACGGCCCCGCCTCCTCCCCCACCGCCGACGTCCGCCCTCCTCCCCTGCCACCATGTCGGATCTGGCTCCCCCGCCACAAGCGCCGGCGGCCCGCAGCGGTGCTTTCGCGCGGCATTCGGCTGGATGAGACGGAGGCTGGGTGCGACGGAGCCTGCTCCCCCCCCCCGGCCGCTCCGCTTCCTCCGCCGCTGCCTCCGCGTCCGCCCGCTCGGCCACCCCGAGATCCACCGCGACGCGCGCGAGGTCCCCCGCTGCTCCCCCTGCCCGACCTCCTCCCCGTCCCCCTCCCGCCTCTACGCCTGCCTCTCCTGCGCCGCCGTCTTCTGCCCCTCCCACGCCGCCTCCCACACCTCCTCCGCCTCCTCCCCAGGCCACCAGATCGCCCGTGCCCTCCGCCTCCTCCCCACGGCCTCAGTGCCGGCGGGCAGCACGACCTTGCCCTGCTGGCGCCGCGGCGGGGCAGGTGGCGGCTTCTCCGTTGTTGGCGGAGGGGTTGCGGGGGACTCGGAGGGGGCGCCAGGATCCATTCCTGCGACGGAGGGGGCGGCCGGAGTTGACGATAGGGGGCGGCGGCGGGAGACGGTTGAGTGCTGAAAATTGCTCCCGCGCAAAAATGGAGGGATAGGGAGAAGATAGGGGAGCGTGGGGATTTCCTCAAATTTGAGCAGAAGGCAGGGGAGTATAGGGGGCTATCCTCATTTTTTAGGGAGTTAAATAATTTTAGGAGAAGGGTTAGATGGGTATAACTCCCTAAAATTTTAGTTTTTAGGGAGTTAAAGAAATTTAGAAAAAGGGCTAGAGATGTTCTAAGATGTGAACAATGCTTAAAACCATGAAGCATGACGTCAAAACAACCCGCAGGCACCTCTCAAAAGCGAAGAGACAGATCCCAGTTAAATCGAAGCCAAGCCACCAACTAAAAAAATGTCTAATACCGATTTTACTTGAGCTACCCCAGATCTCTCTCTCTCTCTCTCTACTAATAAAAGGCAAGTTCAAACCATCACGCGCACACGCAAGCAGCAGGACCAAAACACCTCGCTAAACCAAATCTACTGCTAAACACCGGGAAGGCACCCACACCACCCACCAATACCAGCAGCAGTAAATTTCGAGCTGCTGCAGCTTGGGCTCCCTCACTCCACCTCCACCTCCACCTCCACCTCCACCACCTCCTCCTCCAGTGCTCCTAGGGTTTCCTCTCGGCTCGCGCGCCGCGTCGCCATCGCTAGAGATTCCGAGGAAGGCTGTGCTGCTCGGGGTCCCCCGAATCGGGTTTCACTGGAGCTGTTTCCTCGCCTCCCACCGATGCCCTGCGAGGTTTTGTGGTTGAGCTTCCGTTTCTGTCTCCGAGAGCTCAGGGTGGGGAGGTTCGGGCACCTCTGGGGTTTAGATCGAGGCCTCTGAGCTCGCTGTCGGCAATGCCTGGGAGGTTGGGAGTCGATTGCTAGGGTTTTGGTCGTGAATTTGCGGAGAGAGCTGGGGATCATTTGGAGTGCGCGGGTTGCCGCAACCTGGTGCTTGCTTTGGCGCAAATTTCGTGTTTCCTGAGCAATGCCTGGTCGATTTGTTTTCGTTCTAGGCTTTTGAAGGCGAGGAGGGGTTTTGGGGAGGTTGCGAGAAGTTGGTGTTCTGGTTGCAATGTCCGGGTCTAACGCGAAGGGGCGGCTGTCGCCGGCTTCCGGTGGTGGGGACTCTGAGCCGCGGTCTGCAGGGAGCAGGACACGATCTGTGTCTGCTACCCGGGGTCGGAAGGCGTCACCGAGGCCCAGGAGGGATGTAGCAGCAGCAACAACAGCAGTGGAGGAGAAGAAGCCGGCTGCGGTGCCTACATTGCTGCCCTCGCTCAGTGCGCCGGCTGGGATGCGCCGGCAGGAGCTGCTACTGCGCTCAGGGCTCTCTCTTGATGCATCATGCTCATCGGATGCGTCAACGGACTCATTCTGCAGCCGGGCATCAACAGGGCGGATTGGGAGGCCGACATTTGGGGCAAGGAAGAAGAAGACCGTCTCTCAGACTGATCATAAGGTTGTTGCCATGCTGGAAAGGGAGGTTGGACCGGCTTCTCCAAGTGACGCGTCTGGTCTGAAGAGGAGGTGTGCTTGGGTGACAGCTAATTCTGGTGCGTCTTTTTCCCTTGCTTGCATTTTTTTGAGCCACTGCTCCTTTGTACTTATAGACATGCAATTGGTATAGTGCAATGGTTTATAGTACTGCAGTAGTGGTTTTGTTGTAGGAAGAGGAGGTAATGTGCATCAGGTATGAAATTAAGAACAAAAGGTTTATTGTTCGTGAGTTCAAAATGCTAAATCCTAAATGGCGGAAACCGCAGACCAGGACTTCTATTATTCATTTATGGTTGGAGCATTTTTCTTATTAGGTTTCCTCTGAACTTTATGACTCCAACTGCTATGAAGATGTTCTTTCTACAGTTACATACTTACATTGCAATCACTAAGATATTTTATGATTATGTAAAGCCTGCTGTTCGTCCACTAGAAGTTACTCAGTAGATTAGTATTCTTGTTTATTTTCAAGTGTCAAATGGCTTTGGTGTGATGCGCACACAGAATTGGTGGTGGAAATATTTGAAGTAAAACAATTTTGTATGCAAGAAAGAAATATTACCAGATGCCACTAGACAAATATAGAATCATGCAATGGCAATCTTTATCGCACTGGATCTTTACACTAGAAAAGCTTCACACAATGGTTATTGAACAAAGGGTACTTTCTATTTTTACTTATTGAAACAACATATAAGCAGATAATCTGTAAAATCATACATGATGAAAGCATGGCCATACGTTTAGGAATTTGAAACGGTGTTTTGTGATACAGGACTAGCAATATTTGTCATGTTATATATAGACCTATTGTTAAAAACAGGGAAAAATGAGTAGCTGGTAGATATCTTTTTTAGCAAGCTAAGGACCTTTTTTTGTGTGTGACTGTTTGTATGACCTATTCTATGAACTCACACAGTTCTGATGCGCACCAGATGGTCTGAGTATGATAGCTAGCTTTCTATTACACATTGCTGCGTGTGGGCTACTCCTGTTGTTTACAAATACAGTGATCAGTAATGCACAGAACCACAGACTAATTCAAAATTTTACAGAGTACAGAAATGGATGATAATCATTGAGTACCTTCACAAACCTGCAAACTAATTTCAAAAAGAGTAAATTGTGCCATGAATCCCTAAACTTGTAAGGTGGGTGCATATAATTCCATAAACTTGAAAACTAGACATTTACATCCACAAACTTGTATAAATGGTTCATAAAGGTCTGAAGGTGGTTTTCCATCGCTGACATGTCATCCATGTGGGACTAGGCGCTGATATGGCAATTCAAGTGGCACCTTCCCTCTTCTCGCCCACATAGGTATTTTCTTGAGCACGCTGTGTGCAGTCTGCTGCACTCTGCTTGCACTGAATCTGCAGTGAAGTAAGTGGTGGCAGATGGCCCTCTACTGGCTATGGGGCTATGGGGGCATCCCCGGAACCGCTGGGAAACAGCGAGGACGGCAGCGCCCGGTGTTCGATGTGGTTGGTAACGGTAGTCATCGACCATGCACATTGCAAGAAGCCACAAATCCGAGCATCCATTCACCAGATCGAAATCAAGCCCACAACTTTATTGACTTCAACTCACTAGCAATCCAAGAAGATAAGCAGAGTTGTTGCTGTCTGGTCTTTTAGTCTTGGTAGGTGTGCGTGCCTTTACTTGATTAAGAGATCTCCTTAATTAAATGCTTGCAATGGAAGCAGGAGCTGACCGATGCTATGGTCATTTACTCTCACTAGCGAGGAGTACGCGGCACGCACCCTCGTGTGGCTCCTCACCGACGCCGATCGCTTCATGGCTTCACGCCGTTGTGCACACTGTTTCCAAATGCCTCCAACGATGGCCCCATGGCTGCCTTCACACCTTTCACTGTGCATGTGGTCAGGCTTGGCATGCCGCCGCTTGTCACCACCAGCTCCATGCTCTTGCCGGGGAATCACGCTTGCTTGGTTTGACGGTTTCAGCAAGGCCCATGCGCCACAGGGTCATTGTTGTGCTGGATGCCTGGATGTGCCATATCCCTAGGGAGGAGAGAGGGAAGGTGCCATGTAAATTGCTACATCAGCACCTATGTCCCACATGGTTGACATGTCAGCAAGGCAAAACACATTTGGACCTTTGTGAACTACTTATACAAGTTTGTGGATGTAATATCTGGTTTTCAAGTTCACGGACTTACAGATTTCCAAAACTAGGATGTGATTAGGTCTGCAGTTCAACAAATCATTTTTACATGTTTGCTTGTTCACAAGCATGATATTAAAGTAGAGAGGGCTGGGTCTTTTTCTTTTCTTCTTCTTTTTGCTCCAGTGATGTTATTTTTTTATTTTTATTATTAAAGACCTGGTAATAAGTAATAACAATTGTATTTTGTCACACGAGCCATCCTGTAACAAGTTAACAGTGATAGTGCAAAACTGCAAACTGAAATCCAGTGCAGGAACATCCTAAATTTGGGGACATGAACTGATGCACCGGAGCACATTGTTGAATTGTTATTCGTTAGTGCTTATCACTTATCTGGACATCTCCTTTTTCTGTGTTCTGCTTACCTGCTAGTTTGGTGCAATAAGATCAAGCTGCTTGTACCAGTAATCTAATTAATAATAGCAAATCCATCATACATAAAAGCTATTGCCCTATCTTATTTCCTGAGCGTGCATCACTTGCTTCTTATAATCCATGGTGAATATTATCCTTTCCAAATCTTCTTACCATCTTCAGTGTGGTCGACAGTTGATTTAATCATATTCACTTAAAATTGCAGATCCCTGTTATGTTGCATTTCATGACAAAGAATGGGGAGTTCCAGTTCATGATGACAAGTATGCAAATATGAACCTTGATAAAATGCTATTTTATTTGTGCCTGTGACATACTCTTTTTAAAAAACATACTGTTTTATGTTTCTTAAGAATCAAGTATGAACTGCTATGTATTAATTGCAGGAAGTTGTTTGAGTTGCTGGTGCTCTCAGGTTCATTAGCTGAACTTACATGGCCAACAATTCTGAACAAGAGACCTATATTCAGGTAGCTCCTTGCACTTTTGATGCACTTGGACCTTTACTTTTGGCATTTGGCAACCCTGGTAACCTCTTCAGGTGTGCCTCACAGGGAGGTTTTCATGGATTTTGACCCAGTGTTGGTCTCCAAATTAAGTGAGAAGAAGATTATTGCACCAGGAAGTCCTAGCAGCTCCTTGTTGTCTGAACAGAAACTGCGTGGCGTTATTGAGAATGCATGCCAAATTCTCAAGGTTGGCCGTTTACTCTCATAAATAATTTTATGGCATGATAGCATCATAGTCTTGAATCTAGGCTGTTTTCAGATAAGAACAAGTGAAATGTCAAATAACAGTCTCTCCTGTATTTAAGTCTTTATAATTCCATCTCAAAACAAAACCTTTTACCCTTCTTATTGATGTTTTAGTAACTGATTAAGTTTCCTGCACGCTTTTACTGAAAAAAAAGAGCTGCATATGACCTTTTCCCTAAGATATGTTCTTAAACTATGTGTTTTCTTATCTGAACCATGTGCTCATTATTGCAGATTATAGAGGAGTTTGGGTCATTTGATAAGTATTGTTGGAGCTTTGTGAACCACAGGCCTATTTTGAGCAGATATAGGTATCCTCGCCAGATACCTGTCAAGACATCTAAAGCAGATGCGATAAGCAAAGATTTGGTTCGAAGGGGCTTCCGTAGCGTAGGCCCAACGGTAGTGTACACCTTTATGCAAGTGTCTGGCATGACCAATGACCACCTTATCTCCTGCTACCGGTTTGCTGAGTGTGCCACTGCTGCAACTGGTGCTAACCTTGCTGATGGAAGTGAAGCAAATTCAGGGGGTAGCAACCATGCCACGGAACAGAAGATGAATGGAACCAATGGACTAGCTGCTGATATTGAGCTGTCCAGAACGATAGATGAACTCAGCATCTCATAGCGGTTAGGAGGGATGCTCAAGCGATGTGTAAGCATGTGTTTTGTATCGTAGGGTAGTTCTTGGCATGTCAAGACGATTGAACGGCAGCATGTAATGATGTATATTCTTTGTGATGCAAATGCATTTGTTTTCCAAAATCTGTAGTTGAGCTGGCATGCCGGGCTGACCCTCGCTCTCTTTCATGCGATGTTCCATCTGGGAACTGTTTCTAACATGTTATACGATCTGAATGCGAGCCTGGGCAAAAACAGGACGGAGAAGAGGGCAGAGGCAGGCAACAGTACGGAATCATCACCGGCTTCTATTCTTGAATTGAATGATAGTCAGATGCTCTCCTGGCCAGTTCGGCTTACCCCGATAAAGCCCTTGTCAGTGTTCTATCATGAAAACACACGGTTGTGAATCAGTGGCACCGAGAAATGATACATTTACGTCACCTCTGTTAGAATCTCCACGCCCTCTTTCTACCATCTGCGACTGCAACAGCGAGAAGTGTAAAAATTGGGAGAGCATTGGAAAGCTGCCATATTATAGCATACACAGAAGACTACCATCACATAGGCGTATCGTTGAAGTGTGAGAGAACGCGTATGATGGCATCCGCGTCCGCCTTATATGGCGACTAAAGCGTGTTCTAGCTAGCTATGAACACATAGTTGTGTCTCTCATCCCGTCAGCGAGATCGAACTATTTATACATCATTCATTGATTCAGGGTTGATGTATAAAAAATAAGCATACACAACCATGGAAGTCTCATCAGAACAATATAAAAGAAAACCATCTAGCTAGTAGTACTTTGTGAGCGTAACCCATCAACAAAACCGAGAGTAGCTACCCGATTTTATATGATGCATTCCTCTGTCGACGACCAAGAAAGAAAAGCAGCAGAAAGTTGATCAATATAGCTAACCCGTCAGTTGAAGATTTGTTGCCACCGCCTACATACACAAGAACAACAACAGCATGCTGCGTTAGTGCTTCACTGTTCTTAACCACCAGCAGTACTCGGCGTGGATTTTCGCAGAACAAGGTTGAGGGCACCAACAAATTAAGGAAGCTAGCACATGCAAGTGTTTGTTACCAGTACGCACGTGTGTGTAACTCTACAGTAGATAAGAGCAGGTTGAGGAACTGCAGAAACTTGATCTGAAATTCTTGAAGCGTGCGTCGCTGCGGAGCTACACAAGAACAACTAGATATGCTCTCTCACGGCAGTTAATTCCTTCCCTTTGCTTGCCGAGTTCATCAAACTCTTGGCTTGCTGAGGGAGTTCCAGGTTGACACGCATACTCAAATTCATTCGCTGGAAGATGATAGTGAACCTGAGCAAAAGAATTGCTCAGTGGACTTGTACTGTGGTTTGACTGGTATCCAAGTAGCTTTGCTTGCTCCTCTTGTGGTTTGACTAGTCCCACTACCTGAGAACTTACAGTAGCTTTTCTTGCTCTGTGATGATTCAGACTGGTGATCGTTTACAGTGCCAGTGTGAACATATAGTAGAGAATCAGTTTATGCTGAGCATAGCTAACTGTTGTTTCAATTTGGCTTGCAGTTGCTATTCTCTGAGTTTATGCTTATAACACAGTCCAGTTGAGTGAATTTATCTTTGCAATTTTTTACTATTCACTGGTGCATGTACCCATGCACTTCTGCTGAAGCGATGAAGATATGCATTCTTTCGTAGCTAGCAACGTTTCAGTTCCAATTTGATCTAATTTGATAGTATTGTAGCACAGTATTAATCAAAGAAAACACATTTTCTTCGCATATCAATAGTAAGCATATAATTACCAAATCTGATGGCAGCGTAAACAGACTTGTACTTAGCCCGATACGACCTCCTGCTTATACAAAAACTCCACATATCTTAAAAGAAGTGAAAGCTCCGCATCTGGTGGGAGTCTCTGAAGGAGATGACCTCTAACAACATCAAGGGCAGCAGTGTAGAGAGCTGGGTTTATTTCATCCGGAGACGAAACATCCGTTAGTCTTTGAGTTGTATCTACAGTCACAACCTCTATTGCTGGGGCATTTTCCACGACATGCACAAGGAATTCGAGTGGCCTTTTGTCCCTCTAAAACCTGTAACATGCGTATTCTTCGCATGTTTATATTCACATGGCGGAATTTCTTGTCTGAAAGGTCTACGATTTGCAAACCACAATGTATAAATGCCGTGAAACTGCAAAAGATTAGTAGTGGCAACTCAGTTGTTGTAAACTTCAGGTAGAATAGAATAATGTATTGATGCCATCAATTCATGAGTAAAGCTAATATTTTACACTAATGTTATTGTAAGTATAAAAGTGTTGAAATATATTGCCCTCGTTTCTCTATCAGTTTAGGCTTTTGGGTGAACTAGTTTGGTGCATGCAATTCAATATAGTATCAAAGTCAAGAGGTCTCGAGTTCAGGACCTGACTAACGCACTATTAATAAAAATAGTTGTGGTCTACATCGATAAATATATTACCCTTTATTCCTTATCAGTTTAGGTTTTTAGGTGAACTGGTTTGGTACATGCAATTCAATAAAAATGAATAATCATTGTATCCATGTCTTGACAGAAGTAAAGATTAGTAAACAGTGAAAAAGACTGATCTGGTGAATTAACACTTAGCGTCCTGATAAATCAAATTCAGTAGATGGTCAGAAAAATAAGGTTGGAAGGAAATTTTTAACAAATACTTAGGGTCCCTTATTACCTACAGGTTGAAAAGGATAGCTATCTATTAACAAAAGAGGAACCGAGAAGATTACTCACATGTACTTCTAACTTCTCAATAAACGGAGAAACCCTCAGAAAAGAAACTAAATAGAGAATCTTGTCAGTATCTTCATGAGATATAATTAACAGTATCTGCACATGCCTGAGCTGAGAAAACATGTGAGGGCCATCTAACATCCATTGGGTCTGAAAGATTAAAGAGCAAAGTTTATCGCAAGATTGTGTTACACAGACTAAATAGTAACTCGAATGTTTTGTTCCAAGAAAATACTTCTAGTTGTTGAAGAGAAAATTGCGACGTCAAATTTTGTGCATCTGGAAGCCCATTGAGAAGCGCAGCGGCAGCGTGCTGAAAAATTGCACCGAGGAACCAAATTTTGTGCATCTTCCAGTTTCGAAGCATGATGGAGGGCAAAAGGTATGAACGTTCCGTCATACACAAAGGTGGAGAGATTTGCAGCATGGAACTCTATCTTGGTTATTTCGCAGTGCATGACTTGCAAGTACTGCAGGCGGGACAATGGCTGAACCACCTCCGGTTCATCGTTCAGATGGCATCGGACTATGCTCAGCCACTCAAGATTACAGAAATTGAACAAGATATCCTCCAGAGCCTGTCTAGTGGTGTTCAGTAAATGGAGATCAAGCTTTCTTAGGTTTGGGAGACCTATGAACTGGGAAGGAGGTCTGAAACATACAAAGCTAAGTTGAAGACACTGTAGACAGGATGCACTTTCATTGTCTAAAGTTCAAACGGAAATATGTAATGATCACCATGTCCCCCAAAATTGGACGGCGGTGCCAAATCAAAAGCAAGATTAGTTTGTCCGTGATGACATAGCAAAACTAAACCAATTATTGAGATGATCAACTAGCTTACTCTCAAATTTGAATTTAATCTCAAGCTCGTCAACAACCTTACCGCGGTGCTTTTGTAGAACTGCATTACCACCGTCAATGAACATCTGGGTATGATGTTTTCCCCGACGCCGGCTGTGGCTACGCACATTGACGGCACCGAAACTTAATTTGGGGCAAGTTGTCCACATACATCTCTACTCACTTGACAAAACACTGGTCCGTACAACCTCTTTTGCAGGTAATTTTGATAAAATTGTGCATAGCACATCCTTCAGTGGGAAAAAACATACATTTTAGTTTAGAAATCTATTTAGCCTGAACATTTATTCAAAAGGGAATTTTACCATACCTCTACAAGGGGCTAGACGGACACTCTGGGATTCGATGGAGCATGTTTATTTTTCGAAAAAATTTACGGTACCCTCGTACTCTCTAAATAAGATTAAGAGTACCATATAAATCTAGCCATCTATTTTTAGGCGTAACTTAGACTTTTTGTGCAGGGGAAAATTGGAATTTTTTCTCTCCTTCCGATTCCCACCGAGCGCACGAGTGACATCGCATGCCACTGCATTGATCGATCAAGCGCACTGCCTCCTCCCCATGGCCACGTTCTACGCTCTCGCATCGGCTCCTCCTCTCAGATCGCACACGCTGCCCCTGCCTGATCAACCGCACATCGCCGCCTCGGTCTAGCACACTGCGTCGTCCCTGTCGTCACCACCTCCTGCCCTTTGGGCCGACCGCTTCTCTCTCATCGCACACAGCCCATTCCCGATAGACCGCACACTGATGTGCTGGTCGAGCGAACTGCATCGAGCAAGAAGTGAGAAAAGCAGAGAACAAGAACCAGTTGGTATATTCTCTCTTCTCTACGAATTTTTACAATTTTCATTTCACGAAAATGGTTCTTTATTTGTGTTCACAATTAGAGAATAATCTGTAGGGCGATTTTGGCTCTGTGTTCTAAGTTGTCTATTAAATGGTGATGCTCCAAACAATGTGGCATGGTTTGGTTGTAAGTTCAGAAGTGTATCTTCAATTGATTCTATTTCAGGAATTCATAATGTTGATGGCTAGATGGGCATGCGAGTTATCGAGATGATAATTTTTACCTGATGCATAGGATTTGCTTTCTTGTATTCTTTTGTTAGAGCTGAGTATATGGTATAGATTACAACGATTACTCTTAGTCTAGAGAGGAAAATACTGTAATACTCTAGCTGTATATTTTAGACGCTTATGTTACTGAATATAAATAGTATTTTAATTTGAATAAAACACTGTATTTTTAATTTTTTGGGCTTTCAGGCCAAAAATCCAAACCCGTGCCCAGGATGGGCAGTTAGGCCAGGCCACCCGTGCTCAAGTCGACCAAGTTCTAAAGATAATCCACGCTGTTTGCACAACTTCCTCATTTTATCGCTTTATTAGACATTTGGACTTGGATCTGAGCGCGCAATAAGGAGCCGCTGCAAACGTGCCCATCTGCCTGGGCCGGCCCATTAAAAGTTTGGTGGATCTTTTTCTTTTCTTTTTTTCTCTTTTGTGTTTTTGTTTTTATTTGTTTTGTTTTCGTTTTTCCTATTTTCTTGTTTCATTTTTCTTTTATTTTCTTGGAGTTTTTCATGTGTTTCACTAATAGACATTTTTTTGACATCATTTAAAAAAAAGTTCACAGTAGTTTTCTTTGTTCACCGATGGCTATGGTTTTATTCTAATAGTGAAATTTTATTGTTTCAACACAAAAAGAAAAGATGAACATAAGTACGTCCATCATATTCGTCTTGAGAATATGGAACAATTTTGTCCATCATATTCATCTTGAGAATATGGAACAATTTTCACTAGTTAGGTGGATATTTTTCTGAAATACATGAATAATTTTTTATGGACAGTGGACCATACTTCAAAAAAGTGTTTTCCATACGAATCATTAATTTTATCTGTCGAAACAACTCTCATGAGCTATATATATGAAAGTTCTATTACAAACATATTTTCTCATGAATTTTTTCCACTAGATTTAACTTCTTGTTTCCAAGAAAATAGAAACTTTCTTAAGATTATAACATAATTATAAATACTAACCAGTTTTTGTTGCACCTTTTTAGAATATATTTTTAAACAGAAGAAATAGGTGGGCCGGTCTATCTAACTTGCTGTGGGCGAGTCAGCCACGGGCCAGTACGGCACGCCCATTTTTCTGCATGGGCTATTGGGCCATGTGATGTCTCTATCTGCCACTGCCCGTACATGATCTTCCCGAGTTCCAACTCCATCTATGAACTTTACTAGCACCAGAAAATTGAGTTTCTCAAAACCAGTAAAAATTCCATAGCAGCGCAGTTTCCAGGAAACTCGGCCCAAATTTACAACCGAGCAGTGGAGGTAGAAGAAACTGCAGCCACAGTCCGACTTGATTAACGCTAAGAGCATCTTCCATGCATGCATCTTACTACTAGTAGTTTCAGGTGACATCTCCACTACCTCCAATACATAGTAGCTTCAGGATGGATCCGGGAAGTCATATACCTTGCTCCAACTCATAGTAGCTCCTGTTACATGTTCAAAAAATATGAAGCGAAGATATGATACCTCTATTCCTTCTTTTCTGTTCTTTTTGCAATGAAATGTGATATCTATGTTGAATCAAATAGGGTACAGTCTATATCAACATGATGCACAACTTCCGGTAGGACACACCCCACCCGAAGAAACTAGACGAGAGACCAATTGAACAAGCATATGAGCTACCCCATTTTGATCCCTGTAACAATATTTTGATCTCGACCTCTCTCATAGACATTGCCATAATCTTAATGTCCTGGGCGATATGGCCATGGCGGGACCGATTCACTTCCCGCTCGTCCACGGCGTGACAAACCGTGCGACAGTCCGATTCCAGGGTCACAGAGGTTCGCATGGCGGGTCGCTAGGCGAAGACCTTCCTGACACGCTAGCAGTTAATTCAACCTCCTCGGCATCAACACAAATAGCTTTGGCCTCATATAGCTTTGGCCTCATATGCAGTAAAAAAATTTGTGTTTAACTTCACATTGATATTCTCCCTCCTGTGCATAACACAAAACATGCGTTGATAGTAAGTTCATCGATCCGACCTTAGCTTTCTGCCTCGAATCTTAAATGTGACCACACGACATCAGGAGGTAGCGGCAACAGCATGGATACTCGATTTGTTCATGAATCGGCACGGCATGGGACATCATGCATCGTGCTTCATTTTTAAACAAGACTCGAGGTGTCGTTGACACCCAAAACTGGTCCTCCCGAGCAACCGAGCAGTTAGATACTATGGCACATACGCCTATATCCGGAAAGATGGTATTCGCACATACTATAGCACATGATTAAAAATATAATTGTATCCCATATGTAATTAAAATACACCAGGACTAATCTACATTGTTATAATTATCAAAATAGACGGTATTTTTTTCTTCGAAAAGTTCGCGGAAGCACTATCTTTTCTATTAAGAAAAAAAATAGACAGTATATATACTTTATTTGTCGGACTAATGTGAGCCTCTCCTAGCGACGGGGGAGTTCCATTAAGATAATAATAGATCTCTTAGTACCGCAGCTGCCACCTTTATTCGAAGACTGGTTTTGATTCGGGGTTTAGCCACGGCGACCTTTGAGTTTAGTCTTAGAGAAGCAAACGTTGTAGCGCGTGAACTAGCTAGAGTGGCGGTGGTGGGATCAGCTTGGTGTCTGGCTGGAAGACCCTCCTGGTTTTATTTCACACTTGTTAATTTCTGATGTAACTACTATCTAACATCAATAAACGTCGCCATGAGTTAAAAAAAAAGAGATAGGTATCCATACAGCATCAGTTGCTTTGATCTGAGAATTGAATTGGCAGAACATGCTAGAAAGACAAAGCTAGCTAATCAGACCAAAGTTAAAATTTTATATCTTGGTCCATGCAATCCTTCTAGTTTATCACCTCATGAAATTTGAAACTTCTCTGTTTCATTTGACTGATGTTTTGAACAACCTACTTCCAAACACATCCATTAATTATACGATACATGTACTTCTCGTGGATACTTTTCTTTGAAACAAAGCAAGCGAACAGCTTATTTCATTGATTAGAATGAGTAACTTGAGAAGTTAAGAAACGAAAATAAAAAGAAAAATAAGGCAAAAATACGGCAGCCAACAGTGCAAAAAAGCATCTTACGCTCTTGGGTCACGTAAGCCTACTCTCGCAACAACATGTGCCGCCCCCGACCATCCTCCATGCAGCCGCTTCGTCAAGAATGATGTGGATAAGCGCTTGGACAGACGATTCTTGCTGCTCAAAAATCCGTCGATTCCTCTCCCTTTATAACTCCCAAAGCACCAGCAGAGAGAAGATGCTCGCACAATTCTGGAGCAATGGCAACAGCCCGGCCTGGACCTCCTCCAGCCAACGGATCCGCGAAAGATTAGGCCTCCATGCCGAGGGGTTCAGGCCAGGAATGCTAGATGTTAACGTGACCTTCTCCCGGACTGCGGATACATAGGGGGCAGAAATAGGAATTCAACCACTGCCTTGCCATGAGCCTCTCTGCCATGAGGACACGTTGCTGTGCGAAAAGCCAGACAAAGAATCTGAACTTAGCAAGCACGCTCACCGTCCAGATCAGCTGCTTGTAGTTCGTGTCAACTGAGCCAACAAACTGGGATGCATAGACAGACCGAGCCGAGTAAGATCCGTCTTCAGCGAAGTGCCACCGATGAAAGCATCAAGGTTGGAGGAGTTGATTTTCCCCCGCAAGTCACGCGCCTATCTTGAGCCCTGCAATGCCTCGAATATGGATGTCCTTTCGCCGTGAGAGGCGAAAGACGTCCGGGACGACATAGCGCCCAGTTGTCTTCTCATGGATTCTTGAAGCCTACAAAAACCATCATTTGATCCAAACACCTGATACATGTAGCTAGTGTAGTAGTAGTAGGGCCCTTCTCTCGTTTCGGTGGTCAATAACTAAACGTGCATATCATATCACTAACAGAATGCACATGCGCATTTTATTTTCCCGAGAATAGTGGCACGTACGTAAACTGTTAATAGTTTGTTCTGTCAAATCCAACAACTTTGTCTAATCTTAATTTTACTTGAGAAAATACTAGCAAGTTTCTAGTCCTTTCTTGAACCCTCAAGTGTTTACCCTTTCCCTGTGTAGTTAATGTTCCATTACTCTGTTATTATGAACTTGATTAAGTTACCTTTTGGACACAAGAGGACTAGAATGGGTTATGAAAATACAACAATTAGTAAATAAATTGAACAGTATATAAGATACAAATTAATTTACAGTTTTGACAGACAAAGCGCATACTTAATTTTCTAGGATTGTCGTACTGTTGCGTTGATCAACACATGAACCTTTTCACTGATCTTCAACCATCCAATCATAAATCAATGCTTGAGAAGGAAGCAACTAAATTAAAAAGTTCAATTTTTCTGCCAATTAATGTCATATTTGACAATAATATCTTCCCAGCTGTCTTCGTCTCATCAGATAGATTTCTGAACAGAGGGCTGAGGATGGACAAAACATGCAAACCACTTCATTTAAACTAAGTAGATGCCCAAATCCCCTACTTGTCCAGGACCTTTCACATTTCCAATTTTACCCAGAGTCCCTTTGCGATATTCATGTTGATTAAATTATAATTTCACTACTTAACGTGTGAATTATGTATAATCTGATGTGTGCAGTGTTTAATTAACTCGAATGCATGAATTTGTCAACATGCATAAGAGCCAATATCCGCTGTGTGACTCAATAGTGCATTGTTTGCTACGCATTAGTTTACTTCTAATTGTAGAATGCTAAGCAGATCACACCCTTTATTACTACAGAAAGTCTCATCCAGGACATCTTATCTGAGACGGTTTCACAGAATCGTTTGTGATGACTTTTCACTCGAAGAGGCTCGTCCGGAACAGCACATCACATGCGGTTTGAAGTCGAACCATCTGTAATGACTCATCACGTCATAATGTGACCCTACTGTTTAATTTCTTGGCCCAAATAGCCCAGCCCGACAGAAACCCTAGCTAACTCCCCAACCGCACCTTCTCCCACCCACCGCGCCCTCCAACCCCAAAATTTTCCTTAGTCCCCCACGCACCTCTTTTCCTTCCCTAGCTCTCTTTTCCTCTCCTCTAGATTTAACCATGTTGTCATCCCCCTTCTCTAGATCCAACCATAGGTCACCCCCTCCTCCAGACCCAGTCGAGCCGTTGCCCTCCCCTCCTCCAGATCCGGTCGCGAACAAGGCGATCGGCCACATCCTAGGGCTCCGGCCGTGCGGACACTCCATCACCCTCTCCACCCCCACCCCTACAGCGGCGGCTACAACATCTCCGCCACCTACGGTGCCGCCCCCTTCCACGTGCTACCTGTCTCCTCCCTCGTGCCTGCCGCTCGGCCGCTGTCTACGCCTGCGCTTGGTCCTGCTACGTTGCCGCGGTATTCACCCTCGCAGCCTCAGCCGGTTTCACCCGAGCCGATGAAGCCGCCCCCGCCACCTGTGCCGATGGTGGACCATACTACTAGCCCAAGCTGCACGACTATGGGGATGCGCCGCTGGGTCAGCCAATGTACGCCACACTAGAGGTGTTTCGAGGGTGGTTGTACTTGGCGGGGCCGCAATTTCACTCGCGGTGACTACTGGAGGTAGTGGATGGCGGACTGGATTGCCTCTTTGGCCACTCCGATGGGTACTCCTCGGTCTCCCACACTCCTCCCACATGTGGCGCCGCATCCTTGGAATTCCCGTGCTTCAGCGGCTGACCATGGAGACGGTGGTCGTTGACGCGGACTCCAAGCTGCTCAAGGCGGTGGTCAACCGAGAAGAAGCGGAGGTGCATCAGATGGCCGCGCGCCAGCTTCTCCACTACAAGGACCTACGAGGCCAAGCGAGGGGAGAGGTGGCCACTGGATCCAATGAGCTGCCTGTTGGTTAATTCTCAGTTAACTGAAATTTTTGTAAATCTGAGTCACCTAAAATTGCACATCAATTAGTCTAAAATTATAATTCTAAAAATATGTAATGTTAGTGAAAAGTTACTATAATTTTTAGTCTGTAAAATTGCACATCTTTTAACCTAAAATTGCAGTTTTAGATGTGTGCAATTTTAGTGAAAAGTTATTGTAATTTTTAGTCTGTAAAATTACACATCCTTTAGCTTAAAATTACAGTTTTAGATGTGTGCAATTTTAGTGAAAAGTTACTGTAATTTTTAGTCCGTAAAATTGTACTTTATTTTAGTAGAGATGAGGGTTGTTGGATTTTGATCCGAAAGCTTAAAAAGTGACTGAGATTTAAGAAAATTTCAGACAACTGAGAAATAGACATTCCCTTTATTTTTTATAACCACATCACAGTCGGGTTGTTGCGAATCGTCTCTAATAATTTTGTCATAACAGATCCTTTGGTATAAACAGGGTGTGATGATAATTCTGACCCGTCTGTGAAGAGGGTTTAGTGCTTAATTCGTTTCTATGAGAACATATATGGGTATATCCAAGACAAAGCATATTCCTGCGTGCACCTAGAGTGCATCAATTCGTGCTGTACTCAAAAGCCACTGGATAGAACATATAATCGTATGATGTATTGATTTACGTACCCTCCACTTTATCTTAATTAAGAATACTTGAGTGACACATAAAATCCCTTAATCCTCCAATGTAATAAAATGGTGTTTTAGTGATGAACAGAGTTGCTATATATTGTTTGCCCACTATTTTTTAATTAAATTTAAGAACAATTGACTAATAGGTTTTGTTTGGATGCGTTGGCTTCAAAAGCATTTAATTTTGTTCTACTTTGGATAGGAGTTAGTTGGAAGCATCGTTGTTGAAGCCATATATAATATAAAACAACAAAATATACTGAAACTAGAAAAGACAGCGCGGGGGCACCAACCGAAAATCGACACATGTATGCTCTAGCAGGGAGACCAATGCAACTTAGTGGCGACGCACTAGGTTGTAGTGGTCTCATGGGATTGAGTTTCCACTCACCTTATAAAAAATCAAATATGCATAATTCCTCCTATATTTATTTTCTTTTGTTTTAATAAGTAATCCTCAAACTAGTTAACCACATGAATTAATCTCCACTAACTAATGTTGATAACCCCTAATAAGCTAAGATTCAATTCAATATCCCTACGCATTATCATATACAAATTGATGGTGAAAAATACATTGGGGATCAAAATCACCGTGCAAGTTTATCTTATTCCCAAGTCTATCGCGTAGGATTGAACCGTATAAAACTAGGCACTTATCACATAATAATTGACGGCGTGATGGAGCACACACTAGTGAGGCACTAGAGATCGTATGGACATGCTTGTGAAAACAACTTACAAGTCACAAATAATCAGGGTCATGTGTATGCTATGGAACCTAAATTTAATCAGGGTCATGTGTATGCCATGGAACCTAAATTTATAAACCAGGGCCCCGTACATGCATGCAAGATTCAAATGCACCAATGTTAATTTGATGATCACAAGAGACTTATGGAGGATTAATGAACATGAAGAGAGGACCTCAGATTTTGCATCTATAAGGTGTGGTCTAGCTACCAAGTTTTGAAGTCCCCATATGCACGTACTAGCTAATTAACTGCGTTGTTATGGAACATTGTGTGTTTAAAAAAAAATTCAGCATACCAATTAGACATGCACGCATGCCACTGACTGCATACGGACATAAACATAAAGCATGCAATATTGCAACTTAGTTAGGTGGAGAAATTAAATAGTTTTACCATAAAAAGTTGGCTCTTCTTGATTTTTGAAAAACAGTGCATGCGCGTGCGCTTACACCTCACGTGTTTTAACAGAGAAACCAACTACTAGCGTATGAAAAAAATTGTTATCTGCTGTATATCCATGACTTCGCACAGGAAAATCATCCAAACCAAAGAGAGGAAATTCCCCTAGCATATATCAATTAACAAATGGATCAATAATTAACCAAACTTCATTATCTACACAAACCTGCACGATCGAATCGTTCAGGACGAAATCAAATATTTGCATATCGTGCATCTTAAGTATTTGTTTTAGACAAAAGGCATTACGCATCTTAAGTATTAATTTTGCAACCAGGCTAACTAGACACAACAATTGTCCTGTGATCTCAAAAGTTTAAGTTTGCTATAAATCCAAAATTTCAGACCTAGCTCTATTCTACCTGGAAGACATACCCTATGATGTAATTATATATATAACTATTATTATATAATAATCGTATATAATATATATCCACTAGAATCCTTTCTGAACAGTTTCTGTTGAAGTTTCTTCCTCTTCACAGGAACCCCAGACGCGAGTCAAACATGTAGGGCGAGGGATTCTGCGGATGATCGAGTACGAGCACTATCAACGGAACAGTGGCTCAACAGTATCCTATATTTCTGGAGCCACACACTGGGGGGACAATGTATCGTTGCACCATTACTCATACTTTCAATACCCAGCTAGCGAGATGTGAGCGTCGCAGTAATTCTGAAGAACAGAAAGGACAGGAGACAGCAGAAGATAACTGACCTGATGATAAGGGGAAAATGGCAGCATATCTGTGTAGCCGTGGTGTGCCATCCACCATCCAAACTCATGCTACCTCCTCTGCCTCTCCGGCCCTCTTGCCCATCTTCTACTCCACTTGCATGTGAACTCTGGTGCTACATTGAACTGTACCCTGGAAACACTGGACAGGAAAATGAAAAGAGGATGAGAGGAAAGGAAAGGAGTGAACAGATCTGGTCAAAATTTACCATGGAGTAGTACGTCCAGTAGATTCCTGCGACGATTCCTGCGTCGATATCCGTGTTTGGAGATCCATCAATGGCGTTTGGAGATCCATCAATGGCGCAATGGATATACATTTCCTCCCCAAGAAGCTAGGGAGCAGGAAAAGATGCCCCTAATGGAATAGGCTCCTCGGGAAGATGAACGGAGGACGTCGTACGAGGGAGGACAAGGGAGGGAAAAACCACCAGCTAGTACATGCACTACCTACAAGGCTAGAGCCAAAATTCCCCATTGCCATAAACCGAATCAAACAGTGCCATGGGTAGGAGAGGGCTCCCAGAACGACGCAAAGATCACACGCGCACACACACACACACACACGAAAGAAATATCGCTCATTCACTTGCGAAGTGTGAAAGAAAATGGTACTGGTAACCGGCCGTGTGCGTGCGAGACAGTTAGATCGATCGACAGGGGTGGGCACGGCGGAGGAGGGCAGGCCGGGGGTTGACGGAGAGCCGGAGTACTGGCAGCTGGGTGACAGATAGAGCAGTGAGCACAGGGCCGCGACGGCACCATCCGCCGGTGCCGTCCGCCCGGCCGTGTGCTCACTCTCTTCTGTCACCGCGCGCGCGCCCGGCCGGCCGGCGCCACATCCCCGCTCGCCGCTCCATCCCCACGCCCACCGCGTCTCTCTCGCCGCGCGCAACGACCACGTCCCAAACGACGAGCTCCCACGAGGTGTTGTTCTGGCGAGGAGGTGTTGTGTACCAGCCGAGCTGATTTATAGGCCAGGGGAGGAGGCCGGGGAGGTGGGACAGCGCACCAGCCAGCCTCGATCCGGACAAGTCAGGACGTCACTGAGACTTTAGGGTTTCTTGTCCGGCCTCGGCCGCGCGCGCCGGCGCTCTGGCCATGGCGAGGTCGGCATCGCGCTGGCTGTGGCATCTCCCTCCCACTAGGCTGCGGCGGGTGACCGGTCAAGCTAGCTAGCTAGCTAGCCGCGCCGCTTTTAGTCCAAAACTGGGGAATCAGGTCAGGCGATGGGCTACGTTTGCTGCAAGAGATAAGGGTATTAAAATGGAGGGGTCAGTAGGGGCTTGACATGGAGCACATGTGCTGTATCCGTGTTCCAGAGGGAGTCCTATATCACGGGTACAACGAATTCGATAAGCATGCAGAACGATAATTTGGAGACGGGGAAGAGACGAATTGAGAAAGGAATCGAGAGTGTTTCTCTTCTCTCTTTTTTCTGACTGTTTCCAACGCTTACCATACGTCTTAAGTTCTCTGTGTCTGCCAATCTCACGGGCCAAGCCCAAACACGCCACACTTATAAGGGCCCATTTTGGCTCACCACTTAAGTCGCTACTACGTTCACCCACCACTAGTCTCTTCAGGTGTAGGAATGGCACCACCACTTGCAGACACCTCCTGCGTGATGACACTGCAGTCCTCATGAAAACCAGCTTGTCCCTAAACTGCTGCAAGAGGAAACCAAGCGCGCAGCACTTCATAATCCTCCCAGGTAGCTGCAGAAGCAGGCAAAGAAGTCCACTGTACAAGAACCTGCAAATGTGCAGCATTACCTTTCTTCACAAGACGGCGATCCAGCACCATCTCTGGTTGCATTGCGTCAGCATCAATGGCGACTAGCACAGGTAAGAACCGGGAGACCGGAGTATGGTCAGGAATGTGCATTTCTAGTTGAGACACATGGAATACAGGGCGAATCTGGCTGGCTGAAGGCAAAGCCAAGCGATAAGCAGCAGCACCAGTATGCCCCAGAATCACATAAGGACCAAAGTACTAATAAGCAAGCTTACGGCGGGGAGGATTCACCAAGGATGACTGAGCACAAGGTTGAAGCTTCAGATAAACACTCTCAGCCACCTGAAACTCCCTAGGTGATCTGCCTTTGTCAGCTTGCTGCTTCATACGCAATTGAGCCTTGAGCAGGTTTTGTTTCAGAAATGCAGAGTATTGTTCTCTTTCAGATAACATATCCACCACCTTACTGTTTTGAGACAGAGTTAAATCAGGCAACTGCCCATAGTGTGGTTCACAGCCATATAAAGCCTTGAAAGGAGAGCAACCAATGGCAGAACGGTGACTACTATTCTACCACAACATAATCTTGGAGGACCAACGTCCTCGATATATTAATCTGGTTGAATCATAAGAGCCGAACCTACCTGCACTTCTGGATCCAAATGTTGTACCAAACGAGGCCACCATGGTGGCTACCGTGCCAGTGAGATTGACATTGTTTACGTTCAGACTTCCAACTAAGGCTTATTCTTCTCCCGTGAAGGCGTCGAAGCTGGACACTAAGAGAAGGCGAGGTGCAAAGTCGAAGCCCAAGGAGCACAAACAACCAAACCTTTATGTTGAGGAAAAGTTCCACTTGGCACCATTGGCTGATAATATGTTGAAGGAGAGTCATGAGTCAAATCACCAAAGAGGCTCAAAAAAACTACAAACTTATAATAACGAGTTGCATGAGTACTACCTCAAGTAGGTCAAGAAGCCGTCGAGACAATGGACCAGATTATCAAGCTGGAGTTCACTAAGGACCATTTCCACCACAACTTCGAGGACTATCAATTTTTTGTGAACTTTGTGGACTTGTGGTAACTCTACAACCTTTAGTCCTTGGTTGCTCATGGAGATGCTATACGCTATAAATGTCTACAATCACGGTCTATATGTAACTTATACCTTCTCCATGTGTGGATGAAGGATTGAAAAATGTCGAAGAAAATACGTAAAGGGAGGGTTCTTCGACTCACACAAGATCTCCACGCCAAATATCAGATAACGAAGATTTTGTCAGTGAATACGTGATAAAGGCGTTGCTTGCTCAACAAGATAAGGAATTTATATTTTCTCTGTACAACTAGGCGTAAGTGTGCACTAGCTACATTCATTTGAACTTTATCCTCCTAGATAACCCTCATTCACTAAGCATGGTAACATAACTATATGCAGGGAGCATTGGATTCTCGTTGTCATTATACCACACCATCTAAGGGTCATGTACTTGGAGTTATTATGGCGAGCGTACTTTGACATGGAACTACTTAAAAGATTTCTCAACAAGTAAGCATATTTCCAAGAAACATAAATCTATCTTCACTACTTTTGTATTGCAGTGTCTAAGGCAAACTATTTGAATTTACGTAGGGTGTGGAAGAGGTGCGAGGAGATAGGAGATAATTATGGCACTACGCCTCTAATACACAATCAGGACATTAAGATATCTTTCAATACACAACGATACTATATCATAAATTATACTAATGATGATCTTGAACTAGTAATCGAATTCTATATTTTCTAGTGCCACCAACAACAAGAAGGAACTAGTGTTTGCGACTTCTACATTTGCCACAACATGGAAATCATGTTCACAAATTTGACGAAAAATGATTATAAGATTTCACAATCTTGCTATATTTATTTTCATATTTTCTTGATTTTATAAATGCATGACAAACATATATTTATTTCAACAACAGAGGCCCATCTAGGAGAAGTCATTGCTTACATCTCATCTCGATAGAATACGAGAACTCATGACCGTCTCCCTTCTTAAAGAAGTCATCGACGATTATGGTCAATTCCACGCCCATGACTTTACATACTTTGAAATTGATGTGAACTTGTTAATTAATGTGATATATATGAATGTGTAGTGATATGAAATTATATAATTTGTGAATGAACGTGATCTGATCTGTGATAAAATGGATGCAGAGTGTGAATGAATGTGATATATATGCTTGTTGTTCTGTTTTATTTCAGAGTGCATGACTATTATATCCTGAGACTAGCCAATAAACAGGAAAAGTAATGTTCCTCTCAAACATCATCACATGTAGTTTTATAGAAAGAGCCACCTATGGTAAAGGGGTATTATGGACGGTTCTACGTCTATAACCATCTGTGATATGACCATACTATAAGTGGTTCTGTATGCAAAACCGTCTGTAATGAGGTTATCGTAGAACCACTTATGACACTCTCTTATCATAAGCGGTTATGGAATTGCATGTGATGTTATAGGGTTATCATAGATCTGTGCCTTAAAGCGGTTCAGAAAACCATTTGAGGCGTGGTTTCTGAACCATCTAAGATGTAAAAAAAATTGTAGTAGTGTGAAGAATGAAGATGAGAAGAAAAATGGAAAACTCGATTGCTTGGTCCAAACAGGACGGAATACATGTGCCAGGTCAATACCTTCCCGAAAGCATACTACAGAAAGAGCTTCATTCACTGAACCAAGAACGCTAGCCATTTTGCCAAATACAACATGTGCACTACCAATCGAGCTTCTACCAAAAATCAGATGAGCTGCGTGGACGCTTATGCATTTCTCCCATGGTTTTCACGCACATAAAGAGCACCTCGTCCCTGATACCCGCTCGGAGTCATGCCTCTGTTCGTGACAAGGGGAAGGCCTCTAGGAGCATAGAGCAGTACGGAGGCCACCGAATATCCTCTTGTATCTGTGACGCGCGCTAGTGCCGGCACTCCACGCACCTAGCTGGAGATCATGGTCAGGATGGAACCACCGCGCGCCACAAACGCCTTGGTCGCCTCAGCATGGGCGTTTCAATGGAGCCATCTCGCCGAAGAACTCGTCATCCTCTTCACCTTGCCTTGTCACCTTCACCCCTTCTCCATCATAACCCAAGCACTGCCGATGAGGGGAGCGTCGTGGGCCTTGAGACCTCGCCACCTTCAGCCAGTGGTGGAAATGGCGAGGTGAGGGTGTCTTCCTAGGGGGGCTCTCCTCATTTTGTAGCACTGGCAGCTCTACCAATGATCGCCAAGCGTCCCAAACAAATCTCATTTGACGACGGCTCCCGAAGCTTCCGCCACTGATGTCCTCACCAGCGTCACCAGTACACAATTTCTTCTGGCAACTGCGCCAAAGGAGACAAAAACCCTATCTTGTGTAGCCTTAGGTGCCCTGTTTTCTTCAGGATGCATGCAAACTAGTCATTGCCCGAGTCAAAAGCAAAGATGCAAAAAATCTTTTTTGATCTATGGTTACAATCATTCAACCACAGGTCAAAGAGGCTACTATTGTAAGGGTAAAATAAGGACTGACCATGAACTACTCATTTCATCGTGACAATATACGCCAAGAAGAAGAAAATATAAGAGTAAAAGGAGAAGTCAAATAATCAATCAAACAAGCCCAAGAGAAGAAGCCCACAAGGAAGAAGAGATATTAGATCCTTCTTTAAGCCTAGAACATACTGAACTCCTATCAATGTGTGATGTGCTCTATTATACATCTCTAGTGTAACCGTTCCCACCTCAGTGACTATATACCCCTTGCAATCTGCTAATTGAACAGTTCCATGCGCCCTGTATAGAGATCCTTCGCCAAACATCTTCCTCGCCAAACATATATGAAAGCAACTACCTGAATCCAATATTGATCCATGACTAGTACCTCATTGACTAATGCAAGTACATCCGAATCATCTACCGCCACTGAGCATGCACTCCTCATTTGCTTCAAACTTGCACAGTCCTTCTCATATGACCTTCCTCGTCACATAGATAGCATATGTGTTTGTCCTTGTTCTTTTCCTACTTCTTCCCGTGACTTTTGCTTTTGCTTGTAGCACCTATGGCAGCCAATGATGCTCCATCATCCAAGAATGAGGATTCCGGTGGCTTTTCAACGACTCTGCCTCCAGTAGATATGTAACTGCCTCATTGAAGTTGAGAGTGTTTTTTCCGACGATGATATTTATCACCAATTGCTCTCATGATGGTGGTAGAGATGAAGCCAATAAGAAGACTTTGTCGTTCTCCTTGATTTTCTCATCCACACTAGTTAGCTGTGTGACAAGCTTGTTGAAGACGTTAAGATAGTCGATGAACCGTGTGCCTCAGCATGGGCGTTGCAACGGAGCCACCTCATCGAATAACTCGTCGTCCTCTTCACCTTGCCTTGTCACCTTCACCCCTTCTCCATCATAACCCAAGCACTGCCGATGAGGGAAGTGTTCTGGGCCTTGAGACCTCGCCACCTTCGGCCAGCGGTGGAAATGGTGAGGAGAGGGTGTCTTTCCACCGGGGCTCTCCTCCTCATTTTGTAGCACCGGTAGCTCTGCTGATGATTGCCAAGCGTCCCGAACGAACCTCATTCGACGACGGCTCCTGAAGCTTCCGCCACTGATGTCCTCACCAGCGTCACCAGTACACATTTTCTTCCGGCAACTGCGCCAAGGGAGACAAAAACCCTATCTAGTGTAGCCTTAGGTGCCCCATTTTCTTCAAGATGCATGCAACCTAGTCATTGCCCGAGTCAAAAGCAAAGATGTTAAAAATCTTTTTTGATCTATGGTTACGATCATTCTACCACAGGTCAAAGAGGCTACTATTATAAGGGTAAAATAAGGACTGATCAAGAACTACTCATTTCATCGTGACAATATACGCCAAGAAGAAGAAAATACAAGAGTAAAAGGAGAAGTCAAATGATTAGTCAAACAAGCCCAAGAGAAGAAGCCCACAAGGAAGAAGAAGTCCATCATGACCATGGTCCACCATGGACCATGGACCAAAGTTTCATCCATCATACTCTTAGTCTATAGACCAACCCAACTATTATCTTTCTACCTCTATCTCTCTCAATCCAGGGTATGGGTATCTTTTGCCCTTCACCCTTGGCCTATAAAAGGTACATGATGGTTCAGTTATAATACATCTCACTTGAGAAATAAGAGTTGTCACCTCTCCTAAATGTGGCGAACTTTTCTCAGGAGAATCTTTCTCACGTTCGACGGCGCGTCCCTTGACTCGAGAGAGCCTAAAATGAAAGCTTATCCATCGCATCTAACACTGTCCAAGGCACGGATCCGAGGGATTGAAGCCATGCCCCTAAACGGGACTCCGCCTCTTCGAGGCCAAACTCGGTTTGAAAAAATCATTGTGTCACTCGTGTTAGTGTTAGCGCCTAGCAACACGGTCATCATTCATGTCATTTTACTTAATGCTCTCAATACTCTGTCTGTCAATGCGCACCCCTCTCTCTAAGTGTTTTCCGACAATGATAACACTCATTAATTATGAGTTGCTACCACCCTTCTCAGTGAGTTGCTACTCAACTTTTCTAGAGTAGCTACTCGTTCTCAGTGAGTTGCTACCTGATTAAGTACAAATGAGTCTACCACTTGATTCCCAAAGAAGTTGCTATAACTCCAGGGAAATACTAGGTAGCAACTTCAATAAAATCTATGTGTCTTGTTTACCCTTGAGTTGTGACTCTATTTAATGAAGTTACTAGTAGGTGACACATTTATCTTTTTTGAGGAGAGAAGACGTGAAGCTGCTAATACCCTACATCTAGAGTTGCTAGGTGAGAAAAATGTGCAAAACATGTGCAATATGAGTCATCATATAAATCACAATGGTGCTTACGCAACGTGAATCTGACGCTCGGTTAAAGAACCTAGTGATAAGAAACTAATTTTATGATAAAGTTTCTTCCTATTTTATTTGTGAGTTGCTACCCTACTAGCAGATGTCTATATATAGTTGCTATAGCGAGGAAGTTGCTATCGGCAGACACCTAGAGTTGATAATAACTTGTAATGAAGAAATTGCTAGTAGCGGACATTTAGGGCTGTTATCCCCTTTCTTAGTAGGTTTCTACTTAAGTTATGAGTTTTTGCCACCCTTTCAG
Source organism: Stipa capillata (assembly GCA_019208055.1). NCBI lineage: Eukaryota > Viridiplantae > Streptophyta > Magnoliopsida > Poales > Poaceae > Stipa > Stipa capillata. The sequence continues at coordinate 465,097 of JAGXJF010000477.1, read as the reverse complement.
TGCGGCACTACTCATTTTTTTTTGGATTTGCTACCCCTCTTAGTGTGTCGCTACCTTGATTTAGTCGACAATGCGAAATTTTTACCTAATTCATAAAGAAGTTCTACTTGATTTACCTGTGAGTTGTCACCTGATGTTCAAGAGTTACAAGCTCCTACCTAATTTCAACCAAAGTTAAAAGATATTGCTATATTTAGTATGTATTTAATTTTGTTAAGCTGGTCTTACAAATTACAAACGTATTTACGAAACGCGAATTGGACACTCGATTGAAGAAATATGATTGAACGAAGAAAAACAACAAACTAGTGCAGGATGATTTTCCTTCATTCGTTGCTTTGTGCTTTTTTCGGATTATTGGGAAGCCAATCAAACCACTCCTCGTAACATATTCAACCCGTTGCTCTAAAACAAAAAAAATATACAAATATCTACATATAGAAGTAGTGATCCGCGCGTGTGCTATCAGAATCCACGCGTGTGCTATCAGAATCGGACAAGAACCGGAAGCGCCGGCGTGCTATCGCGATTGTACAAGCGTTAGTCGCGCCCAAAGTTAAAATCACCCGGTGCCTTCCCCTGATCACCGTTCCGTTTACACCGAGATACATGGTATATACGGAGTCCAAAATTAGAAGTTGGTCCATGTTGTAGAGGCCATAGCGTGTGTCCGGTGCTAGCTAGCACAGAAACAGTACCACAGGCCGCGTGTCTAACAGGAAAATATATATACTACCTTAATTTGGTACCGATTTAACTTAAGAGAGCACATGAATTAACTTGGTTTTAATCAGTAACTTGGCAAGCCTGCTAGCTGTGCCCAAAGTAACCAAAACGATAGCGCATGCCGACCGAGCAAAAACTCATAAAAGTGCCTTCTGTGCGTTGTCTCTTGGCTTAATCCGATCATGCAAGCCACTGTCAGAAAGTACAAGTGTACCTTGTGTCTTCCTGTTATTCAAGTATAAAAATATCAGGTACTTGAAAAGGTTTCGAATATATACAATTATACTTGGTATATACTAGAAACACGTGGTAGACTACTGTTCACCCGAGTGCCATTTTCTAGACACTCGGTAGAAGATCTAGCACTCGGTAGATTCCTGCGTCATTCCCTTTCCACTCGTAATTAACACCTCACAAACGGAGGTCCGTAATTTCCCAAGTGCTTGCACTTCTAGCGCACGGAATAGTTTTTGACACTTAGGAAAGTCTTGGTCAGACACGTTATTTTCAACAAGACCACTTTAGAATTTTAGGCTTAGACCCCAAAGGCCTCTTTTTTGGGCCAAGCGGCAATTTATTTGACCCACCGTGAAAAGTGAGATCGAGATGAAATTTTGGCCCAACGCAAATTCCTTACCCCCATCACCCCAACACCGCTCCTCTCGCATAACCCTAAATCACACCTTCCCCAACCTAGCGCCGCCTCCCTCTTCGTGCTCCCCTAGCGCCACCTTGCCCGCCGTGCTTCCCCAACAACACCGCCATCCTCCCCAGCGCCGCCTCGTCCAGCCATGATACCCTAATGCCATCGTCGTGCCACCCAGCATCGCTGCTATGCTCCCCTAGCGCCTCCTTGTCGTGTTCCTTCAGTGTCGCCTTCCGTGCTCCCTGTCGCCTCGCTGTCATCTCCCACTTAACGCCGTATCCTTGTCCACCTCTAGCAGCGCCTTGCCGTCCTCTGCTCCTTCACGTGTTCACAGCCGCCACCCCACCGCTGACGCTCGACTACATCCGTTGCCACCGCCACCACTCAACTACTCGGCTACCGCTTCACTTGGCACTTTCGTCGGCGGCTCGACTAAATCCACTGCCGCCTCCCCTACTACCAAGTCCTTCCCCAACGCATTATGTGTCATGCTTTCTTCTTTCAAATAGGATGAGAAAAAGTACATCTAGGCCCCCTAACTGAGTTTTCATGGTCAATGACAAATGATTAAGAAATTAATGTGTGTATCAAGTACATGAACAAGTTTTAATCCCACAAGTGAAGTCCAACCCGCATTGATGACCCTAAAAAATTAAAAAAGACAAGCGACAAGGTATCAATGAATATAAGGCATTATTTCCTGAAGTTAGTGATTTGAAATATAACATTGATTATAGGAAAAGTTATACTATCAAGAGGGATGTGTTTAAGGGTTTGAGAATATTTTTAGTACTCAAAATAAAATATCTCAAACATTAGTCTATTTCTCAGGTTATCCATCATCACTCCGATTCTCCTTGCTGGTCAGATCTTCTCAAAGTCAAAACTCTTTATACCCAGGGAAGACTTTTCCTGATAGGTAATGGTACCATGATAGATTTTTGGGAGGATACATGGTGTGGCTCTTTCTTTTAAAGATAAATTTCCAGATCTTTATCAGCTTAGTCAGGACAAAGGATCTACGGTGGCTACTCTTTGTGCTAGGAATTGGCAACTTGTTTTTCGATGTTGGCTCACTGAATCCCAACAACAGTCCCTGAATCGGCTTCGCAATTCCTTGTCCAGCACTGCTCTAAATGAGGATCCTGACACTCCAAGATGGATTTTTACTAAGTTTGGACTGTTCACTGTGCACTCTCTTTATCATTTGATTTCGAATGCTGGTCCTAACAGAAATTTTGAACATCTTTAGAAAGCTAAGCTCCCTCTGAAAATTAAGATATGGCTTTGGACGATTTGGCATAAAGTTATTGCTACTAAGGACAACCTTGCTAATAGAAACTGGCAGGCGGATTATACTTGTTGCTTTTACTTGTCTAATGAATCCATACACCATTTGTTCTTCGGGTGTGTGGCTGCTAAGTATGTTTGGAGTATGGTGAGCATTTGTTTGGGCTACACATCGTCCTGGTTGCTTTACTCAATATTTTCAATGGATATGCCATCATAGTTCACTTTCCACTAACTTGCAAGTAGTAGCATTAGCAGCCGTCTACTGGGCTATTTGGAAAACGTGAAATAATGCTTGCTTTAATCATAAACACATTTCTGCTCCAGCTGATTTGATTTGCTATGCTACCTCTTTCATGTTGTTCTGGGCAGCTCTTCAAACCAATGAGGATAAGCTGATGCTTGAGGCCGGGGCACACCATTTTCAGGAGGTGGCTGTGAACATGCATTCCACTACTAATGTTGTTCCTCTTCGAATTGATTATCAGGCTATTCACGATCCAGTGACTGATGCTGCGGATCCACCAGGTGTTGCTCCAGATGTTCCAGGGAATACTGATCCTGAGGTGGCAATTGAGGACGACGATGATACTAGTACTTGATCTCAAACAGTGCTTTTGTTCACCTGTGGGGTTTTTTGCTGCTACGTTTCCTTGTAATGTGGTAGTATGTTTTAAAACTTGTGGTTTCTGTTTTTATTTTTTTGGTGAACCTATTTTTAGCTTTCTAAAGACTCCTGGGGGAGGTGTTTACATTGTGTTGTCTTCCGTTATCAGCTGGTAATGGAATCTGGGGTTTTACCTTGTTTCAAAAAAAAATGCTCAAGTAGGATCATCTTTCCCAAAGGTCTCCACCAAAAATTTTTATGTGATCACGGTTTTTATTTGTTGGCCGGAGTATCTAGGAGTCTATCAAAAGTCTCAGGGCGGGAGACAAAAAGGGGTGTTCACCCCCTTGTGTTACCCCTTCAGAGTATTCGAATATATGCCAAGTGCCTGGGCTTGTTGAATCACAGAATTTTTCCTAAGTGTTGGACCGGAGTATCTAACTCCAGGGTCTATCCGGGGAAATTGGTGCTCTCTGCCTGCCCTCTAGAGTCTCTGGGTTTGTGTCCGGAGCTTTTGGACAGGTGTATGGCTGGACTATCTTGATAGCCTGCCTCCGGGGAAAATAGAGACGTTGGTTTCTGAATCTTGGATACTCCAGGAGCTAACCCGAATACTCCGAGCAGCTATTTTTCAGCCAACGGCTTGTTTTTTTTGTGGGATTTATATACCCCCACTCTCACTCCACGCCTAACTCTTTGCCAAATCATTTTCTGCTCCCAAGAAAGTTTCTCCACCTTCCTCAAGCCTCAAACCATGATTCTTGTGTGGAGGATCTCAAGAAAGTGAAGTGTTTTGATTAGTTGAGCACTCGGTCATCGATTTCATCTCCAAGTCTTCATCGCACTTATTGCTATTGGAAATTGGGGTCTTCTAGATGGCTAGGAGTCCTTGATAACTCCCAAGAAAATTGTGGTGAGCCTCAAGAAGGTTGTGAAGGCCTAGATCCATCTTTTTCAAGGGAAGGATTGCCATGAAGAGATCGAGGAGACACAAAGTGCGTCCTCATAGGATATAGACTTGAGAGGAAGCTGGCTCTTGATCAAAGTGATCGAGCTCCCCAAACGTAGAAATATGATTCCCTCAAGGATTCAAACTTCGGGAACAGATCCACCGTGTCAATTGGTTTCCTTGTCTCTCCTTACTTTCCGCAAGTTTTACTTTTATAGTTTACTTGTTGTGCTTGTAGGTAACTATATAGTGGTGCTCATATAGTTCTTGCATTAGATAATCTTCCATTTTTACATAATTGCAAGAATTTCTTAAATTTGGTTAAAATTGTTTAGTCGCCTATTCACCCCTCCCCTCTAGACCAATATCTTGATCCTTTAATTAATATCAGAGCAAGGTCTCTCTTTTGGGGCTTCATCGCCTAGAGAGAACGAGGTGTCAGGTGACGGGGTGGAAGTTAGAAGGACAAATGATGGTGATTGTTCAAGAGGTCACCCATTCAACACCATTCCACCATTGTATAGCTATAAAAATAGTCACTCATATGTTGGTGGTTCATCTGCTAGAGCACCCTACTTTGTAGAACACACTATGCTTCTTTGAAGCATAAAATGCAATAGCATTTGAAATCTGTTAACCCTTCCATTTGGTGTATAGTGCAAATTGACTCCCAATAAAGAATGACTCATTCATGCCAATGCTCAAGTTGTAAACGCTATCTTCTTAGCATTGCGCAAGAAAGAGTTCAATCAAGTGTGCACACTTGAGAGTGCAAAGGAAATTTGGATCACTCTAAGAGAAATACATAAAGGCACTTCACTCGTCCGAGAGTCAAGGCTCACATTGTTGAAGGGCAAGCTTGATCGCTTTGTCATCACCAACAATAAGTCCCCTAGTGACATCTACAGTTGCCTCAACAATCTCGTCAATGAGATCAAGGATCTTGGAAGCAAGGAGATGATCGACAACTATGTGGTTAAGAAGATGCTTCGTGCTACCGCTCCGAAGAACCGTACCTAATTGGTTACCCTAATCCGGGAAAGGAGAACTTCAATGAGCTCACTTCACATTATCTCCATGAACAATTCTTGCTCGTGACTTAATGGAAGAAGCTCAAGTGATAAGTGCACTCAACAATTCAAGTTCAAGCTCAAGAAAGCCCAACATAGCATTTGTTATGCTCTAATACCTTTGTTAGGCGCAGCTGCCCTCGGATCCGATCAGAGTTTGTGAGAAACGGCACAAGCGTGTATGGCATCAAGACGAAGTAGATGAGCCCTTAGAGAGTACCAAAGTAGTGACGACTAACAATCACGATAAAAGTGAAAATATTTGTCTAAGCCGACCACGAATTCTTTAGGCACGACCTCAAAAGAGTATATGGGATTGTCACTCTCTCACAACCCTCTAACACCTTTTAGGACCCTTGGATTCTTGTCCTATACAAGAATCTAATACTAAAGAAACTTAGCCTCTAATCCGCTCTCGTTTGCACCTTGCTCTTGGATCATTGATTGCTTAGGAAGGCCACCCCATGGATTCCAAAGTAAGGAGGACTTTGAATCCTAGTAGGATACCTTGCAGCGCACCTCTTGAATCTTAATAGATTTAGGATACGAGTCACTTTCCTTAACAATCTCTACCTTGACTCTTATTCGTTGAAGTCATTGTGTTCCTCCAAAAATTCGCTCCAAGTCAGAAGTTAGCTCCACCTTTTTGCTCCCACCTTGAGAACGCCCCCATCACAGGGAAGCATGCACATCACCGTGATATTTGTGCTGGTGTCCGAGATGGACCTCCCGAACCCTCTACCTGAGAGCTCCTTTGTTGTGTAGTTTAGTTAACCACACCACCTGTTCCTACAGCCTTCCATGCGATAGGTTTGTACCACCTACGATCTCCACCTGCTTGTTGATACCACGTGGTTGGTCCCGCCACGACTTCTTTCTTCCAACAGTTCACACCTTCGCCTATGCGTCTGTTAGAGTTTACAACCCTTTTTGTAGCTTCACATACAACTGCAGCTAAGATTCGAGTACCTACTATTTACAACACGGTTTCCTTCTCCTGGCCAGGATTTGTATCAGACCTCCCATTGGTTGCGCCACCTTTAAGATTTCCCAGCAATTCGTACCCACCTTTGTCCTAGATATCTGATGAGGACATCCCTAACATCGATACAACCTTGGTTAAGGGTCCTGTAACACGAGCTCGAGCACGCCAACTTAATTGTCAGGTAAATTCATTTCTTGGAGCTCCGTCATTTGCTATGAACTCCATGATGCTGCCTAAAGGAGATAATGTTATGTTACTCAGGAACATGGGTTCAAGTGAGGAGAAGGATGGTGGCGCTACAAGGCTGGAGTCACCGTGAGGGACGATATATACTTAATAGATGGTGCTGCGTCACCTTTTTCTTGGGCCAAGGGCCTTGTAAGCCATAGTGGGGCCCCTCCATGTACTGTTCACACGCCCCATGTACTGTTCACGTGCGGTGTACTGTCATGTGTACTGTTCACGCGCCAGTGAACAGTACCCCTTTCCCTTCCTTCTCTCTTTAAGTAGTAGTTGCCACCCCTTAGGGTTGATTGGGTTTTCATTGAGTTGTTTAGCTACTGCTACAATATTGCATCTACAAGTCGTGTAGGACTACCGCCTTGTTTAGATCTCCAGTGGAATCCCACACTTTGTTCTTTTAGCTCTTGTGCCAATTTATACTCGCAATTTCAGATTGCAATCTTAGTTCTTGCTGGTTCTTCGGTTGCTTGCAGGAACTCGAACTTCGTTGTTCAGGTTGATCGCGCCTACGGCAAGGTCAATAACCATCGGAGGTTGGTTTAGCGATTGCTAAGGCGTATCGTCGCATACGGTATAGTCGGATCGTCAAGGTCAAACTCCACCAAATCGATAGTTACCTTCGTCTCATCGAAAGATCGGGCCCCTGTTTCATCAAGTGGTATCAGAGCTCAAGTTGATCGGTGAGATTTATCGTTTTCGTAGTTAGATCTATTTCTACCTATTGTCCACGAAAAAGCTTCAAAAAAAAGTAGATTAGTTTTCCCTGTCCAAGCCAATCTGTGCCTTTGCATCTATCTTTCAGTGAATTTGCACTGTTGAATTTCTGTTGCATTGTCGTGTCACGTTGCTGGTCATAGTTTTAGATCTTGGTATCTTGCTTGTCGTGTCTTGCATCCTTGCTGCCATTACCATCCCACCATCTTTTGCTGAGCAGATTGATTTCGGGAGAAGAAGAGTCCAGGGCAGACCCAATTCGTACTAGTTTCAGTCTCCAAAAACTCAAGTGTTCGGATTGGGCTCAAACTCTGCCGTTTGGGAGATATATATGTGTTGATCTTGCCCCAAAAATTTCAGCCCTTTTCGTGCATCCAAACTCTCTGCAGAAGCCAACAAAGTCCTGTCGCGGCAAGAAAAACAGCCAAATCTGCTGCCGCGGCAAGGGGAGTGGTTGAAGAGTCCAGATCCAACTCTAGTTTGAGAGGATTCAGAAAACAGCCATAACTTTCTCATACGGAGTCCGTTTTGGGTCCACGACCACTCAAATCGAAGCTAACGACGAGGCGCATCTGATAAAAATACAGGTGTATACACCTGTACCCGTCTTGACCCTCGAAATTCGGCTTCTAAGTAGGACTTTTTGGCTCCGGAAGTTTTTCCGCCATTTTTTTTGATCTTGCGGAGGGCATATCTCCTTCACCCGGACTTCGAATTGAGTGATTCTTGTTTCCCTGATTAGCTTGAGTCGAGGACTTGCTTTCCACCTTGATCCCAGCTTCTGCCGTGCAAATTCGTTCGGGAGTCGTTTTCAAAATATTCGATTTCGGGCCGGGATTTGCACTAGTCGTTTTGTCGACTTTCTCAGAATTGGCTCAAAATTTCTGGGGATATAGAGTTTGCCCTCCTGCTCACAGCCGTGCAAACCGTTCGACAATCAGAGCTGCCAAACTCCTTCTCTGACGCTGCCAATTTCCTGCCGCGGCAAGAAAAACGGCAGTTTTTGCTGCCACGGCAGCAGAACATTTGCTTTGCTTCATCTCTGCCTCGGCCAGGCTTGTGCTGAGTTTTGGCCGCCACGTCTTAGACTACTGTTGTTTTCTCTGAGTTATTGAGTGGGTTCTGAGAAAAAAAAAGAAAAAAAAAGAAAAAAAAGAAAAAAAAGAAAAAAAATTCTCAGATAACACTCATCCTTTGTAGTTTCAGTACCTTCTGGGGCATTGTTTACAGGACATGATTAGCTTTTCATTGGTCTAGCTAGGTGTCAGCAACAGTGACTAGTACTTTGAACATTCATTCAACTTGCATTTGCTGCATTGATAGTTGCTACTCCTTGCTACCATACGAAGCCAACCAAGCTCCGCCTTCCTATATTGTACTGTGTTCGGTCACCTTGGTAATTGCTATATTAACCTCTTGATCATCTTTGACACCGCCAAAGGCCGACAACCACTGCAGCACGGTAAGAACTGGTAAGAGTTTGGTATTTGCTACTGAATTGTTGAGATTCTTGCCACCCATTCCCCCCCATATTCCAGTAGCACTAGGGTTTGTTCCTTTTGCTAACCATGGCAGGTGGGGAAGAAGATGTCTTGAAGGGTCTCACGGATGATCTCCATAGGACCAATGAGCGAATGCAAATGCAGGAGAACCGCCTCAAAGCTATTGAGGATGGACAGGCGACTGCTAACGCTAACATTGCTGCCATATTGGCTCGCCTTGATAATCTTGCAGGTTCTTCGATACCTGCCCCTCGTCTTCCAGCCAACAATGGAGTCCCACGTGCCCAACGAGTTCCTTCGTCTGCGACCAACAATGCCTCGGTGATACGACCAGCAGCATCCGTGGGATCCGGAGCCAACGCACGACACGGACCGGCGGATGAGAACGACTACAGTGCTGATTCTGAAGATGAGGATGACGTAAACCACAACAACGACCGGGATCACCGTCGGCAACGCTACAACAGATATGGTATGCGACGTGCTCCACGGAGAGACCATGAACGAGATGATGCTTTCTCTAAGGTAAAGTTCACTATACCTCCTTACGAAGGTAAATATGATCCAGATGCATATCTCACATGGGAGTTACTAGTCGATCAGAAATTCGCATGCCATGAATTTCCAGAGGACACACGTGTTAGGGCTGCTACTAGTGAGTTCTCTGAGTTTCGCTTCTGTTTGGTGGAAGGAACACTGTAGAATACACCCGCATCAGATCCCAACCACTTGGGAGGCATTAAAACAACTGATGAGACATAGATTTGTTCCTTCATACTATGCTAAAGACTTATTGAATAAATTACAGCGCTTAAGTCAAGGAAATAGGTCTGTCGAAGAATATTATCAAGAATTGCAAATGGGCATGCTACGCTGTGGTTTAAATGAAAATGAGGAAGCTTCTATGGCTAGGTTTATGGGTGGATTGAATAGAAAGATTGCTGATATTCTTGCTTATAAGGACTATACATCTATCACTCGTTTATTCCACCTTGCTATACATGCTGAACATGAAGTGCAGGGCCGCTCGAGACAGCGTACTAACTTTTCTGCAGTTCGTGCTTCCACGTGGACACCACGTGCTGCCCCACCCACTCGTGCCGCTACAGCACCACCTACGAGTTCCAGCTCGGCTCCTACTCCATCCAATTCAGCATACCGTTCTCTGGCACACTACTGCAGAACAGGTCAGTACTGACGGTCGCCAAACCCCCTCTACTGACGGACAGGGGGCCCGTCACCCTGGAAATGTCAGTGGAGGGGGTAACTCCACTGGCGGTCATACGGTCCGTCAGTACTGTTAATTTCTACTGACGGTCACACAGGGACCGTCAGAGGCGATATGTATTCCTGCTAATCGAAGGGCACCTGGTGTTATCAGTACTGACGGGCGAGCAATAAATGCCCGTCAGTATAGATATATCTTCACTGACGGGCTGTCCGTAAGGGGACCGTCAGTAGAGATATATCGACGGGCTCCTAGTTGTATCAGTACTGACGGGCTCTTAATAAAGGCCCGTCAGTAGATGTACAACTCCACTGACGGGCCGTCCGTAAGTGCCCGTCAGTAGAGGTATGCATTCCTGCTAACCGAAATGGATCTGTGTTAGCTCATAATCACACTTAGATTATTCATAATAATAGACTATAGTATTACATTATTCCTAATCACAGGCTATACGAAACTATTCATTCACAGAGTCAAATCTCTTAATCGCATAACATTTATAATCACATATATAGTATGTACACTCCAACGACGGTCACAAGTATGAAACAATTGTTTATTCAATTACAGAAACAACGATTCTATTGATTCCCGCTTAAGTTTGGCTTCGGAAATTGGGGGCCGGCGTAGAATTCACCCATCGGATTGATGACTTCAAGGTTGATGAGTCTGGCGAAGACTTTTTGGATCCGAGCAAAGTCCTGTCGCCAGTCGTACATATGACTTCCCAGCTCGCTCCAAGCCTTCAGTTCTTTCATATCTTTCCAATGCTTGTTCTTGTACCGGACAAATAGGTCCATATGGGCACAGGTGTAGTACCCACATGTCACGGAACCTTCCGGCTGAACTCTGCAAGGGAACTTGTAATGGTGTACCAATTTTTTCGCTTTCACAGGTATTTTTGATGGCCCGAGAACTTGGCTCTGAAAAAGGCTGCATCCAGAATCTTAGTTATATTTGTGAAGTCCGCTGTCTTGTTCGACGAGGAGTCAAAGTAAAAAGCCTTGGCCCAGCTTGGAACGATCGCAATTAGGACCCAGTGGTCGCTGCGTAAATATGAACAACTGAACGTAAGCAGGCGGAGATACATACGTAAAAAACAAAAATAAACTCCACGGTGCTAAGTTTAGTACTTACGGAGGGTTATAGGGGGCTAGTATGCAGTCCTTGTCCTTATGAACCACGAATGCATTCGACAGGTATTCTTGAAGAAATCCTTGACCCTCTGGGGTCCCGGCATAGCCTTCATTCATGCATATCGGATCGACTATGCCAATATGGGAGTCCCGAAGACGTCTGCACTCTTGGGCTTGGTACAGAGCCCATAGCCTGATCATGGTGGTGTCGAGCCTATAGAGGTTGTACATGTTGAATAGGTCTTCAAAGTTGATGTCGAAGGTGTCTTGGTCATGTTGCATGAAAAAATTGTATTCCTTTGGCACCTTCACCTTCCAATATTGGCAGAATGTACCAGGATCTCTGGACATCTTCAGGTAATCTTCATGCAGCGTCTTCATGTCCTCCGACAGATTGTCCAGCTCATCCTGTGGGAGCAAGTCCTGACCTGGTTCGTAATGATATCGCCAGAGGCCCTTGCTCCGTGTAGATAATTCTACTGACGATGTTGAGAAGGATAAGGTTTTCTGCCTCTGCTCCTTTCTTTCCTTCTCGCCGGTGCCGGCCCGTCTCTTTTTGCTTTTCTTCCTCTGGTGTACCGGCTCCGGGCTCATGCCTGCCGCCAACGCTGCTTCCAGCGTCCCAGCTAGCGTGGCGGGAGAGAAAATCTTCCCCCTCGGTTGATCCAGGGGGTCGCCTTGAACCTCGGAGGGCGGGGACCGCAAAATCGGTGACATGTGCTGGTCCTCGACAAGATGGTCCTCCAGGTCTTTAAAGGACGGGGGTGATTGGCTGAGCCCCAACGGAGATCGTCCGATTGATGGAGAGGGGTTGTTGGACGAGGGGCCCGTGCGAGGAGAGGCCGCCGCGGTTATAGTGATCTGGCTCTTCGGCCACTGGATGAAGCAGTTTCTGCACTGCCCTAGCTTCGTCAGCTCCTCTTCGGGGGGGGACAGGGACTAACACCTCGCTGTAGTCATTGAGGACGAGGTCGACCTGGACCTTCGCGTGGTGCTCCCGCATAGGAACACAGTGCAGGACTGCCCCCTCCGCCGTTGGGAAAACCTGGCCGTGCGCCACCGGGACCTTCATGCCAGGAATCTGCACCGTGAGTGTGCATCTGGTGGCTTCCTGCGAAACAGAGGATAGACGTGCCGTCCGCACTGGAGTCAGGAAAATGAGAACAGCTCGTACTATAACGACACGTTTAGCGGACGAGACTTACGGTGATGCTGTCGACGGGATTCACCGAGTAGGGGCCGCCGTCCGAGGTGGATGCGCAGCTGCTCCATCCTAGAGGCTGGTTAGCGGGAGGCACGCTCTGCTGGCCTTGCGCTGCGGCCACCTGCATACGTAGCCACGTCTGCTCGGCAATCTCGCGCATTTGCTCCCGCAGATTGTCCATGAACTCCTGGCTGTCTCTCCGGGGGCGGCGGCTCCCCTCGGGGTTTCGGGGAAATACCTTATCCCATTTAACGCCATCCCCGACGCCTACTACACGGCCCCGATGCTCCGGTTTCTGTCGGGCCTTCGCCAGATCGTCGTTCCATCTTGGGAAGCTCGTGACGGAGTCCTGCGAGCTTCCAGGCTGCTGGCTCAGTTCGGCCTGCAAGTTAAATTACGTGATGAGAAGACAGCGTATTTGGATGCAACGTAACGAAGTACGAAAAGAGACTGGGTTGAGTCGTTACCAGCCGGTCGGCCACCACCTGCAGTTCCTCGGACTCATAAATTGGTGACCCCGTCACAGGGTCAGACCTTGTGTGCGCCCTCATGTACTCCCTAGCGCGCGGCTCCCTGAGATGCGCGAAAGGAGGTGCTTTCCCAGCCGCGGCTAATTTCTCGTCCTCTTTGGCCCACTTCGGTCTCTTCCCCAGATATCCACGGCTGCCGAGCTTGTGGTCTAAGGTGTTCTTCCTGCGAAGCTCTTTCCCCCACCGGCTCTTCTCCTGGAATTCTGGGCTCCTTATTTGAGCAACGAATTCGTCCCAGTCTTCCTTCTGTATCTTCGACCATCTTTTACTGATCTTGTTGTCCCAATCCTCGTCTACGACTTTCTGTGCGTCGTATCGCCAGGTCTTCAGAGCCCTAGCCATGATTTTGAGGGCTTGCGCTTCGACTCTTTCCTTGTCGGCTGCAGGTATCTGGTACTTGTCCCACAGTTTCCTCAAGAGAGTATCTTTCGTGGACTGCGTCAACTGGCCGAACTCTTTGCAGGTAATCTTCACTTGTTCGCGCACTAAGCACCCGCAGGCGTTGCTAAAGGTCTTAGCGGCCTTATGTGGACTCGCCGGGATGTCTTTGACGTCGTCGACACGGGTGATGACGTACGTCTTGTCCGGCAACTGGTTGCCTTTCCTCCTATTCAGAGACCTGGTCGGGGCTGGAGTCGGTACCTCCTCCTCACGCGCCTCGTCCCCTTCAGAACTTGACCCGGAGGCGGAGCCAGAGCTGGACTCCGAGGAAGCATGGTCTTGATCAGCTGTTACGGCCGGTAAAAGAGGTTGATCCTCGGCCAGCTCGAGGGCGGATTCCTTGGCCGCCTCGGAGGGATCTTGCGTGGGTGCCTCCAGCGCCGGTGCATCAATCGGTGCGGCCACGCCGAGGGGGGCCGTGCTGTCCTCAACAGGCTCTACTGCTCGGGTCGGGGACCCAGCGGGAGTACTACTGGCGGCCATTGTAAAACTGAAGAAAGGGCTAAAATAACAAAATAAAATGAATTGGATAACAGGCATTATCTAGCAAGAACTGAGAAAGATAGAAAGAAAAGAAGTTTTATATCTAGAATGCTATGACTTGTGCTCTGCAATCTAATTACTTTATACAAATTGAAACAATCTAATTACTTTATACAAATTGAAACAATGTAATCACTTTATACTAATTCTTATACACACAATAATCCCCAATTCTTCCTTAACACAAAAGCTATCATTGTATTGCAGTGCACGAAAACAATACATGAGCAATGTGTAGAATCTGTTCGTGTTTTTCTAGATACATGTCAAACTGATTATGTTTTAGAGAAAAGACAAAAGGAGAGAATCAGCTTTTCATATGTCTCACCTCTGGCTATTTGATGTGTGTAATTAGATTTGATTTTGCAAAAATCATGCGCTACTAATGAATAATAGGACCTTTTAAATCTAAAAGCCAGCTCTCTACCATTTCATTTTAAAATTTCCGGCTGAAGCAATACATTCAAGATCTTAACAGGGTTACATTCATTGACAATAGGCAGCATGTGACAATGTCACTTAAGTTCAAATCTGTCCAAGTGAGATGAATCAGCTAGCTATAAGCTGCTGATGACAACCTAATTGCCACCTCAAGCTTGAGAAGGATAAGGGTCAATTGAGGGCTACCATGCAAGCAGCTTACTAACCATTTCATGTAGTGAATCACCCATTAGCTGTCAAACAAAGAGGCAACTCAAAATTCCAGCACAACAACCACAAACACCTATAAATAGGGCCTTAGATGCTTCATGGCATCTCATCACACCAACCAGCCTCCAACAATAGTAGTAAGGAATTCAAAAATCAACTATATGTGTATATGATACAGCACTATCAAATTATACCATGTTACAAAGCAAATAATAATCATCACAAAATCATAGTATAGGATCTGTTCTTATCTTCTCATCAACATATCAAAAATCAAAAGATTCATCATGCACCGTACCTAAATCAAGTCAAATGTAATTCTCACCCCGACGAAGCACAAAAAATGGGCAGCGGGAGTTCGAGTCGGCGGTGAGGTCGACGGTGGTGCCGTTGGAGGCTTCGGTGGTGGTGTTGGTGCGGAGGGGCGCGGCGGCGTCGGGGGCTTCGGGGGCCGGAGGAGGGGGCTTCGGGTGCTTCGGGGGCGGAGGCCGGAGGGGGCGGCGGCGTCGGGTCTTCGGGGGCCGGAGGAGGCGGCTTCGGGTGCTTCGGGGGCGGAGGCCAGAGGGGGCGGCGGCGTCGGGTCTTCGGGCGGCGGAGGCCGGAGGAGGAGGTGGCGGGCTCGTCGGGTCTTCGGGCGGCGGAGGCCGGAGGAGGCGGCGGCGGAGGCTGGAGGGGGCGGCGGGCTCGTCGGGCGGCGGGGCAGCCTGGCGGCGTCGCGGGATGCGAACGGTCTCGCTGCTGGTTCAAGTGAACGCGCGGGACTTGGCGAAATTTTCGCCAAGTCCCGCAAGTGCCTTTTAAAGGGTACTGGTTACCACTGACGGGCACTTAGATGGAGCCCGTCAGTAGATACATCGCTGACAGCACTGTGCTATCTCCACTGACGGGCAACACTTGAGAGCCCGTCAGTGGTACACGGGATGGGACGGTTAGGGTTACACCACTGCTGACGGGCAACCTTGGCGCGCCCGTCAGCAGAGCTGCTGTCAGCCTAACACTTAGTGAAATTTCGGTGCCCTGGTGTCCCCTCGTACTTTCGTTTTTGATATTTTGCTTACGACAAAAAAAATATTGGCTAAGCAGCCTATCCCGAGCACAGCTCAAAGGCCCACGGGCCCAGGCCGCGCAAGGGACGAGCCAGAGGCCCATCCCGAGCACAGCACCCAGGCCCACGAGCCCAAGCCGTGCAAGGAACCAGCGCTAGCCCCGAGTACAAGTAGCAGTTATAAGGAATTCAAACCCCCCCGGCAGGAGCTCCCCTTTTAAGCTGGTCCGCACGCACTTCGCTCGGCGAGGTGGGACTAAATGTGTGCGGTACCAGCGCTGGGGGTTTCCACTGACGGGCTCCTAGTTCTTGCCCGTCAGTGCTGGTGTTTTACCGCTGACGGGCCGCAAGGTATGACCGTCAGTGGTACTTACGATGGGGCTGTTAGGGTTACGTCACTGCTGACGGGCAAACTTTGCGCGCCCGTCAGGAGAGCTGCTGTCAGCCTAACACTTAGTGAAATTTCGGTGCCCTGGTGTCCCCTCTATGTGCCGTTGTAGTTTCGTTTTTGATATTTTGCTTACGAGAAAAAAAATATTGGCTAAGCAGCCTATCCCGAGCACAGCTCAAAGGCCCACGGGCCTAGGCCGCGCAAGGGACGAGCCAGAGGCCCATCCCGAGCACAGCACCCAGGCCCACGTGCCCAAGCCGTGCAAGGAACCAGCGCTAGCCCCGAGTACAAGTAGCACTTATAAGGAATTCAAACACCCCGGCAGGAGCTCCCCTTTTAAGCTGGTCCGCACGCACTTCGCTCGGCGAGGTGGGACTAAATGGGTGTGGTACCAGCGCTGCGGGTTTCCACTGACGGGCACAACTAGTTTGCCCGTCAGTGATACTAACAACCACTGACGGGCCCCACGTGTTGGCCCGTCAGTGGTGGTTAGTACCACTGACGGGCCCCCCGTGTTGGCCCGTCAGTGGAGGATGTTTTTTATTTTTCTTTTTGTGCTGGATGTTTTTCTTTTAGGTTTATCTTAGGGTTATTTCTATATGCTGTGGGTGTTTTTGTATTTTTGGTTTAGGGCTTTTACACTTTTTGGGTTAGTGTCAAAGTTCAGCATTTTTCTGAAATGATTTGCTATTTTTCAGGCATTAAATTAATATCTAGTTATTTACTCGGTATATTTCAGATTTGAACTACAACTATCTTCAAGAAGGCCTCTAAATTGAAGGAAAATTCATATCTACGTACCTATCTATCGTTTTAGCTCGTATCTAGAAAATATATCAATAATTCAAACGTTTGCTCCGAGAAATTCAAAAGTTTGCTTGCGCCTTTGTAGTTTTTGATTTTTTATAAAATCTTAATGTGGTCAAAAAAAGTTGAAAATTGGCATGGGGTAATTATATGTCTTTCTGAGGCTATGTTTAAAATTTCAGATAATTTCGTGGAAGTTCAATTATACGTTGCTATGTAACTGAACTACCTGTGAGAAAACCTCATAGCATTTGAAGGGGAAATATGAAGATTGAAGTACACGTCATAAATTCTTCATCATTTGAACTTGAGATTTGGACTACAACTTCATATTACAATATTATACGTTAATAATTCATCATGTTCCATCTTGTTATGTAATAATTCGAATTTTCTATTTTTTTAAATACCAATTTGAGGTACCTTGTGTAAAACCTTTCAAAAAACATTTTTAGCTACGCTCCAAACATTTTCTACATGTAACGTACTACATTACATTGTTCGTGTCAAAGTTAAGCATTTTTCTGAAATCAATTGCTATTTTTTACGCATTAAATGAATATCTAGTAATTTACTAGATATATTTCAGATTTGAACTACAACTATCGTAAAGAAGGGCTATAAATTGAAGGAAAATTCATATCTACGTACCTATGTATCGGTTTAGCTCGTATGTAGAAAATATATCAATAATTCAAACGTTTGCTTGTCGAAATTCAAATGTTTGCTTGCGTCTTTTTGGTTTTTATTTTTTATTAAATCTAAATGTGGTCAAATTTTTTTGAAAATTGGCATGGGGTAATTATATGACCTCGTGAGGCTATACTTAAAATTTCAGACAATTTCATTGAAGTTGGATTATACATTGGTTTGTAAGTACTTGAAATTCATCCACAATTTACACATACCGAAGTACACACGTTACATGAAATCATTCAAACCAAGACACTTTTGTACACACACATACAAATATCTAGGTTTCGCCGTCTTCGAAAATCTTCTCATGAATTGTGATTTTCTTGGTGGTATACGTTAGTCCTTCGGCGTGACTGCGTCTGACGTAGGGCTCAGCATCCTTGCTAGCTTTTCTCCTTTTTATGGGGCGTTTATCAACGGCTTCTGGCTCGGAGTCCGGGTCGTCGAATTGGTCGTAGTCCTCTTCGTCAACAACACCATCGATTCCGACAATACTCCTCTTCCCTTTTCTGACGACATGGCGCTTCTGTGCCTTTGGGTCTTTTATGTAGAAGACTTGTGAGGTTTGTTTAGCTAAAACCCATGGCTCATCTTTCGCACTGATTGCTTTGACATGTGCTGACTCAATAGATGTCGGGGGAGGTAGAGTCACGGTAGTGACTTTGTCATCATCGATATGGATATTTTTCGCCCATCTGACACGAAACATGGGGATCTTTGTGACGGTGTAGTCCAGTTCCCAAATTTCTTCGATAACACCGTAGTATATGTCCTTACGGTTACCGGTTTTAGCCTCCATCGTCACCCCACTGTTCTGATACGTGCTTTTCCTGTCTTGAGCCTCTGTATAGAATGTGTATCCGTTGATATCGTATGCTTGAAATGTCAGGACCTTGCTCGCAGGTTCTTGTGACAGCATTTTGACCGTCTCTTCTTCGAAATTTGTCGGAGGCCTTTCATACCAGTAGTTCTTTAGCCATGTTGCGAACTTTCCATTGTGCTCTTTCGAGAGCCACGCTTCTCCCTTCTTCGGGTTCTCTTTTTTAAGCTTTACCATGTGCATCCAAAGATAGGGATGCACCACCGTCAGGTGTTGTAAGACCACGAGATGTGCTCTGTCATAGTCATCTGACCTACTGGGTACTGAATTGTAGACATGTAAAGGCCTTTGTCCGCGTGCATGGCCTTCACCATCGAGCCTTCCCGTGTGCCGTGAAACAGGAACACCTATGGACTTTTGATCAGCCAAGTAATCAGTGCAGAACTCGACACACTCTTCGGCAACATAGCCTTGGATGATGCTACCTTCTGGTTGTGACCTGTTACGAACGTAGCGCTTCACAACCCCATTGTACCTTTCCAACGGGTACATGTTGTGTAGGAACACGGGACCTAGGTCCAGTATCTCCGGGACGATATGGATCATGAGATGTACCATGATATCGAATAATGCTGGAGGAAAGTACATCTCAAGTTCGCACAATATGACAATGATCTCCTCCTGCAGCTTGTGGCAACGCGTAACGGATATCGACTTCTGAGATATCGTGTTGAAGAAGTTACAAAGATTCAAGACTGTCTTGCGGACCTCCGGCTCCATGAGACCCCTGATTGCAACAGGAAGTATCTGCGTGATCATCACGTGGCAGTCATGAGATTTCATACCAATTACTCGGTGACTCTTCATGTCAACTATTCTCCCGATGTTTGCCGAGTAACCAGAAGAAACTTTGACACCTTGGAGGCACTCCAAAAAGCTAACGATCTCTTTTTTGCTGAGAGTGTAACAAGCAGCGGGACAGTCCGTCTTGATTCTGACTGCACCCGTCCCCAACTTGGTCGTTCGCTTCGTAGCCCACAGCTTCTTTCTTATACCCAAGAATTCCATGTCAGCTCGTGCCTTCGGTCCATCTTTAGTCTTTTCTGAAATGTTGAGCAGGATACCAAGCAAGCTCTCGCACACGTTTTTTTCAACATGCATGACGTCTATGCTGTGACGTGTGCTTAGGAATCTCCAGTAAGGCAAATCCCAGAATACGGATTTCCTTTTCCAGACGCCGTCCTGCATGGGAACAGACGGTTGTGTCTTACCTGGCGTAACAAGGGGCATTGTGTTCACGATGTCATAGATTTCCACTCCGGTCTTCTCCCGAGGCGCCGAACGGACCTCAACAGTATTGTCAAACAATTCCTTCTCTTGCCTCCATGGGTCGTTCTGTTTCAGCCACCTTCGGTGGCCCATGAACACGATTTTTTTGGATCCCTTTAGGTGTAAACTTGTAGTAGACTCCAAACACTTCACACATCCTTTGTACCCATGAACACACTGGCAGGACTGATATCCGTACGCGGGGTAGTCTTGGACCGTCGTGAACAACAGCGCTTTCAGATTGAAGTACTCTTCTTCGTATGCGTCCCAGACCTGGGCCCCTGGTTCCCACAGTGTAGCTAGTTCTTCGAACAATAATTGTTGATACATGTTCAGATCGTTCCCAGGTTGCTTCGGCCCTTGTATGAGAATACAGAGGTGTATGTACTTTCGTTTCATGCACAGCCATGGAGGAAGATTGTACATCCATAGAACCACGGGCCAAGTGCTGTGTCTGCTGCTCATGTTGCCGAATGGATTGATCCCGTCCGTACTCATACCGAACCTGATATTCCTCGGATCTTTTCCGAAATCATCGTATTGGGCGTCGATTGCCCTCCACTGCGAAGCATCGGCAGGGTGTCTCATCACTCCATCATCAGTTTTCCGCCCCTCGGCGTGCCAACGTAGCAGCTTTGCCTCCTTCTTGTTAGCGAATAAACGATTCAAACGGGGAAGGACCGGAAGATACCATACAACCTTTGCTGGAGCCCCACTCTTCACTGGGTCCTCATCATCGGCTTGCTTTCTACCCATCTTGAATCTGGACGTGTTGCACGTGGGACACTTGTACAGCTTCTCGTGCTCCTTGCGGTAAATAAAGCAGTCATTCGGACACGCGTGGAACCTCTGTACCTCTAACCCAAGAGGGCAGACAACCTTCTTGGCTTCTTCCGTGCTCGTAGGCAGCAAGTTGTTTTTCGGAAAAACTTTTGCAAGAAAAGCCAGTGTCTCATCGAAGCCTTCGTCCGGACAGTTGTGGGCTGCCTTGATCCTTAGAAGTTCCAGCGTGACCGACAGACGCGTGTGCTCTGGATCGCAACCGGTATACAACGGGATTTGTGAGTCTTCAACTAGTCTCGAGAACTTGGCAGCCTCTCTTTCATCCTCGGGATCTATCACCACCTGCTCCACCATGTGAACGTCCTGCACCATATCGGCCAAATTGTTTCCCGTTTCTCCTTCGGCGTCAGGTTCGATACTCCCCTCGTCTTCTTCGTCATCTCCGTGTTCGGCAGCTTGCTGTAACACCTGATCTTCCTCCTCCTCGCCGTGACATGTCCAACGTGTATAGCCTGACATAAAACCCTTAAGCGCCAGGTGTACCGTCACCCTCCCTCTCGTATCAAACATTACCAAATTTTTGCAATCGCGACATGGACAGCAAATCTTCGTGCCACCTTTTGCCCTCATATCTCGTTCGGCGACATCAAGAAACTCGTTCAAAGCCATAGCCCAACTCTCTGTCGCCCGGTTGTCGTACATCCAACTGCGATCCATCGATCAACACCTATGACACGAAACTAATCAGTTCGATAACCGAAAATCACATCAAATACATATCCGACATGAAAAGTACACTAGCGAGCATTATTACCGAAAGTTTACTAGGGAGATGTATGGAGAGGGAGGGAGAGAGTGAGAGGTGGAGTGAGAGATGAGGAGGAGGGAGAGAGTGAGAGGTGGAGTGAGAGATGAGGAGGAGGGAGAGAGTGACAAAGAGAGGAGGAGTGAGAGGTGAGGAGGTGGGAGAAAGTGAGAGGAGGGAGAGAGTGAGAATGAGAGGAGGAGTGAGAGGTGAGGAGGTGGGAGAAAGTGAGAGGAGGAGTGAGAGGTGAGGAGGGAGAGAGTGAGAGGAGGAGGAAAAGAGGTCTAGATCTAGATCTAGATCTAGATCTAGACTCTCTAGCTTGGGGAGGAGGGTTTGGGGAGAGGGGACAAGTGTTGGTGGGTTGGGGGGGGAAGGGGGGGCGGCGGCGACGGCGGCAGCAGCTGGGGCGACGGCGGCACTCGCTGCTGGCCAGTGGGCGCGCGAGCACCGGCCAGCAGCGAGGGCCTGCTTTGGCTATAAGGAGATAACACCACTGACGGGCCCTTAAAATGGGCCCGTCAGTGAATATACAGCCAACCATGCAGTAATTACCACTGATGGACGAAGATCTATACCGTCAGTGGAGTTAACATCTCTACTGACGGGCCGGTACAGAGGGACCGTCAGTAAAATTAGTCGTCATACGTTCACACTTACACTGACGGGCCGAGTTTTAGCCCGTCAGTGGAGATGCGATCTCCTCTGACGGTCCTTTAAATTGAGATCGTCAGTGGAGTTAACGCGTCATCTATGCCACCTCGCGTTCATCTCTACTGACGGATGTATTTCGTGCCCGTCAGTGGTGCTCTGCGTGTCCATCTTTGCTGCCCTCTCCGCTGACGGTCTCTTTCGTGTCCGTCGGCGGTGTTCCCCTCCAGCGACGGACCTCTTTGTGCCCGTCAGTGGAGGGGGTTCAGGAGAGGGTCAATCTGCAGTAGTGGCACCGACAAAAACTGCTTCGTCAACTCCTGCTAAGAGTTCGTCATCGGTAGCCTCCACTGGAAGAACAAGGGACATTCAGTGCCACCGTTGCAAGGGCTTCGGCCATATCATGAAGGGCTGTCCTAATAAGCGCGTACTGCTCATTCGTGAAGATGGCGAGTTCGACTCCGCGAGTGATCTTGATGAGGATACCTATGCTTTGCCTGCTGAACATGACCAAAGCGACGTCAAGTCCGATCAAGACGAAGAGCATGTGACTGCTGCAGATGCCGACCGGTACATGAGCATTATAGCCCACCGTGTGCTTAGTGCTCAAATTGTTCGAGACAAGAAGAGTCAGCGCCACAACCTCTTCCACATTAAAGGTGTCATTAAGGAGCGTTCCATTCGCATAATCATTGATGGAGGGAGTTGCACTAACTTAGCCAGCGCCGACATGGTGGAGAAGCTCACTTTACCTACACGGCCCCACCCACATCCTTATTACATTCAGTGGTTCAATGATGGCGGCAAAGTAAAGGTAACACGCATGGTGAGAGTTCAATTTTCTTTAGGATCATATCATGATACTGTTGATTGCGACATTGTGCCTATGCAAGCTTGTTCCATGTTATTAGGACGACCATGGCAGTATGATAAACATTGTATACATGATGGTCGAACTAATCAATATACCCTCTCGCATAATGAAAAGAAAATAGTTCTACACCCTATGTCCCCTGAGCAAATTTTACAGGATGATCTTGCTAGGGCTAGCAGAAATAAACATAGAGAGCATGCTAAATCTGAAAAATCAGCAAGTAGTTCATGAGTTAGAACAATTTAATAAATTGAACAAAGCGACCCCTAGCTCATCTAAGGAAATCAAATTGAAAGGTGCTGCATTCCTAGGCACACGTGCTGAAATTTCAGAAATAGATGCTAGTTCTCATGCATGCTATGGACTGATTTGCACAGAAGTTTTGTTTTCATTTGAGGATATGCCTCCTTCTTTGCCTCCTGCTGTTGCTAACCTTGTGCAGGAATACATTGATGTGTTTCCCAAAAGAAATACCGCCGGGGCTGCCACCTATAAGAGGCATTGAACACCAGATTGATTTGATTCCCGGCGCCTCGCTGCCCAACCGTGCACCGTACCGTACAAACCCCGAGGAGACCAAGGAGATTCAGCGACAAGTGCAAGAACTTCTTGAAAAAGGTTATGTTCGCGAATCCCTTAGTCCTTGTGCTGTTCCTGTTATTCTTGTTCCTAAGAAAGGCGGTACTTGGCGCATGTGTGTAGACTGTAGAGCCATTAATAATATTACAATTCGCTATCGTCATCCTATTCCTCGACTAGATGACATGCTTGATGAACTTAGTGGCTCAGTCGTGTTCTCTAAAGTAGACTTGCGAAGTGGCTACCATCAGATTCGTATGAAATTGGGTGATGAATGGAAAACAGCTTTCAAAACTAAATTCGGGTTATATGAGTGGTTAGTTATGCCCTTTGGATTGACTAATGCACCTAGCACTTTCATGAGATTAATGAATGAAGTTTTGCGAGCTTTCATAGGACGGTTTGTGGTAGTATACTTTGATGATATACTCATTTTTAGCAAGTCATTAGAGGAGCACCTAGACCATTTACGTGCTGTTTTTAATGCTTTACGTGATGCACGATTATTTGGCAACATCGAGAAGTGCACTTTTTGCACGGATCGAGTCTCTTTTCTTGGCTATGTTGTGACCCCGCAGGGCATTGAAGTTGATCAAGCCAAGGTCGAGGCGATACAGAGTTGGCCGACTCCTAAAACGGTCACACAGGTGCGGAGTTTTCTCGGACTTGCTGGTTTCTATCGGCGGTTCGTGAAGGATTTCAGCACCATTGCAGCGCCGCTCAATGAGCTTACCAAGAAGGATGTACCTTTTGTTTGGAGTGACGCACAAGAAGACGCCTTCGTGATATTAAAAGATAAGTTAACACATGCCCCCTTGCTGCAACTTCCTGATTTTAATAAGATGTTTGAGCTTGAGTGTGATGCTAGTGGCATAGGGCTTGGTGGTGTTTTATTACAAGAAGGCAAACCTGTAGCTTACTTTAGTGAAAAACTCAGTGGGCCTAGTCTGAATTATTCAACCTATGACAAAGAACTTTATGCTCTCGTTCGGACTTTAGAAACATGGCAACATTACTTGTGGCCCAAGGAGTTCATTATACATTCTGATCATGAATCTTTGAAGCATATCCGAAGTCAAGCTAAACTGAACCGTAGACATGCTAAGTGGGTTGAGTTCATTGAGTCTTTTCCTTATGTTATCAAACACAAAAAGGGTAAAGAAAATGTTACTGCAGATGCATTGTCACGTCGTTATACCATGCTTTCACAACTTGACTTTCAAAATTTTTGGTTTGGAGACCATCAAAGATCAATATGTGCATGATGCTGACTTCAAAGATGTATTGCAGAATTGTAGAGAAGGCCGCACATGGAACAAGTTCGTCATTAATGATGGATTTGTGTTCCGTGCTAATAAGCTATGCATACCCAGCTAGCTCTGTTCGTCTTTTGTTGTTACAGGAGGCGCATGGAGGAGGGTTGATGGGTCATTTTGGCGTTAAGAAGACGGAGGACGTGCTGGCTGGCCATTTCTTTTGGCCAAAGATGAGACGCGATGTGGAGAGATTCGTTGCTCGCTGCACTACATGTCAAAAAGCTAAGTCACGACTTCACCCTCATGGTTTATATATGCCTTTACCTGTTCCTAGTGTGCCTTGGGAAGATATCTCTATGGATTTTGTTTTTGGGGCTGCCTAGGACCAAATATGGGAGGGATAGTATATTTGTTGTGGTGGATCGATTTAGTAAGATGGCACACTTTATTCCTTGTCACAAATCTGATGATGCCACTGTTGTTGCTGATTTGTTCTTTCGTGAAATTATACGTTTGCATGGTGTGCCTAATACTATTGTGTCCGATCGTGATACTAAATTTCTTAGCCATTTTTGGAGAACTTTATGGGCTAAATTGGGGACTAAGCTGTTGTTTTCTACTACTTGCCATCCCCAAACTGATGGACAAACTGAGGTTGTGAATAGAACATTGTCTACTATGCTTCGGGCTGTTTTGAAACAAAATTTGCGTCTGTGGGAAGAATGTTTACCTCATATTGAGTTTGCTTATAATCGTTCGCTGCATTCTACCACTAAGATGTGTCCTTTTGAGATTGTTTATGGCTTTATACCTCGTGCACCTATTGATTTATTGCCTCTTCCATCTTCGGAGAAGGTTAATTTTGATGCTAAGCAACGTGCTGATTTGATATTGAAACTGCATGAGACCACTAAAGAAAACATTGAGCGCATGAATGCTAAATATAAACTTGCTGGTAGTCAGGGTAGACAACATATTGTGTTTGAACCAGGTGATTTAGTTTGGCTGCATTTGAGAAAAGATCGTTTCCCTGATTTGCGCAAATCTAAGCTCATGCCTCGCGCTGATGGTCCTTTCAAAGTGCTTGACAAGATTAATGATAATGCCTATAAGCTTGATCTCCCTGCAACCTTTGGGGTTAGTCCCACCTTTAACGTTGCAGATTTGAAGCCATATTTGGGTGAGGGTGACGAGTTGCCATCGAGGACGACGTCATTTCAAGAAGGGGAGGATGATGAGGACATCCCTAACATCGATACAACCTTAGTTAAGGGTCCTGTAACACGAGCTCGAGCACGCCAACTTAATTGTCAGGTAAATTCGTTTCTTGGAGCTCCGTCATTTGCTATGAACTCCATGATGCTGCCTAAAGGAGTTAATGTTATGTTACTCAGGAACATGGGTTCAAGTGAGGAGAAGGATGGTGGCGCTACAAGGCTGGAGTCACCGTGAGGGACGATATATACTTAATAGATGGTGCTGCGTCACCTTTTTCTTGGGCCAAGGGCCTTGTAAGCCATAGTGGGGCCCCTCCATGTACTGTTCACGCGCCCCATGTACTGTTCACGCGCGTGTACTGTTCACGTGTACTGTTCACACGCGTGAACAGTACCCCTTTCCCTTCCTTCTCTCTTTAAGTAGTAGTTGCCACCCCTTAGGGTTGATTGGGTTTTCATTGAGTTGTTTAGCTACTGCTACAATATTGCATCTACAAGTCGTGTAGGACTACCGCCTTGTTTAGATCTCCAGTGGAATCCCACACTTTGTTCTTTTAGCTCTTGTGCCAATTTTATACTCGCAATTTCAGATTGCAATCTTAGTTCTTGCTGGTTCTTCGGTTGCTTGCAGGAACTCGAACTTCGTTGTTCAGGTTGATCGCGCCTACGGCAAGGTCAATAACCATCGGAGGTTGGTTTAGCGATTGCTAAGGCGTATCGTCGCGTACGGTATAGTCGGATCGTCAAGGTCAAACTCCACCAAATCGATAGTTACCTTCGTCTCATCGAAAGATCGGGCCCCTATTTCATCAATATCTTTCATGATTACCTGTCCTTTGCAAGTAACTCGCTGAACTCCATCTCAAATTGATATCTCACAACCACAGAGTTCAAGCAACCTTAGAGATACTATATTCTTCTTTGAGCCTGGAACATACCGAACTCATACCAGTGTGTGATGTGCTCCATTATACATCTCCAGTGTAACCGTTCCCACCTCAGTGACTGCATACCCCTTGTAATCTGCTAATTGAACAGTTCCATACGCCGGGCATAGAAATCCTTCACCAAACATCTCCCTCGCCGAACATATATGGAAGCAACTACTTGAATCCAATATCGATCTATGACTAGTACCTCGTTGACTAATGACAAGTACGTCTAAATCATCTACCGCCACTGAGCATGCACTCCTCATTTGCTTCAAACTTGGATAGTCCTTCTCATATAACCTTCCTCGTCACATAGATAGCACATGTGTTTGTCCTTGTTCTTATCCTACTGCTTCCCGTGACTTTTGCTTTTGCTTGTAGCACCTACGGCAGCCAATGATGCTCCATCATCCAAGGATGAAGATTCCAGTGGCTTTTCAATGACTCTACCTCCAGTAGATATGCAACTGCCTCATTGAAGTTGAGAGTGTTTTTTTTCCAACGATGATATTCATCACCAATTTCTCTCATGATGGTGGTAGAGATGAAGCCAATAAGACGACCTTGTCGTTCTCCTCAATTTTCTCATCCACACTACTTAGCTGTGTGACAAGCTTGTTGAAGACGTTGAGATGGTTGACAAACCGTGCGCCTTCCTCCATGCACAGCCTGAACATATACCGCTTTACTGTCGAACCCCAGAATTCATAACAGAGAGTCTTAAGTAAAATCACCCGCTAAGTCGAAACGTCAACCCCGACCTCAACCCCTGGGTATCAATCCCAAGAGGAGTGGAGTGATATGGCTCCGAATAGCCCGAGACGTCAACCCCAAACTTTCTCCGGCAAACTAATGCACAGATCGAGTAGGGTGATATAGTCTCCTCACTCTT
The DNA here is from genome assembly GCA_019208055.1 of Stipa capillata. Taxonomy (NCBI): domain Eukaryota; kingdom Viridiplantae; phylum Streptophyta; class Magnoliopsida; order Poales; family Poaceae; genus Stipa; species Stipa capillata. The sequence continues at coordinate 437,555 of JAGXJF010000477.1, read as the reverse complement.
TCACTACCGAGCCGGAACGTCAACCCCGAACTCGTCCCGGCAAATTAATGCTCGGCTGGAGTAGAGTGATATAGTTCCCAATCTCTCAGTAGCAGAGTCGCTTCACAGGGGTGATCAAACCTAATAACTCTATGATAGGAACTCTGAAATCCTACCCACAACATGTGCTTCATCAACATACACGCATGGCACATGAGCAGGCGAAAACAACCAGATTTCACAGCAGTAACTCTACGACCGAAACTGCAATAGTATAAGTTTGAAACTTAACAAACATACATACACACAAGGATCCGAAGATCTAAATACACACAGCGGAAGAGTATTAGCGGCTGCGAAGCCAAAACGGTAGAGCCAAAAGTGGCAGCGAAACAAACCAACTGCCAATCCCAGGGCAGGATCACTGCCTGGGATTCCCAACGTCTAGGCGTCCTCGGTGTCGAGTTCTATATAGAAACCACCCTCAGGAGGGGTAGTTTTCTCTGCAACAAAATATCAACAACAGCGGGGTGAGTACAAAATTATACTCAGCAAGACTTACAGTGCGGAAATTAGTAATAATTGTGCCAAGTATCAACAAAGGGGTAATTGTGGACTAATTTGCGGAAAGCCAGTTTTATCTTTGTCAATAGCAGTAAGTAGATGCAAATCCGACTACTAGAATACCTTTTCAAAGGGGACGAGTCGAACACTTCGCGCATTCCTTACTGCAGATCACCACACCTGAAATACCCCGACCCATCCTCGACCACCCTGGGAGGAAGCTGTCGCTAACCACGTCCTTAGAGTTGGCAAGTTTTAGCGTTGGTTATAGTTGTCTAATTCGACGCAGGTAATCGCCAAGTTGTCCATAACCGCGGACACGGCTGTTCAAACAGTTCAAACCCTGCAGGGGGTACATCTTTACCTACACGTATCGATCGACTCTTAATGCCACCATGGACACACTTCACGAGGTGTGCTAGCAGAGGGTGATCGAACACGACCTTTACAATGCTTTCGACCTAGGTATGAGCCACCCTTACGGGCTAGTCCATGTACATCAGTCCGGCCGTAACTATGACACGGTCCCATAAGTTGTAGCAGGTGATACATCCCCGGACTCGAACCGTGTGTAACCCTTACACCCATATTGAAGCACACCACCACATCATTTTTCACGCACCCGGCAAATGGAAACGGCAAACTATGCAGCTCATACTCTAAGTCTAGGCAAATTATTCAGTCGTGGGTGGTCCATTATCCCACCCGTGTAGAAGTACGCGAATCTTGGGTCAATGTACGTCGGGAACCGGTCCTTGCGGGAAGACGAGACAACCCACCATGCTCCCAGCCATGGCCTCTCGTCAAAACCCAGATATGATTAAGCAGGTTCATTAGTTATCCCGGTGAACACCCACCTATCACGTAACCCATCCAATAGTGTGCATTTGCCTGCCATCCAAGAAATTATGACTCTACAAGTCTAAGCATGTCTAAGCATTAGTAATATAGCAAGCATTAACACAGTATACACTATTCTACCATTCTAGGTAGGTTGGGATGGTGGTGGAGTTGTTTGAGCGACAAGGTGAGTCTTATTCATCGGACTAGGGTTTTGCTTAGCGGAAAAATAGCAGTTGAACGCATGTGATAATGAATTTAAAAACAACTAATACTTTGCAAATAGTAGGAGTTTTGCAATGTGACCAAAGGGGCTGCTTGCCTGGTTGCTCTGCAATTACACCCTGCTCGTGATCGAGACTATCGCCCTGTGGATCTTCCGGCTCTATCGAGGAAGAACGAAAACACCGGAAACAAGGGTATAACAGTAAATATCTAAATGCTGAACATCGGCATGAGATGACATGCATGCTATGACATAGAGGATGCAAAATAAAGACTAATGCAAGTGGAATCAATTTAATCGGAGTCCGGACGCATAAAATATCACGATCCGAAAATCCTCCGGCTAATCGGAAACCCTAATTTGAGTTTTTAGCAAATTGTATTAATCCTAGCATGCAAACATGGATGGAAATGATGTTTTTGAATAGTTCTTCTTTTTCTGAACATTTTGATATATTATTTGCATTTTTATGATTAACGATGAATTTTCTATGAATTTTACAAGATTTAAACCATTTTTACCCCTTTGTTGTATTTTTCTCAGTAAAAACAATATTTAAATTAATTCAAATATAGCAGAGGCTGACATGTGGGCCCTACTGGTCAAAGTTGACCAAATTGACTGGGTCAATGACAGGTGGGGCCCACTGTCATTGATTTCCTTTTTATTTATTCTTTTTCTTAATTCCTTACATGTGGGGTCCACTTGTCATAGAGACATATTAAATTCACTTCTTAATTGCACTGTTAGCTAATGAATAGAGCCATAAAACAGCCGGATTAGCATTAATTGAGGTGATTAATGTGTCTGAACACTGAGGGTGCTTATTAATTGTGCTTCATTAATCACGAACAGATAGATAGGACATTAATCCGGTTATTAATAGCTGATTAATATTAATTAACTTTCATTAGCATTGATTGAATCCTTTAACTAGTCGGAACAGCAGGCGACCGAATTTAATCAGTGCAATTAATTGGTCCACGCATGCATTAGGATGGGTCTTAATGACCTTATGGTCATTAAGGACCATGATTAGGAGCTCGGGCGGCCGGCTCGGGTTGCCGTTGCCGGTGGCCGAGCGGGGAGGCGATGGCGGCGCGGCGAGGGTTACCGGGAGGGCACGACACCGGCGGCGTGCCTCCGGCGAGGCGGTGGACTCCGGGGAGGTGGCAAGGCTCGGCGGCGGCGTCCTTCGGAGGAGATGGCGACGGGAGCTTCGGCTCGGGAGATGGCGAGCGGCGGATGGAGGGGAGCCGAGCTAGGGGAGGAGCCGGGGAGAGGCAGCCGGGGCACGGTGGAGAGGGGCGGCGCGACAAGGAGGGAGGGCTCCGGCGAGGTGCTTCGGCGGGGCGCGGTGAGGGGGAGCTCCGAGCGGCGGAGGGTGGCGCGGGGAGAGCTCCGGCTGGGGAGCGGCGACCGGGCGGAGGGAAGGGCGGCGACGGGGAACGGGAGCCGGGCGGCGGCGCGGTGAGCTTCGGGAGGGGCTGGTGGGGAAGCGGCCGAAGCAAGCAAAGGGAAGGGGAGATGGGGGCGCCGGGTAGAAGAGGATAAGAATGGGAGAGAGAGGGGGGGGCGACGGGATAAGGCAGAGAGAGGGAGGCTTCGGGAGGAAGGAACCGAGGGCGGTTGCGGGCTGGGCCAAGCGGGCCGGGGCAAGGGAAGGGAGGCCCATCCGGGTAGATTAGGGTTAGATTTTTAGGGTTTTTATTTATTGCACTTTTGGGTTCTTTTCCTTTTTCAAATGATTGATTTAGAGATTTGATTTGAATTTCAACATTCAACTATTCTTTTCAACAATTCAAGAGAAACCCTAATTATTTCCCTCATATAGTTACTTTCAAATTCAAAAGGACCATTTGAATTAAGCCCCGAGTACGAGGTTTAGACTTGGATCGAAACGGAATTTAGGGTTTCATCGAGCATTTCAAAAATTCAAAAACTTACACATTTTTACGGTTCATATGATCATGCCATGAAATGCACATTACAAGGTTAGTAAACTAGGGACGTTACATTTACCACCCACTTGTTTGTCAGTGATTTTTTCATGTATAATTTTTTTAGGTCACGCCATAATTTCTTCGGTGAATTCTCCTTGATCACCGAGTACTTTACCTCATTGAAGAGACGCAGACGGATTATGCTAACAGCCTTCTACTCCATCACCATACAATCTCCATCAGACATCCTAGCTAGTCTATTCGCTTCAAGAGATTAGCCCTTGTTAAATAAGAACATCCTTCACCACACATTATCACATGCTGATATTTTTACCGCTATCAAATTCTCTAATTGGCTCCACATCGTCAACATCGCTCCTGATTACGTGCTACTTGATGCCTTGCTGACCTTCTCACAAATATGATTAATCCGACCATGAATTCTTTAAGCATGGCCTCAAAAGAGTAAAAGGGATTGTCACGCTCTCACAACCCTCTCACACCTTTTAGGACCATCGGATCCTTGTATTATATAAGAATATGGTACTAAATAAACCTAGCTTCTAATCCTCTCTTGTTTGCACCTTGCACTTGGATTGCTTGATTTCTTGGATTGTGTTCCAATGGCCACCCCCTCATGGGTTTATATAGGTTCCTATATAGACTCTTCCAAACTAAGGAGAATTTTGAATCTTAGTAGGTTTCCTTGTATCACACCTCTTGAATCCTAATAGGTTTAGGATATGAGTCAGTTTCCTTAACAACATTGAAGGCCAATCAAGTTTTTGAGGAGGACACAAGTGAAGAAAAATAAGATGACATTTGAGTAGGGAAAATCCATCAAGAAATGCAAAAATGCCACTCTTCGTGAAGACATTTGGAAGATCCTCAAGAAGAGTGTACATGGTCAACAAGGTGACAAAGGCAAGTTCTTCGGCAAGTCCAAGATGAGACACCCCAAGAAAGCTTGCTTTGAATGTAGATAACACGATCACTTCATTGCAAATTGAGCCAACAAGAAAAGGGACAAAAAGAAGAGAAGAAGATGAGGTTCAAGAAGAAGGAGTACCACAACAAGGACAAGTTCCACAAGAAGGACTACAAGGCCTAAGATCACATAGGTAAAGAGTGCAACTCTGATGACTCCACCTCCGACTCCCATAAGGAAGAGGCCTCTCCGTGGCTACCTCAACTACACCAAGAGCACTCTTTGATCACTCAAGTAATGATGAGTCATCTATTTTCTTCATGGCAAAGGGCTCCAAGGTATCACCTTCGATAAAACCCTCACTAGCTATATTGAACGATGGTAATGATCTAGATAATAATGGTGAGGATGATCTACTTGATGATGATTTTCTAGACTCTCTTAATGAAAATATCATGTCTAAGACCACTCATCTCATATCCACCATAGAAGCACAAGAGGACACCATAAAGAAACAAGAGTTCACTCTAAAAAACAAGAGCTCACTCTAAAAAAACAAGAAGATTTTCTTATATGTGAAAAAGAGAAAAATGAGGCTTTGGTGTAAATTATCAAGGATTACAACGTTTCCAAAGCCAAACTTGAGAAGTACCATGGGAGTCTTAGAGAGGATTACAACCAACTAGAAAAGGTGTGCACTTAGCCTGTAGATCTATAAAATCATTGTCATTTTTATCTTTCACAGTTTTATCATACTTCGTGAAGTGCTCCCAAAGATCAAATGTTGACTTCTCTGATCTCTTCGTAGGAGGAGACTTTACCCTAGTTTCATTGGTTAAATCCAAGGTTGGAGTTGAAGTAGGAGCTGCAACATTTGGAGTTGAAGCAACATTGGGGATAGACCCAGCCAAGTCGCACTTACACTGGCACTGCTACTTGCGGTAGTGTACATCTGTGAGAAAATGAAGAGGAAATATGGTTCAGTCTCATGTTGTACAAAAATTCAAGTTACAATTAAGCAGTTCAAAAGCTAATAGTTTAGTGCAAGTAACACCTAAAAAAATGAGGAAGAGAGGCATACAAGAACTATCAACTAACGGCACCAAGATAAACCATCCCATCCTAGTACAAGGCTACTGTTCAGTTTAGTGCAGTTAATGAAATAGGATTACATAATTATAATTACAGGACAAATTTCTCCGCCTTGATAGCTATATGCTTGTATGCAAGATCCAAACCAAGCTACAAAACGCTGCAGACCTACAGTAAGCTAAGTCAAGATTGTTGATCAAGCATATGTTCCTAACAATTTTGTGCATAGACATGACCAGCAATGAAAAGAGAAGAAGAGGCACCACTTTTGTACCTTCAATTGCAATTGCTACTCAAAAACTAGACCACCATTTTTGTACCTTCAATTGCAATTGCCACTCAAAAACCAGACCACCATTTTTGTACCTTCAATTGCAATTGCCACTCAAAAACCAAATGCTTGGGAGTAGGTGCCAAAGTTCAACCAAAGGATCTCTTCCATCGCTAAGAGGGTCCTATGAAAAGATATAAATAAACAATTTAGAACGAAACTTGGGACTAACAAGTTAGCAGCTATAAAAGCTTGTAATTATGTGAGATGTTCTAATCTCACAACAATGTCTAAATAATTACACAGACATTGAATTCAGACACAATTGTTACAGGAGTACCTACTATCGCCGTCTCAGATACAATTGCAAACCTTCTGATCAAACCTTCTATCACTATCTTAGACACAATTGCAAACCTTCTAATCACAATTGCAAGTAAGTTCCATCTCGGACCTAATCTCCAATGATACCAGTAGGATCCCCTAGATACCAACGATGGAAAGAGAAGAAAAGGCAAGGGTGGGTGCTTACAGTTACACTGCATGGGAAGAACCGGAGAAGAAACCAGCAGATCGAGGATGTGAGAAGGCTGAGGACGCGGCGCCGCCGGCGTGGTCTGGTCAGCGGAGGTCATGGTGGGTGACAACCGACAGGAGGAGCGCACGGCAAATTGCAGTGGGCCGGCAGCCAGCATGGTCAGGTGGGCGGAGGGCGCAGCGTTGCCGGGTGGGCACGACGCGCGTCGTCGGGTGGCTGGGGGATGGAGGACATGGTATGGTAGGGTGGCGGAAGACGGTCGACGCCAACGCCAGCGCCGGCGAGGCAGCACTGCAGATCGCCAAGTGATCGAGGGCTAAGATGGGTGGCCGAGCGGCGCTGCAGTACGGTATGGGGTTTGTTCAGGAATCAAGATGTGAGGAGACTCAGAGTCGGAGAGAATAGGGTTAGCCTTAGCCGGTTAGGGATTAGAATGGGCCAGAATGTTTACTAGGCCACGGACTAGGAAATGGGCTTCCGGCAATGTTTCCCTTTTTCTTATACGAAAATTCATGTGTCGTTTCTGTTTCTAACGGAAGTAGCTCTCTCGTTTTCATTTTTGTTTCCGTATAAAAGTTTCTTTTTCTGTTTTCATACCGATATTTTTGTTTCGGTGTAAAAGATTTCGTTCCGTTTTTTCAAAAACGGACAGAAAATTTTCGTGCCGTTTTTATCCCTACCCCTGCTAGTGTAGTAGCTAGCAAGTGGGAGGGAGTAACAAACTGAAGATTCACTAGGACTTGCGTGAGTACTGCTTGTGCATGCATGGTTTCCATCTACCCTAGCATGCATGCGTTACTTGACGCCTCGCTCTCGGCCTCTCGCCGTCCATGTCGATCGCTAAAGTAATGTCTGCGCTCTATGGTTCAGAGACGTACGGCGCCTGATCCCTCGGCAGGTGTACCTCGATCGCCCGGCATCTCTCGATTACATCCAGGGGCCGCGCGCGCCTTTAATTTCCTGCGTGATTTGGGTAGGGTGTGGGCACCGTTCCCGGCCGCCTAGCTAGGATCAGACCAACAGGGAGCGTGCGCTCCACTAGCTCGTGACATGCAGAGATCGCACATGATCTGCTCTGCTCCTCCCATACATGTGCATGCGTGCGTTTCTAATTACGGCAGCATCACATGATCCCCAAAAGAGTGTGTGCGCGCGCGCTTCAGATCTGCCAACCGGCCGGGTAACAAGCACTGGCGTACGTACGCGCCAATGTACAGTGCTAGTACGTGTGTAGTCTGTAGCCTGTACGAGTGTACTGTGTTGTACATGCCTATCTGACAGGTTGGGCGCCATGCCGACGCCGTCGTACGTATTTACTGTGCGATGCTGCCGCTGTGGATCTCCGATTGTTAGATTCAGCCGAGTCAAAGGCACGGTATAGAGCTGTCATATGGTCAAGCTATAGTGTATGCTGACACTGAGGGTCTGTTTAGTTGGGTTATGGCTATTGACAAAAATGTTGTTGACTGGCTGTCTGAAAAAGCTGCTGTGGCTGTGAGAAAGTGAACATATGGCTTTTGGTTGATCCAAACCATCTACAGCATTTTGGAAAATGAGCACTGAAGTTTCAGTACATTACAAAAAGCTGGTAGAAGGCAGTTTTTTCAAATAGCTGAATTTGCACTGCAAAGCTCATAGCTACCGTTGGCAAAAGCTGCTGAAAAGCTGGCCGTTTAGTTGGGCTGTAGCTTTTTTCAGTGAAAAACTGCTGAAAAGCCCAACCAAACACCCTCTGAATTTATAGTCGAAAAGGCATCATTGCCTTCGAAAGAAAAAAAGAACGGTTATGTCCAACGGGTGGGATTTGGGCCTGGTTATTCTCAACACTCAATTAGGCCGGGCTTCAATTTCAGTTGGGCCGAAGTACAACAGCTGCCTGGTCCAGGAGACCGGTTCAGCTAGCTCAGACCATTGAGTTCCCAATGTTGCCAGTGTCTCGATTGTTTCAAAGATCTTCCTTTATTTTTACACGAGGAGAACGAGATCCTTCTTCCTTTTATCTGCAGAAAAAAATTAATTTTTTAACCTTAAACTCTTATCATGGTGTATTAACTCTTAACTCTGAAACAATCTAATTTAGGAACCTAAACTTTTAATACCGTCTAATTTTCAACCCTACTTTTTTTGACCCCTCTGACTAGGATTGATCCCCATATTCGTCATGTGGCTGCAACGTCACCCAATATAGGCCTGCATGTCATTCATGGCCATTCTGGCAAAATGGCCGTTTAGCTCCTGGCACCATAGGAGGTAAGAGGGCTCAATGTCTGCATCATTGTTTTTCGCTCTTCTTGTTGATCTTTTTCCATGAAATTAAGTTGGATTTCGCCTAGAAGGGTCATGGGTTCTGCTTCGGCTTGCCTTCGATCTACCACCACCGTCCTCTTCCATTATTGCCAAGTCTACCTATGTGTTCCTGATGTGATAAAGGAGGACATATTATCCTCATTTGGGTTGAGAGAAGGGAGGAGGGAGGGAGCACGAGAGGGGCAAGGCCAAGGAGGACGTGCGATGGGAAGCACAACTAGATAGGCATGAAGATGGGGGAGAAGGTGGTTGCCAGCTAGAGGAGGTGGGAAAAGTGTGAGTATTGAGAGGATATGGGAGAGAATGAATGACATGTGAGCCTTCGTTGGGGAACAAGGTAACTGCATGGCAAATACCCGGTCAAACAATGTGTATAAACAATGTGCTGATAATCATACAAGTGTGAGAGAATTACCAAACTATCTTGGTATCGGAACACCAAGTTTTTCGATCCTACCCACCCACTCCCTCTCATGGTCGCGACCAACGGCCGCACCAACGCCGGCACTGCATCGGCAATCACTACAAGCACTACCTCTCTGAGTACTGTAAAGAGTTCATCTAGCTTCTAAGTGTGGTTTTGATAATTAATGACAATACCTATAGACTAATATGTTTCTTGAAGATTGGATATGAGGTTATGTCTACAGGTGATGCGGGAAGAATATTGGACGAATTCGAGTAGAATACCGTAAATCAAAGATATGCATCAAGATGTCAAAACTCAAGAGGAAGATAAGGTTGACCATGGTGCAAATCCAATGATATATTGAATATGGTCAATACATGAGCATAAAGAGTATACCACTTGAGATGGTGTAGACAAGTGGTCATGCATGAAGAATGTTTTAAGGGATTCAAGAAGAATACCGTCAAGTAAAAAGACATGCATAAAGATATTAAAGAAAAGAGGTTGACCATGGTACAAGTCCAAGATGTGGACTTAAGACAGTCAACACATGAATAAAAGGAATGTGTCACTTGAGATAGTATGATCAAGTGACCATGGTGAGATATCTATTTATTGCTACATATGATCTAACCCATGATATCTCTATGTGAGAGAGTGTGTGTGCGGGTTAGGTGCTATTCATGGCATACAATGAATAATTAAGCTCATGGATTCCGTAAGAAGATGACATCAAGACGATGATCATCAAGATGAGAAGAGCAAGTTTCAAGATATGCATTATGAGAAGATATGAGCTTGAAAGCTTAGGGTCCATCAAATGAAGATGGACAAGTGAATATGAATGCAAAGAGAAAGTCTCCCACAAGGATTTTTGGGGGAGCTACATGCAAGACATCAAGAGACAAGTATGATCAAGATACTTTTTGGCTTAGAGCAAGGATGAAAATTATCGTCGAGCTCAAGAGGAAAGCGCAAGACAAAGTTATGCCTAGTTAGGGTTTCCTATTTTACCGGTCTCTAGGTGTTTGGAGAGAGACCGGATTATAGGTTAGATAGCTGTAATATTAAGAGGGGCTATCAGATGATTAGCTTATCCATGTCGTGTGTCAAGTGCTCAAGTCGTTGCATTTGTTGCATATCATCGCTTTGGTTTTTGCGTAGGGAGAGCTAGAGCTTTAAGTTCTAGCGTGTCCGGAGATTCCAAACTGTGAGTGCTCGAAAGCTTCGGACCTAGTTTGATGTTGTGTGAGTTTGCCCTTGACTTCGTGTCTCGGCGCATGTGGTTGCTTCTTGACCTTTGTGGTTGAAGTGTTTGACCTAGGTTCACAGACTCCGAAAGGTTAATTTCCGGAGTGTATGGAGTAAGGTGAAAATCCTAGTGTCGGGAGTTGTTCAGATATTGTGTTCCCAGGAGAAGGGGCAAGAAACCTAGGGTTTCCTGGCTTCCCTGGCTAGGGTAGTCTGACCGGCCTAGTCAGCCGGTCCGATCAACGCCCCGTCTGAAGCCGGTCGGACCCTCTGGGATGGATCTGGACAGTCCGGGTGGCTAAATCCAGACCCTCCGGGTGGAGGTCAGGGCTTCCCAATAGCAATTCGGACCCCCACACAAACCCTCTGGGTCTAAGGTTCGGGAGGTGGAAACGGTCGATTTTCCAACGGTTAGGGTAGGGCGGTTTAAACCGGTTGCACTGCCAACTTTCCCAAACGGCTAGTTTTCGTGGGTATGGGTATATATATACCCCCTTTGGCCAGTTGGGGATGGTAGTTGCTGCCTCTATTTCTCATTTGTGATCATCTCTAGTAGCCTCCTCCTCTCTAAAGCCTCTTGTGCATGAGTTGTTATTTGTAAGGTGTGAGAGAAGTCTTTGTGCATAAGTTGCACTGTTTGAGCACTTGGTGTCAATCATGTTCGAGTGAGAGTCTGATTCTATTACTCTTGGAGGCCACCGACTCTTAGACGGCTTGGTGGTGGTGGCTGGGTGATCTCCTCAAGAAGCTTGTGAGGAGACCTGGGAGATTGTGAAGTGATTGTGGAGCTCGTCATCTCCAAGAGTAGAGGAAAGAGCTAACCATAGTGATCGAGAAAACTCCAGAAAATTCTCAAGAGGAAGCGGCTTGAAAGAGAGCCCACCTTTGATCAAGCGTGATTGGGTCCTTAAATGGAGACGTCGGATATCGGTGGATATCCGAACTTCGGGTCCTATATCCTTTTTCTCTTGTCTCCTTTATTTATCGCATTTCATATTTATACTAGATTACTGTATATCTCTTATAGAAGTTGAATTGCTTGTTTGTCACCTTAAGATTGCAAACCTTGATATATTCACATAGGGTGTTGGTGCATTAAGAGTTATCTAGCATATTAGGATTTAAGTTTGTAAAAATTCGTTTAGTATAATTTCACATTAAAATTAAGCCAAATTCTCAATATCGGGCCCAACCGCATGTCTAAGTTCGCGATGATGAACATGGACAACACCAAGGCCCTCATCCTTTTCACCCTGGATCTCACGGAGAACAACTATGGCAAGTGGAAGAATTTCACGACGATGGTCCTTGTGCGCTTCGATGTCGCCAACCACATCGCAGGTGACGACGACCCCCGACCACGACGACGAGAAATGACACACCCAAGACATCATCATCGTCATTTGGATCTATGCCATAGTGAGCGATGAACTCCTCGACGTCATCATGACACCAAGTCACACCGCCTTCGCTGCGTGGTCTGCACTCACGAAGTTCTTCACCGCCAACAAACAGACAAGTGTGATCCAACACGAGGAAGTCCACCTCCGGGTTCTATGTTTTCCTTAGCATGAATCTAGTCTCATGGTCATGGAAACATCAAAACACCGTGTCCCACTCAAGTGCAGAGGCTGAATACTGAGCAGTGGCAAATGCAGTGGCCAATTCTTGTTGGCTCCGACATCTTCTTTAAGAACTTCATCGGCCGCCAACACATACAACTATCGTGTACTGTGACAATATCAACACCATGTATTTATCCAACGATCATGTGCAGTATCAACAGATGAAACACGTCGAGATTGATCTTCACTTTGTCCGAGAACGTGTTGCTCTCGACGAGATCCATGTTCTCCATGTTCCAACTGCGTCGCAATTCATTGATGTCTTCACCAAGGGGCTGCCTTCGTTAATATTCACGGAGTTTTGATCCAGCCTAAATGTCGAGGAAGAGCACATTCAGTCTGCGGGGACCTGCTGGAATGTGCAGTCTAGCAGTACAACAGCTGCGCCTATCACCACGGATGGGAACACGTCATGCGCACGCACGTAGCGCCACTAGCGCATGCATGCGCCCACGCTTTTGTATTTCTGTTGTGGCATTCTCTCCCTCTCTCTTGTAACTCTCTGTGTATAAATACCCTACTGATAATCAATACAAGTGTGAGAGAATTATCCAAACTATCTATTAAGAGTTCAAGGTTCTAAATCGGACTGTTTAGGTTGAAATGTTAATTCGGGCTAGAGTTCAAAGCTGAAAATTAGAAAGAAAAAAATTCCTTTATTTGCTGTACGGGGCAGGTGAATTGATCGACACATGTCCTGTCTTTGGTCCATCACCATTCACTCCCACAGGTAGAAGCCAAGCTAATCAGGATGACAAGGCATGCAGACACCATGATGATCGACATCGATCGAGCAAAAACCCTTCCATGCGTGGCCGTCTGGCCCTGGTGAGAGGAGAGATGGGAGGCAGTAATGGAGCAGTAGGTCCATTCCGCAAATTCTTGGATTTCTTCTGCATGCACGAGTGCACGACGACTCGGCGACGTGATAAAACGCAAAGCCTCGCCAATTCTAGCGTGCCTCCATTGATACAGGGATTCAGAGTTTGTATCGAAGTATGGAGTTCCAGCCTGACGGATGACGGTGTTCTTTAGTGCCACAATTAATATTTGTTTTCTTTCGTATCTGAAGTGTTGCTACCTAGTTTCAGATTTTAGTTTGGTGTCTGAAGAGTACTCGCCTCCAAATTTCAGGTTTTTGCTGCACTTGATGGCTTATCCATGTTCCAAAAAATAAAATCAAGCGAGTTTCAGCTCAAGCGAAGTATACGTACAGTAGTTTAATTCTGATACTGATGCTATAACAACAACAAGCGGTCAAGCCTCTCATAGAGAGCACTCCTAAGCTTAGCAATGACCAATGAACAACAACAGCCGACTCTTTTTTTCCCTGGACCTGAAATACTGACCATGTTTTGGACATCCCTGAAGCATAAATTACCTGGCGTTAAACATGATTACGTATTCTGTTATTGACATTGCTTGCTCTCAATCTGCAGCTTTTACTCTTCTTGTCTGGGTCGCCATTATTCAGATCTCTGCATAACAGTCTGCCACGAAACAGACTCAATAATTTCCATCATAATAAGTTGCCAAAGCCATACATCTTTTTCGTGTAGCCTTTACGTCAAGTATATATTTAAAAAAGTCAATGAGTAGGCCGGGAAGATAGGCTTCAGCCACACTGCTTCGACCTGTCATGTGCCTTCCATTCCAAGTCGAAGTATAGGACAAGAAGTTGGACTAGATATGCACACAAATGCTGGTACTTGCCGACTCCAAAAGGTAAAAGCTCACCCACTCAGTTATCCATCAGCTCAGCATGAGTTGCAGCAGGTTCTCGCTGATGGTCGGGGCTGGGAGTCTGGGAGCACCAGTGGCAATGTTGCTGCTACTGCTAAGGTCAGGACAGTCACTAGGTACCTCGAAAGGGGTTTATTTGGAGTTGGTCATTAAGTCCCTTTAAGAAGGAAAGCCAACAATTTATTTCTTTAAAGAAACAAACGAGTGACAGAAAATGTATCTGTGAAATAGAGAGGGTCCCGTTCCAGTTTCCAATCAGTATTCTGGACGACATGGATAGGCAAGACAGCCAAGTCTGTTCTTCAGTTACTAATTTAAAAATGCAGGCCTCCTAGCAAAAGCTAGATGGATATGACAGTAATGGGGCCTCCATAATAGTGGAAAGGAGAGATCTTTCGGTGCTTAAGCGAACACAAACATACTTAGCTGAGAATCAATCTGCGATGATTTGACAGAACAACAGCTGATACTGACAACAGATGCCCATCGGTTCTGCAGCGCATTTGTTATTTTACTCAGAAATTACAGTGCCTCCCATCTATGCTTTTCTCCCATCAGGTAGAACTAGAAGGGCAAGAAAATTCAGTAACAGATGCAAAAAGACGATGCCATGTAAAACTAGAAATGCACTCGAATATATATCCCTTTTCTGTGTTAGAAACCAAGCTTAGGTACACTCCAGTAGTTAAGATCAAAGTTACAGTGTACTGTGATTTCTGTTCTGAGTACTACCGTATTTCTTTTCTTCAGTTGAGTGAGCACTTGCGAGATGCAAGAACAAAAATACAAAAGAAGGTACAGATGAAGTCACGACGAACTGAGCAAAGCAGACTGACGATCAGATGATCGGCGGCGGCGGCGTCTCCCAGACGTCGAACACATTCTCCTCGTTGTGCAGTGCGAAGAGCCGGTCGCCTGCGATGGAGAAATCGCAGATGGCGCCGCCGAAGCTCCTCCTCAGCGTCGACGTCAGCACGTGCTCGGGGCCACTAAACACGGAGATGCTATCGTTCATCGACGAGAAGAGCTGCCCGCCGTGCGTGGCGAGCTTCGGGTAGCAGCTCTCCTCGCCGGGCACCTTCCGGTTCATGAGCTTGCTCCGGGAGCTCCACCGCACGCCGCCGGCGGTGCTTCTGAGGTCGAGAAACCCGAGGTCGTCGTACTGGTTGATCACGCAGACCGACCGCTCGTCCTCCATGGCGATGGCGTGGAGCACGCGCTTGTCCTCGAGCGACGCGGCCGAGCCAGCGTCGGACCACGACCAGACCACGTTCTTGTCCCGGAAATCGAGCAGGCCAATGAAACAGTTGTCTGTCTTGGGGAACAGTGTAGCCACCATGAGCGCGTTGGTGGCGTCCAGCCATTGGAGCCTGTCGGCGTCGCCCAAGGCGCAGCCAGGAGGCTCGTAGAAGAAGTCGGCCTGCTCGCCGGTGGCGCGGTCCCAGACGCCGATGCCGTACTCGTTGAGCCGGCCCTTGCAGCTGGCGAAGATCTTCGAGTCCTTGTCGAACGCCAGCGCGCCGGCGGTGAAGGACTTGGTCTGGCGGTCGTGCTCGACGCGGAAGCGGTGGCGGAGGTCCCCTGAGACGGCGGAGAACGCGGCCATCCCCCCGTCGCACTTGCCCAGCCGCTCGCGCGCGGCGATCAGGACCGTGGCCGCGTTGAGGTAGGCGACGTCGTTGACCTGCGAGTGGTCTAGCGACACGGGCCGGCGCTCGTCGAGCATCCAGTTGTAGACGTGCACGGCGCCCCCGTGCGCGACGCAGCACCCGCCGTCGGGCGCGGCCCGGATGGCCGTGCCGTCCCCCGGGGGCGCGCCCGGGCACGGACGCCGCGAGGCGCAGCCTGTCGCCGTCGAAGGCCCCCCAGCGCGCGGCGCGGACGTGGTCGAGGAGGCCGTAGTAGAGCGCCTCCCGGTAGAGCAGCTTCTCGGGGAGCTGCGGCGGGACGTGGAGGCTGCCCGTGCGGAGCAGATCGAGCAGCACCGCGAAGCACGCCGGATTGCGGTCGATGAAGTACTCGGCCACTTCCCCTCCTCCTACGGGGCCGCCGGCGTCCGAGGCGCAGGGCACGTTCCAGGAGGAGTCGAGCAGGGCGCCGAGCATGGAGTCGCGGCCGGCGTTGGCGAGCGTGGTGGTGGTCGTCTCGAACACCTGCCCGCCCACGTTGAACCGCACGCGCCCGCGTCCGGGCCTCGCCGCCATCGAACCGATCGATCAGCGCACCATTCGCAGCCCGCGCGGCGCAGGAATCACCCACCGATAAATCTCGGATCGATTCGTCGCCAGGAATCGGGTGGGGAATCGTGCGCTCGTGTCGGTATCGAGGAGTTGGGTTGGGTTGGGTTGGGTGAGGAAGGTGAGAGGCAGTTGGGATAGTAATGTTATGTGTGCAGCGCGTATGCAAAGCAATCAGCTTCGATTTGCCGCTATTTTTTTGTTGCGGCGTAATGTACGAAACGGAACGGAGGGTGGCGACGGGACGGCGAGCGAGATGGTGCTGTTGCTTTGGCGTGACGACGGCGCTGGAACGGAAGACAGGTCTCCTGTTGCCACGGGGGGTTTGCGCAAACTTTTTGCCCATTTTGGAGCGATTTCAGGGAATGCATGAACACTGCCTGCCAAACTTTCCAACTGTGACAAATTTAGCACTTGCCGCACATCTTTCTCCGTCTTAAGAAATAATGAGAACCTAGTGCAATGAACTGATCTACATGCTTATCTTGGTGCATAAGCTTTTCAGATTATAAGCTGCATAATTTGTTTTAGACATTTAGTCGATGTACTAATATTCTACTTTTTCACAAGAAAAATATACTACTCCCTCGTCCAAGTATATAAGTCGTATTTTAAAGCATTTTCTTATGGTTATGATTTTAAAACTATTGGTAAAATATTATTTTAAAAATTATGATTAAATTTTAAATTTAGGCAATCCAAATACGTTTTATATCTAAGCAAGAGGACAAGTCGCCGCAGCATCGTGAATTAGACCGGCGCACGTTTCAACCTACAACACCACCACATACTCAGCTCAATCTGGGCAGCAGTTAGATGCAACTGCCAAAATGATGGCCACTACTGACTTCAGCTACCGACTCGGAATCCCAGACATCTCCGGGACCCACAGCTCCGTCCTCCAATTATTCTTGAGAGTTCTGCAAGAAGTGTCGGCTTGCCTCCCTCCCAATCATCGCATTCGCACGGCCTTACCAGCCCGGAATCTTGCTGGATCATTCCTGCTTCTGTTTTTGTTCTTTTTGTTGGCCTCTTTTCCCCCCTATTCTTGCCCCTGTTTCAGGTACGCTTTGTCGGGATGGTGGCTGGAAACGGCACGGCGAGTCGGCGACCTACACTGGGCTCTTGGTTTTTGGTTAAGATTCTAGAGGAATGAGCGTTTGTTTTAAAAAGAAGCTGTGATTCATGTGCACGCTACGCTAGTGAGAAGACTCAAACCTACCTTGGTTGGACATGTGTGCATTCCCAATGTTATAGAGCAGCAATGCTTATGTTTTGCTGGCGTTATACAGACATTCAAGAAGTTCTCAGAGGGCTGCTTTCAAGTTTCAACACTTCATGTCCCTAAAACAAACCCTTGCAATTCGCAGCACCTTCATGTCCCTAAAACAAACCTTTGCAATTCGCAGCACCTTTCAGTTCTCATGTACAGGCAGATAGAGTAGTAGAGTACAGACACAGCTGAACAGAAGGTAAAATCGCCAGCAAGCAACAAAAACAAAGCAACATGTAAGAGAAGAACTTGCGAATGGTGTGGTGTATAATATTGGATCCAATGACGAACAACTCTTTATTTTCTCATAATTCAAGAGATTGTACAAGAGCCCAATATATCCTCTAGTCAGCGCAAACCATCTGGCCGACAAACTTCGGCAGAGTTACAAATTACAACCCACTATCGATTGGTACCTCAACAGAGAAAAAATGATAAGGTCACAGGGCAACAGGAGTGACAGGTTGGATAATACCCATCCAAACAAAAGGGGGAATTTGTACACATGACCTCAATCCAAAAATATGATTTTCGCATCAACGCTATGAAGTTAGGCTCCTCTTTCAGACTCTCTTCATTCATGCTTGATACTTGCTACAAAATCCACTTCTTAAAATAGCCTCGACAGTACAAGTAACCCAACTACATCATAATGTGATAAAAAGGCTTGAACCACAACAAGCATGATAACCATTTTCCAAGAGGCTTCAATGCCGACCACAAGGAACAACAGTAACGCCTAACATTACAGCTGCTACTGGAACTGCTACAACTACTAGGTGGTTCAGGATGGTCAATCAGGAGGCAACCAGCCCAAGGAAAAAGAAGCCATACATGGCAGGTTGTCTCGTGCCAACACCTTGAGACTGACAGAACGTTAAGGGTAGATTATCTCTCAGAACTGCACATTCAGAGCACTTAGTTACGAATCTTTCTTCTGCGCTTCTTTCCAGTAGATGTTTTAGCAGACCCCTGCTCTTCCTCTTCAGATGAGTCGCCTTCTTTCTCTTTTGGCTTTCTTTTGGTTGAAAGACCATTTGTCTTGGGTCCATCAGAAACTTTAGGAGCGCTTGCGCCTTTTGGATTTGATTCACTGCGTTTAGTTCCATCTTTTGAATCCTTGTGCTTGCTGCCAGCCTCATCTTTCGATCTGTTGGCACTTTTAGTGCTACCAGCCTCATCCTTGTTGCTTACCTTGCTAGTGGATCGAGACGATCTCCCACCTTCATTTTTAAGGTTGCTGCCAGTGCGAGGTGCTTCTTCAGTATCCTTTTCTGCACTTTTCACCTTCAATCTGGCTGAAGTCACAAGACTATCATCAGTTGACATACTATTGCTGGAACGCACACCTTTTGGACGCCCTCTCTTCTTGGGAAGATCAATATCGTCTATGCTGTGCTGTTTGCTACTGTGCAGAAAACAAAGTAACAATTTCACATAAACTGTGCAGATAGGTTGAATCAAAATGGCACATCAATATCAAACACTTAACCTGTTAGGTGTTTCTGTCTTTCCTTCCATCGTTTGCTGACTCAAACTCCCTTTACCTCTTCTGCCGCGTGGCCTGGTTGAAATGGGCAGTAACTCAAAATCAAGCAAGTAATATCTTTTGTGTAAGAATAAGAGCTAAATCATGAACAGAAATGGATTATCAGGTTACATTGGCCTAGTACAGCACGGTGTTGAGGACAGAACAGAAACAAAAGAACAAAAGGTTGATGAATTGATTCAGAAGTATTTCTACAGATGTAACCCAAAAAAAAAGGCAACAGTGCGGCAAATCTACTTTATGCTTTCAGTTGGAAGCCCCTGCTAATAGCCACGCAACAGAACAAAACAGGAAACCATAAATCAATAATATATTTATATTGTCATGCTAGAAACATAAAATTAGAGATTGACAAAGGATGGGCACCATCCAGAAGGCACATTTAGGGATACACCTAAATCTTAATGATAAAGACAAATATTGGTGCTTTGGAAAATCAAACACGTGCATGCTTCAGCACCTTATTTTGAGTTTACTAACACAGTTAATGTAATAAGCTACTCTGTGCATCTTGAGACACATCAGTTCTTACATATGAGATGGCGGATACTGCAGTTATATAGGAATGGACCACCAAATCATATACATCATAATTAAAATTATCATCTGAACATCAAACATATACAAGGTGCAGAGTGGAATATTTTGCTTACGTATCAGATGCTGCATCAGGATTATTGTCTTGCTCCTGCAGGATAGCAGACGAATTAGAAAGGAAGAAAAGAGGATAATAGCGACAACACCACATCCGGATGCATGAGCATACCTCAGCAATGAATTCCCATTTTTCATTCTTAAGCAGCAGTTGTTCAACATCGCCATCATCATACAGAATCTGGGTGCCAAAAAAATGAAATGAAAAAGAAAAACAAGAATCTCGTTAGTAGCGCTTTGGACAGCCCAAAGGAATAAGTGGAGACAGTAAGTAATGCCTGTCTACTGAATGTACACCTTGTGCTTTTTTGAAGAAGCATCAAATGACTTAACAACACCATCATAGAACCTGCAGAGCAAGAAACAGCTTCAAAACTAGCAAAAAGAATGTTAAAGCAAGGACAAAAGAAAAATTATGTGTACAGCTACACCCAGAAGGAATTGTTGGCCTATGAATATTATTCATAAACAAGTCAAATGAGCAACCACAATGCGAACTTAGAAACCCCAAAAAATAGGAATGCATGATGGTAACCAAAATGTTGTCAGCAAAAGCATGTAACATCCTCATCTCAATCAAGGACTTCATTTTAGAAATGCTAGTAAATGTTAGCATAAACAATGAGCACTGAACACTAAAGAGACTACAAATTAGCAATGTTAAGAGCACCCCTACACCTAAGAAACATATATGATTGTCATAGCACTCACTTTTTGTCATCGGGCCACCATACTTTGATTCTTGACCCAACAAAGTTTCTATCAAGAACTTTGTTCTTCTTTGACTGAGGGACCTGCCAATAGCATGGAAAAAGCTTTAACAACTGAAAGAGAACTACTCGCCATCACTAATAATTAATGAAGTATGTATACCTCTTCAGCTTCCTGCACACGTCTCCTTTTTGATCCCCCACTATCCCCTGGTTGGCCTTTGGTTATACCCGTCTTTGTCAAAGATTTAGGAGACACCATTTCCTGCATTGCCATAAAAAAGTCATTGTAGAAACCCAAGTAAGATCATTGTAACATGCTCAAAAATTTCAGTAGTCCATTTGAATTAATACTTGTTAATGCTACCGAAGCTCTATAAACATTCAATGTAACTAGAACATAATTGGTGACAGGATGCCATTACCATTCAGAAAGCCATTATGTCAGAAGAAATAAACAGAGAAGTTCAAAAAACATGATAACCATCAGCCAACGGCAATATAACATTAGAAAATTACAAAAAGTTACTGGTTCCACTTGTAAATAACACTTCTCCTCCCAGCCACCTTAGAATAGTAAATCACATACATACAAAACCATGAATAGGCAAAGCAGAAATCCAACCTTGAGCTAAACATACCCATGCATGACTTATGTGCAAAGCAAACACCTGAACACATCTACTGGTAGCAAGAAAATTACCTTCAAACTGAGATCTTCATCAGAGAGAGTGTCTTCTTTCCGCGCATTCAAACTGGCCTTTGGTTGCTTCTTTGAAGATTTTTCTTCACCAGTCTTTCTTGATGACAATTTAATATCATCTTTATCCAGTCGTCTTGCAGCTCTTCCTCCAGAAGTACTGCCTGAGCGGACTTCTTTTGATTCTAGACCTGATCCTTGGCTCTTTCCAACAGGCTTCTTCTCCTGTGACTTTGCTGCAGGAGGCCGGCCGCGCTTTGGTTTATCTACAGCAGGTGTACAATCAACAGGCTTTGATGTGTCATTAGCAGCTCTATTGCAAGTCTCTAACATCAGCTTATTATTACCTTCATTTGTCTCTGGGGACAACTCCCCAGATGCAACTCTAACAACCTTAGAACGCTCAGTCACCTCGGACTCAGTGGTAGTGTCAAGCTTATGACTTTTCTTTGAATTGATATCAGATAGCTTTTCAGGCTCTGTGGTGACTAGTTCTGGTGCTTCCTTGTCACCAGATACCAATCCATCAGAAACTTTTGTCTGCTTGTCATCAGAACGCAGTTCAGGCTTCTGTTTAGAAGAAGCTGGTCCATTTGCAGGCTTGACATTGTCGACTGAAGCACCACCATTGCTCAACGAAGTTGTGGGATTACTGTATGGAGGACTTCCATCTTGTCCAGGGCAATTGACATCTTTCTCTAATTTTGATTCCTGAAAAATAAAAATATATGCGCAGTTATAATAGCTGTCTTACTTTATAGAACTCTAGATGCTTAATATCCATATCAGATAACTAAGGTGATTCATCAGAAACAGTCATCCGAGATAATTTTTTATCAGCTACCTGCACAGTTAGAACTTACAATTTAATAATCAGAATGGCTGAAATATATTAATATATCCCACTCAGGTAATATGATCTCGATTTTTAGACAATGTGCGCTACAAACACTTGTGGATCACGTTACTGACACTACTACAGACCAAATTGTGCATCATGCTATTGACACTAGCAGAAACCAAATCATCTCAACATGTTATCAAAAATATTCTCAATGCACAGCATATCTGAATAACGCCAAGGAATCTAGTACAATCACTTAACTGTTGTTTGAAATTTCACATTTAATCCTATTCTGGTAGATATAACTCAAGACTCTGAAGACAAAATTCAAAGGTTCAAAATTCTATTTTGGGCCATATCCCCTTCTTCCCAAGATGATCTGATTTTCAAACGAAAATACAGTAGATCCTACACAAAATTGCCAAAGAATGCCTGCCAAAGAGTTTATGTCCCTCTCCTACCACTACGAGTACCCACATAGCAGAAACCTGTTATATCACCTCCAGTGAGTAACAAGTCTGACAATTTCCAATGTCAAAACAATTTAATTCAATCTAGAAGAAAAGTTGCACCCCTGGACTCCTGTTTGCCCACTCTGATCAAAAAGAAAATTATATAGGAGCAGCCTTGCCCATTTGAACACACACATAAAAGTGTGCCACAAAATAAACCAACCATTCGATCAACAAATTTCAAAAATATATTCATTGATATTCAAATAGGAGTCGTAAAGTGTTAGTAGTTTAACTGACCATGTCCTTTCCAGAAGCATCAACTTTGTCGTCTCCGCCAGCATCTGAAGAACCTTCGACCAATGATGTAACAGCTTCACTATACTCATTCAAAGGAGTGCCCTGAAGTAACTGAATAAACACTGGCTTTAACTTTTCAGAACATAGATCTATTACCCTCTCTGCAAGTATAAAGATGCTGGAAGAGAATCCTGGAAAGTCAAGTCGAAAAGGCTTAGTAAAGATGGTAAGAATTATGTTGTTAATGCTAACAATGTATCAATGCAATTACTTTCTTTTCCTTTTTAGCATTCCGAAGGAGGCAGGATGCCAGATCTGGATGGACAGGCTCACTCTCCTGAATTACAAACATCATTATAGTTTCCATAGAGGAGATGACATTTTCTTGATGTGTTGGGCTGAAACAAATAAAGAGAGAAAATGAGATGAATGAGAAACAAAAATACAGTTAACAATACTAACAGAACTAAACTACACAGAATGCACCCATGCACTCACATATAGAGGGAGGGAATACACACAAGAAAATACACACGCACAGAGGGATTCTTGAAATAGCAACCTGTTGCGACTAATTGAGTTCCCATCTCAAAATGCATTGTTAATTCATCAACAAAACCACTGGCGCACTGTATCAACTTGCAGCAATTCAAATAATCATGGGCACTTTGTACATTATTATGTTAGAGAAAAATGATAACAAGTTCCAAACCAACAAATGGAGAACAAAAAAGGAAATAACAAGCATTTGATGGAGGACTGTATCATACTTCTATGCACTGGGCTCAATACCATAGTTTAGTAAAAGATTAAATATGAATGTTTTCACCGTTAGGGCCAATGTGACCAATGAGTTGGCAATTCGAGATAGAAAATCCATAGTGCACTCGACATCCATAATCATGTCATATGAGTGACGCCGTCATTCCTAAGGACATATCAAAGTCAAGACCACAACTACGTTGTATCCTCCCCCTGATCCATTTGACATCGCCCATACTCAACATATAGAGAAATTATGAAACTAAAAAAGGGAGAAAAAAGTTTCATACCTTATGGTTCTGAAGAAATGATGAAATGTATCCCGTATCAGGTCATCGCACTCAAGATCTAGCATCAAGACACAAGACCGGACCTTTGCAACAGTTTCAAGCATCGAAACCCTCCTTGCAAAGGAGGGGCTGTTCATATCATCCAACTTACCAAAAGCCTCCACAACTATTGTGAACGCATCCTGAAGCCAGGTAAGTAACGAGGGTAAGTACATGTAGACACCAAAGTTTCATCTTGAAAAGAAGAAGACTCACCCTCATCACGTCATCATCATAGGGGGCATCTGGTGCGGTGATCCTGGTAACCTCAGTTAAGCAAGAGGCAACAGCAACACTAACATCCGGGTCAGCATGGTTTAGTAGCTCTTTTTTAATCAAAGCGCTCATCGTGGGGCGGAGAGCACTGTACATGCTCTCGGGCGGCGACTGATCCACCCTGGACAACCAGGTTTCTGCCTCCTGCATAAACGAAAGAGAAATTCTAAGTTTCTAAGCAATCAAAATAGCAACATATTCCTGTAACCCTATGTTAAATGAGTAACCAACTAGGTTAGACTCCAAGTACAGTCTAACACTAAATTCTAGCACGGATAAATCTTTGTGACGACCTAATCGAAACTGGACAGACAACTGACGGATACGAGAACAAAGATAATAACGAAAGCAAAGGCAGTGATTCGAATTCGCTGGGGGCGCTCACCTCGATTAACCTGAGCAGCTCGCTGTCGGTGTCCGGGAGCGAGCCGAAGCGGGCGCCGATGTCGCGCAGCCGCCGCTCGACTTCCATCTGCGCATCCCCAGGCGCCATTAGCCAGACCTACGAGGGGCACGCGAGCCGCCCCAATCGGAGAATGGTGGAAAGATCTATGCGGGGGAAGGTGTTTAGGGTTTCACGAAGGGAGTCGGGGGAGAGGAGAGCACGAAAGCAAGGCTGGACGTTTTGGGCAAATATAGATGAACGAGGTTTCTACTCAGTTTTTCCCCTCTCTATCCCAACCCAAACCCCGCCCCCGCCCCTCGGGGGCCCCCTCTCCATCTCTCGAATTCGTGCTGCTGCCGGTTTTGTTGGGTTCAGCTTTAGACCAAAGGTACATTATTTGAACGTTGTGGTCTTTCTTCTCAAAATATCTATATAGTATGTATCAAATTTAAACTAGATCTAGCAAGCAATCTGAGCTATCGATCCTATAAATCCGACGGTTGAGATTAGAGATATTCATGTGAACAGTACCATCTACAGTACCTGCGCGCACTGCACGTACTGTTTGTTAGTACTATAAATGTTTGAGAAAGGTAGAGACAAAAAATATTATGGAGGTTAGGATTTTAAATGTGAACATGCAGTATTTTAGTGGTGGCTAGGGTTTTAAATGTCCGTGAATTCAAATGATGAAACCAGAAAATATGACAATTGCTACGGTTTATAGACGGTTCTTTTACATGATTTTTTATAAATATTTGCTAGAGATACACGGGGAATATTATTGCAGTTGGAGTTATAGAATGCTCTTCGGATGCATATTCTATAATCATTTCTCTCGTCTCAGGTCTTTATAGATGTTTGTTTAATATATGCGTGAACGAGTCGTTTATAAACTCTAGCCACCACAATTATCTCATCTCCAACCCTTCAGAAACACGTGTGGAATACATATTTGGATAGGTTTTTATAACCTTAGCCATCCCAACACTCCTTCATCCTATGTTGTGCAAAAAAAATTAGAATATTTGCATTCATGAACACTTTATAAACTCTCTTTGTCACCAATTTTTATCATTTATATTTCTAACCCTGACCATCCCTTTGTTACCCCTATCTTTTGCTTAGTCGTGGTATACTTAGGGAAAATACTTAGCACCACTATGAATAGGACACAGGTCTCTAACCCAAGCCAAACAAGAGAAATCTGACAACGCCACCAAGACATGTACAAAAGACTATTATTCAGCCAAATAGAAATGTTGCTTACATGGAGGAGAGAGGAGGAGAAAATAGAGCAAAATTGACCTTTTGCAGAGAATCAAAGTTATATAGATTATCTATATGCCTATGCAGGTCATTGTTCCTTAGTTTTGATTAAATGTAGATGCAACTTATGAAACAACTTGTTGTATAAGTCGTCATTAGTGTTGATTCTAGATGACATGGAAGGGTACATGAGCCAACTGCTGACTCTACTTTGATTATGGCATCGAGAATTGAGAAAAATTACCAGCATCTTGCCATCGAACAAAATAACCCATGATTCAATTCCACAATCTCAACTCCGGACTCCCTCCACATTTAAATCTAGGCGATGACGATGATTTGGCTCCATGGTGAATGCATCTTGGCCCCTCTAAGTGGGTTTTGATGATAAATAACTAAGGAATTAATGTGCGCATCAAGATGTTAATTGGATTTTAGTCCTAAAAGGCAAGTTGGAACTGACGTTGAAAACTTCTAAAATGATTGGAAAAGAGACGGTATGAAATCTAGAAGATTAATGATACGTTTTTAGGCTTTTGAGTGATCTAATGGTCATATTGAGTGTACAGCAACCGTATGAGGAGCTGGTCAACAACAAGGAAGGAGATAATTTGCTAAGTGCTTAAAGAAATCCCTTCTAAAAATCTTTATAAATTTCTCTACACAAATCTTTTGTGTCAATCCATAATGTTCGGACTAGTCAGTTGGAATGTTCGAGTGTGTAAGAGAGCAGGCTCCAAGCCCTAAGTGTTGATATGAACCCTCCGAGTGAGGTGCGTCTAGAATATCCGCATTCTTTTGATGCCTCTGTCCAGAAAGAGCTCATGTGGTCCCAAAACATGCGGATTAGGTCCATGCAAACAATCAAAGTGATGACAGAGCTTCTGTCACGAAACCCCTGGCTTCGTCCAGACCCACTGAGTAAAGTTCGTCCAGAACCTCTAAGTCAAGACCTTGCTTATGTGCACAAGAGCTCATGGTGTCCGGAACCTCCGGGTGAGGTCCATTCCGACAATCCGAGTGGTGACAGAGTTTCTATCCTGAAGCCCTGACTTCATCCGGACCTTTCGAGTGAAGTTTGTCTGGAACCTTCGAGCTAGGAGTTTGTTTATGTCCTAATGTTTTCTCTTCGCCTAGACCCTTTGGTCCGCTGCTTCCGAAGAATTCAAATTGGCTCCAATATGCTTGTCGGGAACCTTCGAGTGAGAACTGTCCGGAGCCTCCAAGCTAATTTGTGTTTCAAGACGGAAGGGTTGTTTTCATTTGGAATCCTCGAGCTAGGGTCTAGGATATTCCAAAAGTTTTGAACCATTCAGCATGTCCAAGCGGCACCCTTCGAGCAGTGCTTTTTCACTAATATGGCAGTTGGTTTTTGAATCCAAAACCTCCGTGCGAGGTTGTCTGAAACCTCCGAATGAGGTTTATTTTGTGAGTAACGACTAGTTTTTTTAAGAACTATCTATAAATACATCCACCCCTCTTGGGTAGAGATAGTTGCTTGCGTCCCAAATCCAGAGCTACACCTTGTCTCTCTTCTCTTTTGTCTTCTTGTGAGCTCCTTTGAGAGGGAGAAAGTCTGAGGATTTGGATTGAATTTTGATTAAGCATTCAAGCAAGTGATCATCTCCAAGTTGAAGATCAAATTCCTATTACTCTTAGAGGTTGGCACCTTCTAGACGGCTAGGTGTCACTTGAGAGTCTTCAAGCTTGTGAAGAAACCAAGAAGGTTGTGAAGACTAGAGTTCGCCTACTACAAGGTGAAGAGCTATCAAAAAGTGGGGGAGGCTTCATATCAGCAAACCTCTTGAGAGAAGAGCACATTTTGATGTCGGCTTGGCTTTTGGACCAATCTTCCTCAACAGAGACGTAGGGTCTCACCAAGTGTCTGAACTTCGGCAGCAAATGACCTTGTCTTCTTGTGTGTTTGTTTTTTAGCATACCTAGTAGTTACTTTTATCCTGCCTGCTAGGTTGTTAGATTTTCTTTTCCATAATCTTACTTGATACTAGCATATTTAGGAGTAATTTTTTATATCGCCTATTCACCCCCCTCTAGGCGGCATCCTTGATCTTTCACACGGTGACACAACTAAACCACCGCTCGATGCCTTCTCCTCTCCCCGACAGGCGCGACATAGTTGTCTTCCCTGAGGATGAGGCCATTGCCCCCTTGGTCACCTTGGCCAGACCCGACATCTATTGAGGTCACATTAGCTAGCCCCCAAGGTTGTCTTTGACCTCGCGCCAGTTGTTGTTGTATCTATCTCTCACCCATATACTCGATATATTTGAGTTATAGTAGCACAATACATGAAAGAATACATCAAAAGTAGCAACAAGTGCAAAGATGTAGGGCACACTTGCCACAAGTGCAAAACAACATTTCCCTTCTCAATTCCTCTTATGGTAAAATATTAGCTCTATTACTCGTTATCCTTTACTAGAAATTGTTTTTGTGCCAGTTTTGTGGCTGGCAGTTTGGTGGTCTACGTGTACAGAAAAATTTGATAAAATGCCTCATTTTTATTTGGCCTTTGATAAAATATCCTGTCATCTATCACTAATAGGAGGATCCAGCGTTACCTATCAGCGACACATGACGGGACATTTTATCAAAGGCCAACTAAGATGGGATAATTTTTTTAGACGAAAGACAAATCTTTCATCAATCAGACGAGCTAACCAAATGGTCAGTTGTCAAATGACATGGATCCAAGTACATTGGTTTGCATGTTCCTGGCCTCCTGCGGCACACCAAACTTAGCTAGTGCATCGGCCACACGATTACAGACTCTAGAACAATGAACAACTCAAAGATTATCAAAATAACTAGTCAACAGGGAGGAAGGAGGGATCTTTGAACGTGACAACATTAACACCAAAATACTCTCTCCTTCTCACATATCAGAATCTATTTCTATGCAGAGGTTTCTAAAGTCCAACTCGTTAGTCAAGTACACGGCTTGCTTTGTAGTCATAACTTCACTTTGCAGTGCATCCAAGGCTCGAGGGATTTTTCCAGCAGCTGCTGCAACAATACTACAATTGTTATTCTTGATGATCACACCCCAATCTACACACGTACTAACCAGAACAAAAGAACCATCGATGTTTGCTTTGAGTCGGCTGTCGTCTGGATTGCTCCACCTCGCCATTCCTGCCCTCACCGCCCAACACACACTTCCTTGTGCAAATCTACATAAACAACTATGAGTGCATTCACATTAGACGCAACTCTATCTGGCTTGACATCGTCTTCTCCATAGTTTGCCTTATTCCTCTCGGACCACCATTTCCACAGAAGGAATGACAATCTCCATGGGCTTTGGATCTGGGGCATTGAGAATGCATTCCATGACATCCATGGTTGTGTTGCAATTCATAAGTGTCACAAGTCCCTCTTCAAGCAGGAGCTCTCTCCAGCAACCTCGAACAACATTGCATTTGAAGAAGCAATGCCCTCCATCCTCATCAAGTCTTCGGCAGACCAGGTACAAGGTACATAGCTCGACACCCCTACGCTGATGTTCATCTTAGAGGCAGAGAGTCGTGAGCAAGACGCAAGACAAAGTGCTTACCTTATTCAGTATCTTCACTCCCCAAATTTTGTTCCATTGGAAGGCATTGTCACCACTTGAGCTTGCGGGTTGTCCAACAAGGGTATTAAGATGATTCATATATACTTTGTACGTACATTTGCCCGAGAAGATACCTCTAGGGTGAGAGAACCAAGCAAATAGTCTTTCATATTTGTTCTTAGGGAATTTGAGCAATCAATTGGGCCTCCTCCATTGAGAACGTTTGCTCAAGAAGTTGATGATCCCACTGTCCCATGGCCGGATCAATAAGGTCGCTCA
Source organism: Stipa capillata (assembly GCA_019208055.1). Classification (NCBI taxonomy): domain Eukaryota; kingdom Viridiplantae; phylum Streptophyta; class Magnoliopsida; order Poales; family Poaceae; genus Stipa; species Stipa capillata. Next base: position 408,243 of record JAGXJF010000477.1, on the reverse strand, counting down.
TTGAACTCAGCAAGTGTGCACCCCTGTTGAATTGACATGGCACAAACTTTCCTTTGGTAGCCATAGGTCAGACTAGATATTGATTTTTTGGCCACCCCCCATCCTGCAAATGATGCCCTTCTTTACCAGTCTTATACCTTTCAAAATGTTGCGTCATGATCAGAGAAATTCTTTGTCATCGGGACGCGAGCGCACAAGAAATTTGGGCACCGCTAGCATCACAATGTTGAATCCATTCAAATTTTTAAACCCAGCCTACCAGACTTTTTTGCTTTCATCAATTTGTCTTTTCCTAATCGATGCATTTTGTGTTCCTTCTCTTGGTACGACCACGAATAACGCACAACAATACATGCGACATCATCACATAAGCTTTTAGTAAGGTGGACGTCATGGCATATATGGGGATAGCTTGGGCTACCGCGATGATAATAATTTCTTTTTCCATGCTTGAAAACAATTTCTCTTTCCAACCTTTTTGTTTTGGAATATGCTTCAATTTTTCTCTTTTAGATAAACAAAAGCTTTCGTTTTGGATTGTCCAATAAACACCGAGAGGCCGAGTTATTTATCATTGGCTGCCTCTGAACTGATATGCATGACATGCAAGAAGTCATCTATATCTATATCTATACCAATATAAAAATATGACTTAGGATGAGATACTTTCAATCTCAGTCGTCTGGAAAATTTTAATTCATTTTCATAATTCTCCATCTAATGGTTGTGGATAAAGATTAGGCTCTTTTCTAATCACTTTCGTACTTATTGCTTCTAGTTACTCCATAATTTCAAATTGTATACATTTTCGTGCTTAAGTATTTTGTTTTTAACATGTTATTTCTTTATTCAGAAAAATTAGAGCTTATATTTTAACATATGCCTAAATGCACGATATTTTTTCTCCGAGTATTTTGAACATATATAACTATATATTTTATATAATTTATATTATGAAAAAGCACCTCGGACGTGCACCGTTGCTAGTTTTATCCAATCCCTCACCCGTATGCGTTCCAGCCAAAAAAGTCTGCCAGAGAGAACTTGATGGGCCTGCACGATCTATCCGTTGATTTCAAACGAACAGCTAGGATGTGACTGAATTCACTACTCTTCCACACCTTACCCCGTCGCCAGGCGCCACCGTTCTTCTTCCTCACTGCCCCACTCCCCAGTCCCCACCCCGCCTCGCCTCGACATGGATCCCGCGCCGGCGACCCCTCACTGGAACCTGGAGCGCCCGTACCTCACCGGCCGCTTCCACCAGGTACGCTCATCCCCCTCCTTCTCCTATCCAACCTGCCCACATTGCTGCCCCGGCCTCACATCCCTCGCGTTGTGGCATGGCAGGAGGCCAAGGTGGCTGCAGCGGCGCAGGCACCCGGATCCAAGCCGTTCTCCCTCGAATCTTTCAGGTATGTCTTGGTGGATAAATTCGTGTCGTTTGGATGCATGCCTCGTGGTTTTGTTGCCTTCGGTGGTCTCTGATGCCCGGAGTTGGTTTGAATCTGCAGCCGCGGCGCTGGCGGCGGCGCTGAGAGTGTCATCGGATCGTACGCAGTTTCTGTGCAGGTAATAATTTTGGTTTCGAGGTTGTTTAACCGGCAGAATTGAGCTTGAGTTGACTTGTTTTTTCTGAACTGGGCTAGGGTTTAGGTTCTGGTTTGGGCTTTGAATTCGAGCGCAGTGATTTGGGTAATTAGGAAGAATTTGATGTTTTTGTTGTTTGCTACTAGTATGTGAACTGTAAATTGTTGTTGATCAGAGTTTTAGATTGTAGCCGGCAGCCGGGAATGCTATTGGAATATGGGATTTCGCCTTTTGAGATTGTCTACTTCCTGGAATTGAGCAACTGATGTGTCTTTTTAATAGTACAATGATGCTAATTAGACATTACTTTTCATATTTTGGTTTGTGTGGCCAATTGAGTCTGGGGTTTGGAAAGAGTTTGAGATAGCTTATGTTACAAATATGTGATTTCTGGTCGAATGTGGTTGCATTCTGGATGTAGAACCCAACGGTTGGTTGGTTAGTTGTGCTTCGTGAACGATGCATTAATTTTGACATACTCACTGTGATAATGCCACAAAAAAGATGCTGCATTTTTAACCCGTTACCAAATTAACCTTTCGGCGAGGCTTAGTATCTATGTTTTCACTCTTGTTAAAAATGCTAAACTAATGGAGCTTTCACAATAAACTGCTTAGTACTTTAGTGTAAGAAGTTTCTTCAATGTAGCTGCCCTAAATGAATGCAGGAGCTTTTAGCTATTGATGATTTGCTATCAGCTCTGGTGGGTATTGAGGGAAGATACATTTCGATTAAACGAGTACGTGGAAAGGAGGGATATGTTGTCTTTCAAATTGATTCTTCAATGGATCTTGCACTCCAGGTAAGCCTGACAGGGTTTACAATCAATTGAATCAAAGAGAGAATATATTTGGTCCTTGGCTCAACACGCTCTTGCAGGAATTGACTCGCCGAATTTTCCCCTTATGTGAGGATTTTGTGTTAGTAAGCCAGTTTGTGGAGACCAGGTCACATTTCAAGAGTGGTTTGGTCAACCATGCTCTAGCTGCCGCTCTAAGGGCATTCCTCCAGGTAGAATTTGAATTTGCCATGTGTACAAGCTTTCTACTGTTTGAAAAAGTGGCTAAGGGCCTCTCTGGTTCATAGGAGTTGAAAAATGCAGGAATAGGAAAATTTAGGATTGCAATATCATGCCTTCTTGAATCCTATAGGATTTAATTGCACCATAGGAAAACCATATGAATTTTTCAAACCTTTTTCCTTCACCTTTTGGCTCGTGCAGCTTCTATTGAGTTTCATCTCTGGCCTACCCCAACTTGCTTGGGACAAAATGCTTTGTTGTTGTTGTTGTTGTATGTGTCAATGGAAATTTTCGTATGAAATAGAGGGCAAAAGAGCCCATATGAAAAATTCCTATGGATTACAAATCCTACAAATCAAACAACCAAACATAAGAAAGTTTCCTAAGGACTACAATCCTCCTATGAAGATCATTTGAATCAAAGAGGCCCTAAAGGAATATTGTGCTGACTGTATCATGTGTTGAAGGGTTCAGTTGTATTCTGATTTGGAAAATATTTGCATGAACTGTATTGGTGCAAGATAATCTTACCGATAGACATTGACTTTATTACATTGTTCTCAACAAATGTCTATGATAGTTTTGTTGCTTATATGTGAATCTGGCACAATAACAGGATTACCAGGCAATGGTTGCTCAACTGGAGCACCAGTTTCGTCTTGGAAGGCTCTCTGTTCAAGGATTATGGTTCTTTTGTCAGGTATTGTTTTCTTTATATGAATTTAATTTATGTTTTATCCCAATCTGGTTATTGTTTTAAGCACTGTAAGTACTGCGTCTCTTTGGCAGCGGATGATGAGTTCATTGAATGCACTGGCTGTTCTAATCGAGAAGTCTATCTCCGATAATACTAGTGTTCTGCGACACTTAATCTACTTCAAAGACAGGTACTTTGCAGAACGAGGTTATACTTTATGTCCCTGAGATGCACACTCCTTTTTCCTCCTAAATCTGAGCCAAACAGACCTGGTCAGCTCCTCTTGTTTTCGTATTGATAGAACAACTTCGCTATAGAACTAATCTCTTAATGTAATCATCATATCTTTAAACTTAGGCAAAGGCGATGGCTGGTGATAGTGCTGTTCGGTCCTTACTGGAGAAGATGACAGAATGTGCAAGTGCAGCATATCTCAGGATGTTAGAAAGGTCTGTGATTGTTTGTAACTACCTTTCTGGTTCATCTTTAGGACTTGAGACACCTTGTCAAGTGTTGGCTATTCATCGATTCTAAACATTTGATTTGAAGTTGATACAAATTCTATATTTGCTAGTTTGTCTTATTTGGAGTTGCTTAGAAAAAAAACTTAGTAAGCTTGTTTGCTGTGCTTAAATAATTTCAGCTTCTGATTGTCATTTTAGGTGGGTGTATGAGGGTGTTATAGATGACCCTTATGGCGAATTCTTCATTGCTGAAAACAAATCACTGCAGAAGGTACTTATTGACTTAGAATTTTGAACCTACCTAATGTCCACTATTCTCTGTAAAATCTGAAATGTTGGGCATCTTTTCTTCTTAAGTTAACCAGTTGCTTTCTTGCTTTGCCTTCTTTTTTTATTTTGGTAGGAGAGCCTCACTCAAGATTATGATGCCAAATATTGGCAGCAAAGGTATAGCCTAAAAGATGGCATCCCTAGTTTCCTTAGTAATGTTGCTGCGGCAATTCTCACAACAGGAAAATATCTTAATGTGATGAGAGAATGTGGGCACAATGTTCAGGTATGCATGATTATTTTCCGAGGTCGAATCATAAAATTCTATGCTATATATATTTACAGACCACACTTATATTGAATATTTTATTTAGGTTTCCTTGTCAGAAAATACTAAGCTGATGAGCTTTGGTTCAAACCACCAATACCTTGAATGCATCAAATCTGCTTATGATTTTGCAAGTGGTGAGCTCTTGACTCTGATGAGAGACAAGGTAATCACTGTTCATAGTTAATTTACTATTACATTCCACACTCTTCTAAGATCGCTTGCTAAATTCATCGTATATATTGTACAGTATGATCTCATTGGGAAATTGCGATCGTTGAAGCGCTATCTACTTTCTTGACCAAGTATGCATAAAAATACACAAACATTTACTCTTCATATTTTTATGTTATTACTCCATATCAGTAATTATCGACTTACATCTGATATAAATCTATACTCAGGTTTCATGGCTTTGCATATTATGTTCGCCATGTGTTATTAAATACATGAAATCACATTCTTTCTGTATTCCATTATATGAATGCCTTAACAGTGAGAATGAATGTCATGTTGCCAAACATGATTTTAAACATCCATATTTATTTTCCTTGCACTAGTTCTCTAATTATTTTTCTTTAGTTTTGCAGGGTGATTTTTTGGTTCATTTTATGGATATTGCTCAAGAGGAGCTTACAAAGAAACCAGAAGAAATATCTGTTGAAAAACTTCAGGTTTCCTCCTGTACAATGTTGTCTGTTTCTCGCCATGGGGAAAAATGATTTTTTTGGCAGCTCTTTTCATGATAAGCTAACCCTCCTCTGGTTTTGTGTTATTCTTTCTTTTTTGTTGTTGTATACAACAGTCCCTTGTGGACATTGCTTGCGAAGTACAGCGGCTGCTTCAGATCCAAGTCATGAAGAGTTGACTTGTTGCGTTGTAAGTATATTATCTAGGTCTAGTCAAATTGTACTGTGTCTGTTGATTATCATATTTTACATATCTTGTTAAACAGGAAAGAAAGTTCCCTACTTAAAAAATTGACAACCTGAAGACTTGGATTGTCCTTACTCTTCAGACAAGCTTGCTGCAGCTGATGTTGATCAGCCCATGACATTAAGCACGACTGGCTGGGAAACGTTCTCCCTTGGCTACAAGGTTTTATTTGTATTTTGTTTTTAATTTCTCATTGTGTTTATCTTGTGATAGTGAAATGATATACATGATCAACATTGCAGATTCAGTGGCCACTATCTCTTGTAATTTCAAGGAAGGCTTTAACAAAATACCAATTGATCTTTCGTCTATTGTTCCACTGCAAACATGTTAGTCGCCAACTATGTACAGCATGGCAGATTCAACAGTATGACAGAACCGTTTTTTATCCATTAAGTCAGTTTGGTATCTTTTTTTGTTTATCACATTGACTGATGTAGAACTCTCAAACAGGGGTTCCGTTCTGTCAAGATTCTAGGAACACCAATTTTACGGTCATCAATTCTTTGTCGCAGCATGCTCAAGTTTGTAAATAGCCTTCTACATTATCTAACTTTCGAGGTAAACCCTCCATATCACCAAACTGTTAGCAAAGGTTGACAAATTGCTAAATTATTCTTTTAAGCCCTCAGGTTCTTGACCAAACTGGCATTTGATGCATGATCGCCTTCAAACCGCAAGGAGCATAGATGAGGTTTTAACCATGTTTGTATGATTAAGTTAATTGCATTGCTAACAGCACAGATCACATTACCTTTGTTGCGGTGCTGATTGCAGGTCATCCAAATCCATGATTTCTTCCTCCAGAAGTGTCTAAAAGAATGCTTGCTATTGTTGCCTAAGCTCCTTGTGGTTTGTATTCTTGATCTTTTCTTAAATAAAACAATACTATGTTAAAAGAAGTAATTGCTGCAGGTTCAATTTCATTTATCCATTTTAGCTTCACAAATTTGAAAACGAAACAGGTGCACCGATTGCTGTAGCTCCTTTTACTCCATTAAACTGCACCGTTTATTTTATAATCGTTGGATCCCCCTCCCTGGATATAACTTATAACCTATTGATTTCTTATCTCTCTCACGTTCCTGTTGAGCTTGTTGGCTCAATTTGAATAGCCATAGTCTGTAAATAAGTTATATATTCTTGTTCTGTCGTACTCTGTAAACAACTATATGTTAAAAGAAATGTCCTCAGAGTTTTCAATCAGTTTCAAGTCCAAATTAGTCACATTTGAACCGGTGGAGTCAAAAAAATTCTGACGTACTACACTTGGAAGAGCATTATCTGTTGACTCTCAATGGCCATGTTTGTTGTCATGGTCTGTGCATGCTGAAAACTAACCATGACTAAGGTAGGAACTAGGCAGGTTAGTTAATTGATCAGCTCATCTGGCTGTGAGATAACAAGTTAACAATGCCATGTTGTCCCTTCTGGGTAAAGAATGAAGGCACTTACTTATCCTAACCTTGATAATGTGAAGTACCTACCTGTGGCCAAAATTTCAGCTTTAGCTCAGATAGCATTTAGACTCCATGCTTATCTCATACTTCTTATCCATTGAAAAGTCATAAAAGATATAGGTCTAGTTTGTCGGATGTGAAACAAGGATCTGAAGTTTTATTTGTGTAGTCTCAAGTTTGGCAAGAATGTTAACCTGAGTGCGTCTTTTGGAACATCGGCTGTACTTAATCTATTCTGAACATAACTATCTGGTCTCGGAATAAAACTTTGGAGTGGGGCAGCATTTGGCGTCCTGCTCGTCTAAAAAACTTACCATCCATTTATTTATCATGTGCAGAAAGTTGAGAAGCTGAAAGCTTATGTCTCCAGTATGCCACTTCCATCCAGCTCTTAATACCATCCATTGATGTTGCTAATCCTGAGACTAATCAAAATCTGGGATGTCAAGACCAAGAATAAAGAGATCACAACACAGGGACCAGCAACTGAAACTAGCATCTGAGAATGTTGTAATGTCAGAGTCAATCCTGTATGTATCTCATATTTCAGTCAATTTACGAAGTGTTAAAATCAGTGTATCAGTCAGAATCACATAATACCATCTTGGCCTGTTTGTTACAGGAAATTTGAAGCAGAATTCAACTCAGAGCTTCAAAGTCTTGTTCCTACACTGGGTAACAGTTCACAGGCAGAACCATACCTGACCCCATCTCGCGCAGTGCATTCTTGGTGTTGGAATTGATCAATGAGTTGTTTTATATGTGTTCCATGTTCAGTGGACTTCAGATAGTTTCGAAGTTTGCACATGTGTGTGTGTGTGATTCAGCAGTGTGGCGTCGCTTGCTCCCGTCAACGCTGATGTATGTTTTGTGGATGAATTGAATATTTGTAAAATATATCATCCTTACATGAAATAGATCATAGATGGTTGGGTAGACCTTAGTGAGCACTAGCTGTATCTTGGTGTTGTAGGCTAGTGGAATGGAATCCTTTGGTTATTTTGACTCAGCGCTCTCGTGCTGTGTATGCCAGAGAGCTACCTTGTGTTACTAGAGTCACCATATATGTTAACATAGTGTGGAAGCTTCAATCGTGATCTGCGAAATAGTAAGTGTTTAGTTCTTTCCATCCATTTTAAAACTTGGAAGGTTTGAGCATTGGTTCTACTTTCGACACACCAGTCACTCTATGGCCTTGTCTTGTTCTTAGCGGCTCAAAAAATCCGGGACTCGTCCACGGATAAATGTTGGGTCCATCTCAACACGGACTACCACGTTGATGGGCGATGGCAAGGCAGTTTAATAGGCCAGCACGGTGAATCTCAAAAGAGAGCGATCGTCCAGCCAGTATTCCCTCTGGCGAAGGCGCCGTGCATCGTCGGCGGGGGTGCCGTTCGCCAAATCGCCAGTGAATCGCAGGGGAAATCCGGCCCGGCCATTTTCCACCCACGCACCACCACCACCAGCAGTTAGCTCGCTTCCCACTCGGCCACTCCCCTCCCCGCGCCACTGTTTCTGCTTGTTTCCGTCACCACCCCCAGCCCCAACCACCGCCACCACCGCCACCACGAAGCCCCAGAAACGAGACCAGAAATCGCATTCGCACGCACACGGCCCCGCGACGCGACGACAGAATCCGGCAGACACGGGGCACGAGTACGAGCACGAGCACGCGCCCAACATTCCCCGACCGCGGGTGAGCTGGCGATGGTATGTGGGGGTCGCCGCGCGGCGGCGGTGGCATGCGGGTGGTGGTGCCTGGTGATACTGGCCGTGGCCTCCGCGCTCGGCGTCCTCCGCCCCCGCGTTGTACTGGCGCTACAAGAAGGGCTTCTCTGCCTCCGCCTCCGCCTCCTCCTCCGCCGCCGTCTCCTCCCCCTCGTGCCCGCCCTGCACCTGCGACTGCCCGCCGCCCATCTCCCTCCAGTCCATCGCCCCCGGTGAGCGCCCAATCCCGTCCCTCTCATCAGATCTCGCTGCTGTCGTCATACGATCTGGGCCGACGCCTATCCTACGCTCAATTTTTGAGAGAGAAAATATCGGTGGTTGAGTTGCAACTAGTGTTAGACGAGATGAATGACGTTGCTTATGAGTGCTCGCAATAGTAGTACCAGTACCACGTATGGGTGAACTGAAATCTGTAATACTTTTTTAGACTACCTATTGGTGTTTTTAGAGTACCTGAATTTGTAATACTAATATGCAAAGTAAACTGCTTTGTATGTTTTACCTTCAGTGCTTTTATTTGGATTGAGTCACTCATAACTGACAGGATTTTACCATTTCTTCCTTTCAGGGCTTGTTAACTTCTCGATTTCAGGTTTGAGCTCCTCCTTCATAGTCCCCTTAACTGTGGTTCATCATTATCCAGTCTTCTCTTCATAATCAGTTGAGCATAACAGTTATCTGATGGAAGAACGATATCACTTGTGAAGTTTCCATCATGATATTTCCTAGACTGAACTTTAGATTTTCAGGAGTTTTATCTCCCTTGAGACACAATTTAGACATCTGGGTTTATTAACATGCCTGTTATTTTACTTGTTTCATTCTTCACATTTCTGTAAGTAAAATGTTTTAATAAATTGGTGCCGATGACAATGAAGTTTTACATAGTGTCACCAAATAAGTATACTCTTTATCAAATGTTACGGAAAGTTTTACATCCTTTACCCTCAGATTGTTTTATATTGATACCTGTTATTTTGAACTACTAGCAAGCTATAAGTATCAGGCTGTTCATAAAGCAATTTGCAGTTTCTGGAAGGTCGGCTTTAAGACTTAGGCATGACCGCATGAAACCTCAGAGATTTGTCCAAGAATAAGCTCTATTGAATGGCCTACTGTAGATTGTTTAAACATCCTAGTATAATTGAGAAGAGGTGTGTTCTTCATTATGTTTGCTTAGAATTCTGATGTCTTTATGGTATTAGCTATACCTGAAGACCTGAACGGTACACAAGAAAGCTAATGATGATGTAGTCATATGTTGGCATGCATCATATGCACATAAACTCTGGTCCGAAGCAGTGCTTGCTTTTGGATATACCATCCCATATGTTTGGTTTGTGTGGTAGCACATTAACATTTTGCAACCAAACATGGATTACTCCCTGCTATTTCCAGAAAGGGCTGAGTACCAATAAAGCATACTTTTTTTTCTCAATAGTTATTCACAAACCACTTAAAGGAACTAACACTGTCATGTCTGCACCTGCACGTAAGGCTTTCACCTACATAACTGTCCTCATTTGATGGTACAAATGCTCTAGGGGATAGTTGTACCTTTCTCACATTGCTTCCCAAGTAGTCATCTCATCATACCTGAACTAGTGTTGAATTTCCCTTTTGTCCAAAAAGAAGTGTTTGAATTTCCTTTCTCACATGGTTGCATTGATCTCGTTCTATTTCTGTTACTGGTGTTATCAATATATTATGTTGAATGGAAAAAAAATTGAGTTGAAATATGCAGCTTGTGGTATAAATGACCCTGAGCGTAACAAAGAGATGGAGAAGCAGTTCGTCGATCTCCTTAACGAGGAACTCAAGCTGCAGCAGGTTGTAGCCGAGGAGCACAGCCATCACATGAACACCACTCTCGTCGAAGCAAAAAGACAGGCTACTCAATATCAACGAGAGGCAGAGAAGTGTAATGCGGCCACAGAGACCTGCGAGGAAGCTAGGGAGAAGTCTGAGAGTGCAATCTCAAAGGAAAAGAAACTGACAGCACTGTGGGAAAGACGAGCTCGCGAGTTGGGTTGGCAGGATTCTCGAGCGACAACCATATGATAGCTTGGTAAGCCGCTGTAATATTCTTATAGAGGTAAAATTATTTTTTGTGGACATCTTGCCGCCAAACCAAGGGGCGTTAATTTTACGACTCCACGTGTAATGTTTGCCTATGTAATATCAGTTGTCCCATGAAGCATGGTTATGTAGACAACGTAGCTTTCCTTACAAATGTAACTAGTATACATTCTCAATATTCGAACTTTATGTTAACATATATTTAAGGCATCCAATTTACTATCGTGGCCGTGGATCAGAAGACAATAATATCTTCTGCCCGAGATGTACACTGTTGAAGTTTGAATAGCAGTATAAAGCTTGAAGCTACGCTTATGCCAGCAGGCTCATGGAGAGAATTCTTACCTCTATCTTTGATTCATTTTCAGGAAACATTATATTTTTCATGTTGTGCACGAGAAGAATGCACAGTATCTTAGAGCTAGTGCTATCATCATATATGGCCTGAAATGTGCTCACCTTTGATGGAGCATTGAGTCATTTTCTGTCAGTAATATTCGGTGCGACATCGCATGTAATTGGAGAAGTAACATTATTTTAGTTGGTGTTTAGTTCAAGAAAGCGCAAAATTCTCTACAAAATTCGGACCAATACATGAACGTCAGCTATATTCAGGAAACAAAAAGAAGGAAATACAAACTAAACACGGAGAAAATGTCGACGAAAAGATGGCCCATGCAGGTCTCGAACCTGCGACCTTCGCGTTATTAGCACGACGCTCTAACCAGCTGAGCTAATGGGCCAGTTACGTTCAAGCTATACTCCAACATGATTTGTACCTAGTTTTACTAAGAAAAACAGCAAGCTCGAATCAAATGCTGCACGCAGCTGTTCGCCTATTGCTACATTATCCTACACGCTTCTGTGTTTTCATCATCGAAATAATGGAGGTCCCATCGTACTGGGCTCAGGAACTCATTACCTAGAACATCATCTTGGTGCGGCATCAGATCACCGTAAGGAAAATGAACATCGATTTCTTGGTTTTCTTCCTCTTTTTCCTCGGGGATCAATATCTCCGCCTTCTTCCCGGTCTTCTTCTTGATCTTCTTCAGCACCTTCTCAGAGTCGAAATCCCCTGTCACTGTAACCTTGTTCTCATCCCTGTCAACCTCTACCGTCTCGACGCCTACCGACGATCGATAAAATCATCAAACGTACATTGATATAAAGAGGCGTAGAAGTAGGTGTTGGCAGGGATTGCTTTACCTTCGATTTTCTTGATGGTACGGCGTACTGATCTTTCACATGCGTCGCAGTGCATGTACACTTTCAGATCTATCGTGATGCTCTGCACAAGAAAAGGGAGCAGCAGGTATGCTGTGAATGAAACAGAAAAAGATCATGCACAATGGCATGTTGAATGGAGTATATTAATATGAGCGTAGAATTAATCCTGCAACTTCATTGGATGCTTACCTTCGTAGACGCACTATTTTCTTCCTCCATGATAATGCCTATTGAAACTTGGAAAAATGCGATACGAAAAGCACCCTGAAGATATGGGGCATGTAAGCGCGAAACGAAATTCGGAATTCAGATGGACAGAAACAGCATATGTTCTTCTTTATGGTTTAGGATTACAAGAAGCACACATTGTATGCAGAGAAATCCCAACCGCATTGCATGCAGAGGTTGCTCGCCATGCAAAGCTCTTCGATCGTACCTGGTTGTTTGATTCATGTCGACTGCGTGCTCCCTCCTGGCACCAGGACACGGGACGGTCTCGAAACCGGCCAACTCTGTAATCTAATCTCAAAGGGAAACGCAAGAGGCAATTAGACAAACCTAGCTAGATCATCGAGATGAAACGGCCGGAAAAAGGCAAGCTGTTCTTGGCCATGACATTATATAGGGAAGAGGTAGGAGAAGCTTTACCTAGTATAGCTCTTGGAAGACAGAGGTCGATCGACCTGTTTGGGGAATCGCATTGACCACCAGGCTTCGAGCCGACAATGTATGTATGCAATATGCATGTATGATCGGCTGGTTTTGTAAGGGAAGGAGGAGAGGAAACGTGAAAACGTGCTTCGTGCCCGGCCGCAGCACAGCCTAAATATGTACGTACGTTCCTCTGCCCTGTTCTGAGCGCCTCGGATTTGGTCGATCCACCGAGTCTGCCGTTCTGGGAAGGGATGGGAGCATGGAATCCATTCGCCCGGCACACGATGTGTACAACCTGTTGCTATTAATCTTGTTATTATCGTGTCCTCGTCATGCGTTCCCTGCAAGAAGTACGAGACGAGCCTGCGCTTCAGGCGCATGAGGTTCCGCTGCCGACGTTGGGGGCCGGGGGGAGCGTGAGTCTGAGGCCGGCGACGACGAGCGCGCGACGCACGGAGATGACGCAGCTGGTTGGGACGGGTTCACATACGCGCGCGAGTAGAAGCCGGTGCCGGTGCCGGTGCCGGCGGGGCTCTGCACGGTTCACTCTTTTGAAGTTATCGTGGATGTCATGTCATACGTTCCAAGCTAACACATAACCATGCTTACACGCCCAAAGTTGCCTAAGTGCAGAAGATCCCCTCATCCTATTCAATCCGTCTCAGTCTGCAGTTGCACATCGAACAGAGATCGATCAATCCCATGCCCCAGTCCCAGTGGCAGTTCCACTCCCTCTCCCATTTCCATGGCCACCCGTCTCCGGTTCCCCGGCCGCACATCCGATCTTTCAGCGGCGTCCACCCCATCTCTCCATTGCTGCCCCGCCCGCCGCTCCCTGTGTCCTCCGCGCGCGCGCGAGGACGCGCGGGACGGGCTATTTGTGTGTGCGTGTTGTGCTTTCTAGGTGTTCGACGAAATGTCTGGCTGCTTGCAGGTTGAGCGGCTCCGCTGTTCTGCAATCGGCTCTCTGCTAGCTTGTTCTGTGCAATTCTTCAAGGTTACTCTACTGATTACATGCCTTCTTCTCGTTTCATCTGAAACTGGCAACATGTCTGCAGCAGTCTTGGTTTCGGAGGTGAAAGTTTTGCGCACTGTGCCCATTTCCCTGTTGAAAGATGGTACATTCTAGTGCCATTTTATTTACTCAGCTGACTAATCATGTTTTTATTCTTGTTGGTTTGTGCCTTGTTCGTGTTGATTGAATCGTATTTGCTTTCTGGATCAAACCACAATGAGGTGATCTTTGATCGAGCCCGAGTCGCTCGCTCGAGCCTGACTCCATTCTGCTGGATCGAGCCGCACCGCGGAGACACGAGCCGAACCGAGCCGCACCAGGGGCTCGACCGTTTTGGGTCGTTCTGCAAGTTCGCGCCTTATATAATGGCCTCTCCCCTCGCGCACGCACACGCCCACAGCAGAGTAGACCCGACGCCACCATTCCAAACACAACAGAATTGCATTGCTCGGAGCACGCCTTTCCTCGAGCGCACACAGGGAGGAGTTGCCCGCTGCTGGACGGAGCTCGCCGGCGATGGCTTCGCAAGGCTCTTCCACGACGGCCTGCAGCGCGTCCACAGCGGGTGCTCTGGCCGCTGCAGCGAGTTCGTCGGAGATGGCGCAGGCGAGCTCTCCCTCGCAGTATCAGCAGTTATCTCCAGGAAGATTGTCGGTGAATGCAAAGCCGTTTTACCCGACGACGGGCTCGAGCTCTTCCATGGAGCCTATGGCGAGCTTGTCGGTGAATGCAAAGCCGTTTTACCCGACGACGGGCTCGAGCTCTTCCATCGAGGCTATGGCGAGGTTGTCGGTGAATGCAAAGCCGTTTTACCCGACGACGGGCTCGAGCTCTTCCATGGCGGCTATGACGGGCGCTCCAGAGAGCTTGTCGGCGATGGCCTCAATGCCTTCGGGGACGGCGGCCTCGAGCTCTCTCACGAGTTCTGATACTACGTTCGGTCAAACGAGATTGGCGGACCCGCCGCCGTGGACGAAGGCCTCGAGCTTCTTCACGTCGGATACCTCTGGCCCTCCAGCGACGCCGAGCGTGTGGTCGATGGAAGAAAACCCTAGTAGGTTGCAAGAAGTGCTCTTGCTATCTCTCTCTGTTTTCTGGCGAGGCTCTCTATCTCTTTGCTGTTTCAATTCTCGACTGTTCTTTCTGGCCCTTCTGAATCTCTCAATCTTCGCTGTTTCGATTCCAATTGCTCATCCTGGCTCTTCTGAATCTTTTCTTTGGGCTCTTCTGAATGTGTCAAGAAATGGCTTCTTGTTTTCTTGGTTCTTGTTTTAATTATTTGTTGCTGGTCCTGTGATTCTTTGGAGTCCTTCTCTTCTAGGAGAGAAAATGTGAATGGTTTTAATGAGAAACAATGGGAACGAATTAACGATTTCAGTGATGAATTTTTGAGAATTTCATCTTGTTCTGTATAAAAATAGCAACTGCTGCTGTTTTGGTTGTGTAATTTCCTTTCATAATTGTTGTCATTTCATCTTGTGTCGGCGACTCATTCTCCTGCTATGCTCTTCAGTCCTGGGAGACGCGGGATTGGGAGGAGAGAAGCTCGAAGGAGCACGGCCGGACCTTCTTGCCTTTCAGCTAGATATTCTTGGTATCCGAGAGGTGAAAGAACCGCACGTGGGCTTGGATGTTCCAACCAGGGATCAAAGCCAGCAGCCCATGGGAGCAGGGCAGGATGAGCCTGGGAACGGGAAGCAGCCCCCAGAAGCAGGGCAAGATCAGCAGCCCATGGGAGTGGGGCAAGATCAGCAGCCCATGGGAGCGGGGCAAGCTGGGGTTGGGAGGCCGCCCGTGATCAAGGTAAATTCTGAAACTAATCAGTCAGAAGATTGCCGAAATTGTCAGTGATGTTGCATACAATGATTATGAACATGAACTTAGTACAAACAACACCGTTTTGAAAGAGCGAAAAAAGTAGTAAGAACACATTAGAGATATGTGGGTTTGCATGTAAATTCCCTATAGAAAAGCTACAGTTAAGATATTTGAGTTGGGCTAACGACATGGAATATTGCTGTTCTGCTGATATTTTAAATGTCAGACAGATCATGTCATCTTGTTACATACTATTTATGTCATCTTGCTAAATGCAAATGTTAACTGGTATATTCATATGTCATACAAGTAGTTTGTCAGATACAATTTATGGAAATGGTATACTGGTGTTCTTGTCGTATACTGTTTATGTCATCTTGCAAAATGCTATATTAATTGCCAGTATACATGCCATGTTGCAAGGATGATAACTGTTTAATTGACACATACACTTCTACTTGCAGTTTGGGAGCATCAACCCTGCTGATATACCATGAGGAAAGACATGCTGCAGCTGCACCTGAGGTAGAGCCAGCCCCCCAAGCCGGAGACGGGGTACCCGGAGCAGTTAGGCTATAGCTAGGTACACAGGTAGTAGTATCAGCGTATCACTCTTCCAAACGACTCGAGTGTGCTGTTGTGAACTTGTGATTGTGCTGCTGGACCTGCACGCTGTTGTGAACTTGTGATTGTGCACCTGCACCTGCAGCTACGATTTTCTTTTCTGTAGAAGCTTGAATGGTTGGGCTATTTCGTATATCAACTGACATTTTCTTCTGTCTATGGCTGTTGGCTCTTTTCCAACTGATTACTTACATGACTATATACGGTTTGCAAGAAACAAAGATTTGTCATTAAATGGGTAGAGTTAGACTAAATAACTGGTGGTGGAAAGCTCCAATTGGGTTACTCATTAGCCAGCAATAACTTGCTGAGGAAAGTCACTGATAGATATTTCTTACAAAAAATGCTAATACTGAAAATGGGGGTAGATGTTATATGTTCTTTTTGAACGATGATTTGTTTGTGAAAGTTACGTGCATTGATTTGTGAATTTGGTATTTTAGCAAATTATTTGTGATTTGTGATCATCTCATGGAGGGTGGATTAATTTGGGATCTGTGAATGATATAATTGATATCATCTCATGGAAGGTGCGAGGCAAGTTGACCTTGGCCAGTTCAACTCGGAGGTCGGAGCTCCTAGGCGTGGGAACTCTGTTTGTTCACGTCATACGCAGATACGTGAGGTTCCAGTTCCAGGACCTCCGAAGCGGCAAAGTGGTAAGCCAGTTTGGCGAAATTTTTGTGAGGTAGACGCAGTTGGGCCTCAGCCATGAACTGTTGTAGAAATCACCATCTCTCACTGCAAATTTACTCGGGGATCACGCGCGCACCATCAAAAGCCCCATGAGGAGCTTTTAGCCGGGGCAGTGGCCGATCCAACTGTGACTGGCCCAAGAACGCCAACTCGAGCCGGCCCAGACACGCCGCGAGTTAGACTCCGAGGATCAAATCAGGGCCTCAGGGGACAGCGCAAACATTTCTCTCCCCTCTTTCCACCTCCCCCTCCTCCGCCCGTGTCAGATCTGCTGAGCGCGGCGAGCGCCATGGAGCCCGGGCTGAGCATCGAGTCCGGTTCGGCCATCCGCGTGGCGGTGCTGCCGGTGGGGGGCCCGATCCCGCCGCAGTGCCTGCGGGACTACGCGGCGCTGGTGGCGCGACACGCGCGCGTGGACCTCGCCTCGCTCCGCCCCTACTACTCGGAGCACCAGAAGAGCCCCTTCGCGCACCAGCCCTGGGACACGGGCTGCCTCCGCCTCAAGTTCGTGCTCGGCGGCTGCGTGCCCTCCCCGTGGGAGGACTTCCAGTCCTCGCGCAAGGTGCTCGCCGTCGTCGGCATCTGCCACCTCCCCTCCTCCCCGGACCTTGCCAGGGTCGCCGCGGACTTCGTCGACGCCGCGCGCTCCTACCCCTCCGCGCTCGCCAGCCGCTGCTTCGCATTCTGCCCCACCGACGCGCAGGTACGCACCACGCGATCGCATCTCTTCCCAAGTCACTCTCAGGATGCCGTCGCTGTGTCTGACGCGCGCAGCTGAGCATCCGCCCATCTCCGTGATCCAGTGGATGGGTGGCTCATTTGGTTTTTTAAGTTGCTATACCACCAGACTGTGCGTTTGGTTAGAACTTAACTGACCCGTGTTAGTTGGGCGAGATCCGAGTGGTCTGACCTCTTGATCATGTGATCCACACTGAACTAATACACTAATTCTAGCTCGAGGCTAGAAACCAAAGCTCTGGCTCTTTTGATGATAATCAGTTTGATTGTCTAGATTTGTTTGCTTTAGTTGGGTGTTAGGCAGCTAGGCCTTTTGTTCTACCTTTATTCTACTAGCATTTCAAAACCCAATGACCTTCCTTTCATGACGTTATCGTTTCACGCCTATTAATCCTGTCAAACAATGCGTACTTATGTTCTTTATGTCATGGAAGGAAGTTCATCTTTTGCTTTAGAAGCAGATTCTATACAGTGTTGCTATGCTGATAGATAAACTTTGAATTGTTCTTCTGTTTAATTAGACTTTGTTGTTTATACCAACGTTGTGATGCCAGCCTTCTAATTTTTTCTTTTTTGACCATTTCTTACTCTAAGTTAATTATTGTTTGCATTGTTGTCTTTTTGTAGTTGGTGGAGAAAAAGAGGGATGACATTATTATGTTCCCTCCTTCTGATCAGAAATCACTGCAACTTCATATGCTTACAATGGTTCAAGATCTTGCTGCTTCATTGTTGATGGAGTTTGAGAAATGGGTCTTACGAGCAGAATCCACAGGGACTATTCTGAAGACACCTTTGGACTCACAATCCAGTCTTGGCTCAGAGGAGGTTCATACTTTAGGTGTTCCGAGTATTTTGACCAGTATATGTTGATGATGTAAATGAACCAATATTCTATTGCTTATATAAGACAATACTTCTATATATTTTAGGTGATTAAGGCTAAAAAAAGAAGGCTGGGCCGTGCACAAAAGATAATAGGAGATTACTGCTTATTGGCCGGATCACCTGCTGATGCTAATGCACATTACACCACAGCAATAGATCTTGCAAGGTTGACTGGAGATGTTTTCTGGCATGCTGGAGCCCTTGAGGGTAGTGTCTGCGCATTAGTGGTGAGTGTTCATGTCAGCCAGTCGAGCTTTGGGATTGAAAGCATTCCAGTTATTCAATATTTTTTCATATTGATAGTTGGCATGCCAATAATACCATTGGATCTGCCACTATTCTATTTTACTTGCTATATTGTCACTTGCAACCAGTGTTCTAAAAGGCACTAGGTGGGTGGCAGGGTGGTGCCTAGCACCTAGTCAGGGTTAGACGTCTTAGACCACTGCTTGCAGGTTTCAGCATTCCTATCACAATTTTAAGTGATGATTTTGTGCTTGAAAGCAGGTTGATAGGATGGGCCAAAGTGATCCTGTTTTGGAAGATGAAGTGAAGTATCGTTATTACACCATTATCCAGCTATACAGAAGAGCAACGTTACAAGATAATGCTCAAAGGTATTGAATCTGGTGTGCTATGCTTCTTAATTTCTATATACGAATATCCTGATTTTACTTTTTGTTACATGATTATTACATTCTACATAAAATAAGCCCCTTTTGTTTACCGTGAATTACGTATGAGAGGATTATAGTACATTCGTTGTCTCGGTTTTTATGAACTGCTGATGTATTGAAGGAACCATACCCATTTCTGAAACTGTTGTTCACTTATTTCACCCGTGCATTGCTATATTAAAATTTTCTTAGCCATTATTTTTGTTTGGTTTTGATCCAAATTCATGGCAGCCTGAAAAATGTTGCACCCTTTCTCGCCCTTGAGTATGATTTTCTCTATTCTATCCTTCCCTCTTTTTTTGCTCGTTTATTAGCTGAGTGTCCTCGTTACGAGTGTACCATCAACACTAAAAACTGGGTAGAGGATTGCATGTTATACTGAGCTATTTACTTGGTGAATTTACTTAATACACTAACACTGCAGCTGTTCTTTTTTTTTAGGGTTTCACCTGTGAGCTTTGAGCTTGAAGCTGCATTGAAGTTGGCAAGATATTTGTGCAGGTGAGTCTCCGTATTTACCTATGAATAGGAGGCTTGCATAGCCAGTTTTCTTGTGCTGTATTAGCAGTTAATTCATATAGAATGAGCAGCCTGGTATCTCTGCTGGTACTTGGCAGTTTATTAAGTAAAACATAATTAGTACTAAAATAAAGTAAGTAACTGTTGTGAGCCTTTGGAATGAGGTAGGAGTTTGTGTCGAAGCATACTGTGCTTAGGGTAAAGCTATCCATTAAAATGTTACATCTTCCTTTGTCAGGCGGGAACTTGCCAAGGAGGTGTCAGATTTATTAATGGGTGCTGCAGATGGTGCCAAGGCTCTGATTGATGCCAGTGACCGATTGATACTATATATTGAAATCGCACGCCTTTTTGGTTCTCTTGGGTATAAACGCAAGGCAGCATTTTTTTCAAGACAAGTTGCACAGTTGTACCTTCAGCAGGACAATGCATATGCTGCTATGAGTGCTATGCAGGTTCTAACCATGACTACAAATGCATACCATGTTCAAAGCAGGAAGACTAGCAAAAGGGATCATGCTTTGCCCAAGGTGAGATCGTTATGTAATCACAGCATACTGAGAAATAATTAACTATTCGTAATTATGTTTACCGCACCTTCCTTTTTTATTTCTTGGGTGCTGCTTTACTCTTAGTGAAATCCTGCCAACTTCAAAACTGTCCCTTCCTTTCTGATGGAACTATGATGGAAGTAAACTTTGCTAAGTCAGTTGAGAGTTGGTTTCAGTATCTTCCCTTTCATTCATTTTTATCCACTTTTACTCTGGTTGAGGTGGATATCGAAGTAGGATAAATGGGGTTGACAAGAATACAACTCATATTTAGTCTGTTAGGACAAGAATTGCCTTGATTAGGATTTTTATAGAGAATGCTTGATTAGGAAAAATATGTGAACTGCAAGACTGATGCTAACAAGTACTAGTAAATAGACCTGCCTTTCCTAATGAGCATGGGGTTGAATACTTGATTCTTGCCCAACGGTTGCACATTTTGATCTATTGGTGCAATGCATCATCTTGTAACATAGGAGATGATAATTCAGATATCCTTATTGTAGCCACATGATACTTATTTTACATAGATTGGCAATACCATGTACTAAACATTGTTGAATTTATAGTTTTATTGGTATTCCTTGTTTGTTTCAGGAACTTGGTGCCAATACTGATTCTGGAAAAGTGCACCCTCATTCTATAGTATCATTGTTTGAGTCACAATGGAGTACCCTTCAAATGGTTGTTCTAAGAGAGATATTGATGTCTTCGATCCGTGCTGCGGATCCCCTCACGGCGTGGAGTGCTGCAGCTCGTCTTCTTCGATCATTTTACCCGCTCATCACCCCAGCTGGTCAGAGTGGCCTGGCGAGCTCACTTGCAAACTCCGCTGATAGGCTTCCATGGGGCACACGTTGTGCCGATCCATGTCTTCCTTTTATCAGGCATGCTACTTAAATCATTCTTGTATTTTCATGTTTGGGAAAAACGAGAATAAGTACTGTAGGAGCTACTCCCTCAATTTGTAAATAGATGACATTTTGGACATGGGCATGGTCTCCATTATGCAACTTTGACCGTTGCTTTTTGTATGATATGTTAGTAAATAATAATTATTATATTATGAAATTATTTTTCATGACAAATCTAATGGGACCATTTTTACCTAACCAATATAAATATTTTTTATAAGTTAGTTTCAAAGATAGAAAATTTTGAATGCAGGCTTTCCAAAATATCATCTATTCTGAATGTAGGTAGCAGTTTTTTTTTCCCTTTTTGAGGGGAGCTGTAGCAAGTACTGTTAAGTCAGAAATAAGCTCCTGATAAAACCTGTACGTTTATTTGTTTTCCGAGGATTTATTTCCCTATTTCCTTTTTTTTTCAGGTTACATTCTTTACCACTTCACCCTTCACAAAGAGATATAGTAAAGCGCAACCCACATAAAAAGGAGTGGTGGATTGGTGCAGGTCCTTCAGGGCCTTTCATTTATACACCTTTCACCAAGGGAGGAACATCTGGGACTAGCAAACAAGAGATACATTGGATTGTTGGAGAACCAATTCAAGTTATGGTAGAGTTAGCAAACCCCTGCAGCTTCGACCTAGTTGTCGAGAGCATCTATCTCTCTGTTCATTCTGGAAATTTTGATGCCTTTCCAGTTAGTGTTAATCTTCCACCAAACACTTCCAAATTGGTTCTGCTATCTGGAATTCCAACACAAGTCGGAAAAGTATCAATTCCTGGGTGCATTGTTCACAGTTTTGGTGTTATCACAGAACACCTATTCAAAGAGGTTGACTGTTTGCTCCTTGGAGCTGCACAAGGGCTTGTTCTTTCTGATCCATTCAGATGTTGTGGCTCTAGCAAGTTTAAGAGTGTTAACTTCCCTAATATTTCTGTTGTTCCTCCCTTGCCTTTATTAGTTGCGAATGTTGTGGGTGGAGATTGTTCTATTCTTCTATATGAAGGTGAAATTCGTGATGTTTTAATAACGCTGACAAACGCCGGAACTGTGCCAGTTGAAGAAGCAAATATTGCATTATCAGGGAAGAACCAGGATTCTGTTATTTCAATTGCCCATAGCACTTGGAAATCTGCACTTCCTATAAAACCAGGGGGAGAAGTGACATTTAAAGTGACACTAAGAGCCTGGCATCTTAGCTTGACAGATTTGGAAGCAGATGGCAGCAGATCTCCTGCAAATTCAAGGAGAATAGCAAGAGAAGGAATCAATCCTTTCTTGAATATTCACTATGCTGGTAGGTTGTAGGATTCTAACTCTTCTCTGTTCTCCGTCATCCTTTAGTATTCAGCTTCTCTGATGATCTATGATTGTATGTGTCAAATCAAAGTTACTCAAATGAACGTCTTGCAATTCATACTACTTTTTTCTTTATATATCTTAGATTTAAATGTACCAGGAAAGCACATAGGAATTATCTACACCAAATTACTATGGCAGGATATACACAAGTAGCTCCATGTCATAGCTAGGTACCCTTTGTCACTTTTTAAGGGTGAACAACCTTGATTCAACTTGATGTAGAGGGTTAAATGGTGAAAATACCTAAATCTGTAATTATTAATCTACCTATTACTATTAGACGTTTGCAACTTTATTAGTTTTTCCTGTGGCAAGCTAGCTATTCCTATCTATTCATGTTATTATATAATGTCTGAAGCAAAGATAGCAATGGTCCTTTTCACTGTTAGTGACTTACTGTGACTGCACTCTCCTCTTCGATGCTGTTCACTTGGCGCTAATATGTGATATTTCGTGATAATCTGTGCTTTCTGGGATCCTATTGTGCTCTTCTAAGTCCTGATACCTTTAGACTTTCACGAAGGACAGAGCCATTCGTTCTTCTGTTTCATTTTTGATCCATGTGCAGTGTTTGTTTTATGTGTTATTTGTAGTGCTTGCTGCTTTGAAATGGGCATCCTGTTTACTATCTGACCTACTACTTGGACATGCTCTTGTGAACATAAACAATTGACATATGAAGATTTGTATTTTATGACCTGTCGCACACATCCTCATCAGAAGTGCTGCATGGTTTGAGGACTAAATTTCTACTTTCTGTCAGTTCAGGTCCTTCAACAAACCAAGATAATGGTGAGGTTTCTCTTCCACCTGGAAGACGCCTTGTTGTTCCATTGAATATCTGTGTTGTACAGGGCATGCGCCTTGTAAGAGCACGCTTGCTGTCCATGGAAATACCTGCCTGGTTTAGTGAAGCACACTTAAGACCTGTCAGTGGCAAAGATAATATAAGCAATGGAAGTGATATGGTGCATAATGACATGAGCTTATTGAGGATTGATCCCTATAAAGGAAGTTGGGGGCTCCGCCTTCTAGAACTCGAGCTTTTCAATCCTACGGATGTTGTTTTTGATGTTGATGTTTCTGTCCATTTGGATGGCACAGATAGAGAGCAGAAGTTCTTTTCAGAAGATAACACTGCTGATGCGGCTTGTCACAAAACTAGAATTGATCGTGACTATTCTGCCCGAGTTCTCGTACCTCTTGAGCACTTCAAATTACCTGTTCTTGATGCTTCCTTCTTTGTAAAGGAAAATGGAAGCGATGAGCCACTTGGATCCAAAGCTGCCACCATTGCAGAAAAGAATGCCAAGGCAGAGTTAAACGCCTCTATCAACAACTTGATTTCAAAAATAAAAGTGAGGTGGCATTCTGGGAGAAATAGCTCAGGTGAGCTGAATATCAAAGATGCTATTCAGGCAGCATTACAAGCGTCTATAATGGACATACTGTTGCCTGATCCCTTGACATTTAGCTTCAGACTTGGTAAGGATGGGACTATGGCCAGAATTGATTCTGCGTTGGCCAAGCCTGGTGATGATTCCAGTCATTGTACTGATGAGAATGTTGGTCCATCTACTGGTGAGAGTGTTCTGAGGTGTAAAGATCCTATATCAGCTCATGAAATGACCCATATGGAAGTTCAAATTCGGAACAACACGAAGGAAATTATTCAGATGAACCTCAGCATTTCATGCAAAGATGTTGCAGGAGAGAATTGCTTCGATGAAAACAGTGCAACCGTCCTCTGGGCTGGTAATTCAGTTATTTTGTATAATAATGACATTTTCTTGCCATCAGCGTCTGTTTTGAGTTTTCATTTTCGCGCGCGGGGGGTGTGGGGGAGCAATGTCGATGTTAAGAGAAACAACTCAATAGTGCAGAGTTTTTTAGAATTTGTACGTTCACCCTCTCTCTTAATTTTCATTTCAGCTATGCTGATCCTTTTGAAGATAAGTTTATGGTTCTGTAGTTTTCGAAACTGGGCAAGAAGAGCATCATACAGCATCAGTACTACTTTTTTTCCTTTGAAAAACAGCATCTGTACTACTCTGACATGTTTCCTTTTTCTGTGTAGGTGTTCTTAGCGACATACAGCTGGAGGTTCCACCACTGCAGGAGGTGATACATCCTTTCTCCGTCTACTTCCTAGTACCTGGAGACTACTCGCTGCAGTCTTCTTCTGTTATAATTGACGCCACGGATGTTCTTCGTGCTCGGGCAAAGGCAGAGTCACCGGACGAACCTATTCTATGCCGTGGATCCCCATTCCACATCCGTGTAGTTGGTACAGCGTAGACAAACAGTGTTTGGATTAGTTTAGAGGCGGCGATTTGTACCGTGACATGTGCAGCTGTGAAAATCATGTACAAGAGCATTCCCTATCCACTTGTGATTTTGTTTGAGCCACTTGAAGGCTTCCTTTGTAACACAGTTGGGTTTGTGTACAGTGTAAAAGCACAGTGAATATTGTTTCAAACACTGAAATTGCGCTTTGATGCTTTTGGCATCGTGACCTGAACATGCATGCCTTTCGCATCTCTTACTTGCCATTCCGCATGGATACTCCTTCCTGGCATTAAAAGGAAGAGGATGCGGATTCCATGCTATTACGAGTTGCAAACCCCATATTTGCCATATCGGGCCTGCAGAACTTGTCACTCTAGCGTAAGGTATGATGGCACTGCACGCATTGGTTTTTTGAGAGAAACCTGACGTTTTATTGATTCATTGAAACAGTCTTTACAAAGTTCAGCACCTAAAAACACGGGGCACCGAGAGCCAGGTATCATTACAGAAACCATTACAGCCAGATTTTGCTAACAAATGAGCGACACCGTTCGCTTCACGCCGCACGGCTTCGATCTTCAGATTGGAGAAACTGGCACAAATTTGACGAACCTCATGCACCAGGGAACCCAGCACCGTAGATCTTGCTCCTTACCGATAAACTTCCTCGCCACGTTAGTGCTGTCCACTTCGACGACCAGGTGGTCGATGGCTTGAGCAGCAGCAGGATGTAAAGCCTCTCTGCATAGCAAGAGCTCTGCAGTTTCTGGATCATGCACATACTTCACCTGAAGAGCTTTTGCTGCAACAAAAATACCGTTTTGGTCCCGTAGGATTACGAGAAAAAGCCACATTTAGCCCCCCCC
The DNA here is from genome assembly GCA_019208055.1 of Stipa capillata. Lineage (NCBI taxonomy): Eukaryota > Viridiplantae > Streptophyta > Magnoliopsida > Poales > Poaceae > Stipa > Stipa capillata. The sequence goes on along the minus strand of JAGXJF010000477.1, from coordinate 382,835 downwards.
CCTCCGGTCAATGCCAGATTTAGCCCCTTGCGAGATTCAAATCCAAAAATAAGCCCCCTCCCGCACCCCCGGCCTGCGGCAGGCCACCTCCCGTGCCTCCGGGGGTGCGGCAGGTGCCCTGCCGCACCCCTGGAGCCACGCACGCCAGAGGCGCGGGAGGCGCCCTACCGCACGCCGGAGGCGCGGGAGGTGGCCTGCTGCAGGCCAGGGGTGCGGGAGGGGGTTTATTTTTGGATTTGACTCAGAAACGGGGCTAAATCTGGCATTGACCCGCCGGAGGGGGGCTAAATGTGGCTTTCTCCGTAAGATTACACCACAGGCCCCCAACCTTTTCGGCCAGATTGAGAGCACCATCAGAGTTACCCTTGAATCAACCTGCATGCGGCTGCGTCCAGGTTTGAATCTCAAGGACAGGGCCCTGCACAGACACATCTTTAGGGCCCATTTGGATAGCAGTTTTTGGGCCCAAAAATAGTGTAAATTACAGGGCTAGAAAAATATTCGACTTGGGCTGTAATTGGGTGTTTGGATAGCCGGTATTGGGCCGGCCCGTATATATCGTTTTTGCAATTACACCCGTAAAAAAATGAGAGAACGGATGATATGCCCCGTTTTCTAGAGGTGTTTGATTATATGCCCCGTTTTTTGTTGTAAGGGATAAAATGCCCCATTTTTCAGTGCTCTCTCGATCATATGCCCCATATGTGCTGATTAGGATAGTTTGGGTGGTGATTCAGCATTTCATTTGCTGACAGGGACTGAGTCAGACTCGAACTTCTCGTTTTACTCTTGTGTTCACCCGAGCTTCATCTGGACCCAATCAATTCCCAATTCGAGCTGCTGCTTCTCCAACCCGCAAGCAAATTTCGCTTCTCCCCCCACCACACACAAATCCCCAATCCCCGCCTCAATCCGCCGCTAGCTCCGCCGGATCTCCACCAGCTCCGGCGCGGCCAACGCCATGGAGTGCCAGCCGGAGGAGCTGCAGTTCCTGGGGCCCGTGGGCATCTACCGGGAGTCCGTCTCGATCCTCCCGCTCTCCGCCCTCTTCCTCGCCCACATCGCCATCTCCCACGCCCTCTTCTCCACCATCGACTCCGACGACACCGCCCTCGACACCTCCTCCCCCGGCACCGCTTCCCAGGGCCGCATCCTCCGCCGCCTCGCCGCCGACTGGGCCGCCCTCCTCCTCTTCAAGGCCGCGTACCTCCTCGCCCTCCTTCTCCTCTCCCTCCTCTCCACCGCCGCCGCCGTCTTCTCCGTCGCCTCTGTCTACTCCGCAAAGCGCGACGCGCTCACCTTCCCCAGGGTCCTCTCCGTCGTGCCGCGGGTCTGGAGGAGGCTCACCGCCACGTTCCTCGCCGCGTTCGTGCTACTCCTCGCCTACCACATCGTCTTCGTCGTCCTCTTCGTCTTGCTCCTCGTCGGCATCGACAACGGCTCCAGCCTCGCCGCGCTCGCCTTCTTCGTCATCTTGGTCACTTACCTCGCCGGGCTCGTCTACCTCAGCGTCGTCTGGCACCTCGCCAGCGTCGTCTCCGTGCTCGGACGAGGATTCAATCGGGTCCAGGCTGAGAAGAATGGTGAATGCAGGGGCAAGCGGGGAACTTTACGTCCTAGTCAGCAAATGAAATGCCAAATCACCGTCCAATGTATCCTAATCAGCACGGGAAAGAACAGATGGGGCATATGATCCAGAGTTCACTGAAAAATGGGGCATTTTATCCCTTACAACAGAAAACAGGGCATATAACCAAACACCTCTAGAAAACGGGACATATCATCCGTTCTCTCTAAAAAAATAATCCGCACAGCACCTCCGTTTTCTCATCCGAGGAACATCGGGTTTCTCTTTTCCCCGCCCTCCTCGCACCGCCCACTCGGGAGGAAGACGACCGCGGCTCGAGGAAGGCCACGCCGGCCGCCGCGTGCGAGGAAGGCGACCGCCGAACACCGCTTGCTCTCCTTCCTCTCGGCTTCCCCGCCGCCGCCGCAGCAGCTGTCCGAGAGAGCAGCTGCCCGGACGAGCTCCTCCGAGCGACGTTGACTCCGGCGGCCATGTCCTCCGCTCCGACGTCGACCCGAGCTCGACCATTTCCTCAGGAGGCGACGCCGCAAGGGACGTGACCGCGACCGCGCCGCCGACGCTGCTCGGCTCCTCCGCAAGACAACGAGCAGCAGCCAATGTCTTACCAACAAGGGCCAAGGAGGAGAGCTACATGCCAGAAGTGCCGGGTCGGGGGACCGCGACCGCGCCGCCGACGCCGCTCGACTCCTCCGCAGGACAGCGAGCAGCAGCCAAGGTCTTATCCCCCCTCCCCTCATCCCTCCAGTCTCCGCCTCTCTAGCGACTACTACACCAAGTCCCAATTTCGATTGTTGGCTTGCTATCATGATGTGCTAGGAGCTTAGGGCTGCTACTCAATTTCTATGTTGATTTGTTGATGTGTTACGAAATTCACAATAAATTTAAAGGAAGTGAGGCAATGAGGCTATCAGGAACAGTGGAATCACAAGTATCTTCACATAGAACTCGAGAATCTAGATCTATTTTGAATCTGAATCAAAAGTTCAGGAATCATCATCCATCAAACTTCAAATGTTTTGGATGTGGAAATGCCAGAAGTACATGATTCTTATCAGTTAACAATGACCAAGATCAAAAATAGAATTCATTGACAATTTTTTCATTGTTTTACTCACTTGACCGAGCAATGTAAATAAAACATTTGCAATGTTAGCCTTGTACAATTTTCTATGCAAGGCGGAGAGCGGGTTGTTTGCAACTGATCATAACATCGTTTTATTGTTCTTACTTTGTTTCAGTTGTCTTTCTCTTTGTTTAGAATTCAGTTCGAAATATATTTTGTTGCTCCGCTATCTTGCCACAATTAAGCACAACCACTGTTTAACGATGTTGTATACGAAAAAGATATACTTTGATTGATTAGTTCTCAATGTGCTGAAAGAAGTGGATTCCACTCATGTTGCACTGCTCATATGTCAGCAGTTCCGGTTGCTTCCATAGCTGCATTAGTACTAGGCAGGTGTTCCATGAAAGTTTGATCATAATAGGAAGCTATCATCTCCTTGTAATCCTGCCTGTGCCTATTGTTACTTCTCATTTTTTTTTCCTGACCAATCTTTCTCAGAGTTGAAGAATAGAACAGGTGGTGTGAAGCAAGAACCATCAGCCATCCAGTTCTGCAATTTTTGGTAAGAAAATCAGATGAGTTGGTAAAATCCATACAGTACTGCAATTTTTGGTTAGTTTATGTCCGCAATATTGTGTTTGTTCTGGGCAATCAGATCTTCTTGTAGCTTCTTTGTTAAGACAAGTGAATTTATGTGTTAATACTAGTCAAATAAATCGGCGTGACATGTAATAGGCACTCCTGATGATAGCTGATAGCAATAGTATCTAGCTAGCTAACATATAAACAAGATGGACAACTATCACTTTCAGCAATCACCCTACGAGCATGCTAAAATGGGTTCAGGACTTCAGGGCTAACATGCATGAGCTAATGAGCATGACTAGAGGGGGTTAAGTGAGTAGTGGCCTTCTACACAGCCGCTTAGCTCTCCAGCAACCACTACCAAAAACAATCACACAACACTGCATCAGATTAACTAACTGAAACTGAACATCTGTTTGACTTCTGTGCACACTTATGAAATGTTTTAGAGTACTGGGACAAGAAAACTTGTCAATTTCTTCAGATCATGAAAGTAAAGCTCTTATGCACCTGCTGATTTTGTGCTCTTATGCTCTTGTGATGTGCCTTTGTGTTCCAAGATGACTAGATGAATATTGCAAGGCTAAGTTGATATTAAGTTCGTGTGGATTTTCAGGTTCTGAATCTTGGAAGTGATGGACAAAAGCCGGCACTGGAGAATCATTGGTTGTAGCGCCCACACTGGCGAGGGGCTGCTCCAAGGCTTCGACTGGCTGGTTCAAGACGTGGTGTCTCACATCCACCTCCTCGACTGAAACAAACTTAACTTTGTTGATTTCAGCCGTGCAGCATCACATCGCACAATCATGCTACCTTGGCTAATACTTTGTCCATTTGGTTCCTTCTCTGTTGAATGCGCTGAATGGAATGCAAATATGTAAATGTCATATGCAAATTGCTGTGATGGCCATGATCAGGACACCATGTTACGGATCGTTGTGTCAGGAATAGAATTATAGCATGTGTGGATCGTTGCTATTGTGGCTAATACTTGTTTACATTTACAAGTCTTTATCCAAACACTATTTTATAAGGGTAATTAATTACCCTTATATACAAAGATTTTTGTTGTGATCAGTAAATTACAGGTGTAAACTATTTATAAGTGTAAAAATTTACAGTACACCCAAACAGAGCCTTAAAAATTTGGGGAACGCGCGGTTGAGCTCCATCCTCCACAAGCGGCGCCTTTGCACGCACGCCTCGCCGGCAAATCTCACCAAGGGCGCGGCACCGCGGCAGGAACCGCTCCTCTCCGTGTTTGCATATGCAGCAACGTGCTGCGGGATCATCAGGTTCAGACCGACCAATGCGCGGCGCGGCACAGCACTGGCTTTTCATCCCTCGCGCCCTCATCACACACCTGTTGCGTTTGCTCCAGTCCGCCTACTGCTCGACCGCAAAGCTAACCGGCGCTCCACGCGACGTCACCGGTCTCTAGTTTTGCTGTGTACCGTGTACTATGCCCATCATTTTGCTGGGCACGGGAAAGAATAGCAGGAATACACCACGGAATTACTAGCACGCGTTAGGATACTTCATCGCATCAACCCCATGACAGACACACAAAGCTATAGCGTGGACGGATGGTGCATTGCATCAACCCCATAACAGATACAAAGCTTTAGCGTGGACGAAGGGTCCTTCTGAGCACAAGTGAGAGGGAAAGAAGTTTCGAATATCAAGTCATATTTCCTTGCTCAGACTGAGTCACCAGACATTTCAACCAAGTAATATGCTGTGATTGAAATGGAAAAGGACTTCAGGTACACAGATACACATGGGTTCAGAAACTTTTAAGATTTCATGCTTGGGAAGATGTCAAATGACTCCTAGTACAGGCGGTAGACATGGAGAAGGCTAAGGTAGCATCAAAATCTCATGACCAAGCTTCAGAACCCGTGACGCTTCTGATCAAGATCTTAAGCGGCAGTGAAAGCCTTCTTCCCTGCTACTGCTCCACTCTTTGATCCCGCCGGAATGACTTTGAGCACATTGAACCTCACTGTCTTTGACAGTGGCCTGAAATTAAAACCATAAGAGTTTTATGGAGGGCAAAAATGTCATTACTAATTGGGACAACAATAGGTATTCGTTGTCCAAATAGTCAGCATATGTAGAACATTCACAGGCACAAGAGCATTTAGATAACTAAACAATCATGTATGAATCCCTTATAAAAGCTGGTCGCTAGATAAAAGGCAGCCTAAGTATTACCTGCACTGGCCAATGATCACATAATCTCCTTCCCTCACACGGAAGCATGGGGAAATGTGAGCAGGGATGTTCGAGTGCCTCTTCTCATACCTACGCAAGCAAAAGGGTTATTATGAACAAATAACCAGCTGAGAGCAACTTCGTAACTTGAAGCCAATTATGAAGGTTAGCTTGCCTCTGGTACTTCTTGACAAAATGAAGATAATTCCTACGGACAATGATGGTCCTGTTCATTTTAGCACTGTGGCATGTTCCAGCTATTATGCGACCCCTAATTGATACAGTACCAGTGAATGGGCATTTCTTATCAATGTAGGTTCCTACAACAAGAACCAAATCAAGGACATATAAATTACAGTTGGTTATCAGAGCACTTTCCTGTGAAAAACAAGAGTAGAATTATTTCATCACTGGGCAATAAAGAAACTAAGATTCAGGAACTAATTAAAAAAATTACATTAAACTCCAAATTCACTGCATACATTAATGTATGCTTCAGATATCACAAGAAGCGTATGAAAAGAATTCATGTCCATCTCTATCATAAAGCAAAGTAGTTCTAATGTGGCACCAGACATATAGAGAAGAATAAAGAAGATAAGCTCTCGAGCCTGGTAACGCAAAAGCTATCAGGCCGGCCACTGAATATTTTTGAGAAATAAGCACTCTCTTTCGTCATCATTGCTATATGAGCAAGCATGTCATACAAGTTCATATATAATTATCGGTCCCTAGTTGATTTACAAATTAGGAGCAATGACATATAGAGCACCCAGATTGTACAAATAAAACACAAATACTGAATTGCATTGCCAAGCTTTTATGTCTTACTATGATAACTGATGACACAAATTTTGAGCAACCATAATCTACAAAGGCAACTAGTAGAAACAGACCACTCTGATAGCATGCAAATCATGCCATCACCCCTACAATGGATGTGTCTAAAATAGAAGCAGCAGAATTAAGTCAAAATTGAAACCTGAGTACCAATGCACAGTACATACACGAAACTGGCTATTAGTATACAACTAAAACATGTTTGAAGGTTCAAATAATTAGCCATAGCCCACAATGGCTGAACAAGATAGGATGGCGGACCTTCAATAGCTTCCCTGGGAGTCTTGAACCCAAGGCCGACGCTCTTCCAGAACCTATTCCCACCCTTGCCAGGCTTATTATCCTCGCGCCCTTCTTAGGACTGGATCACAAACAAATCATAAGCCACACATTAGAAATCCAAGAAACGGACACATAATTACACAAAAGCACTTGCTCTTACCAGAGAAACACCTTAGGCTGCTTCAAGAAAGCCTTCTCGGTCTGCAACGAACAATTGAACGAAGATTTTAATTCTGATTCTAACCAACACTGCGTCAGCTCAACCTACCGACCTATCCATTTCCATCAACACTATCACTTATATGTATGAAATGCTGGAACCTAACAATTGCTTAAACCAATGAAGATTCCTGTAATCCTAAGCAACCGTGGACAAAAGAGAATCCATATGTATCTCTTCGTAGTCATTTCGAGCTAGCACGCCGGATGAGATTGCTGGGTTCCGATCATCAGAACAAGAATTTTTTCCCGATCATTACAACAAGACCGGCTCCCTCCAAATCACAACGCTAAGAAGCATCCCGTCTTAACTAGTACCAAGAGCGTACGCGCTGGACCTACTACAGCTTCACCGAACGATAGGAGATCCACGTTACGCAGGCAGCTCGTTCAGCTGTGGAAGCGAGGAGTATTCTAGACGGGCTCTCACCTGCTCCGCCATGGTTGCCGCGCGAAGGATGTGCCGGTGGAGAGGCGCGGTAACGCGAAGCGGCGGCGGCGGCTCCGGAGAAGGAAATCCCTAGCTAAAGCTTCGCTCAGCTTAAATCTCTCTGCGGAGGCGGGGGCGGGCCTTGACCCAGATGGGCTTCTGTGGATCAGGGCCTCGTGGGCTTAAACAGGCCGTATCTCCTGAGTAAAGACTATTATGGGCCGCGCTGTGAGACCTAGCAGAGTCGGCCCAGCCCAGCCTTCGTCTCTAGCAGAGCAAACGCCGTTGCCGTCGCCGGGCATCTGCATCTCAAGCTGCTGCAGCAACTGGGATCGCGCGCACCCACGAGCACGAAGAGAGACCACGATATTTGGAGACCGGAGCATGGCGGAGAAGGGCGGGAGGAAGGGCGTGCCGGCGCTCGGTTGGTGGCTGATGCTGGTGGGATCCCTCCGCCTCGCCTCCGTCTGGTTCGGCTTCTTCAACATCTGGGCGCTCCGCGTCGCCGTCTTCTCCCAGGCAGAGAGTGCGTGCCCCTGCTTCCTCCTCCCTCGCTTGTGTGGATTTCACCGCTCCATGTGGTGAATGTGGTTGGATCTGGTTGGTCTGGGGCGATCTATGCGCCTTAGTGCAGTACTAGATCGATTATTGGTGGGAGTTAGCTGGGAATTGAATCTGTTTAGTGCTCAAAGTAGCGAGAATTGGCGATTTTGGTAGATAGATTAGCCATTAGTTCTGGGGGAGGGAGGGGGGTAGGATTTTACTTTGAATGCTAAATGCTGACAGCTTGGAACATGTGCATGTCTGCACGATGAAATTGTTTAAAACGAAGTTTTCTCCCGGTACTTTGAGTAAATTTGGGTTGTGCAACGCCAACACGTTCACATTTCTGTTCATTGGCGTCTTGATAAGAAGCTATATCTGGGAAGTTGAGAGTTTGGGTCTGAAGGAACCGCATTTGTGCTTAACTAGAAACTTGGTGATTTGAGAGATATAAGTATAACAGCAGGGTTGAGATGTTGTCTTGTTATGCTAGGGGTACTAATGGGTAATGCTGAATAAAAGTAATCTGCATTTGTGCTTGGAAGCACTGTAAGGACAGGGAAGATGATGCAAATCAGGAACTAATGCATACGAATGCTCAAAGCTGGTAGCTGAGACATGAAGAATTATAATTAAGCGGGTGAGCTTTGAGCATTTGTGGTTAAAAGTGCTTGAGATTCAGATACCAGAACCTTTAGTAAGGAAGGATTTCCAATTCTGCAGTTGGAATAGGTAAAGTAAGTGGACCAATGAAGAGACTTGGTAAGTTAGTGGAGCAGCCCATTCTAGGGTGATGAATGTATTGGTTAGAAAGCTACACGACCACGATAGATGAATTCTGAAGAGATTAAGAAAACCTCAGCTTGTTCCGATGCTTAGTTTCCATAAATTCTTATATCCTATATGCCACGTTTATTCTTTTTTAATCTTATCTTCTCCATACTGCACGCAGGTTTTCTTCCTAGCTAATGATTAATTACTGGATCCAGTTTATTGTTATCACTGCAAAAGTTAGTAATAAGAATCATAACAGCTTCATAATGGCTTTGTAGTCGCGACAGCCCTCATACTAATGTTTTATTATCTCCTGTCATTGTTGAGAAGACTTGTTTATTTGAGATAATATCTTATTCCTATATGATTAAAAAATTCGGGGCTAATATGATTAACATTGTTCTTTTACATGCAGTGACTGATGTTCATGGTCGTACTTTTGGGGTCTGGACACTTCTGACCTGCACCCTGTGCTTTCTGTGTGCACTAAACCTGGAGAATAGGCCTCTGTATCTGGCCACCTTTCTATCATTCGTCTATGCTCTCGGTCATTTTCTCACCGAATACTTGATATATCACACCATGGCTGCAGCAAATCTGAGCACAGTTGGTTTCTTTGCGGGTACGCTATCTTAACTTGAATTTGAGTGCACCATTAGTTTCACTTTCACTTTTGTCACCTAACTAGTTCTTCGGTAACATTATTAGCTTTTGAGTACTAGCTACTGCACTTGTTACAATTAGGTTGGTAAACCTGGTGCTATCCTAAAATATTCATTCAATTTAGCTTTAGGAAATGATGCTACAAGTACTGTCTTGTAAGAGCTATTTTTTTCTATGCTTGGCTATAGTTAATACTCCTTCCATGTCATTTGTGAAGACTCTCTTTGAACATTGTGACCGCATTTTTTTTCTGTATTTCTACCCTGGCCTGAATTATCCTAATGACATTTAAAGTTCGTTAGGCTTATAGGTGATAATCCAATCTGAAATGTTAAGGACTGAGGAGAACAGATAGTGATGCTTTTGTGCCTAGTTTGTTTGTTTAACCTCTCTGATCGATTCACCCTGTCTACTTAGGGACATCAATTGTATGGATGTTGCTTCAGTGGAATTCTCACGGGGATTCGCGTGGTTCCCATGCTGTCAAGCAGTCGTGAGTACACTTCCCATGCTGTCAAGCAGTCGTGATTACACTTGAAGGACTCTTGCGGAAGGCCATTTCATGTCTCCGCCGTTTTCTGTTTAATTTTTCTTGCTGTTGTATTGTTTTGCTTGAAACATTTGTTCTAGATTCATCCGTGAAGGAAAATTATCTGAACATTGCAAGCTGTAACAAACACAAACTTTATTCGAGAGAGTTGGCCTCACTTAGCACAGCCACTCGGCATCGTCGATCCTAGAGATCGAATCCGTATATGTGGAACGAGCACACTGGTTAACACTACTACGTACATGTCAGACACGTAAACGATGGCATGGAAGGCCGTGCGTGAATGAATGGGAAACACTTCACGCTTGTCTGTCAGCTACTCAAATTGGCTAACACTTTCATATAGTGCAGCTCCATCTGTGTGATAGAGTCAATGTCCACGGGTTAGCTCGGCTTCATTTCTTGTTTGATTTGTCGTTGTGATTTTCCTGAAGAAAACTGGAGCAAATTGCTTTCGTAGCTCAGTTGGTTAGAGCACCCGTTTAGTAAGCGGGAGGTCTTGAGTTCAACTCTCAACGAAAGCATCTTTTAGTTTTTGGCTGCCACATCCGTTCACTTCACACAATCACCAAGAGGATCTCGCTTGTGAGCTCGTCCATGGATCTTTTTTCCAAGTTAGTAGAAGTGAAGTTATAATTGAAGCACTGCTAACTCTATTGGTAGAAGTGAAGTTATAATTACAGTGGGTTCATGTTTTTAAATAAACAAGATTCAAAGAAACCTCACTATTTTTCCCAAGCTGAGCCTAGAAGGTGTATATATATCAGTCTCTCTGACGAGAGTGAACTTCTGAAGATGCATCTGCAGCGAAGGGCAATAGAGTTCTCCCAAAAAAGGAAAAGGGAAAAAAAAAGAGAAAGGTAATACAGTAGCTGCACAATTTATACATGGACTATTACCACTGTAACATTGTGTACTAGGATAGGATATGTTTTTTGTTGAGCATGTGCTATTCCTCAGGTGCAAGTGGGATGCATAGCGAAAGTCCACCGTCACATATTTTACGCAGGACTCAGACGACGCCCACGTCAGGATGATGCGGGATAAGTGGGTTTGGTGGGCTGCCCGTCAAACACAACAATCCACGTGGGCTGATATGTCACAACACCAGCAGCTCAGCGCCTGCCACAAGATCATCTTGCACGCGTAACAAGTACTAGTGCCATACACGAGCAGCAAGAAGCGTTTTCCACCGAAGGGCGCATTCCTATATAGACCGCGCGAGGCGCGACGCATCGGCGTGATCACCCGGAGCAACAGAACCGCTGCACTTTCACCAGTCTCTCCGCTGCCAATAACAACACACACATGCTCGCAGCTGGCTAATCAAGAAGGTGATCGATGGTCATAGAAATTAATTAAGTTGAGCAGAAGCCTGTTAGTGCTTGCCTAACTCGTAGAACAGCTCGCTGATGTTCTGCGTCGTCTTCGCTGACGTCTCCACGAAGAAGAGGCCGTTGTGTACTCCAACGCTTCCTGCACTCAAAGACAACAGAAATGATGCGTTTTTAGTATTGAAAAATGTAGCATTGGGTTTATGTTCAAATTTTGTATGCAAAAGTATTGGAGATACATGTACATGCGTCCCAACCTGCCTTCTCTCTTCTAGATCGACCTTGTTGCCCACCAATGCTATCACCAAATGTGGATTCCCTGTTTGGACTCCAAATAGTTTGAGATTTTAGGTGAACTAGTTAAATGCATCTACTTCAATATGGTAGAGATCTGATCAATACAGGAGTAGTAAAAATATTTATGGTATGTATGGATCTTAACTTTTAGGTAAACTGGTTAGATGTATATAATTTAATAATATAAGAAACTAAGCTATGGACTTAATTTCATTGCAAAACGAGAGAAAAATATTAGCACTACATTTGGAGTTTCGAGAGACACAGGAAGTTTCTTGCATTATGTGCAAGGGACAAAAAAAAGGTACAGTGTTCGTGCAACCAAACTGAAGCAACAAAGGAAGGAACAGTTGCTATTGCACTATAAATCATGAGTTCACGAGCAGGAACTTCTCGTTGCATACCTTGTCTCTGAAGCTCGTCTACCCACTTCTTTGCTCGAATGCACGAATCCTACGCCCACGCAACAAAAAGGAATAAAAACCGCAGAAATTAAAGAACGCGATGCTTAACTTACCGGCACCTGAAGAGAAAACCGACCACTCACCGTGCCAGAGATGTCGCACACGACGACGGCGGCAGCGGCCCCGCGGTAGTGCATGGGGGCGAGGCTGTGGTACCGCTCCTGGCCGGCCGTGTCCCAGAGGTCGAGCCTGGAGATGGAGCCGGCATCCACGGAGGAGATGGGGAGGACCGAGAGGAGGGGAGGACGAGCGGTGGCCATGGAGATTGGTGGCCGTGGCGGAGCATCCGGTGGGCGGCGGCGTTCTCTTGGCCCGTGGAGACCGGTTCCATAAAATGCGGGATAAGTGGGCAGACTAGTGGGCTGAGCGGGCGGCCAACAAAATCCACAAAATGTTTCACTAGTCTATTACATGTGGGATGATTTTTGTGGCATGGCGGGCAGCCCACTTCCACTTGCAGGCTGATCTATTCAGCATCCGATGCATGCTTTGGTAAGTTTTTAGGCTTGGCGAACGGTTTGATCCGGCCAATTGCATAGCTTGTTCCCGAACGGTGCAACCTTTTATTTTTTGTTAAAGGAATAATGGTGGAACCTGTTAAACCGAATATCCTCTGTAACCGTAGCAGATCCATTGTACAGTTAGCGTATCCTTGTATTCTAGGAAACTAACCAACTCCATGATCCTAGGGATCAATCACCCCTGTAAACGTGATGCGCATGTCTCTGTAAACATCCTGTCTATATAAGGAGAACGACGTGAGATGATTCTCTGCATAAGCCAAAATAATCTCGTTTCTCTTTTGTTGATATGGTATCAGAGCCAGGCTCTCTTCCATCAACGTCCAAATGAGTTCCAGCTCTTCGTCCGCGGCTCCGACCTTCGTCGTCGCCGGAGGCGACACCATCAAGCTCTTGCGTGACAACTACCTGTTGTGGAAAGCGCAGCAGGTTCCGATCCTCCGTGGCCAGCGTCTTCTCGGCTACGCGGATGGATCCATCGTTGCTCCACCAGAGTACATCAAGGTCTCCAAGAAGGTGGACGACAAAATCGTCGAAGAAGATGTTCTAAACCCCAAGTACGAGCCCTGGCTCGTTAAGGACCAACAGGTACTCGGCGCCATCCTCCTGTCTCTCGAACCAGAGGTCATGGCGCAAGTCGTCGGGCTGACCTTCGCTGCTGCGATATGGTCGACGCTCGAGCGCTCCTTCGCTTCGCAGTCCAAGGCGCGGGTCATGCAGATCCGAACCCTTCTCTCGAAAGAATGATTTTTCGGCTGTGGAGTATTTCAATCGGATGAAAGGACTTGCGGACCAGATGGCGGCCACCGGCCGTCCCATGGAGGATGAAGATCTGATCGGCTACATAATGGCCGGTCTCGACACTAGGTACAACCCACTCTGCTCCGCCATCAACACCGTCATCACGCGCACCGAGTTCTACACCCTCTCTGAGTTCTACTCGGAGTTCCTATCGTACGAGAGTCGCTTGGAGGCGCAGGCACTCCAAGTGTCCGTCGCCAACGTCGCTTCCCACCAATCTGGTGGTCACGGCGGCACTCATGGCGGCAGCAGCTATGGCCAAGGCTCTCGGCAAGGGGGCTCGGCCGGCCAGCAAGGTGGGCACCGTGGCCAACAGGGTGGTAGCCACACCTCACAGCCACGAGGACACGGCAAAGGCAAGAAAGGCGGTGGTGGATGCCAGACCTGCCAAATCTGCTCCATCCCAGGCCATGCGGCGCTGCAGTGTCGCCAGAGGTTCAATCACTCGTACCAGGCTGATTATGAACGCGCGGCGAACTACACCAACACTTCGTACCAAGTCGACAACAACTGGTACACGGATACTGGCGCCACCGACCATATAACTGGCGAGCTCGACAAGCTGACAGTTCATGGCTGGTACAACGGACACAATCAGGTGCACACCGCCAACGGTGCAGGTATGCGCATTAGTCATATTGGCAATTCCTCTATTCAAACCCCCGCTCATGAATTATCCTTACGTAATGTTCTTCATGTTCCACATGCCAAGAAAAATCTTGTCTCCGTCCATCGTCTTACTTCCGATAATAATGTTTTTCTTGAGTATCACCCTGACTTCTTTCTTATCAAGGATCAGGACACGAAGAAAATAATACTCCGCGGGGAATGTAGGGGTGGCCTTTATCCCTTCAAGTTTAGTTCGTCATCTCCATCGTCTCGGTTAGCCTATTCCGTCGCTCGTCTGTCTCAAGAACGGTGGCATCGTCGCCTTGGTCATCCCTCATCGGCCATAGTTAGTTATATTTTGAGTCACAATAATTTGCCTTTTGTTAGCACTTTCAATAATGAGTCGGTCTGTGATGCTTGTCAACAAGCAAAAAGTCATCAACTCCCATACACTACATTGCATGAACGTTCTTCATCGCCTTTGGCACTTATATATTCTGATGTATGGGGTCCTGCTATCACCTCTACTGGAGGGTTTAAGTACTATGTAAGCTTCATTGATGACTTTAGTAGATTTGTTTGGTTCTATCCTCTTAAGAACAAATCTGATGTCTTTCGCATTTTTATGCAATTTCAAGCGCTTGTTGAACGCTAGCTTAACAAAAAGATCCTTTGTGTGCAGACCGACTGGGCGAATATCAAAAAATGCACCCTTTCTTCAAACAAATTGGCATAGTTCATCGCGTTTCATGTCCTCATACCCACCAACAAAATGGTGCAGCCGAGCGTAAACACCGGCATATTGTTGAAACAGGTCTTGCTCTCTTAGCTTTTTCACATATGCCACTCAAATTTTGGGATGGGGCTTTCAGTTCGGCCAGCTATCTCATAAACCGCCTACCCACCAAAATTCTCCAAAATTCTACGCCACTTGAAACCCTCTTCGGACTTACACTTGACTACTCTTTCCTAAAAATATTTGGTTGTGCATGTTGGCCTCATCTTCGTCCCTACAACACCCGCAAACTCCAGTTTTGGTCTCGCTAATGTGTCTTCCTCGGGTACAGTCCGACTCATAAGGGATACAAGTGCCTAGATACCTCCTCGGGTCGTATGTACATTTATAGAGATGTTGTCTTCGATGAGGATGTATTCTCTTTTGCTAGGTCATCCCCCACGGCAGGATCTCGCATTCTCTCCGAATCCATTCTTCTCTCTGTTTCGGGGACTTTTTTTGGCCAATTTCCTAATGTTGCACCTAATCCAGCTTTGCCTGTGCAGCCTAACGTGTTGTTGCAGGTACCAGGTGCCCCAGCAGCTTCCTCGAACATGCAGGAAGCCGCACCCACGTCATTGCATGAGCTGCATGCAGGCGTCGGCTCAACTGGGCTTACGCCGACACTCTTCTCTACGTCATCGGCTCCAGCTCCTGGTGGATTTGAGGACTCCGCGCAGTTTGTCCCGGCTGTCCACGCTGAGCCGCCTATTGCTTCCGGCGGGCCGCTTGCCTCCCCTGGAGGGCCGCGTGCTTCTGCATCCTCTGTTGGGCCGTCTGCCCCTCCTCCTGACGGGCTGCCTGCCCCGCTTGCTCCTGGAGACGTAGGACTGTCTCAGGGAGCGGGCGTAGTCCCTGCGCCGCCTCCTGCTCCTGTGGCACCAGCAACAACGCGTCGACGTACTACTGCCGCGTCTACCCCGGCACATCCGATGACGACTCGGCTTCGTGACGGCACTCGGCAGCCCAAGATCTTCACAGATGGCACGGTGTGTTATGGCAACTCTGCTGTACATGAACCGGCCTCTCTTGATGATGCTCTCGTCGATCCGCGTTGGAAAGCGGCGATGGATCAGGAGCTCCATGCGTTGCAGCGCAATGGGACTTGGAGCCTCGTACGTCCTGCTCATGGTCAAAATGTCATAGACTGCAAGTGGGTGTACAAAGTCAAGCATAAATCCGACGGCAGCATCGACCGGTACAAGGCTTGTCTGGTGGCAAAGGGGTTTCGGCAGCGCTATGGGATTGATTATGAGGACACCTTCAGTCCTATAGTCAAACCCGCTACTATCCGGCTGGTTCTATCTATTGCGGTGTCGCGAGGTTGGGCACTGCGACAACTGGACGTTCAGAACGCATTCTTGCATGGTGTTCTGGAAGAGGAGGTCTTTATGCACCAACCCCCTGGGTATGTTGATCCTAGCCAGCCGCAGCTCGTGTGTCGCCTTCACAAGGCCCTCTATAGACATAAGCAGGCGCCTCGTGCTTGGTATGCTTGTCTCAGCTCCAAGTTGCAATCCCTTGGTTTTCGTCCATCACAAGCGGACACCTCTCTATTTATTTATATCAGTGGTGCCACTACGGTATATGTTCTCATCTATGTTGATGGTATTACTGTTATCGGCTCCTCACTCTCGGCGGTGCAGACTTTGATTCGTGCACTTCAGTATGATTTTGCTCTCAAGGATCTTGGCCCATTGCACTTCTTCCTTGGTATTGAGGTTACAGCCGTTGATGATGGTATTATTCTCTTACAGTCCCAGTATGTGGCAGATTTGCTCCGTCAGGTTGGCATGACGTCATGCAAGGGGGGGGGGCACCTACTCCTATGTCCAACACCGAGAAGCTCTCTTTGACTCTTGGAGAGCCGCTGGGTCCGGATGATGTGACCAAGTACAGAAGCACAGTTGGTGCTCTTCAGTATCTCGTGCTCACCAGACCCGACATCGCATTCTCTGTCAACAAGGTGTGTCAGTTCTTGCATTCTCCTACCAGCATGCACTGGACGGCGGTGAAGCGAATACTAAGGTATCTCAGTCACACTGCAGCCACTGGTATGAAAATGCGCAAGCCTCCTTCCACCTTGGTGAGTGCCTTCTCCGATGCCGATTGGGCAGGTTGCCCAGATGACCGAAAGTCCACAGGTGGTTTTGCTGTGTTTTTTGGATCCAATTTGATCTCCTGGAGTGCGCATAAACAAGCAACTGTTTCTCGTTCTAGCACTGAGGCCGAATACAAGGCGCTAGCTAATGCTACCGCTGAGATCATATGGGTACAGTCGCTGCTTGGTGAGCTTGGCATTTACCAATCTCGAGCTGCATGCTTGTGGTGTGATAATCTCGGTGCTACATACTTGTCGGCTAATCCTGTGTTTCATGCAAGGACCAAGCATATCGAGATTGATTTCCACTTCGTTCGAGAACGTGTTGCACGCAAGGTACTTGATATCAGGTTTATTCCTTCTCGAGATCAAGTGGCTGATGGTTTCACGAAACCGTAGGCAGTTCATCAACAAGAGGAATTCAAGCGCAATCTCAATCTTCATGCGTTGTGATTGAGGGGGGTTGTTAAACCGAATATCCTCTGTAACCGTAGCAGATCCATTATACAGCTAGCGTATCCTTGTATTCTAGAAAACTAGCCAACTCTATGATCCTAGAAATCAATCACCCCTGTAAACGTGATGCGCACGTCTCTATGAACATTCTGTCTATATAAGAAGAACGGCGTGAAATGATTCTCCGCATAAGCCAAAATAATCTCGTTTCTCTTTTGTTGATAGAACCTACTCCGTGACCGAGAGTCCAACCGAATCAACAAGATTCAAAGCGAAGTTGGCATCCGCTTTCGCCGTCCCAGGTGCCCTCCACGCTGCAAGTTGCAAGGTAGCTGCATTTTCAAAAGTCGAAGGCAAAAGGTAGACGACGACCCCCCGAGTTACCCGAAAGCTTGACAGCAAGCAGGGGACAGGATCCCAGGTTGGCCCCGCGAGCACGCCCACTGGATCACCACGGAAAGTTTCTTCGTCGTCGCCACCGCGGGCCAGGATCCCAGAGTCATTTCCCCGGCAGCATCATGCACGCGCCAGAAGCTGTTAGCCTATCGGTCCCTTTCGAGCCGATCCAAATGTAAGAATATTTTAATTTCTGACGTGGCCCACGTAATTTACTGAAACAATTATAATGTTAAATCGTCTAGCGTGATGATTATTAGATTTAAAAGAATTATAATTATATGGGTTTAAAGACCCTAACAACATAAAAGGTTGTATATGTGCATGTATAAATGAATAAGTGCAAGTTTGCTAAAGGAACGTGACTTACACGGGAAAAGTCCAGGGTGAGCACGGTGCTATTTGCACCCATCAACTTTGATGATTTTTAAAATCGCATATAAATTTAAAATTTTTTAAAAAATTCATACCGGTATATGATGGAACGAAGTATACACAGGTAAATTTTTGTAAAATAATAATTTCATTTTTAACATGTGCAAAAAAACAAATCTGTGCATATGCCCCCTTTTATACTGTTCATGGCTGTCCAATGTGTTTTTTTATTTTTTTTTACGCATGTTATAAATTGGCATATTATTTAATAAAAAATTATCTATGTATATTTTATTCTATTATATTGGTATGAATTTTTTTTAGATTTTTTAAAAATTTGTATGAGTACAAATAACACCGTGTCCCAAAAGCCTCAGCCGAGTTAGTTGATTCCTGCATGCAAGATCACGTGGGGCTAATGATGGCAAAGCGTTAATTACTGAATTAGATTAGCCGCATGGTAGTTAGCCGGTGCAGTTACACAGTGAATGGTTGCAACGATTGATCAACGGCTGTGTTGATTGTAGAAGTGGTGTCCTTTGAAAGCACTACTTCATATACTATATATACAATGGACGCTTCGGACTGTTTTGATAGCGAGTAACTTTGCTGCATACGTGCACGCTATCTATATTGAAGAGTAAAACATCTGTATTAATGATGATGCTTAGTATTGTGTATATATTTACATAAGAGTGATGCTTAGTACTAATGATGAAAAGCTCGCTACAGCCCCTTGTGGACAAAGTGGCGCGAAAGCTCCCAACGTGGAAAGCGCGCTTGCTCTCTCAGGCTGGTCGACTTGTCTTAATTCAAGCGGTCATCACGGCCATGCCTGTCTATCAAATGCTCGTCATGGATCTCCTGAAGTGGGTTCTAAGTTGCATCGAGAAACTCAGCAAAGGCTTCCCTCCGGTGCGGCAAAGATTCAGTCAAAAGGCGCAGCTGCCCTGTGGCATAGGACTTGGTTTGCCGGCCGAAGTGCTTGGGTGGCCTTGGCATTTACAATTTCCACATCCTCAATGATGCCTTAAGAATCAAATGGCTGTGGATGAACAGAGTAGACATGGCCAAGCCGTGGACCAATCTTCCCTATGCTGGTCGCCTAATTCGTTTGCCATGTTCAAGGCCTCGTGCACTGTAGTAGTGGGCAACGGCGCCTCAACCCTTTTCTGGTCTGATCGTTGGCTAGGAAATGACAGCATTGAAACCATTGCGCCTGCTCTGTTTGCGCTTGTCAATATCCGCACAAGGAACTCGCGAACTGTCAAAGAGGCATCGCCTTGAGAGAGGCCACGCCTGGATCGCTGATATTGTAGGCGGTCTCTAGGTGAGCACGCTCTCCCAATACCTCTCTCTCGAGAATCGCCTTGAGAGAGTTCACCTCGCCATGGACGCCCAGGACACTTTCCTCTGGAAATGGTCCACCAATGGCTCGTTCAGCGCCAAATCGGTGTACCATGCGTTCTTTGAAGGTGCGATGGGGTGGCAGGGCCATGAGCTGCGTGGAAGCCAAAGGCCCTTCTTAAGTACAAGATGTTTGCTTGGCTGGCTCTGCGACACAGATGTTGGACGGGTGAACGCCAGTTACGTCACGGACTCACCTCTGATGCTTCTTGCAGCTTTGCAACCAGCCGACCGAATCCACTAATCATCTGCTCCTCCACTGTCAACTTGTGTCGGCCATTTGGTCTGCCATCCTGTTAAGTCTGCGGCGTCCCAATTCGTTGCCGACGGCAAACGATGATCTAATGCTTTGGTGGTCCCGAGTCTCCGCGAACTGGAGGGCAGAGAGCCAGAGAGTCTCGGCGAGTGAACGCCCTCATCATGCTCACACTACGTGCCATCTGGATCGAGCGGAATGGTAGAATTTTCAGAAATGAGCGGAAGAGGGCGAGTGCTTTTCTGGATTGGATCAGCGAGGAAGCTGAAAGGCGGAAGAAGGTAGGTCTTTGGGGAGAGTAGAACTCAGTCTTCGACTTAGGTTTTGTAATTGAGATCGATTCTCTGTCGTGTATATTGTGGATTGTATTTTCCCTCCATCTTAATAGAAAATCGTGCGCTGTCTCGTGCGTTCCTGAAAAATAAAGAGAGAAGAGAAAACACTCTAGTACATGTTGTTAGCGCATGATCTCATGCCTACATTTGTATTGGGTCAAGGCACGTTGTGCAGCTCCTCTTATCGTGCCACTCCCAGCTAGCTTTGCATGTCTTAGTTACATCCTCAGCTGGTCTCTCTTGTACTTGTATAAATACCGATACATCATACGAGAGACTGCGTGTTGCATCAATTATTTCCTTCACCTCTCGTTACCACTCTACACATGTGCTCTACATCGGGGATTCAATAATAGAGATACGAAGGTATGTAAATCCAAATGATCGAAGGGTCGAATCAAATATGTGCTGAAATGATCTTGGCTAAAAGTTTCCACTTACAGTTTTTCTTACAATTGGTATTAGAGCATGGTTACTAGCACTCTTGATTCACATTTATTTTTGTGTTACTTTACTGATTTTGTGCTTGCGGATGTGAATTTTTGGCATTGTGTTTTTGCCCAAAAGTTTCTCATGCTATTCTGTCGTCTGGCACAAAATGTGTGTTGCATCACGAAGGAGGACAAATTAAAGTCCATTTATTGCTCTTCTGATTTCTGCACTGAGGAATTGAGCGAGTGAATAATTGTCTGCTTTGGGGATGCGTTGAGTAGTTCTGGTTCACACCTTTGACGTCGATTTTGACGATGCTTTCTATTGGTGCTGGTGCGTGTCATTAAGCATGCATCCATGATTGATATGTTTTTCTCCCAGTCATCAAATACTCTGGTCATTGAAATGTTTCTTTTGTTGGTTTTGAGCCATTGTTCGGATTGGGAGAAGGCATAATTGAGTATGTGGCAATCTATTCAGTGAAAGGTAAAATTGATTACACTTGATGGCAGAATTAAATAATTTACATATGTAGTAGAATTACGGAAATGAATTAGTTTTATCATGTATTTTTTGTCTCATGTATGTGTGGTACTTGGGCACCCGCGAGCATGGTGTGTAATACTAATGCTAAAACCAATTAGATCAGCATGCACATTTTAGAGACTAGAAGAAAAGCATGCATGCATTGGTCGAATGGTTAATTGGCCAAGTTCTTCAACCATAAAGTTTGGGGTTTCGAAATTGCCAATTGAATGATTATTGCAATGAATGCTTGTTAGTTACCAAAGTGTCCTGGCTTTAACGGTTGTTAAGCATTTGATTGTATATTTAGGATTGCCGAGTAACTATTATATGTATCTCGGCTTAACTAAAGTTTGTTGACTAAATGTCTATACTAAGAAAAGTTTGGTAGTCACCAAAGTGGCATGGCTTAAGTTTAGTAGATATTTTAGTCATACTTAGTATACTTGTTCTTGTGTTTGGTGATGCTGCTAAAAGAAATGGCAGCATTGGACAATTGAGATTATTAGTTATGATGCTAGAAGGTCACCCAAAGGTGTGCCACGGCTTAGACTAATGACTGTAAAGAGACTAACCGATGCACTTGGTGAATGTGCTTGTATATAAAAAATAACATACATATCCAATTGATGCAAGATTGATTTGTCAGGTGGAGAATATTTTTTTTTGTTTAGCATCATTTTGTTTAAATGATTAAAAGTATGTGTTTAACTATCATCTGAAGATGATCTTTAACACATATTAAAGTTAGTCTTTTGTCAAAACAATTATCGATAACTCAAAACATTAAGAGTGAGATGGCGTAGGTTGAAAAGCTTAATACTGACAAAAAAATCTCTCTCAATTGATCATTTGGACTTCGGTGTAGGTTGGTTGCTGTTGATTTTGTAGAATTGCTGAGCGAAACAAATGGGGCTAGCTAGTTATATTATTTGTTCTGAAATTAATAGGGGTAGCTCGTTGTATGAGTGACCGAGTGATTAGTCATAGTACTGATTCACCGTCTCTGACAAAGTGATTTCATCTTGGACCACCCAAATAGATCAAGATCGCTAGTTCTTCTCCAATTTTTCAGGCAACGGAACAAAATTGGAGTTTTTCTTGTTTTGAGTCATGGGGGAATTGAGGGCCACGGAATGGCTAATGGGTGGGAACAGTTCAAGAGCATGCACAAACGCCGGCGAATCTGGAGCCAAGGAAGTTGTTGAGTGATATATTAGAAAGTTCGGATGACGGGTATGAAATTTGACAAGTTTTCGATGGGAAATAGAAACGGAAAATCTAGTCCGCCCGTGATAGCACGCTCTCTAACGCGCGCTACCTCTCTGCACACGAGCCATTCCTTTTCCGTCATGCGTACCGTGTGTGTTGCCATTTTGTGTTGGCGCGTGCCATTCATTTTGATGCGAGGTGAGTTTTGCTGGTCGTCCGATATAGCGTGAGATCTACGGTGAAAGACTTGGTGTTTTGGGCTAGTGAATTTGTACTTGTACGTTGCTTTTCTTTTAGATCACTTTAAACTTCAACCGAGTGTTATTTTGTATTTTGTTTGAACTTTTGTGCTCTACCCAAAAAGCTGAACAAAACAAAATCAGCATTACATATGTTATAAAATTGTTATTTGCTAGCACTTTAGAGTGGCCAGTAGTCTATCACCTGGGATTGCTACTCGGTTTCATGAAGTAGCTATCTGGTTTAAATAAAGTTACTATTTGACTTGTGGACAAGTTAGATTACTTGGTTTAGTGCAGGGCACGAGATTTGCACATGATTTTACAACGAAGTTGCTACCTATACTTTGCTCGTGAGTTAATGCCTGATTTAATTGAAAACTGAGAGTTGCTACTAGATTTATGGTGGAGTTGTTACCAACCCTTTTGTGAGTTGTATTATTTACTATAGAGAAGTTGCCACTTAGCTTTTTTTGGTGTCGTGAGTTGCTACCTGTTTTACGAGTACGGCATGATTACTTTGTAAGTTGTGAGTTGCTATCCAGTTTATTTACGAGTTGCTACCGCATACTCCATCTGATCACAAATGTAAGTTGCTTTTTGACTTTTTACATTCTCTAATACAAAACTTTGACTATAATTTCATCCATAATATGTTATAAAAAATAAAGAATAGAATGAAAGAATTTTACAAGACGAATCTAATGATATTATTTTTATAAAATATATTAATATATTTTTGCACCTATTAGTGGTCAAAATTTTAGAAAATTGACTGCACGCATCGCACGACGACATACATTTACGATCAGAGGGAGTATGTTTACTGCGAAGTTCCTATGGACTTTGAAATTGCTATATGATTTATTCAAAAGATGTGAGTTGATACCTGACTTACTTATAATGAGAAAATTATTAGTAGTATTTATCTAGAGTTGCTTCCTAATTTACTTGTAATAAGAAAACTTTTAGTACATACCATCTAGAGTCGTTATCTAATTTATACAATGAGGAAGTTGCGAGTACACGACACCCTCAGTTACTTGGTGACAAAATTAATCTCTAAACATAATGAAAATTGGTTTTGTTTTGTCAAGCGCGTCTTATAGACCGCATCGGTGTTCACGAACGCAAATCAGACGATCAGTTTTGAAACTATGATTATCTAAGAGAATAATGATGAACAAGTACGAGCAAACTCCAACTTATTTTATTGCTTTAACCTTCAGTGTCTTTTCCACGATAGTTTTAGGAGGCCAACCAACCTAGCTGTGCCACATGGCCCAGTTCAGTCCGCTGTGAACTTGTGCCCGTCGTCGGATTCGGACACGAAAGTGATAGCGCTATCAACGAGCGTGTTAGTCGCCTCTAAATAGGAGAAACTATCAAATACCTGGCTCTGTCCCTTTCTGGACCCAAAGTAGATGGACCACGAGTAGGACCTTAAGGCTGAATGGCACTGTACATCACAGCATGTTTGGCAACAACTGAAGAAGGGGAATGAGAGTTCATATAAAGAATTCATCGTGGGATGAGGCATGAAAATTTAATTTTTAGTCTTAGTCTCTTGTTTGGTAAAAGAGATGAAAATTCATGTGTAACTAATGAGTCATCTTAACTTAAGTCATGATGAAATGCTTAAATTTTATGATTATCTTAACTTAAGTCATGATGAAGGGTTCACATTTTATGAGATCTATTGCCTCTCAATTACCCACCTTCACCTTGAGTTTTAAATTGTGAGAGTTGAGACCTTAAACTCTCAATCCTCATCCTATCTAAATTTCCATATCCGCCAACCAAACAAGTAATTTATCAATTCCTTACCTCCTAAACTCTTATTCTCTTCCCTTAATTCTTTTCAACCAAACAAGCTGTAAGCGACCGACTAATAGTGAGCTTTGGTGCACCAGGATATGCCCATACGCCAAATCGATCCCCAACAGGCCAAACGAAAACGGATGATGGCGACTGACTGCCTCATCTGCAGCAGCAGCAGGAGGCTCGCCACGTATCCAACGCATTCCCGGCCTTTCTCCCCTCCCCTGATGGCTGTTGTGCCACATTTGTCCGTCCCATCGCTGATCGCATCATCGCCTGATCGGATCGGATTACCATCGATCACGACAAGCCACACGTCCTTCTCAAATCATTACCCACTGTTCCCTCCCCCTTCCCCCGCCGGACACGCGCATGACTGACCGCGTGCTCCTGTCGACTCGGTTACGTTGCGCCGCTGATCGTGGGTTTTGTTTTCTGCATGTGCGGACGGACAGGAAGAAGACGAACCTGCGCCGATCTACATGCATTACGCAATCACCAATTGCATGTATTCCATCTAGGAGGCAGGAGTAGCTACTAACGAGCAAGCTAGCCTTTTGCATCTCTTTCTTTCTTTTATCCTTTGCCAAGTACTGCTTAATTCGGATTTGCAAAAGCCGAGGAAAGCGACCGATCGATCGAGATGTATGAAGGAATGTATAATAGTCTCTGTTGGCAAAAGCTTATCCTGATACGTTGTGTGAGAGACGTCAGTCCGAGATTGTTCTGATCTCCTTTCGATCGAGTCGGCTGCGATCGAGCCGAAGAGTCGAGGACTACCCGCTCGTACCTACCTCCACATTGCATAGTTCGAGTTTTTTTAAAAAATATTATTTTTTCCTCGTAAATCACACGAATACCACACGATTTCAAAAAATATCAAAAATCTAACTCAATCGGCAAGTCAATCGCCGAATTGTTATAATCGGCAATTGTTTTGCCGAGTATAAAATGGCGTCGGCCCCCAGCTCGCTGACAAGGCAAGTCGGCGTGTGGTTCACCGACTTCTTAGAAATTGGCAACCCCTTTGCCGACATCTCCGAGTCGGCGTGCCATTTGCCGACTCCTCCAAATCGGCAGACAGTTCTTCTGACAAATTGATTGATGAGCTTAGAGCAAGAGATACTGGTCATCTTTGATGTGTCTTTACTATTCTTAAATCACAAGTTGCTGGCTATATTGGTCTAATTGAACTTTAAGTGCACAGTACTTAATGAATGGCAGCGTGCTTATCAGTACAAGTGTGTACCCACGAAATATTTCTTTGGAGGAATTCATGTTATGCACAGATTAATACCGCAATGTTCATATGAATCATGCAGGTCTCACACTTTCCTTTCCTCGAAGTCCACAGCTGGAACAGTAATATCCTTGATCCTTTTATTTGTTTTTTAATTTATTTTTGTTCTTGTGCATGTCATTTGGATTGTAATCCGTCATCGTGTATTTAGAACGTTTGTTCTCTGGAAAACTTGAAACATGGGTGCAAGTTTGTTCTCTGGAAACCTTAAAACATTAGTCTGAACAAGTATGCTGTACCTGACCTGACACTTTACTAGGACATGCAAATGGTTTGAAGCAATGTGTCGGGTGCTGTATGTGGTGTTTTCTTTACAAAATGTAGTTGCTGAGGCCTGCTTGTAGCTTTTTGTGATTGCTTTTTTTGGGTATTGCATAGTACCATTTTCTCGAACAAGGTTTGAATGGTTCGTGCAAAACAAGGTATGGTAGTCTACTGGTTGGATTATTCAAGGTTTAACAGCATTGAAGGACAACTGTTGATGGCCGGGGTGATGAATATGTGTTCGTAGATTTATACTCTGTTTAATGTGGAGAGAAAACCATTTGAGATACTGGGTACCTAGAATATACCGCGTCCAGAAGCACAGACTTCTGCTAGTCGGCAGATTGATTGCCGACTTGTGCAAATCGGCAGTCGACATGCCGACTTTAAGCAATTCGGCAGCTCGCCCGCCGACTTCTGCTTTCGGGCAAAAGCCGTTCGCTTATTTGGCAAATCGTATGCCGACTTATTTTGTTTTGGCAGGCCGCCTGCCGACTTCCTCTAATCGGTGTTTGCTCTGCCGATTCTCTCTTGTCGGCAATTGACTTGCCGATCGAGTTAGATTTTTGATATTTTTTGAAATCGTGTGGTACTTGTGTGATTTACGAGAAAAAAATAATATTTTTTAAAAATATCCTGCATAGTTCTAACAAGAGAAAAGAAAAGATTTTCCAGGATTGGTTAGCCTACTTGCCTCTTTGAGAAACATGTATTAACACATTCAGACAAAACTGCCTACTTTAAGAGAGACAAAATGGATCGTCGATCACAGCTCAAGTCATTCATCATCATCTGATAACAAATGATTGAAGATTTCAACGCTTGAAACCGATAGCGTTGGGACACTGAACCTCCCCGTTTTTTCTAGACCAATCAGCAGTCCATTTCGACCATACATAATTTGTCCACCAATCTATATATTTATATAGTCAAGCCAATACGAAACCGCGGCTCCTGGTAATCTTAAGAGGAAGTCTCTAGTCTCTACTTGTATGATGGATGAATTTTATATATAGACGGTGAGCAGGTTATGCAACGTGTCAGCGTCTCATTGAGTCTGCTTACCTGTAATATCTCTTATCAAATTGAAACCGCTTGTATTTTAAGGACCGTAGCACCAAACTCCTACGTGATTCTATGACTCGACATCGTGATAACAGTGAAATGATCTGATGGAGATCTGTGTAAATAGCAGTACATTAGTATAATAAAGCTTCCGTGCGGGGGGCGCACACGTAGACGGATAATTGAGACATGTCCCATCAAAGAGGAGACAGGGAGAAGAATAATGCTTGTTAAAAATACTTATTTCTATTCGTGCTAAAGCTGGCATATTCTGCAAAAGGCCATCGGATCCTTTTCCATCATGCTGCTAGAGCCTCTGCCGCTGCTCAACTGCCTTATATCGAAGTTATTTTTAGTGCAAAGTTACCGTATGAAATTAGCTGTAAAAAAGTTGAAGCTAACCCGTTAGCAAACTAGATCATAATCTAATTAACTTTTAAAATAAAAGAAAAATTATTATGGATAGTCCCTTCTATTCTCTACGACGTGATTCCAAACTCCAAATTGTACCAAATACAAATAACCAATCGTTAAAATATATAAACGCAGCTCCATCAAACAGGCTTATTATAACCACTATATTGTCAAACGTAGTCTAAGAGTATTATGAAGTTAACACCTATTTTCTCTATTGAGATCATTTTGTAAACTAAAGGCCAAGCAGAGAACTCGGAGAATATTTCACTCCGTACGGTTGACTTCGCTTATATACAACTGTTCGAGCATTGCGCAGCTTAGTTAATCATCTGCTGTTAAAAAGGAAGAAGAAGAGGGAAATCATGATATTGAACGAATTAGTCACGCGACATTGATGTTTGAGATCTCACACGTCGGCCTAGCATAATAAGAATAATAAAAAGTTTAGAAATGCAATTAGTGAACTACACCTGCTAGAGCAGTGAGAAGGCAGTGGTCAAGTTAATTAGGAAGAATAAGGTAAAAAATACTACAAAAGACTCAAACCACCTAGTTAAACTAGGTCTGGAGCTTCATAGATCGACAACACGATGAACATAACAAACGGACACACCACTAAAACCAATACTGTTGGACCACTGCACACACAAGTCCCGCGCACCGCCGAAAATGAGCCACGATCAGCCAACTCATAGTCGGCACCCTTAACTAAAGGACTCACATTCAACATTGAAGCTACCAACAAGAGGAGCACCACCGACCAAGAAGAGCACCGAGCCTTGCAACCAGTAGAAGGCCACAGGAACACCACCTCACTCCACCTCTGAGAAACACCCTCACCACGCCGGGTCAACTTCGCACCCTTGCCACGTTGAGGTGACCCTGCACCTTGTCGAGCAGGCGAGATCCGGCTTGACCTAGGCAGAAAGGAGTACATGATCCCTGATAGGCTCCAAAGGAGCAAGTGAGGCATGTCGTCACGGATGCAGGGATGAAGAACCCTAGACTGTTGCCTATGCCTAGGGAGCCGCACAACCAAAGAGATGTCGCTGCCACCACGACAAGGAGAGAGAAGTCAAATTCACCTTGAGAGGGGTGGACCTAGGCAGCTCCTATCTTGATGACAACGAAAACACATTGCCAGCCCTGCATCGTCCGTCGTCACCGTCTCCCGAGGCAGCTACCCTAGCATCTACCGCCCACACATGCCGACCTTCCTATGGCCCTAGTTGTGAAGGACGACCGCCTACAACCCACTTCTGTCAGCGTAGCGGTGACTGTATCACTTGGCTATTCAAGGTGTGCCGAATTTTCTTCTTCCGCGGATTAGAAGAGGAAACAGATGAAAAACAAAATTAGGTGTGCCGAATTTTCTTCTTCCGCGGATTAGAAGAGGAAACAGATGAAAACAAAATTCATCCATCAAGTCTCAAAAGGAACAGCTCCAGGGCACAATCTTATGTTAAGTAGATGCATTGAAGGCCCCTTAACTAAGGTTGCTAAAGACAGCGACAATGAAGAGATGTTGGGAGAGGCCGTTGAAGATGAAGAAGGGTATTTCGATAAAACAAAATGATAGCAGTAATGAATAGTAGCGAGTGCGGTGATTAAAATTCAGTGAAAATGAAATAAGTAAGACCACAGACAAAAGTGTCATCAACGGCTCGGACTCCTCATGACTCAACAAATGTGTATGTTACTCACTTTTTGCTCTTTGGATTTCAATTTTTTGTTAGTATTACTGTAGCACAATTTAGCTTCTCTTAGCAACATTATTACATCGTGTGGAGTTCATTTAGCGATTAGTATTAAAAGTTACTCATCACTATTTTTACTATCTATTAAATGCCAGCTGGTGGTGGTGGTGATAATACGTCCCTTGGTTTTCTCAACTAATTTGTACAAATCTCTTCTCTAACTAACTCCTAACTAACTCTAACAAACCCACCCCAACCCGTGCTATCTCTCTCCCCTCTCATCTCACCCTCTCTCCAAGCTGCGGCCGCCCTTTGCCGCGCTGCTACCGCCACGCGTTGCCGCCAGTCGCTGTCGCCCCGGCCGAGCTCCCTCCCCTCCTAGCCGGGTTGCCCTAGCCACCGGCTAAGGGGAGGAAAAGGAGCTTGGTTGGGGGAAGGAGAAGAGAAGGGAGGGGTAGGAGGGGAAGGAGGAGGAAGAGGAGAAGAAATAAGAGAAAAAGGGAAGAAGAAGTCACCACCACTACTGCCGTGCGCTGCCGCCAGTCACCACCGCCCCGGCCAAGCTGCCTCCCCTCCTAACCAGGATTCCCTAGCCATCAGCCAAGGGGAGGAAGAGGAACTCAGTTGGGGGAAGAGAAGAGAAGGGAAGGGAATGAGGGGAAGGAGGAGGAGAAGAGGAAGGAGGAGGAAGAAGAAGAAGACGGGAAGAGGAAGAAGAGGGGAATTTCTGGATTTTGGTCAAATTTGATGAATTCGTGTCAAATTCAAGGTTCGTGCTACAAATATAGTCTCTAATTACTACCTATATGAGAATTGATGAACATAATTGGAAGAAATCATGCCCGATATTTGATCTGGGGTTTTGAAATTCAAAATAGCGAGCATAATTCTAAAACCGTGACTAAATTGTGTCAGTATTTAATTGACACAATCAAGAAAGTTGTAGGCTTCGTCATAGGCTTTCCAATGTCACCGAGTTTTTCCAAATTGGAATTGTGGTTCAAAAGTTACATCCAAAATTATGCTATGGTTATGTTGTTTTTCTAGAGCTGAGATTTATCGAGCTTGATTAAGTGGTCTTAATGGTACAATTAAAATCTGGGACCAGTAGAAAAGTTGTTGGAAATTTTCTATAGATACCAGTAGAGTATCCATTTACTTGATTTGGATATATGGGATTAAAGATATAAAAATAACAGCGAGAGGTCTGAAAAGGTAAGGGACCCAGATTTTGTCGAGAAGCTGTTTTGTTGAGAGGAGTAGGCATAACTATAGCTCTATCGGCGACGGCACACAGCAGTGGTGGCACGGAAAGGGGCGGCGCCGGCTTGGATGAAGGGTGAGAGGGAGGAGAGAGAGCACAGGTTGAGTAGGTTTTATTATATTTTTTCAGAAATTGAGTTAGATTAAGAGATAAGTGAAATCTGACGGCCTATATTGATCGGACTTTCCAAAATTTGTTCAGACTTTGATTTGAACAAACTTATTTTCTATCTCGATCAATTTGATGAGATGAACACAAGCACGGTCTCAAATCTTCCATTCAACGCATGGTTTAAAGAGTTAAATTTATCCCTTTGTCCCAGTTCTCGGGTTTTCAGTCAACTCGATTTTTAATAACTTCAACCTTTCTTTAATGAATTTTGGAGTGTTACAGTAGGAGGCGATGGGAAACGTGGTAGAGATCCAATGAAGTTGGAGAAGGCACACACATAACGGTGGAGTGACAAGGATTGGATCAAGATGACGGCGGAACGAAGAAATGACAAAGTTAGGGGCAAAGCTAAGGGGATAGCGAAGAGAAAGGAAGGGATAAGTATAGGTGATCGCTAGAGAGGGAATGAATTAAGAGAAAGGCGCCGGCGATTGTTGTGAAAAACTGCAAGCGCATCACTTTTAACACGTCTATTCACAAAACTAGACGCTACTGTTGAACAAGACATGGGATGGGGAAGGAGGGACATGATGTGCGGTGACGAGGAAGAGAACAAGAGATGTATGCGTTGGTTACTGGATATCGAAATGTAGGGTGAAGACATCAACATTTGTTGTGACATGACCGAAACTACACGCTCACACGTATCCAAGAAATTGATCAACCTTGAAACTAGATTAAACTCTTATAAGAAAATATTGTTTTACGATCACTCATTGTAACAAAAGGCTCATTGTGTCACTATCGGCGGAGATCGAGCGAAGATTTGGCTAGAAGTTGAGCCCCTCCTAGAGGTGTTGCCAAATGCGAAGTCGGTTGTCGCTGTTTTAGAATGTCACGTGGGGAAGGGGAGATGTTGCCATCTCGCATGTCCCTCTTTAATTATCCATACTAAGGTTGGGCGCTTAATGCGCCGCCATCTATCACTGATGGTGATGGGAATCAGGATGGAGACCTATCGGATTTGTATAAGATGACGGAGTAAAAACGGAGTGGACAGAGGAGGGGAGGAATGACGGACTAGAGCGACAACGTGCAAAAAGGAAGAACGCGAGCCGTGAGGTGAGTAGATAGGGAGTAACGCATGAGGAAGATGACGTGTTGTCTTTTTGTGAGGTGGAAATATAAAAGATAGGAAGAAAGAGAACGACGGTTGTTACATAGAGAGAAAACAAGTGAAAACTATGTTTATTGCATACATTTGTTAAATATAATAACACTTTTGTGAAGTTTTTATATTTTTTATTGTTCCGTAACGATATACTGATACCTTACTAATACTAGTAAGGTACCCGTGCGTTGCAACAGGATAAAAGAGAGATGTCTAAAGACGTCGATAAAATGATCTCTCTATTTTGTGAACATCTATGTTAAAAATGACATAGGAACTATTTTTCATAATAATCGTCGACGCCTTTATCTGATTTCCTTTCTTTATGGTGATCACCTATGTTTCTCCCTTCCTTTCTCTTTGTCATCTCCTCAACTTTGCTTCTAACTTTGTTGTTTCTTCACTCTGCCGCCATCTTGATCTAATCGTCATCGCTCTACCGTTATGTGCGTGCATTCTCCAACTTGGGTAGATCTCTGCCACGTTTCTCATTGCCTCCAGTTCTAACGCTCCGGAATTAATTAAAAAAAGGTCGGAGTTATAAAAGGCCAAGTTGATCGAATATCTAGGACGAATGGATGAATTTGACTTTTTAACCAATGCATTAAATGCAAGATTCGAGGTCATGGTTGTGTTCACCTCGTCGAATCAATTAGGATAGACTATAAGTTTGTTCAAATTGGACTCTGAACGAATTCTATAGAATCCAATCAATATAGACCGTGAGATTTCACTTATCTCCTAATCCAACTCAATTTTAGAAAATAAAATAATAAAACACACCCCAACTCGTGCTTTCTCTCCTCTCATCTCACCCTCCTTCCAAGCCACCGTCGCCTCTTTCCGAACCGCCACTGCCATGCGCCGCCGCTGGTAGAGCTATAACTATATCTACACCTCTCAACAAAACCATAAATCAAGCTTCTCAACAAAATTTGGGTCACTTATCTTTTCTGATCTCTCGCTGTTATTGTTTTATCTTTAATTCCATATATTCAAATCAAGTAGATGAATACATTAAAAATATCTAGAAAAAATTCTAATATCTTTACTGTTGAGTCTAGATTTTAATTATACCATTAAGACCACTTAATCAAACTCGATAAATCTTAGCCCTAGAAAAAAGCTTGGCCGTAACTTTTGAACCACAATTCCAATTTGGGCAAACTCGATGCCGTTGGAAATCTTATGATTAAGCATATAACTACCCAATTGTATCAATTTGGAATTAGGCACAGTTTATTCACAGTTTTTGAATTAAGCTCGTTGTTCTGAATTTTAAAATTCTAAATCAAATACTGGGGAGATTAGTGAAGAGAAATTTGTGTGAGTTAGTTGAGAAAAACGGGGACATTAGTAGTTAGAGAAGAGAGATTTGTGCGAGTTAGTTGAGAAAAACAGGGGAACTTAGGTGTTAGTTAGAGAATAGATTAGAGAAGAGAGATTTGTGCGAGTTAGTTGAGAAAAATGGGGGACGTTAGGAGTTAGTTAAAGGAGATTAGAGAAGAAAGATTTGTGTGAATTAGTCGAGAAAAATATGGAAAGTTAGGAGTTAGTTAGAGAAGAAAGATTTGTGCTAGTTAGTTGAGAATAACAGGGACGCATATTACAAAAATGCCACCGCCATAATCCTGATCATTAACGAGCAATCGGACGGTCTGCAGGAGAACAACCTACCATTATCAATACCACCAACTCACATTTAATATATAGTAATAGATCTCTCCCTAATATTAAAGGACGGACGATTTCTTCGTCCGTTTCTTCGTCCGTCCCACCCGTACCCCCCCTCCTCACTGTTTTTTTCCCCACCCGCACGCCCCTCCTGCCCTAGCCCCCATCGCGCCCCCGCCGACGGCCGGCTCCCGCCGCCGCCGGCCGCTGGCCCCTCCTCCCGCCGCCTCCCTCCGCCTCCCGCCGCCGTCGGCCGCTGGCCCCGCCTCCCCTAGCCGCAGGCCGCCTCCCTCCGCCTCCCTCCGCCTCCCCCCGCCGCTGGACGCGGCCGCCCCCATCCCGCCGCCGACCACTGCCGCGCGCCGCCTCTCCCGTGCCGTATCCGGCCAGATCCGGCCGCCTACCCACGCGTTCGGCCTCCCCTGCCTCCCGCCGTTCCCCACCATCTCC
This sequence comes from Stipa capillata, assembly GCA_019208055.1. Classification (NCBI taxonomy): domain Eukaryota; kingdom Viridiplantae; phylum Streptophyta; class Magnoliopsida; order Poales; family Poaceae; genus Stipa; species Stipa capillata. The sequence goes on along the minus strand of JAGXJF010000477.1, from coordinate 349,309 downwards.
GCCGCCTCCAAGCCGCTTCCGCCACCTCCCGGTCAACCTCCGGTGCCGCTCCTGCCTCCCGGCCGTGACCTCGACCTCCCGCCTCCGGCCACGTCCTCAACCTCCCGCCTCCGGCCACGTACCCGACCTCCCGCCACCTCCTCCCAACACGAACCGACGCCAGCGCGAGCCGTCGCCTCTGCTGACCGCGACGAGCTCGGGTCCCGCCGCCATAGTCGCCTCTGCCTCGACCACGACGCCGGCGGCCAGCTCTGCGACGCCGGCAGCGACCTTAATCCCCTCCCCACAACCGTTTCTCCCGTTGCAACGCATGGGCACATTTGCTAGTAATAATATAATATAGCGATAGATATTTTCTTGCTCCGCAGCTGCTCGCCTGCTCCTGTTTGTTGACGTGGAAGACGTCGTCCTCCCAAAGCGGAACTCGGGTGGGGCTTGGGTTCCAAGAGACGAGGCGACAAGCAAGGAGAAAGCGAAGCAGCGCAGCATTATTAACTGACGCCACCACGCTGGCCACAGTACCTCAGGCAAAAGCACGCACAGCCTCTCCCCCACACACCACACCAACACCCCCGACCAGGCACATCATCACACACACCGCCGATATAAACGACGACGCGCACGCATACTGCTAAGTGAGCTTCCTAGTAAGCTCCCGTGCGCTGCTCCACTACTACGGGAAGAGGAGATGGCGGGCGGCGGCGGCGGAGGGGGAGGGATGGGGAAGGTGAAGGCGGGGAGCCGGCCGCCGTGGGTGGGGCTGGCGGCGGCGGTGTGGGTGCAGGTGGCGGCCGGGAGCGCCTACGTGTTCCCTCTCTACTCCCACGCCGTCAAGGAGGCGCTCGGGTACAACCAGAAGTCGCTCACCATGCTCGGTGTCGCCAACGACGTCGGCGAGAACGTCGGGCTCGTCCCGGGGGTGCTCGCTAACTACTTCCCGCCCTGGTTCATCCTCGCCATCGGCTCCGCCTGCGCCTTCTTCGGCTTCGGCACGGTCTGGCTCGCCGTCACCAAGACCGTCGCCATGCCCTACTGGGTGGTACGCTCACCCCCGCCCCCTCCCCCGCTTTTTCCGCTCTCACGTCTGCATCCGCACATGTGCGCTTATCCACCTTGCATGTTCTCCTGGCCTATTCGCCTTGTTTTATTCGATTGCAGTGATTTTGATGGTGAATGGTGAGATGAGCTAATTAGTCTCTAAATGTTAGTACATACTAATTCAAATTTCAGTGCTTTTCTTTCCTCTTATCTTTAGTATTGTCATTTTGGGGGTAATTTGTTGATCGTGTCATGTGTTGATTGAACAAATGCATCGGTGATGACTGGTGGAATCTATGGAGTTTAGCAAGATAGCTTATGCCTTCTGCTCTTTCCTTCAAGTAAGTAAATCACTGTTCACATTGTATGATTGACGTAAAACACCGGAAGACATTTTCCTTTTCAAATTGGCGTGAAGCTAAATGTGGCGTACGGACTTCTTTTAGCCATTTGGTTGAACTTGTCGTGCTTTGGTCTATTCTCAAAGCAAAATACTTATTGATTCTCTGACCAATGATTTCTGCAAGTAGGGCGGAATCGATTTCAGTGCTGAACCGTGCAATAAACCTGGATTTTTAATTTCGTTGAATCCGCCAACTAATACTGATGTGTTTTCACTCCCATAACTTCCTATCCGATTTTGGTGTTTGGTTGATGAAATTTGATTCGCATAGATTGGGTAGGTGAGGGATCTTTTTCGGTGCCAGTTCTTAGTACAATTTGGTGAATTGGACTTCTGCTTTCACGAAAAGGGGAAGTTGACCAAATTTGTTCTGGTTTTACAAGTGTTCTGGACTTCTGGTTTTACAAGATTATCTGAAAATCACTTTAGTAGTTTAGTTTTACAAGAATGTTAGTATTTTTTACACCTTGAAAAGAGATCATCGATTGGTGTTGGTTTTAATTTGGTGGTAGCATCAGTGGCCATCCAACTGTAGTACAATTGGTGGCTGTGATCACTGGAAGGTTAATGCTGAAGAGAGTATATCTGAAACATTTTCATGTGGAACTTTTTACGAGTGGAAGAACACACTGACATTGTAAAGGCATGCCAACTAAGAACAGTTTTGGCAGCTATCAGACGTGCTCTCCTGTTTTCTGCATTAGGTCTGTGTTAGTGAAATATATGTTGCTTTTAACCAAGATTTAACTAAACTGTATCAATATAGTGGTATTACAGAGAGTATTTTTTTCAACTGTTACAATTTTAATTTGCTAAATGATCTGGAAATTGGTGGTCAAGTTTTGATATCGTTGAAGTTGAGCTCATCAGTTTTCCTCCAAACACCAGTGACTTTGCTATCATTATTTCTACATGTTCAAAATCTCAGCCAATAAAATGACTTTCTTTGAAAAAAAAATTAAGCCCTTCTTTGTCTGGAGATCCCCTATTTAGCTTCTTGATTTGATCAATGATTTATACTCCATTCATGAAGCAATTTATAAAATGTGTAAATTTTCTCCCATGAAAGTACAATTATCTGCCAAAGAAGCACTAGAAGGTTAAGGTGCTACTATCTTATTTTGTATGTTGGGAAAAAATTTGATTGCAAATGTTTCGAGTTTCAGTTGATCCGGAATTTGGACCTATCATATTTCTTGATCTCTTCTGATTGTTTCTAGACTAGTAAACCAGAGAAGCAAGTCATAAACATGCCTATCCTCATGGGGATCTCTGATACGGAAACTAAAGTACAAGCACTCATAAAAAGGCAAAATTGGTTCTGTACCATAAAAATTATTCATGATGAGGCGAGTCCGTGAATGCTCGTTACATGACATGTTGCTACTATTTTTCCCATTTATCAATTATTCATGATGAGGCGAGTACGCGAGTGCTCATTACATGACATGTTACTACAATTTTTCCCATGTGACTAAAATTCTTAAAGCATCAAATTTACTCTTGATATAAGTCGTCCGAGTAACTTAGTAGCTTGATTAATAATCCATATGTGATCATGAATACATCTTGTATCTTAAACTTTCGGCCTAGTCTTTTATACAGTGAATATTTTATCATTGCTATTGCAGTTGTGGATAGCTCTATGTATTGGCACAAACAGCAGCGCATGGTTGGGCACTGCAGCGCTTGTGACCAACATGAGGAACTTCCCTCTCAGTCGAGGAACTGTTGCTGGTCTCATCAAGGGTTACGTTGCTGTTAGTGCTGCTGTCTACACGGAAACATTTAATGGAATGCTCCAGAATTCACCCACAAACCTTTTGCTATTGCTTGCTTTGGGGATCCCCACCACATGTATTGTGGTGATGTATTTTGTTAGGCCTTGCACTCCATCGCTGGATGAGGAAAATGCAACAGAACACAGCCACTTTGTGTTCACACAAATCTCTAGTGTGGTTCTCGGTGTATATCTTATGGTGGCTACAATACTTGGTGATACTTTGAAACTAAGTGGTACTATTACCTACCTTTTGTTTGGTATAATGATACTTTTGCTCCTTTCTCCACTTGCAATACCAATAAAGATGACAGTTTATCAAAGCAACACAAAAGGGGAAAAAGGCAGCACCCTTGCTCCATCTTATTCAACTGATAGTTTATCTGGTCCGGATCAAGAGGAACCACTTCTGCGTAGCTCTTCAACAACATTTGTTACAGGCACCAATGATTCTGACGAGGCTACTGATGTGGATCTTCTGTTGGCTGAGGGTGAGGGAGCAGTGAATTTGAAAAAGAGAAGAGGGCCAAGAAGGGGTGATGATTTCACATTCCGTGAAGCCTTAGTCAAGGCAGATTTCTGGCTTCTCTTCATTGTATACTTTTGTGGCGTTGGCACTGGTGTGACTGCTCTGAACAACCTAGCTCAGATTGGAATTGCTGCTGGTGCTGATGACACAACTATTCTGTTGTGCCTCTTCGGCTTCTGCAACTTTGTTGGCCGTATCCTCGGTGGATCAATCTCTGAATATTTCGTAAGGTTAGCTTTCTGTATCTAGTTTGCAGCAACTTTATTTTCTACAGTGCATCACAAGGATTGCACTTGATTACTTGGGTTATCTGTCCTATGGACATGAGATATTACAATCTCTCAACCTCTTCCACATAAATGAAGTAGGTGTGGAGAGTGAAAACATTACATTAACTACACTTTTAATTTCCTCAATTAACAAATATTTTGAAACAGATACTCCCGAGGCCAGTGATAGATATACTGAGACGGAAGGCGTATTGTGCATCTGTTTTCAACGCTCATTTTTCCACCATCCTATGGATTCATTAATTTGTTGGAACATCACAAAATACTTTTGAGTTGCTACTTCTGAAAAAAGTTGACTAACACTTGAAATGTTGCAGGTCAAGAATGCTTCCTCGTCCTTTCTGGATGATGTGCACACAGATAATCATGGTGATAACCTTCCTCCTCTTCGCTACTGGTCTTCATAGCTTGATTTATGTTTCAACCACACTCCTGGGGATATGTTACGGGGTCCAATTTGCTGTCATGATACCAACCGTCTCAGAGCTTTTCGGGCTGAAGGACTTCGGGCTGATGTACAACTTCATGCTGCTAGTAAATCCGCTTGGTGCATTCTTTTTCTCAGCCCTTCTTGCTGGTTATATCTATGACAAGGAGGCAGCAAAGCAGCACCCGGGCGTGCTGGAACCTTCAAACTGCTTTGGACCTGACTGTTTCAGGCTTACTTTCTACGTTTGTGCCATGGTGTGTTGCTGCGGAACCCTGGTGAGTGTATTTTTCATAGCGAGGATCAAGCCAGTTTATCAGATGCTCTACGCCAGCGGATCGTTCAGACACCCTCGGAGCCAGCAGCAGCTCCACTGATGGATGGCATATACAGTGGCATCAAGAGAGAAACCTTGAGGTTTGAGTATGAAACCGGAATGTTTTGGAGGAAATTATCAGCTGGTTGTCTATACTTTCCGCTTCTATTGCATCACATTCCAGTGTTGTATTGCCCTATGGTTGCTTGATTCATCTCTGTTGTATGAGTGTGTTTATGGGAGAGTTTTCTTGATTTCATTTTTTCCTATCCTGTAAAGTTTGTCAGCCTATTTATTAGCTACTACCATGCAGCCGGCCGTCGATGCTAACGTTGGATGGAATTTGGGGTGCGTATATATGTTGCGGTTCTTTGACATCAGGAAGCTTGCATGCTGTGAAATGAGTATTATATTTTGTATTGTATATTCTGAACTCTGAAGAGATTACTTGCACTTGCAATTAATATAGTACCCTGTGGCTTGCCGATGGAATTGGTGGAGAAGTTTCTATGCCGGTGGATCACTTTCTTCGTTCCAATAAGTATTCCAGCGATTTCTCGTGGTTTCGAGTGCTGATTCTCTGTTCCTCAGATCTCGTGCTCCATGCTTTGTGCTTCAGATCTGGACTACCTAGAGTTGGGAGTCGGGTGGTTGGTGCAAGCTAGATTGGAGTTTCGTGCATTTTTGTTTTTGTTTTTCTTGGCACCGATCCTTCTTTGCTCGGATGACGTTGTCTCCTCGCGTCTTATGCACCTTAGCAATCCCGACCTTCGACGTCGTTCTTGTCTGTTTCATGCTTTCCAAGCTCTACCTCCGGAGACCTCTTTTCGGGTTCTTGGATCGAGCGGTGGATAGGTGAGCTTGACGGCGTCGTATTGACTTCCGTTCAGCGTCCACAGCTTGTTTTAGGGGCGCCTCCATGACTGTTATAGTACGTGTCTCTCCAACATTGTTGACTGCTGCAGTCCCTTTAGAAGTTCCGAAGCAAGTGCTCCACCTGCATCGGTATCTTTGGTGGCTCCAACTACCTCCGGATTTTCTCATGGAGATCTATTAGGGTATGTACAATGGTGTGACATCAGCTTACTCTTCGTCCCACCATCAAGGATAATTGTTAAAGTGGAGGAGAGAGAACCAACCTAACTCTTCATGCCTCTAGAGTCAACCAAATTGCCTTGTACGTTGTTACATTTAATGCTGACTCTTCGAGTAGAGTTACTTTAAGAGACAATACCATTGTATAAGTTATTTGGTAGTTGACCCTAGATGATGTGGAGAGGTGAAAGAGCCAATACCTGCCTCTACCATTGTACATGCCCTTAGAAGTTATTGCCCGACAGATTTGTTCGTCAAGCTGGTGGCAGCTGGAGGTCGTGTTCGTCGACGACATTCCCGTCTGTGGTTAGCAACGAAGGGGATTCCAGCTTCGTGCGCCACCTGTAGGGTGGCGTGGCATTCCCAGACAGTGCATTTATGTTAGTCTAGGTTTGTTTTTTGTTTTGTATTTTCAAGTCTTTTCTTTTGGCTCTGGGATGTAATATTATGTGGGACTTACCACTTCAAAAAAATACTATGGAATTTTTTGAATATTTCTGCTCTCTCTCTCTCTCTCTCTCTCTCAAAGACGGATGAATATTTCCACCTCACTTGAGCAAGTATGGAAGGCTGAAAAAAAATATCATAAGCTGTACATGAGCGACACTTCAAGCGTGCTTTACTGAGTGCATGACATGTCACGCAGGCCAGCAGGTAGGTGACATGTTGCGAGCCAGCTGGATACGCGACAATCTGGTGCAGCGAAGCGATTCTCCGGCCCGGCGGCACAATTCAACAGCCGATGCACCTGGGTCCCCTACTCCACTATTTTTTAGGAAAACCACTGACTCTCTCTCTCTCTCTCTCGCTCTCGCACACAGACAACTAGCTCCGTTCACGTTTAGGCTTTCCAGCACTAACCTAAATTAAAAAACGTCCTAAACTAGTAGTTTCTTAAAATTATGGTTATGATGATGTATTTTTCAGTTTATTCAGCACGCATCTGTAACTATTAAGATTAGAATCTCAAAAAGCTTTCCACACGACAGGCTAACACGACTGGAATCCGCGGATTATTAAGATATATCACAAAAGTGCAAAGCATGATGCCATGTGTACACAGGACAAAAGCCCCTTTGGTGGCCGTAGCAAACCGCCGAGGAAAGTCAAGCGACCACAACATGTCGTCCTCAAGGCCTCAACCCGCTCCCATTTTTCTCCTCTCCTCCGCTGCGTATCGCCGCCTCCTCCCTCCTCCCCCAGAGGACACAACCCACCAGTGTCTCCCTCTCTTACACGCGCGCGCGCACCCATCAAATCATAACCACCTCGTCCTTCTCTGCAGCAATCCGCCTCCGCGCGCCACGCCCGCCGACGGTGCCCATGGCTCCCCTGCCCCGCGGCGCGGCCGTGCTCCGATCAGCCATCGGACGGCTGAGGACGCCGCCGGCCCTCCGCGCGGCCTTCTCCAGCGCCGCGGCCGCGGCGGGGACGGAAGCGCCGACCACGGCGATCGGCCGCGAGGCGGTGATCGCCGCCGCCGCGGTGGCGGTCGCTGCGTCCGGGCTGGGGCTGTGGCTTATGCCGCCGTTGCTCGCCGACTCCGGCGAGGTGGTCGGCTCCGCGGCCGGGCAGATCTCGGTGGCCGCGGCGAGCGCCGGCGCCGCGGAGGAGCGGCAGGAGAAGAGGGGGAGGTTCCTGCTCGGAGGTGATCCGTCCTGTCTTCCCGATTGGCTCCCCGGTGTTACTGCTCCCGCGGCGTTTGACCGATTTGCGAGTTTGTTGTCAACGCCGCCGCTCTTCCCTGCTGTTTGCTTTACTTGTCTGTTGGGATTTGGGACTTTGTTCCGTAAAGCCACGCCCTTTCGCATGATTTTTTCCCACGAAGAGTGCTTTTCCAGTGCTGCTGCTACCCTTTTTCATCGTTTGTTTCCACGCCGTTTCTTTGATCGGTACGGTGCTTGCCTTGCTGTACTGATCTAGTTGCAAATAAGCGTTGGCATAGTATAGCAAAGTCTCGTGACGCTTTCTGCTTTTTATTATTATTATTATCAAACTGCACATGAGCATCCACTGGCTGATATGTATGTGCATCTGTTCTTATCATTCAAGTGTATGTATTTGTACTCATATGCTTATGTAAAGTTCTGAAACTTGAACGGTGTGGTGTGATGATCTGATCATAATCCTGTTGTCCTTTTTTTCTCTGCTCTTCCTACAGATTCGTACCGCAGAAGGGTGTTCTTTAATTACGAGAAACGGATACGGCTTCGCAGCCCCCCTGAAAAGGTGAAGTATGACGTGCTGCATTGAGTGCAGTTCCGCGTAATTTGATTTGGTATTCTAATTTTGGTCCTCTTCTGGATAGATTTTTGAATACTTCGCGTCTGTGCGTAAACCAGACGGGGAAATGTTCATGTTGCCTGCCGACTTGATGAGAGCAGTAGTTCCTGTTTTCCCTCCATCGGAGTCGAACATAGTTCGGGAAGGGAGACTACGAGGGGAACGCAGCCCAGGAGAGTTGCACTGTGCTCCATCCAAATTCTTCGTTCTGTTTGACACAAACACCGATGGCCTCATCTCGTTTGCTGAGTAAGTGAATTACGATGTATCATGGGAGGAATGTTTAGTGTATTCAGAATACTTGAATTATAGGATTCGCACGTTTGCATAAATATTGCCATGGGACTTTTGTAAGTTTATTAACCTTCAAAATTTATGGATGCTAATATAAGATCCTTTTGACTAAGCGATGTGATATATATCTGTATAGTCATGGGTGCAATTGCATAGGCATTTGCAGCTTAGGATCATCGTTTGCGCATTACTAATTTCTAAGTAGCAGTTGCTTAGTTTGCTTGATGATGATTTATGCTTGTGATGGCTTTGACAGGTACATCTTTTTCGTAACATTACTCGGCATTCCTGAGTCAAACTTCAGTGCGGCTTTCAAAATGTTTGACGTTAACCGCAGTGGGTGAGTTCTATTTCCACTACAACACTTGGTCCTAGTAATATGTTCCTGCTGTAGAAGGATATGTATCTGCCATGTAGCTGTTCTTTGATTAATAAACCTGTTACAGTTCTGTATGCATGTAAAACAAATTATTAAACACAATTTTGGCTAGGAGGAGTGAAATTTTTTAATAGGTTGTGTTATGTATCAAGTCTAGTGGCTTCAATTCAGCTTTCTTTTGTTTATCATGTAGACATTTTTTGTTTACTGAAGCTGCTAAAGGTATGTTTTCCCCTTTTATTCTCTTGGATTTATGATAAACGAGGTACATTTGAATATTATCTTGTTTGTACTATATTATTGTTTACCTGTGATCATTCGCATGCAGTTAATTTCTCTTGTCGCCCAGAAAAAGACCTGCTCTTTATGAGCATGTTCAATCATCTGGCTTGTTAGTTGATGGTAAAAGAAGGGTATGAACAAATTTTGGCCAGCTTCTTTTCTATTATTTTGTTGTCCTTATCAATCACTTGTCATTTTCAGGGAAATAGACAGAGATGAATTCAAGAAAGTAATGGCATTGATGCGGTCCTATAACAGACAAGGAGCTACCCATCGGGATGGCTTACGTACTGGATTTAAAATTGGCCGGTCTGTGGAAAATGGTGGGTTGGTTGAGTACTTCTTTGGTAATGATGGGAATGAACCTCTACACTTTGATAAGTTCACAATTTTTTTGAAGGAATTGCATGATGAGGTAATTTGCTTCTTCCACGTTCCTTTTGTTGAGTTCAGTCGATGCAGCTTCTCATGAATGCATGCATATTCAATGACTTGTTCAAAGCATTTTGCGTGATTTAACCTAAAAGAAAAATGCATTTACATTATGAACCAGGGATCTCCTCTTTTTTTCATCACGTACATATTTTTGCATGTGAATGCAAAACGCACACATCTTTTTGTATAGGCATCTGGTTGTTTCCACATTCTCTCATCATCTCCAAAAAGTTGGCTAAACCTTACCCCTTTTAAGTAGGCTATAACTATACTTTTAAACTGGCTGTCTGTATATAATGTTAATATTTGCTTAACGGAGATACATAATATTTTTTATTTCGTAAAGGAAGTAGATATTTCATGTGATGTTTAAATCTAAATGGCACCTTTTCTATGTGCCATTTGTTTGTCTTTTCTATATTTTATTGGGAAATAGCTTTTTTTCTCATTTAAAGTGTGCATTGCTGATTTAATTTACAATTTGATTTAGCAATTATCCAGCGTTTTCTGTTTTGTTTATCTCTAAGACTCCCTATATTTTCTCAGTCCCTTGATTCATTTCTCTGCAGATTATTCATCTGGAATTCAATCATTATGATGTCAAGTCAACAAATAGTATCCTGGCAAAGGATTTTGCTTTGTCCATGGTTGCTTCTGCTGACATGAATCACATCAGCAAGCTACTTGATAGAGTTGATAAGTTGGGCACTGACCCTTATCTCAAAGACTTGCGCATCACCTTTGAGGTTTGAGTTGTTGCCATGTTGGCCTTTTCCATATAATTCATTTCTCTTGTGATTCTTATAGATGTTTTTCTGGAGCTTTAGGAGTTTAAGGCGTTTGCTGATTTGCGTCGAAGATTGGAACCATTGGCGATGGCCATTTTTACTTATGCCAAAGTAAATGGATGTTGACAAAACATGATCTAAAGCGTGCAGCTCAGCATGTAAGATTTGTACCAAGTTTACTGTGCTTTCTTATGTTGTTTTGATATCTCAGGCCTTGAGTTGATTGATCGGCAAAATAGGTAACTTTGGGCTTTGCTTGGCCAAATGATCAGTATATTCTTTCTCTTATTTTAGTACCCGCTTAGCTGACCAATCTTATACACAATACAATTTCAGACTGATGTCATGTCCTTTCTGGTTTGCGTTATAGGTCTGTGGTGTTGACTTAACTGACAGAGTGGTGGACATCATTTTCCATGTGTTTGACACAAACCATGATGGGAACCTGAGCTCAGAGGAATTCTTGAGAGCACTACAAAGACGAGAAGCCAATATTCGTCAGCCGACGAGACGAGGCCCCCTCGACTGGCTGAACTCTAAAAAGTGTTCTTGGCTTCCACACAGACTCCTCTAGTAGAATATTTCGATCCTCGTAAGATTCTTCTTTCGCCTTGCAGTGGCCCAGTTCTTTTAGCTTCTCGGGCAGCTTCTCCCAGAAACTGCCCTCTCCCAACTTCTCCCAGAAGCCGCCCCCTCAAATTCGTCGGAGCTTCTAAACTAATCAGGGTATGACTAGTTTAGAAACCCTGACGAATTGAGAGGGCGGCTTCTGGGAGAAGCTGAGAGAGGGCAGCTTCTGGGAGAAGCCCCTGGAGAAGCTGAAAAGAACGCAGCCAGTACCGTCTCAATGGTGCTTTTGCCAAATATAGCTTATATAAAATTAGTCTCCTGTCTTGGTAGTATCCTGTTTTCACATTATTCTCATGATGTTCAGGAGATGGGCAACAGGATCGACAAGCAGTACGCTGCTGAGTGCCGAAACGATTTTGCTGTAAATATCGCGTAGGCAATCGAAGCTTGGCCTACCGTATAGCACTTGTAAATAGTGTCTTTGTTGTAGTCTCAGGACAGGGTGATGTACTGTATTATTCTGATGTGTTAATGAGACCCAATATAAGACTTTTGAGATATAAATGTAGACACACCTGGATTTATGATGCTGCTAGCGAAACCCCCACAGTAATTAGTCTTTGAAACTGAATGGAGCTGCCGAGTCCAGTGGGACATCGGTGGGGCGTGCCAGTGGGGTACGCTGCCAGTGTCTTTGTTGGTGAAGGCCCATGAAGCTTGCATAGAACTCGATTCATACCAAGATGGTAACCACCAAGCAAAGAAATTTAGCAACGCCACCTGTTCATTTACACGAACCATTACATAGCATCCAGCATGCGGAGGAAGCACGACATATTTACAGTTGTTCCTTCCCATCAGCTTTGGTCGGGACACAGACCGCATAAATATTTTTCAGTCTATCAGATCAGACGCATAACACACAAGACCAACGTAGACATCCAAGGCCGTTCTTGTGAAATATGTACAGGATGGCCTGCTCTAAGCAGCTGGTTATTTACAGACGGATAAACGTGCCAATTACCAATTACTCTGGCCGCACACTTATCAGGTTGGGAAGGGCAGCCAATTGAAGCTTCTTGATCTCACTCGCCGTTACCTTGCAGGACTCCAGAGACAGCGAGCGCAGATACTGCAGCAGCTTCAGATGGTGGAGACCAGCGTTGGACACCCGAGAGTTTGACACGTTCAACGAGACCAAAGCGGTCAGGCCTGTGACCAGAATACAACTGTGAGATCAAATCGAACGCCCACTGAGAACAAGATTCACTCAAGATGGGGGCAAAGAACATATACCGGAAATCAGCTCCAAGGTCTTGTCTGTGAGATTGCCATTTTGAGATAGGTTAAGGAGTGTCAGAGCTTTGAGGTCCTTGATATTCTTCACTCCAGCATCTGTAATTAACCCGCCACACACCTCGAGGGACTGTAGATTCTTGAAATCTGAAACCGTGGCAATCATATTAGGTGCTGTGTGATGCTTAGGCCCTGTTTTTCTTTTTGGAGGGGACGCTTAGACCCTGTTTGGGACAGCTCAGCCGGAAGCCCTAAACCGTGATTAGCTTTGCTTTTCAAACAGCTGCTTCAAGAAACCAAAGCCCTAGATGAACTAGCAAAACCTATAAGCCCCATTCCGGCTGGGGGCTGCTTCTGGGGCTTCTATGGGTTGGACAACTCATAACAGCCAGCCAGACTGCCAATCATCGGGTTTCTCTAGACAACTGCTGCTTCGGAAAGGTGCTCTACGAAGAAGCACGCCATAATCTACTTTTGGAAAAAGCTCCATCCCTCACAGAGGCTTAAAATATAGAAAAAGCCCTTTTCCTAAAGGAAATATTCCACTAAATTAAAAATACAATGCTGCACAAGAGGGTTGGAGAGAATTGCAATACCACAGCCAATGCCCATTAAGATATGCATCAACAAGGGAAGCTGCATTTTCATGCTAACAACATATTAGGGTTTGAGAAAATAAATACCAGATAGCATGTGTTTTATGATTTTCTGAAAGTTAGCACACTGCTATACTCTTGGTGCCATCCAAATGCACATAGCTCCATGTACCATTGTTGGCATCTTACAGTGAATAAGCATATTCCATTATCCAAAAGCAACAGTTCATTATAATTTTAGCTTGGATCAACTTTTGAATGCGCACACTTACATCTTAAGCAATTTGTGCCAGAGTCAGTTATACGAGCTCCAAATAGATCAAGGTGTGTTAATCCAGTGAGACCTGCATTACCCAAACGAGTAAACTTTAGCCATCCCATGTTATGACAAACCACTACACAACATATTGTAGCACTGTGAAAACCCCTACCATAACCATGCAAAACAACTATTCTTGCTTGTATTACAATTTACAAGTTCCAAATGACACAAATTTTTCATCACTAAAAACCTAAAAGGTGGAAACATCGAATATTAGAGATAAGATTATATCCAAAAGCGACCCAAGACACTCCACATGCTCCAGTTATTGACATGACTGTTAACCCTTATCCTAGACAATATATGATAGGAAACCCAATTGTGAGCAGACAGAGACAACCATTATCCATTCTCACGAGACTGGGAAAATATGAGAGAGATACCTGTAAGAGCTGCCAGGCCATTGTCTGTGATTTGGCGATTATCAAGATTAAGTGACTTCAGTGAACTCAAACCAGCAATTTTCTTCAAACCAATGTCTGTAACCAATGTAAAAGAGAGATTCATGCTCTGCAAATTCCGAAGACCTGCTGAATAGAACGATTGCGTCACTATACTGAATGATGTTTTGAGCATATTTACAACAATAACTAGAAAGAAAATGATATCAATGAGCAACACTTCAGCATTGAAACTAAAATGAAGAGTATGGCTCAACTATGATTTGTCGAGAGCACATAAGCTAAGCATTGTTCATATTGCATTCAAGAAGACAAAAACAGCGAGTACTGTAAACAAAAGCTGCCCATGTACCGCTCAACTTGGAATTTTTTTGCTAAACACACCACTCGGTTTCAGACATGGCAAATGGCCAAATATATTGTCAGCATTAGCCCCTCTACCACTGCAACTTTGAGTGGTGTGTGTGCGAAAAAATACTGAGAAGATTGACCAGTGGTTTATCCACTGACATTACACCTGAGCACGGGTGGCCTGGCCAGCGGCACGGCCCAAGACTGGACATATAGGCCCAGGCTCAGGCTCTGGTTTTCAGCCCAAAAGCCCAAAAGTTAAAATATAATGTTTTTTATTGAAATCATAATTATAATGATGCTAATTAAATTCTGGAAATGATCAAGTTAATATTTTTTAATCCGAAAAGGCTACTTTTTACATGTTTTGGGCCAGTCCGAGCTCAGGCTTGACGTTTTTAGGTCGGGCTTTTACAAGCCCGAACCAAAGCCCAGTCTGGCCCGGGGTTTGAAGTAGGTATAGTTGACATACACAACTTGATCCAAGATAAGCTACGAAAGAGAATGCCTAGCAGCCAGGATGAACAGAATCAGAATATTTGTGTAATCAGTTATTGGTGCTCACATAGCTTTGATTAAGGCACTATGTGCTTGAGGTTACATTAATTACAGCACAAACAAATTCAAATTCATCACATATTAGCAGCGGCGATAATGTAAGAAGCAATGCATCACCTGAACTACTAAAACAGCAGCGATTAAAAGAGAAAAAGGAAATGGAGAATCAATAGTTGACGATAATAGCATTTGGCAGAAGCTTGAACAAACCAGAGAGATGACGAGTCCATTGCTCCCGACTTCAGTGTCCGAAAGTTCCAAACTTCTTAGCTGCAAAAGGCCTACAGCACAGCAAGATGTATCAACAAATGCTTTGCAACAAGAAAGCTCAAATTCTAAAAAAAGCACAAAGCTAAAAATGTCTAAACACAAAAGCCCAATAGAGATTTCTGCAGGCAAACAAGTGCACCATCAATACTATACTGCCAACTGTAGACCAGTCTGGTAAAAGAAAACATATGCCATTCGACGACAGTAAGTTACGACTTACTGCATGAGTCAGCTAATTGGGTGGTTCCTCTCTTCGAGATTTTATGAAACATAAGGTAAACAGAGAGAAAATAAGATATGCCACTGCAACGCAAAAAAAAATAGAAAAATAAATCTGAAGACATTATGCACCTCACCTTTCAGGTGTAATAGCCCCTCATCACCGATCTTGCATGAGTCCAAGTTCAAACATTCCAAATTGATCAATTCTAGAAGGAACAAAGAACATCAGATACAAGCTGTTACCACATTATGCGTTATATAGTATATACTGATGCCGCAGTACCAACATATTTCCTACAAAGTTTTTTTTTACCGAATATTTTTCTACAAGGTTCAATAGAGAAACGAGTACACCTACTTGATACTGTCTTCCAATTTAGCAAATGAACAACATGGAATGCCGGGAATTACAAAATCCTTCTCAAAGAAGTCTTCTCTAGCATGCCTATACTTCCATCTTATCAGCATTTTGTGCATGGAAGAAACGAGAAAATACCAGTTATTCTCTTGAAGGAATGATCAGTTTTTATGAAATAATGCACAATAATGCTTTTAGTTGGAGTGTCCATGTAATGTGTCGCCTCCTCCTGGAGACACACAAAACATCCCCAAATCAACCAAGTGTGCCATGAAGGTTGTAACACACTTGTTGCTTAGGTCGAAGTGTCTTGGGCATTTTGATAGTAGAATGTTTAAACATTCCTCTATAATAATTTAATAGAAATATGAACACTGAAGAGTCTTTACCTTTTAGATGAACCAAGCAGGCATCTGTAATGTGGTTGAACCCTAAATTAAGAACCTTCAATTTGTCAAGACCTGCAAGGCAGCACCAGCCAGTGAGCTAAACAAAAGGTGTAGCCGTGCTGAACAAAGAAACATCATTGCAAAGATTCAGCTGACACTAATGGTACAAACACAAACATGTATGGTTGACAAAATAATAGGTGACCTAAACAGAGATGCATGGAGAATCCATCAATTTAACTATTGAGCTAGACATTTTTTTTGAGGGAAATATTGAGCTAGACATCTACAGTGAAGCAAAGAAGGATATATGTTCCTATATGTATGCCATAAAAAACAAAAGATCTCTGCAAGTAACAGAGAGTTGGGTTTACCAACGAGTTAGCAGTCATTATAATATTTACCTTCCAAGTTCTCACAGCCTTCATCATATATGCCACACCTACTCAGATTCAACAGGACCAAAGAAGCCAATCCTGCAATAGCATGACTATTAATGAAGTTTGGTTCCCAAATGGTGAACTTGTAACTGTTTATGCAATCATGCAATGAACACTAATGAAGGTTACAATTACAAAATATCCAGACACATAGGACAGAAATATACTCTTACAGACTCCAGAATTATAAATCAGTGAGCTGTGTAACAGTAACATGGTAAGTTCAGGCTTCATAATAACTATGTCCTTGTAAACATTTGAATCCTCCAATTAACAACAAATTTCCTTCCAAAATAATAGAATAAACTCCATTCTGCCACCTCTCAGCGACAAAAGAGATGTAAAAAAAATGTCTCATCATTTACGTGGAACAGCACGCTGCCCCTGTAGTAGCACAAAAGCACTCTCAGGTCAACTAGTCTGCTACAATGCCATTCTCATTCAACTTGAGCTGTAAAATTTTCAAAACGTCTGTGTCATCTTTCCACCAGAAGACATTTCTCTGAGGCATGAATTCTAGAGGGCACTTGAAGATAGAATAAAAACACAGCACTGCTGAAATAAACTTCCGAAAAAGTTCATGACACACACTTCAACTGATTCATAAGGCCCAAACATTCTCTGTTGTAACATATGTAATAAGATTATACTGCATACGATTGGTGGAACCCTTCAACAGGAAGCGAAATACCCTCAAAGACTTCTCGAGACTAAACATGAGATATGTTTACAGAAGCGAGCACTGATGGCACGGTACTCTTATCAGGAAAAGATGCAAAACCTGAGATAGTCTCCAAACAAGCGGCCGTTACTGTACAGCCCTCCAGATTTAAGTGAGCTAGCTTGGATAGACCTAAAAATATCAGACAGGTTACATAAAAAAGGAGCTAAATTTAGATGAACAAGAGCATGTATGTTTAGATAGTCAAATCCTCCAAAGTAATATAGAATCAACAAATTCTACTGGAAAAGAAGTAACTTATTTTTGGGGTTACCTCCCAGATAAGAAACACCAAGGTCGCTTATTTTGCAGCAAGAAAGTTGTAACTCTCTCAAATTTGTAAAATCTACATAAGGAAAAGGGCATTGCCCTAGAAATCAGTATGTGCGACAACATAGACTGGTTTACGCTAGTCAGCACCGGAGTCATTACCTGATAAATACTTCATATCTGAATCTGTGATGCAGTTACAATATCTCATGTTCAGTGTTTCCAGTTTTCTCAAGCCTGAAAAAGAAAATTTATGTTATTGCATCAGACAGAAGTAGCAATGTGAGTTATTCATAATTGAGCCGAATGTGAATAATAGAGTTCTTCCCAGAGTTACTACAAGCAAAGATATTCGTCATATATATCAGAAAATGAAAAGAAAAAAAAACTTCAAAGATGATCCAATTGTTTTGGTACCATATAGTAGCTGGTACAGTTAAGTCTTGCAAGTTAGAATAAGTAAGGTCGTTATGGTATGCTTCATAAAACGATAAATTCAGGTAACAAAAAGACACCTTTTAAATGAACAAGACCACCATGAATTTTTGGACATCGCTCAAGGTCCAAGTTTACCAAATTAACTAAGTTTGCAAAGGCTTTTGCTCCTTCAGCGGTAACAGCAGCACATTTCTTAAGGCTCAGCGATGTCAAGTTTGAGAGGCCTGCAGAATTAAGACATATATGATATGAAAAATCATAAAAGTAAGACATTTAACAAAGAAGAACAGTCGCACCATGACTCACAGAGATGAAAGAAAATGCAGCTATCAGGCTATCAGCATATCACTTACCTGACAATGTCTTAAGCCCATGTTCTGATATTTGATCACAGTAATTGCATGCCAAACTTTGCATATTTGAGCAATCCTTAAGAAGATTCAATCCACTATCAGTCACATCAGAGCAAGAGATGTCAACAGATAGCAAGGATTGCCCTTGAGAAGCGACTACTTCCATCCAAGCATCCTTCACTCCACGGTACTCTCCCAGACAAATATCCTGACACCGAATAGTATGGAAGATCAATTGGTAGTCTTATAGGATAACTTATCCCAGAACGAGAGTAGCCTTCATGTTTGGTCTTTTTTGGCCTAGCTCACCAGTGAACTTCGTAACTTAGCTTGCAACTTTTACCTTGAGCAAGAAGTGCCATCTGACTCGGAGTAAGGTAGCAGCTGCCTAAGTGAGCTCAACTGGTCTATTAACTGCGCTTCCCTAAGGGGTAGAGACCTTTTTTTGTTTAAGTGCGGGTATAGACTTTTTAATGCTTACAGGATAAATATAACCATAACACTTTTTACTTCCTACAAATAAGCTCACGGAAGTTATACAAGTTTGATAAGAATTGCATTATAAATGTCCGAGAAAGCCTTGGAAAACCAATAAGAAATGTATTATACGATGCCTCTCCACTCCCTGATGATACATATAAAGGGTTTGCCAAAAAAAGATTAACACATTATACATATAGAGGCCTGATTGATGAGAACTTCAATTTTACATCACGTAATTGTTCATAATCCACAGGTACGAGGTAGACTTGTACTCTAACATTCACCATAATTTAACACAAAATATCCGCTGTTTATTTCAGTCAAACTGCGTGCCAAGCAAGAACAAAAATTTCACCTGCAAAGCACAGTGGCGAAAAGCTCCCAGCGACTCCTCAGTGAGGTAGCTCCAATCCACCAGTTCATTGAATATCTGTTGGCTAAGATCCCTAGGCAGCGCAGAGAAATCTGAATACCTGCTTATATCCTGCAATCACGCCATCAAGTCACGCAAGAACAAGCATTCTTCAGCAAACTCAGAACTTACTAGATCGCAAGACTACCTCACGGACTCTGGCCACACAAAGTTCCACTAGCGACGGGTGGCGCCCCAGCCCAGGTCCCTGCGCCTTCCGGTGCACATCAGAGCTGCTGCGGGACAGCGTGTGCAACAGCCACTTGAAGCTGCCACTCTTCGAGAACCTCACACTGTACAGGTCATCCTCATGGACCAATTGGCCTCTCTTACTCGAGCAAGCACTGCCCATGTTGAAGTTCGTGTACCAGACAGAATCCAAATCACTGCCTCAAGTCAATGGATGGATATACAATATCACAGTCCATGGATGGGCTCAAATGTCCATATTAAAGTGCTGGTTGTTTCTTCGCTGACGACTGCATGATTCTACGACTCAGCAGAGACTTCGCTTTCACCATCCTGCGCCATGAAGAATCACATAAGCTTGACTTGCACCGCAGCAATAAAAATTACCAGATTGTGTGCAGATACAGTGAAACGATACTAAACCCCGAGTACTCGATTTCGGGTAAAGTGTTCATCTCTCACGCAACCGGGCCTCTCACAATCACTACATACTGCCAACCAATCCTACACGCAATCGAAGGCGAAAGAATCCAGCAACAAATAAGCGATCCCATCACAAGAAAAACCAACCATTCCATAGGGATCAAGCATCGCTCCTGCTGCGTTACGTATGATCAGAAACACAAAACCCCCAAATAGCTAGAATGTTCTGCTCCACTTCAGCAATCATGGAGGAAGACGAAACTGTGAAGAAAATGCCCAGAAATCCAACCCAAAATAACCAAACCGTGGACAAAACCACAAATCATACAGTACGTTGGGCAGAATCAACACCGACCAAAAACAAAAAATCGCACCAAAGTTGGTTACATAGAGGACGAAAATTACCTGATCGGATGCGGAAATTCTCACTGGAAAGGAAGCCGCTGGAAACCACCAAACCCAGGTAAATTACACTCGTGCTCGGATTAGAGCTAAACAAAGCAGCGCTCAAAATCATCGCATCTAATCCGACGAAGTCTCGCGAGGGGTAGAGAAAGGTGGAGAAGAGATGGTTTATAGCGAGGAGCCGGAGCAGCGGGTGAGTTACACGTGTCGGTGAAGGCCGAGGCAGTACGCTAGTTCCAGTATGATCCGTCACTGACATGTGGGGTCTATAGCACTTTGGTCGAGTTGTCAGTGACAGAGTACGAAAGGAGGTTGGTGGCCGGTAGGGAAAGGGGATGGGGCCACAGGGAAGCGGAAGGGATAAGGGAGAGTACCGGACGGGAGCACGGCACCCCGGATTGTGCTGCCGGTTTTGTGGCCCCGCGACTATTGGTTCTCTCTGGGGCCTACACGTGCCCCTCTTTTTTCTTTTTACTGGTTCAGCTGGTTATTTGTTGCCGCTGTAGTACAACTAGGCTAGCCGGTAAGGTTGTTGATTTTCAGCGCAACCGATAAAAGGTAAACGGAAAACCGTTCCATGTTGGACGTTTTACCGGTAAGATAAGAGATACATAGATCGGCTTACGTTTAAATGCTCATTTCTGTGCTGTAACCATGCCAGTTTCCGGGTCCTTCGAGGCCCTCCCCGCCTTAAACAAATAATTTGCTCATTTGTATCGTATCGATTGTGATGTGGTAAAAATTTCGCAAGAGTGAAATCTTAGAGGGTTTCTTGCCGATGTATGAATTTGCTGAATAAGATATTTATGATTTAACTCTTTTTATTATCTTTGACAACCGTTACTCTTAAGCTGTGTCACAAATATAAAAAGCATTTTACTGTTATCACAGTTAGATTAAAGGAGACGACAAGAAATGAGGTAGTTACGGCGCCGGCTATATGTGGCAGAGGTGGGGACTAAGATAGCCACATTTTAATATCACACGATTCGGTAATTATGTACTACATAATATTTTGTTTGGATGGGAAAAACAAAAAAGAGTCGCGATAATACTTTGTTTGGTTTAATGCACATAAAAATTATGTTTTAGTAGCAATCGGTTACTATGTTTACGAAATAAGATCTTCTCCGTCAGATCAACACCTCCTCCCCGTCATCTTTTAGACTGGGTATAGAAAAACCAGGTCTACTAGAAAATGTCGTACTACCGTTTTCAGCAAAAAGCGAAACTTTGGTTTTAGAGGAAAACAAGTTTTAATAAGCTCGGACATTGTTCAGAAGATGTTCCGCCTGATAGCCAGGCAGGGCGGAGCTTCTCCGAGGCCAAAGAGGGCCTTGGCCCCTCCTACGCTTGTAAATTTCATGGATTAGTATTGAGTAATGCATGCATCGATTTGGTGATTAAGACAAGGACAAGCTTACTCACTAAGCCTAGTAGTGGTATTTAGAGTGTTCAAATTTATTGAGCTTCAAAGTAATCTCAACTAGATCGTGCAAATTATGCATAATTTATGTTTACTTCTATTTTTTTAGTCCAAGCTCCGCCACTGTAGCCAGGCATAGTATTATGTCCAGTGCCCTGTAAGAACCCGGGAGGTGAAAGGTAAAACATAGCATCGCAGTTTAGCTAGTTATCGAGAAAGGTTTTAGACTGTTAAGCGTTAAACTGGTTTTGTTCAGACATCATATCCAAACAACTCAAAAGAAGGTCAGCGAGAAGTCGGTTGAGATTGAAGAAGAACGTTCGACGCTCCATTATTCACTGCCAACGACTTGGCTAGCCGACGGTGACAGCTTTTTAGAAGAACCAAGACACACCCATTCTATACCTACCATATATAAATTAACATCAGTGCAAAAGGACATGTAGAAATGCTTGGGTAACCACTCTTTCCAATAAGTTATCCGATTTTGTATTGTTCGATATAGATTAGGAAAGTCGTATAGATTTTATGAAACGATTAACAAAACAGTATGCCAAATCACCGTAAGTACGGCTGGAGAGCCATACGTAGTCGCAACTAATCGGAAAAGCTCACTACTCGCGAAACCAACTGCTCTTACAATCGGCGCGGATGGACACCCAGCCCAGCCACACAGGTAGGCCTCAGCTCGGGGCAGGGCGGCTTGAATGGCGTCCTGGTGTCCAGATTGAGCTCCCAAGGGTGGACCTCACCGTATTTGATATATATCGCTTACGCGAGCTGGATGCTCGCCTTGCGCAACAATTGGTCGCGAGGTAGAAGAAGGGGGATACGCAGGAGCTGACCCGAGGTGGCAATATTACGAATTTTCACGTTAAGCAAGAAGAGCTACGAGTTGGAGGGCTATTTCACCAACCGTCACTTCTTTGTATCTGCCGAAGACGCAAGTAGCCCAACGACAGGCTTGTGTGGAGTTGAATGACAACACACAGAGGTCTTTTGGTGAAACTGGGGGCTCTTTGTCTAAAGGAAGGGCAAAGTCAACAGGCCAATCCCAGTTTTAGAATTGGAAGAAGTACTTGGAGGTTTACCATCAGAAAGGGACAACAAACTCTCTTTAAGTTTTCTTCGAATAAGTCTTTCGCTTGACTTGGCTCAACGGCTTTAGTTTAGTAAATGCTTTGGTATGAAGCTTGAGTAGTCTAGTCTCATGCAGTGAAGATTGTCAAGCAATTACTATCTCCGAAATCCCCGCCCCCACACGCAGGGACACACTTCCAAACATCTCCGCGCTAACCAGCCGCACCATCACTGACAAACGGGCCCGTAACATGACCTCGGACCCACCTGGCAGCAAGCGGCTTTACACAAATATATTCCGCGCGTCGGCGTCGTTTTCCAGTCGCCCAAGTCGTCGGTCTCGGCAGCCACTCCCCCGCCCCGCACACGGTTTCCACCAGAGCGCCCAGCCAAAGATCCCATCAACTCAAAGGCATCATCTTTCTCTCAAGCGGCTTCTTCCTCACCATTTCCGCGTAAACAATTTCCGTGGATCTTCCTGGATTAGGTGGATTCCGAGGCGCAGCTGGAGCATTCGGCGGCGGCAGCGATGGAACGCGGCGCTTGAGCCTTTACTCCGGTGAGTCCTCGCTTTCTTGGAGCTCTGGGAATTCCGGCCGCGTATTTCTGTGACTGCTTGTGATCAGGGTTGTCTGATAGTGGGTGAGTAGATTTCCTCGTGATCGCTGCTTCTTGGTGGATGGCAAATTGTAGGCTAGCTTTATCACATCGCTGATCACAATGATTGCGAGTGTCGTGTTTTCTTGTGTGATTCTCTGTAGGAGTAGGACTGCCCTTCTCGATGCTTGTCGCCTGCTCGCATGCTTACTCTGGAAGCTAGGAGTGGGCTTCTCGCAGTGTTGTTTCTGAAACGGATTAGTACTGCGGATTATATCCCCTCAGGCTCAGTCTTGCTGTAATAGTCTTAAGGGATGCTAAGTTTCGTAATTGGCACTATGTGCCATTTGAAGGATTCTTGTTTGCCTCCCGTATGTGCTTGTTGTAGCTCATGACCGATTATCAGCTCATGATGGGTAAATTGTCTCTCATGGCATGCTAGTTCGATCTGCGGTACAATTTTGTCTACAGAATGTGGTTTTGTTTTGTTATCTGTGTTTCTTGTTGAATGCATTGTTCTGTAAGGTACTTAATATAAATATGTACAGCCCCCCGCGTTGTACTCCATAAATGCATGTTTTGAGGCATATGACAAAAATGAAAAGAGACAGTTATGGTTATTGGTTAGGAAGATAATTCATTCATATTGTTGAGCTTTTGATTTGTTCAACTAAAAGGGTTAACAACAGGAGCATTTATAGTTGAACTTGTTTTTTAGACTAGGTGAACTATTATATTACCAATGATGGTAAACATTTGTTCTATTCATTTTATTATATGTTTTGACTATACCTGGGCAGATAGTAATTTTTTCTGACAGGATGGTGTGTACTTTGGTGCTCAAATTTTGTTCATTGCCAACTAACACACCACTTGTACTCATGCTATTGCTCGTCCTGTAGCTATTATTCTAGTCATTCATTCCAAATTACTAAATTAAATGTTTTACGCTTTTGCTGTTTGCGTAGTACCACTAAAAGAGAAAAGAGGACAACTTTTGCTCTGAAGTGAGATAGGTTTGGAGGCAGATTTTCTGTCCATAAATGTGCTAATGTGGGACATCAAATACAAATGAGGCACATTACAGTCCTTTGTCGGAGAATTGGAGACAGACAACGTTATGGTGGCCACTACAACTACAGGAATGTTTCTTGTGTGTTATGATGCCTTGTGCCCCTGTTTTGGTTCAAAAAGGAAGGATGGGAGTGAAGATCCTGTTCTTACAAGAGATGCAAATTCCTGTAAGTGAAAATAACGAATTTTCACCCATAGGTGATGAAACCTGTTAACACACTGCACCAATGTCTAACCGATTTTTTGGAATGAAATTGCATACTAACAAACAGGAG
Source organism: Stipa capillata (assembly GCA_019208055.1). Taxonomy (NCBI): domain Eukaryota; kingdom Viridiplantae; phylum Streptophyta; class Magnoliopsida; order Poales; family Poaceae; genus Stipa; species Stipa capillata. The sequence continues at coordinate 325,051 of JAGXJF010000477.1, read as the reverse complement.
ATTGCTAGTAAAATTTGGGGGTATAAACACTTTCAACCAATTGTGACATATTGATCCCTTTGTTTTTTCAGTGAGTTCTTCTGAACTGAAGTCAATTTCTGACAGAATTCCCACAAGCCCTCTTCGAGTACCTGCAAGTCCATCTAGATTTTCATTGTCTTCACCACCAAGTATAAATGAGCCATTGAACCTCAGTCTTGAACAAGTTATTAAACTGACACGTAAATTTTCGCCGGCGTTGATGATTGGCGAAGGTTATTTGGAAAGGTCTACAGAGCGGAGCTGCAACATGGCCATGTTGTGGCTATTAAAAGGGCAAGAAAGGTAGTTTCTTTTTCTGGCAACTGTACTAGAGATTTACCTCAAGTACAACGCTTGAACTATTATTGCTGTTGCTTTAGTTTCACACTGTAAGGTTTAAAATTATAATTACAAGCCTAGTTAGACTGGACTTCATAAGGTTTAAAAGTCCTACTCGGGTTGAAACTTTTCTGGATTGTTTGCTGAGCTTATCATCCAGCGTTTCCTCTCTCTTGAGTCTATATCGGTGTCGTGGTGGAATCAAGAAAGGGCAACAGATTGGCTAACCCAGGTTTAGGTAGACCCAGTTGCCGATCCATATGTGTGTAGACCAACAGAAGAATAACAGGATGATGCATCGATAAAGCATGTACTCACGTTGCATTCTTTGTTGTAGATAATTGTTATATGTTTGTCTTTATGTTGTGTAAGCATGTTCATTAGTCGGATTTCTCTCTCCCAATCCTGACACATTTTAATACGAATGTTGTTGATAAAAATGGATATCTGCACTTCTTTTTCCACGGTTTGAATTGTGATTCTGATAAGGTTTCTTTTCCCAGGAACATTTTGCTTCTTTACAAGCTGAATTCAGAAACGAAATTGCACTACTAAAAAAAATTGAACACAGGAATTTGGTCCAATTACTTGGTTATATTGACAAAGGAAATGAACGAATTATCATAACTGAGTTTGTTTCAAATGGCACTCTTAGGGAACATTTGGATGGTAAGCTGCAAACCAGATTGCTAGTTTGTTTCATTCCTTCCCAAAATGAACATTATGATGTTTTAAATTATCTTTCAGGAAAACATGGCTAATATTGGGCTTTGGTCAGCGGCTTGAAATAGCCATAGATGTTGCCCATGGATTAACTTATTTGCATCTATATGCAGGTATACCTTTGCCTACGTGTTTTTATTTGTTGAGCAAGAACAGTTTAAGGAAACACGAATTAAATGGTTCTACTTTTTATTCTGATCCAAGTCAGTCACGCAATTTAGTAATTTACCACAGCAGTAACGCCACACAGTTAAGTATTATTCTTACTGCATTAAAGGTTGATCCTTTGGATCATAATTTGTTGAGCACTTGTCAGTTTTCATGATTGCATACATTAATTATTTGGGAATTTATTTTGTCCCTTCAGTCCCAAAAGAAAATGGTATGTACATGTACCTCCAACTTTTTTATTAAGTGGCCTAACTTTTGAGTTTAGTAAATCTTAAAGTATCAGCCGTGTGACTATATTTCTTTTGTTGTCTTCCATTTAATGTAAGATCTGAACTAACTCCATGGATATGCAACCATTTTTCAATAGAAATGAACTTGTATAACACATTAAACATTTTTTCTTTAGTATTTTAGTATTGGAATGGTATGCATCCACAGGTAAACAGAGATATTTTAATTTGAACATTCCTACTGACAATTTGCATATATCTTTTCTAAAATTATACTGTAATGTCATGCTTTTAGAGAAACCCATAATACACCGCGATGTGAAGTCATCAAACATTCTACTAACTGACGGCTTCAGGGCCAAAGTAGCCGATTTCGGATTTGCAAGAACTGGTCCCACAGAGCCAGGCCAGTCACAGATAAAGACTGATGTGAAAGGAACGGCTGGTTATGTAGATCCAGAGTATCTGCGGACAAACAATCTGACAGTCAAGAGTGATGTGTTCTCTTACGGTATCTTGCTCCTGGAAATCCTTTCAGGTCGTCATCCTATTGAGGTGAAGAGGGCAGCAATAGAAAGGATTACCGTGAGATGGGTATGTCTTCACCCTCCTATTCTAACATTCGTATCATTTCGCCCGTTGACATTCTGTGTAATATCTTTTGTCGGCTACTCTTAGTCGTTTAGCTTTGTTATTAATTGGGTATGTTGGGTAAGGTCTCTCTCCAGTAGTTCCCTGTGACAAGTAGATGAAGACAATTTGCATCCACAAGCACAAATAGATTGTAGTACTCGATGACGAGGCAGTTTCAAAGAAAGAAGTTTAGAAGAAGTTTTTCAATCATTTATTTGGTTCAATTTTATTGCACCATCATGCTCATGTGTGTGCTTTTATGTGTTCTTTCGTGTGGGCAGGTGATGTGCATGCCTTCCTTTCATGATTAATAATGTGATATTTTGTTTTACAAGTTAGACCATACACCATGCAACCTTCCACCATGTGTGCACAGAAAAAAATAATACTATTGGTCCATTATCCTGGAAGCTAGATCCTTATCTTTAACTCATTACAAATGTACTCCAGATGGTTCCACTAAACCGAAAATACTCACAATTAAATAAGCTCGGTTTAGTTACTAGTTGTTAAGCGGTTTGGCTTGTCTGTTGTCACATACACTCTATAAGACATCTGAGGCTCAATCTAATGCTTTTGATGCAGGCGTTCGAGAAAATATAACAGAGGCGCTGTTCAGGACATACTGGATCCTATGTTGACCGAATCAGTAAATGAGGATATACTGAATAAAACTTTGATGTAATGTTCCAATGCGTCGCTCCTACTCGTGCTGACAGGCCACCCATGAAAGAAGTCGTCGAGAAGCTGTGGAAGATAAGAAGGGACTACGCAAAAACCCAAAGCAGAGCAGAAGTGGCTCTTTGAACAGTTTGGTACTCTTCCAAAAAAAATGGTACTTGCAGCTGCTTTTGCTTGAGAGAACACGGGTGAATTACCTCTAGTGAAGACTGATCGCAGCGCAAAAGTGATACGTTTTTGTTAATAGGAACTGCTGCAATCTGTAACAGGATTGCAATATTATTGCTGTATGTTGTATATCTTGTTTTATGTTGGGATCATTGTGATGTATACCGACCTGGCGTTGAAGGTTTCTACGTACCCGTTAGCCATTTCAATATTTTCAGTGTTTGTGTCCTCAAGGAAGGGCAATAGCGCAGAGCCGCAGTGCAGCTTATATGTGCTGTTTTTGAATCTTTGAACTGTCAAACTTTTCGAGTTGGATAAGAATTTTGCTAGGTACTTTCAGTGGCCTTTTCCGGAGGTCACTGAAGATAAAAGGGGCTGCAAGTTATTATTTCAAATTTGTGTCTTATGGTAGGGAAATTGACCTTAGAGAGGCCATCCAGTACGCAACCCGGTTGGGCGCCTCGGGCGGGGGCACTCTTCGAGCCTGGGCAGGTAGTCGGCCTTTGACAATGGTGACCACCTGGACTGCGGCTGTGGATGAGGATGATGGAATCGTGGCCTGATTGGAGCGGCAGCAGAGATATCACATCTCCCTTGCCAAGCGGAGAGAATGACCTCCCTCGTGATTTTGCTTGTTCCACGTATACAGCCAATGCAGAAAAATCAAAAATCAAACAAACTCCTGCCATAGAAGCCAAAGACTAAATTGCTCGTCAAATGTCAGAATCTACAATTGCCCAAGAAGCTTTTACGTTTTCTCGAGAAAAAAGAAGCTTCTTTCAATCTGAAAATGTCAGTTTTCTCATGACAAACAGGATACAACAATATGGCAGCAACGAGCTGATGATCATGAGCACACTTCATGAATAAGATCTAGAAGGGAAGTTGAACTTGAGAAAAAAATACATTTTTCTGTAGTATTGCTTGAACTTCCTCACAATTATGTATACAAGATAGAACTGCAACATCAAACATTCATTTCTTTAAGGAACGGTTAAATAACAACGAAACATCTGAATATGCATGTTCGACCTAAGACTTGTAAGAACCCTCTGGTATACAGAAAATCTGTTAGAACACACGTCGCTGAAGTTTTGATTTCTTCTGAGGGATCACCCAATAAGCCAGAGCAGGGGTGCTTAGCGGTCCCTGTTAGCAACAGTTCATGTTTCATAGGAGCGACTGTACACTGTAGCTGGTCTCTTCTCAAGTTTGTTAACCTAAACTACCACATAAACCTTTGTGTTCCCAGCTCATGCTCCCAATGGAATGGTCTGAAGAGAAACATCGCCATAGTGAACAAGTTCGCAGCAGCATAGATAGACCCCAAAGCGAGCAATTCGCCATTACCAATTACTGGGGAATTAAGAACAAGTATGACCAATGGGATTGTATAGTATCTAAACTCAACCAATGGGGCAGGGACGAGAACTAGGGCAACTGAGAAAACGAAGGACACCACCCAAATCCTGTCTGTGATTTCCCTGTAAGATCAGAAAATAGAAGTTGCAGCTTATTGTACTCTTCAAATAGTCAACCTTTTGTAATTTATATAACAAAGTTTACCTAAGATGTTGATAACTGAAAACCATGAGTACACATAAAGTGGAATCAAAATGTATTTCATCATCCAGTGAGCTTGGATGACCTTCCTCCAGATATAGAAGGTATAGTGTCTATTGTCAGCAAGAAGATATGGATGAGCAATACTGCACCAAAAGATGGGGGTCATTAGGGTTCGTAAAGCACAAAAAGACAAAGAACGTAATTGTTTAAGTAGAAGAGAAAAGTGGAATCATCGATGATCTTGTGACATATGTTTGACTGCAACTGCAGGTCCGCACCTAAATAGCAAAAATTGCTAAATTGAATATGTGGAATCAAATTGATCCAAAATATGTGTAGTTGCTTGCCACTTAGCTCAGTTTTGATTTTAGCAAAATAATGAGTCAGCATTAACACAAGCATCTAGAGGTTGACCCGTGGATTGGAGCTATGGAGATGGCGGCCGCGGCTAGGGGCAGGGAAGAGAGGAGGGAGACGAAGAGAAATTAGAGGCAACTTCTCGTCTACTTTATTAAATGGCCAATGCCTCCTTATATAGATGGAGGCATCTAAAACCAATCTAATCCTTAAGGGATACAATCTCTAATTTTGGTAACTAATATTTTAAAAATGAAAGCTCTAATTTGAGAAACAAGTCTTCCTTGCACCGCTGGCCTGCCTAGTGTGCGCCTAAGGGCGGCCCTGCCGCTTATACTGTTGTCCCCACATAACATCTCTCTTGCCCTCGACAAACAGCTCGTCCTCAAGCTGGAATGAAGGGTGTCACTCTCGAAAGTTGGTGAGATCCTCCCATAAGGCACCAGCTGCAGACATGCCATCCCACTAAATGAGAACTTGCCAAGTATCTCGTGCACGTCGAGTAGGAATAGGTTTGGCTGGAGATGGCACCACGTTGCTATGGAGAAGAGCTGGAAAGTGGAGACGGGGCGTCTTGGGGAGGTCCATCATATTGCTTGAGGAGCCTAACATGGAAACACGTTGTGGATGCGAGCATACGGTGGCAGTTTGAGGCTGTATGCGACGTCGTTGAGCTTGGCGATGATGTGATAAGGCCCACAGTAGCAAGGACCCAATTTGCCCTTAACGCCGCTTGGAAGTGAGTTCGTGGCACGGTGATGGAGATGGAGCCAGACCCAGGCACCGACGTCGAAGTGAAGCTCGCGATGGTGTCCATCATAGTGAGTCTTGGCGTATTCTTGAGCTTGGAGAAGACGAGCTCGAATGCCCGTGAGGAAGAGGTTGCGGTCCTAAAGCTCAGCATCGATAGCCAAGGTATGCACCTCTCCAGCTCCTAGTCACGTAGAGTAGGGGGATCTCGGCCATACACCACCCGGAACGGCTTGTGTCTTGATCACCGAATGGAAGAGTTATAGAAAAACTCTACCCATGTAGCCAGCGCACCCACTGGCGAGGCCGATCGCCGGTCATATGTCGCGAATACATAGCAATAGTCTTGTTCACTGCCTCGGACTGGCCGTCGGTTTGAGGGTGAAATGCGGTGCTCATTCGAAGAGAGGTACACGCATGGCGAAGAGATCCTTCCAAAAATTGGAGGTAAACACTAGGTCACGGTCGAAAGCGATGGAGACCGGGATGCCGTGAAGCTGTATGATTTCGTCGAAGAAGGCATGGGTGACTGACACTATGGAGTACAGATGCGCTAGAGGAATAAGATGCGCGTACTTAGAGAAGCAATCAACAATCGTCAGAATGACTGACTTGCCGCCCACCTTGGGTAGGCCCTCGACGAAGTCCATAGGGATGTCAGCCCAGATGCTGGAGGGCACCTCCAACGGACACAACAATTCAGCCGGGTGGACATGCTCGGTTTTGTTGCGTTGACAGGTAGCACAAGCGTGGACATAGTCGGAGACAACTTGGGCACTTGGCGATCGTGAGGGACGTGCAAGTCGCGCCAGTAGTGGCGGTGCAGTGTCTTCTGGATCCCCTCATGAGCGTTGTCATGAGTAGCAGCCAATACGATCGGCAAGAAATCCGAGCCGACCGGAAGGTAGGCCACCGGTCATGAGAGACCGGGCGGGTGGGGGCCTTGTAGGCTCGGTGAAGAGGGACTTGAACTCGTCAAGGCGCTCAGCCATGGGGTCCTAGCCGGTAACAGCATCAGTGACGGCGCCTCTGCTGGCACTGCTTTCCTATGACAAACCATTAAAGAGGAAACCTCTAACTTGAGGAACAAGCCTTCCTTGCGTGCTGGCCTACCTAGCGTGCGCCTAAGGGTGGCCCCACCACTTATACACTGTCCCCACATAACAGTTCAGCACAAAGTGCCTTTAGCAGTTTTATACTTGGAGCAAATTTAATACAAAAGAGGTGTTCAGGTAACAAACCTGTAGAAATGTACAGCTATGAGGCTTAAACCAAGAGCCATTAGCATTGCCAGAGAACTAATGGTTTGTTCTTTCTACACCAACGGAATAGGTCTGATGCTCGTCTGGGAGCAAAATGCCATGGTAGGAGGGCAGCAGCTGACACTAGACTAAAGTACAACAACTGTGCAAAATGTGGTGAAACAACATGAGCTTCCTTAGCACCTGCATCACTCAAAGCAAGGGCGTTGTATATAGCAATTAATAGATCACTTAATAAACTGCTCAGCCTTACGAAACGCTTAAATGGAGCAGTTAAACATAATAATTACCTAGTACTATGCCACCATTCCAGATTATAAATGCTACAAATACCACCAGAACCATTGCAAATGGTGTAAAAGTGATAAAAACTTTACACTTTGAATTCCATAACTTGAAGGTTATGTCCGATATTTCCTCCGTTAAAACCTGCACATTACTCAAGAACTTCAGATAAGGTGTGATGAGGATTGCACACAAAACTTGAGATCACATGACTGTGCAAGAATTTCACTTTTGGCACAAACTACCATTTATAGCATTCAGAATTACGCCATGTAAATTGATAAAAGATTGCACCTACTGTTGTAGTAATATATAAAAAATTCAAGCATATCATAAAAAGTAATCCAACTCAACAATCTTGGAAGGATGTTTAGATTATTTCGCAAACCAAAATGTTAAAGAAAATTAAGCATGCCACCTAGTGAATACCAAAAGGAAGCAAAAAGCTTGCATTAAAAGTTCTTCATCAAAATATGTTAATTAAAACAGTTGGAGTACTCACTGGTGCAGAATTTAGTAGATTCTGAAACAACTCCCCTCTTACTTACTGGACCATTAATTCGCCGTCTTCTCAAACCCGGGGCACTGGTTTTGTTATCACTGTCAGACACTTGTTTGTTTGAATTATTTGTCAGTCCACTGTTCTTGTGAGAAAAGTATTCACTTAGATAAAGATCTTGTACATATGTGATGGCTCCATTGGCAGCAAAAAATATCATCCATATTACATTAGTCTGCCGAGAAAAGTATGAGAAAGCACCGAACTGCAGGCAAAAAGAATGCACTTAAATTCATAATGGCAGGATGTATATAAAAAAATCACAAAATCAAGATTACATGGAGATATACATACAATAGCTATAAATAAGTGGGTGGTTCTCCAAAATTGATGTGGAGTCTTGAACATTTTCTTATGAATCAACAACCATGGCTATCAAGTATACTATGGATAGTTGTTATGAACATGCAACTGCCAACAATTCAAACAAGCTAAAAGAACCTTTTGTTGTGAACAAAACAATAATGTATATGTTACCAAAAATGCAACCTTATCTCAGGGAAATCTCTGAAGCACTTAGGTCAAATACTCACCATTGCACTGACCCAAAATCGTTTCTTCAAGCAGGACAGGTACATCGCAAGAACAGCGGCTAATGATGCAACATCAGTATAATAAAGAAAAGTAAAGAACCAGTGAACAGGATACAATGCTACAAGAATAGCATATGCAGTTGCCTTCCTCTTGCCGATTCCTGGCTTGATACACAAAAGCAGGTCATGGACAAGAACACCGCAGACCATTGCCATTATGACATTAGTTGACCGGAGAAGTGTGGTGGTGCAAAGGGCATCAAATGCCTCTGCTACTCTAGTAGACCATGCAACGGGAAACAAAGAAGCAACATATGCTAGTGAAACATAGTACCTGCAAAATTGCAGAGAACAGTCCATCACAAGGCAAATTTGAGGTCGAAGCAATTAGGAGTTGTTGAAAACTCACAAGCCAGGAGGGGTGGTGATCATGGGATCCCACGTTAAGAAATCTCCACGGCAATAGCGCTGCACCTGGGGAACATGGAAGATCTCATCCTAAACACAAACAATAAAATGCCTGAATATGTTGACAACTTGTCATGCTTTATTTGGAAGCAATTGGTGCTATCCACATTTTCAGAATGAGAAGACAGCGAGATTAGACAAAAGTACAAATCTTACAGATCTTGCAAGCTCTAGCTACGCCTCATGCCTGATTGTCAAATTTAAAATTTCTGGAGAAGTCAGTTTCTAGATAGCTATAAGCCCGTAACATCTGAAACTCCTTCGTGCAAACGAGATACAAATGGTTTCCGCATGAAAACAGTTAATCAAATATTAGTGCAAATGCTCTACCTAATCTCTCACTTGTATAAACAAGGACATTGTGCAAAAAAGTGTCATTGCAATTTCAGACCCAATGGGTTTCCAGCATGACGATGTTGTGGAAAAAAAAGGATCTATGGGAACCATTAGCACTCATTTCAGATAGCGAGATTGTCCTAGCACTATTTCCATCGCCACACTGTACATCAACAACATCTAAAGCAGGTGAGATGTTTAGTTCAGTAGACAAGCATACACGGGGAAGAGGACTCACCATGTAGGGTTCAGGCACGACGGAGTCGGACCAAAGCGGCGAACGGGACCGCCCATGCGGCCATCGCCGCGGCGACGGCCAGCCTCCCCATCCCCCAGCACGGGGCTCCCCTGGGACTTCGGTTCAGAGACTGCCCCCGCGCTTCAGATCCAGTTCGGTGGAGTCGGGAAGCACAGAGCTCATCACAAGAAAGAACACTCACGAGGCTGTCGGAGGCTATGCAGACTCCAGAAGGCGGGCGCGGCGTCGGGAGCGGACTCGCGGGCAACACGACGGGACCGGACGGCTTCGATGCTGCAGCGCCGGCAACTGTGCCGGAGCGCGCAGAGCTCGTTGATTGTTCCGGCCGGTCTCGGGCACGACTGGCGATTTCACACGCAGCATCTCGGCCCAACCCAACCGTTTGTACTGAACCTTCTCCATTAGGCCCACAAAACTGAACGTCGAGCTCACCGGCCCAACCACCGTCAGGTTCCTAGCGAACGGGCAGGCGAGCGCAGTCTGATCGTTGCGCTTAGATCTCTCTCCCCAGGCGCGAGCGCGAAGACGCCGGCGGGCAGCTCCGGCGACCCCTCTACCCCGAGGGCTCTGTGGTCTTCCATCTCCACCTTCCATGTGAGCAACTCGTGTTCTTACTCTTCTTCTTCTCCATCTCAAGGTTTGTTAGCTTTGGACGGGTTAATTTAGCCTTTAATTGAATGGAAGAGAAGCTTCCTTCCGTTCTATTTTGGGACAATCTGTTGTGTGAGGATGGAATCGGGCCGTAGATTGTTGTTTATTGGAGAGCTTGCACAAAGACTCACCATTGAGAAGAGGTTGACTGCCTGACGAATCATACTCGGCGAGGCCAATAGGAGCTAGAAGGAGCAACCTTGGTTGGTAGATCTATCGATGCCAAAGGGGGTGAAGAAGGGGCAGTAGTGTAGGTGCAAAAGATATACTGAGTCTGAATGACTGAAAGTAGATGTTCTAAAAGGAGCACGAAATGAATGCCGAACATTGCACTAGCTTTAGCTACATCTATATCTATACTTCTATATCTATACTAACTTATAAAAGAGAGAGTTTTTCTTTTCTAACTTCACCCCATAAAATGTACACAGATCACCCACATCCGTCTGATCAAATACATCTAATGACTAACATTAACTTGATGGTCTGCTGTCTAATCTAACGACTAATATTAACTCGATGGTCTGCCCCCTCCCCCGCCCCGCTCGGCTTCTCCCGTTTTTTCCGCGCTTGTTGATCCAAAATCTCCCCAAACTCGGGGTTTTCCGCTCCACCAGATCAGCTCCCGTGGCGAGTAGTAGTGGCGAACTTCCTCGCCCCGTCTCGGATCTGGCTGCGCCGGCGCCGATCGTGCTCTCCCCGCCAGCGTCAGATCAGAGCTGAGAGCGAAAGCTGGAAGCACGCCTGCACCGTCCTCGGTGACCATGGCGAGGAGAGCGCCCTCCCCACCCTCTAGGACTCGCTACCGGCCACCGCCGTCATCGGAGGCCAGGTGCGTGCCCATTTTTCCCCCTTTTTCCACGCTATTGTTTCTGACCGCCATGAGGTGCTCCTGGCCACCACTGACCTCCTGAGAAGGAGTTTAAGGATACGCCTGTCCCATGGAGCCGGACACCTTCCTCGAGAGCGACAATTGCGGGATGGAGAAGGAGCAGGTGGCCTTCATCGCTGGAGTGCTACCATAGATCAGGCTACCCAAGTTGACCATGTTCCTCAGACTTGTGACCGCAGAGACAGAGCAACCCAAGAGTGCCGCCATTGGCAGCGCATATATGCACTGCCCGTGAATCACCGTCCTATTCAATGTCACCTGCACCTCGTAAGTTCCCTAATCCTCAATTTCCCATCAATACCTAATTTATTTGGTTGGTAGGTTGCCAATACATTTACGGCTCTGGTGAACAATCCTCATCCCGGTGATGTCCATTGATTGCAAGACCATGCTAGAGCAAAAGGTACTATATACTACTACTTGTGATTTCTTGTTCTGGTCAAGAACTCAGTACGATTGTTCAATCCAACAGCACACAAACGTACACACACCATATGTTTGTTAAATTGCTTCAAAGAGGAGTGAAGAGGAGAATGCCCTCCACTTCTTGTTGTTTTTGATTCCCGTGAGGGGTACTTTCTTGAACTTATGATGCTTTGATACTTTTATTTTTTTCAGTGTACAAAAATTGAACTAAAACATATTTATTTTCAGTTTCACTGTACAGGCTGATGCAGATATTAAGGATATGACCTTCATCGTTGAATATACTGGAGATGTTGATTATTTATAGAACAGGGCAAATGATGATTGTGATAGTATAAGGACTCTTCTTTTGATAGTAGATCCCTCCAAAAGGCTGGTTATTTTCCCTGACAAACGTGGAAATATTTCTCGCTTTATAATGGCATTAACAATCACACCCCGTAAGTAGTTGCTTTTTTATTCTTAAAAGTGTACAATGTGCTAGATGCATCTGTACGCTATGATCAGCATTTGCATGTTAGGCATCTCTTTGTCATGGCAATCTATTTTATTTATACATTCTCTTTGAATTTGTTGGAGATAATTTTATATTATGTCCTGAAAGAGAGGAATATCTATGTTTGAAATAGTTGAACTCCTGCAGGGATGGCAAGAAGAAGCAGAATATTAAATGTGTGAGGTACGACATAGATGGCGAAAGCCATGTCTTGTTGGTTGCCTGTCGTGATATCACAATTCATCTAACCTATCCCAATTTTTTTTGACCTGCCCAACATTAAGGAATCTAGGCGAGGATAGGATGAATGGCGACATTTTCAGCATTGCTGCCAAAATCCAATAATTTATATATAGTCTAATTTTCAGAAGAGATCCCAAATGATGAAAAATGATAGGTGCTGGTGTTGTTAGTAGTGAAAACAGCGTCTTCGTTCAGCTACCGAGACAAGAGGGATTTGCATTTTTTTTCCTGACCTCCCAAGGTGCCATCTTCTCATTCATATTCTTTGTTTTAATTGTGGAGCTCCTCCTCGAATTGAGTCCTTTTTTTAGGGATTCACATCCCTTTCATGGGAGTAAATATCTGCCTATGTCTCTATCTATCTATAAGTAGCTGTTCTCAATTAGAAGCACATTTGAAGTTGAAAAAAAATAGTTCATCCCATCTGTTGGGCTTTGTTGGTCTGTTAAATTTTGATGTAATTGGCTAGAAATTCTTATTTAGTTATTTACGTTGGTACAACTGTTATTTTCCCTATGGGTGTTGTGATCTTTTTTCCCTTTGCTTTTTCTTCCTGGTGGCGAGGAGTTGCCTGGGGTAGTTTCCTAGTTGTGTACAGAGAGGTCTAAGTAAGACAGTTGCAAAATGTGCAAGTTATGTTTTACTTCCCAAGCAACAGATGAGCAATACAAAACACATTGGTGACTGACAACCCTAGGAAAATAAACCTAGCGGTGCGACACATTATCTCTCTGGCTGACGAGAGTGATCCTTAAGATGATTATGCTAGCCAATTGTTCCAACCTTTTAAAAGACACATAGGTGATTGCCTGGGAGTCAAAGACATAGCCAGTTTCTAGGGATGCATGGGGAGTCAAAGACATAGCTAGTTTCCAGGGATGCATGGGGACCAATGTGGCGTACCCGGTCTTTAAGGCCGGATACTCCCTTGTGATTACTGTACCGGTCTCTAGATCAGTAGCCGGCACACACAAGTTAACATGTATATCATTGTCATACATACATATATCGGTATACATTATGTAAACCGACTGTCAAGGTCGATTGTCTGATACCTGTAGCCCAACGGCTATAAACTTGCAGTGGAAATCAAGCAGTGAGGTGGCCCATCAGTATGCCATACCTGACAGGCAACTGACTGGGGTTACGCCCTAGTTTTCGCGTTTGTAATCGTATCCTCGGATTTGAGAGTACTTTGAATGTACTCGCAAGCTATTCCCTCAGGAGAAATATACAGCATTATAACATGCAGGGCATGAGTCAAGGAAACAACTCTATCCTAAGTTGCCAGTTGTGCGAAAATATAAGTTTTTAATTTAAATACGAGAATAGTAGATTCCAAATCAGTTTTGTAAACCAGAGCAATTCAAAGCAACAAAACTTCTCTTGAGGTAGACCCAGCTACCTCCTTTCCTCATCTCAAGTGATAGCTTAGTCCATACTACCCCGGGCAGTATGACTAGCCTCCTCATTTCGTTGCTCAGCTCGTACTATCCCGGATAGTACAGCTAGCCTCCTTAATGCAATGCTCAGCCCGTGCTGTCCCGGATAGCACGGCTAGCCTCCGCTTAACTCAATGCTCAGCCCGTACTATCCCGGATAGTACGGCTAGCCTCCTTCTCTTGCAATTCCTTGCTACCAGCCGTGTAGTGTAAATTGCACTCTGTGGACACGTCATGCCCACGTCCTTAGTCCATTTCCTAGCTTTCACAAACAAAACTCAGTCTAACCAGTGTGTGGCCTTGCCAGTTCATGTCCATAACCGAGGACGCGGCTATTCGAATAGTTTTTAACACTCCGCAGAGGTTGTACGGCTTCACCCACAAGATGCAAGTCCCCCTTGTTACCAGGTACCAGTGGGCACACTTCGCAAGGTGTGCTGGCAGGGTTATCGCAACGAGACCTTCGCCCGCTTCCATACTAGAGCTGGACCCGCTAGGTGGGTAACCCAACTTTAGCGTCCCGGACCCCGAAAATGGGACTCCCCACCTTTGTGTCGAGTCAACACCCAAACGCCTAGCGGTGGGGATCTCTAGGACTTTAACCACCTAGTCACATACTTCCTACTTTCCACAGGTCCATACTCTAGTACTTATCGGGGTACCAAGCCAAGTCCTTCCCATAAAGGACATGTGGACGTACGGTGAGGAACTGGTTTAGCGGCACTTAGACTCGGTCCTTAATTGATTCGAGCAAAACTCCATTTTCGACTCCATGTTCGTCCCGGATGATTATGCCACCATCAGGTACTCTACACCCCCGAGCTACCGTTAGCATTCTCACCCGAATCAAAATTATCTCTAGTTTTATTTGGGGTTTGACAAACATTTCCTTTCAAATGCCACCTCGGATAACACGTGCTATCCGAGGGTTTTATTCCCCATGTCCCAAAAGGGGTTCGTGTAATTCGAGCAAAAGTTTAGTTTTGACTACAGCAGGTCTAAGTATGGCTAATGCCTATAGTCCTAATACTTTTGTTGGTCGCAGAACAATCAACTAATATACCTAGGGCTACAAGGAATCGGATATTCAGACCTAGGTCTTATGCATCTATAGGGTATAACTAGGTCTACATAAAATACCATTGATATCCACATAGCATGCAAGTTTCGCAAACAAAATAATTAAATTTCGCACATATGGGATTCAACATGATCAAAGTGGGAATGCTTGCCTGGCAATATTGTCCGGGGCTTGGTCTTGAACCCGATTTGATAATTGTCCAAGATCCTTCGTGCAATCTCTCCTAACATCGGTATCTACACGTCGAAGGAACGGCGAATAAATCAACGATACGGGAAGAACCAAATAAAAACCAAACATACACTCATGAATTCTTAGAACACTCATGAATTCTTAGAATACGTGATCTGGACTTAGATGTTCATTAGGGTTTTCTAAAGGGGTGAGGAGAGCTCTATCTCACATGAATTAGAGGTTTCTCTTAGCACCGGAAACCCTAGCTCATTTGGTCAATTAGATCAATGGCACTTAGATGTTCTTGGTTCCTATATTCTCTTCGGGTTCAATGGGAAAAGGCCATGTTAGTTATACTCTGGGGTCTTTGTTAACAAGGCTTTTGGAGTAGTATACCCAAATATATTTATCTTACAAGACATTTGGGTGTTCCCACATTAAGAATTACTGGTCGGAATGCATATATATTCCTTAGGTCCCCCATTTTAAGGGCACTTTCTTTAGGTTCCAGTATAACCTGAAAACAACGGGCAACATGTAGTGCCGAGAGGCTTCTTGGGTTAGTAGGTTTTTATGGGCGGAATATAACATTTATCTTACCAGATTTTAAGCACCTTGGGGTTTCTTTTTCACCTTCTCTTTCCTAATTTCCCCATGTGATGAAATATTGGTAGGTCTAGACAATTGTTTATGAATAACATGCGAGGAATTGAGGCTTTTACGTTAAGGGTTTTAAGACCTATATCTACACACCGTGCCCTATAGCCTTTAAAGTAATCTCCTCGGATTTCAGAATATATTGGAGATCAAAACTTGTTGGAAAGTATTGTAGGAGCTTAGGCAAACTGCCCTGGATGTTCACTGATTATTTGGCTGTTGTTTCAGGGCTGATGCCAGAAGCATAGCTCGGAGTACGCCTTCAGCTTTGGGAGGCGTAATAGAGAGGAAGGGAAATGGGGATTGTGTTTTGTTCCAAAGGAAAACGGGAAAGCGCTAAAGCTCCTTCGCTGGATCGGCCGATGGGGAAGAAAGAGTAGGGAAGATGGCGCGGGTATTCACCGACGGCGAACCAGGGGGGTGGCGGCTCTGGGGTGACTTACCGGTGTCGTTTGGTGTTGTGAGTGACAATGGCGAGGAAGGAGCCGGGACTGGTGGGACTAGCGGAGCAGCGGGCGACGGCGTTCACGAGAAGGGGTGGAGTTCGGGGTTGGCTCAGAGAAAATGGGGAGCATGGGAAGAGAGCATGGCGGCGACGTCTGAATACTGCCACAGTGCTACTGCTAGCTACACCACCGAGCACACACGGGCTATGTTTACAGAGTTTACCTATGGCAAGGAGTAGTTATCTCCAGAATTGAAGCTCGCGAGCTCGGCATGGTCGTGAGAAGGAGCTAGCGAGGAAGAAGCTCAGATTGATTTGGAGATTGGGGAGTAGAGCTTGAAGAGGAACAGTAGGGGGAGTTTGCTTGCAGCTTAGGCAGTCAAGATGCTGAGGAGAAGAAGAAGATTGGGGCTGCTCGGGTGCATGGGAGAAGGAGTAGGAGAGCTCGACGCTTGGGGAGTTGAAGCTGGGAAGCTCGGACTTAAGGTGGAAGACCTTGGGTAGCTCAAGCTGCAGAGCAGAGAAGAAGGATTTGGGGGAAAAAGAAGAAAAGAAGAAAAGAAGCGGGCTTGTGGAGCTCAGGACTCGGCTGCCTGGGGAAGAAGAAGGGGTGCGGCAGCGGAGGAAGTAAAGAAGAGAGGGTGGCTAGCTGTGAAGCTCGGATGGGGAAGGATGGGAGGAGGGGCAGGTGGGGTTATGGCGGTGGGGGAGAGGGCGGAGCAGGTGAGCAGCTCAGCTGCTGGAAGTAGAAATTCCAGGAGGGAGGGAGGAAGGGGAATCACCGGGGAGTTGAGGTGCTCGAGTCAAGAGAACAAGGGCGAAGCTCGGGGCTGGAACAGCTTGCCTCTGGATTTGAGCGAAAGAGATGGGCAAGGGGAGCAACAGAAGAAGATGGGCTTGAATCAGCTCGACTTGGAGAGACCAGGGGAGCTCGTGAACTAAGGTTCCTGGCTGCTTGTTGAAGGAACAAGGGAGCTCGGCATTGGAGAAACGGGAATGAAGCTGAGGAAAGGGTTCGGTGCCAGGATGAAGTAGAATAGCTGGGTGGTTTCTCAGCTTGTTAATGGCGACAGGACCACAGTAGAGGAGGTAGGCGCCGCTCGCTGTAGGGCGCAGAGGAGGATGGAAAGGTTTGGCACCGATCTTTGTAGTGCTGAGCTGCGTGGCCATTGAGGTAGCAGTGCCCGGTAGGAAGTAAGGAGAGGGGAGAGTTGGAAGTAGGATAGGAGGTGAAGTAGAGAGGTATGACGAGTGGGTCACGGCTCACATGGTAGAGGCAAGCAAGCAATTCGGTTGGTACATTTGGGTAGCTCTAGCAAGGAAGAGAGGAAGTTCACAAGAGAGGGGTGAGGTGTACAAGGGAGGCCTGCAAAGTTAGGCACCGACTGGAGTAATGGAATTAAGCGTGGCAGTGAAGTAAGGTGTGAGAGTGAGGGAATGTGAGAGGAGAGGTTCGGCTGCACTTTGATGCACATCAGAAGAAGCAATAGGAATGAGGCAGTGTATTGGTGCATGGCTGTGCTGTTGATGCATAGTAATTGTTCGGCACAAATGGGGTAACGGTAGTATAGTCATTTACTTGAATGCCCGCATTGGTGTTGTCTAAGGTTGGGTTGGTTCAGCTGCACGTGTGGCTTAATTCAAAGAGGCATTGATGGAGCAGGCTCCTGGGAGTAGGGAAGTGTTCCACAAATTTTTCTAGGATTTTTCTCAGGAGTTTTACTCATGATTTCATGCGAAGGAGAGATTGGGGCCAAGGTGTTTGATGCTAGTAGTTGTGGATTTTTGAACATGAGGTTCCCTATTTTTGCATACTTGTGCTTCTAGATATATGGGGGCCATTGTAGAATTTTATCAGAATTCTATGGAATTTATCCTTAGGGGTTGTAGTTCAATGCACATTTTCGCCCTAAGGTTAATTATTTTTATATGCAGATATTTTTGAACTGGGCATTTCTATTTATTTTATATTTGAGTTGAAAATATTATTAGGAGGTTCCACAAATTTTCTCAGAATTTTTAAGAGGGCCGAGGGTCACTAGGTTTCGCAATTAGGGTTTTGGTCATAATTGGAATTAATAGGGAAAAGGGATCTGGCCCTCATTTAGGGTTTCCTTGGTGCGGCAAGGTACGGAGGGAAGATGAGAACTCTCAGGAAGCCCTCCGCCTCGGCTTAGAACTGGTCGGTTGTAGGGTGCCGTGGATATAGCTGCGTATATGGTGTATGTGTTGAGAGAAGGTGTATTTTCGTGTTAGGATTTAGTTCGGAGTGGTGCTTGTGTGACGGGGTCAAGGATAATGACAGGGAGTCATGGCGGGCTAGGGTTTGAGAAGGTATTGCCGGTATACTCGTATATATGCACAGCAGAGCCGAACAGTGAGTTAGGGTTCTGATCCGTAACTTAGGAGAAATGGATTAGGGTTTTGCGTATATGCGTGTATGTAAAAGTGATATATATATATGCACGTATTCATGATAGGGCATGGCGAAGTATGTGGCAAAAGATCACGTCATGCGGAATAGGTTCATGACGTGTATACGTGTCAATTTCACGGGAATACTGGCTGAGAATGTAGCTGCAGACATTGGTCTGGGTTACACCAACTAGGAAAAGTAAGGGGATGCCGAAGATGTGCTCGTGGCGGGAGTGTAAGGGCGAGGGGCCACGTATGGAGACAAGGTGTGGAGCATTATTTGTATACTTCGTCGGACAGAGCTTCGGCAAGTTGAGTTTAAGGGAATAGGAACAGAGGTGGAATGTTTTAGCATGTCTCACTTTAGGGTTTAGCATGATTTGAAATAAAGTTTCAATCGGGTGTACTTTAGTTAGCATCATTTAATAAAAAGTTTTTGAAAGTCCTAATTTTCGGGTTTTGGAAAAATCGGGGTGTGACAACCGACCCCTAACCCATTTCACTTAATTGATAGTTCACGTCTCACTTAATTAGTAGACCAATTTGTTCACATTAGTGATGAAGCAAGATAACTCCCAACTTGCAGCCCACCAGCTTAAGTAGGGAGAGAAATGTCACCATGCTCTTGCAAATATGAAGTTTGATGCTTGTTCTCTAGTGCCTGATTGTGTAAGGTATTGCTTACCTTTGATTTCTTTTCCATGTAGTCAACCACTGAAATTATTTGGCAAGGGAAGGAGCAGCCCCTTATTTTCCTTGATTCATTGGAAGAGGCACACTTGTTCTTTTTAGAGGGTATGACCTTGTATGTCATGGCTGGATAAACATTCTAGCTCTTTACTCTTACTGCCCGTTTCTACATGTTGTGAACTTTATTCTTTTTCTACATGCATAATATTGTTGTCCCTAATGTTGACATGGATGCAGCACTTACTGTTGTGATATAATATGTCCATTCTGTTTTAAACAATTCTGAGCTGATTGTGATAGGTCGGAGGATCTTTTTGCACTTTGAAGCTGTTGATTCAACGTTTCTTGCTTGGGTAAATGGGGTACCAATTGGGTATAGGTATGACACAAATAAATGCATTGCCTGTATTTTCTGAATCTCCAAAAATGTGTACAATGACTTTCAAGTTAATATAATTGATATACGCAATAAAGTAATTCCCTGTTCATATATTTTCTTCCAATGGATCTTGTGAATTTTGTTATGTTTTATGGTAACTTGAGTATCTGGCTCTTAAATTTTGCATGTGCTCTTTAAAAAGTATTCTTAGATAGCCAAGTTGGGGCGACCCACATACTACCCTCTTGGATAATATGCCGGCCTTGACATATTGTAGACAAAGTGCCTTCTTGTCCACAATATATCGTACAGAGTAGCACATCGAAAGCATTGCAGCGGTCCATTTATTACAAACTTAATTTACAAAATCAAATTAAAGACACAAAGTCTTACAACTGATTCCCAAAAGTACGGAGAATCTAAAACCGTTTATCGTGTGGCTACAACAAAAGTCTTATCTACTCTCTCGTCTCACTCGACCTACTAGTCTACTCGGCATTGTTCTCGTCGCGGAACTCGACGTAGTAGTCGACGCCTTCGTCCTCCTTCTTCGGTGCTTGTTCTTTGGGAACATCCTCGTTGACCTTGACGTATACCATCTTCGCCTCCGACGTCGGCTCACAGTCTAATCAAAGGAATTAGAATAGAGGGATGAGTACAGAAAGTACTCAACAAGTCCAGGAATAGCAAAGAAGTGTTTGATGCACTAACTACTGAGAACAGCAATGTTCTCCAAAAGCAATGCAATTTTGTAAGGTAAGAGAGTCAAGTTTTATTTTAAGAGGCTATGATCTCAGATCTTACAGGTTGCTAGGATCCCCGATGGATCCTTTTCCTACCGCGTTCGCAATTCCAACCAGGAACATGGAGTGACTTAGCCACAATTCTTTACACTCTGCAGAGGTACGCAACTGTACCCACAAACGAGGATAGCCATGCATCTGAGGTGGCCAAACCTCATCTACACTCCTGAGGTCACAGAGCCGTTTCACTGCCCGCTCAGTCATACCCCGCGTCGTAGTCCCGCACAATAGGCCAGGGACTACCGGTCTCACGTTGATACTACAGATCCAACGTATTGTGGATAGCCCTCGGCTAACACCACCTTCCCAACAGTTGATACTCCAAATCCAACTTTGAGGTCTTCCTTTCCCGGAGGAGTATGACCTATGGCAAAGGTACTTTGGCTCATCCCCACCCATACAGGGTATGTGGTGTGCGCGATCGCTACGGTATTTAAGCACAATCGATCAGTTGTTGCTTTAACCTTATATGAACAAACCCGTGTGATGAAATCCGCCTTTCGATGTGCCTTCGGCACCATTTCAGGATTTCACCACCCACCATGATCACGCCAAAAAAACCGACGATCAAAATAAAACAACAGTTGATTTATCTTTATAAAATAGATTTTCATTTTGTGCATGTTATAGACAAGAGAAAAATTTTGTAAATCATTCTCAACGGACATGGACAAGAAACTGGACTTTCCTGGTAACGGATATGTAGTGGAGTTCGCCGGATCTACTTACTAAACTCCGGCTTCTGGCAAAGAGATAATAAAGTCCGATAAGGACTTGCTCAAAAGATTCAAAGTATGAATGCAATGACATGGTAATGCATGCATGAGAGAATGTTTACTCAATAGAATACTTTAAGAAATCTTAAACATGTCTCTTTTCAACGCTCTAATAAAGATTTAGGACTATTTAAAAGAATAACCAATTTTAACCTTTCAAGAGCTTACAATAATCTTACTTAAGCTAACATGACTTAATTTAGTTCAGCCTTCGATTGATCATCATTAAAGTTTAATACAATCATTTACTCTACTCTTGTTGTTTTTAAGGATTAATTTAGCGCTTAATCTTCTTTAGAGATGAATAACATGTTTCATCTAATTTTAGATAAGCTTAATTCCCTTTCCAAAATTTATTTGACTTAAGAGATCATTTTAAACTTCAGTTCATCCTTTTGTTATGTACATATATATATATATTTATATACATATATATCCTTACTTCCATTCTCATTTCTTTCTTTTCATTTTCTGTTTCAACTTTTAATTCATTTCCTAGTCTACGTGTGTGTGTATATATATATATATATATATAATTATCTCCTATTTTTTCTTCTTTTTCTTCCTTTTACTCTTATTTCTTTCCCCTCTTTTTTTCTTCTTTTCTCACCCGGTCACTCACCCGCACCGGTTCACTTCTTACCCTTGCCTCACTTTCTCTCTTTGTTCCCCAATTGCATGACCCTAGGGATCGAGTCCCCTTCTCCATTATGCGCCGCCGCCGGTGCCCATGTCGCCCCCGCCGCCTTGGTCGGGTGTGGCAACCGGCGTCGCTGTGCTCCGCTTTCTCTCTCCCCTCGGCGCTACCCCGCTTCGGATCCGATCCTTGGCTGTCCCCGCGATGCGGCCTTCCTTTGCGCGTGCTCTGCCGTCTTGAGCGGGTGCTCCCCCACGCTGTCGCCGCCCTCCGGCTTCCGCGGCCTCTCACGGCTCCGCCGCCTCAGGCGGAGGCTCCCCTCGCACGCTCCGGTTGCTCCTCTTGGTGGTCTCGCCTCGCCGCCCGATTCCACCACCGCTCATTTGCCTCCTAGGCGCCGCGTCACCTCCATCCCGCCGTGCGCCTCGGCCGCAGCCCGGGACGGCCGTGGCTGGCGTCGTAGCGCCCCACGGTGCTCTGCTGGCCCGCCTCCCGCCGGTGGCGCGCCGCGGTGCTTGGCCGTCGTCCTCCTTTCAAAACCGGTAAGTATTTTCTTCCCTTCTCTATTCCCCAATTTACTGAAACCTCCTCTGCGATCTGGTGTGGGTGTGCTGATTACCTCCTATACTTAGTTGATATGTGATTACTCGATACTCTTTTGCACTAGTATGCTAGTTACGTCTATGTGCTCGTGCTGCCTAATTCTTTTACCCTTCCCTACACTGATGCTTGCTGACATCCCCCTGATTCTAGCTAAGCATCCTAAGATGTTGCTTACCAAGAACTGACATAATAAACTCTCCCCTGCCATCTTAAACTACTGCTATGATTAACGATCTTGCTACTCCCTAGCAATTTTATTAAAGCATGCTTATAGACTGACTAGATCAATCTGTAACAAATTGGTTTAGGTTCTGAAATTGTTACACTAATGGCACGGTTATCTAAGAGTGATTTGTTTAGTTGGATGTATACCCTCATGCCATGTCCACAGATCTTTTCTTAAGTACTAGAATCTGATTTTTGGTCTGCTTAATTACTAGGTAAAGTTTTTCACATACATCAGCTTGCTCAAACTGATGGACTAGATGCTATTCTCGAACTTATCACATTTCTGTAATGGTGGAACTGAGGAAGAACCTAAGCTTGATTTCTAAAAAAAAATTCTTGTGATAAGACAGATACTACCTTGTCCATGATAGTTAGTTTGTTAACTAATTCGCTTGTGATCACAATTTGCTAATTGTTGACTGGTTGAAGTGACTATTTACTTAAGGCATTACTGACGACTAGTAAATCTAGATAATATGTTCTATTGGCCACTTATGCTACGGTTGTTAGACTGATGTTTATGGTTTGGAAATGCTAGAGCTGATCTCCAGCATACTCATGTATTCAAGAGTACTTAAGCTTGAGCTAGTGTATATGTAATTAGATTGGGATGATTTCTATCTAGCTTGGTCTTAGCTTCTTCCCTTTCTTACATGTATATATGTAGATCAGTTATTTTCTGGCAAGAACAGATTCTTACACTAGTTGCCTTACCACATTCTATGATAAGTTTGATTTGAGAATGGGTTTAAGAAAGGTATAACTCGATGAGAACAGATGCTACAATGCTGCCCATTCGGTTGCCTTAAACATTATGATGATTTCTGAGAAAAGAACTTAAGAAAGGTATATATATATGAAATCTGATAAGAACAGATTTACATAGCTGCCTAAACAAAACCCAATGACGAAAAACTAAACCGAGGGTCCCATTATCATGCTAAAATCCTACGTATGTATATATATGGGTTATGCTTTCAATGATGCTTACCTTGTCTCAGTTTGGACAAGGATAAGCTGAGCTCCTTCGGTTTTGTTGAGTTAGCTCCTAAGCTTGTCAAGGCCTCGCTCGCCCTTGCTGGTCCTGTTGGTGGTCTACCCTCTTCCTCACTTCTCCTCCTCAGCTGATCTTGATGCTCTTG
The DNA here is from genome assembly GCA_019208055.1 of Stipa capillata. Classification (NCBI taxonomy): domain Eukaryota; kingdom Viridiplantae; phylum Streptophyta; class Magnoliopsida; order Poales; family Poaceae; genus Stipa; species Stipa capillata. The sequence goes on along the minus strand of JAGXJF010000477.1, from coordinate 301,530 downwards.
CTGCCTTAGGCTTCTAGACCTGAGCTCTAATGTGATAGCTGCTGCTTTTGTGGTTGGACTACTATTGGTGGTCAATGGCAACTAGCACGGTTGATGTGTGCTGCCTTGCTCCTTTTTCTACCGGAGCTTCCTAAGGTCCCTAGGAAGCTTATGGTAGTGCTAGTTGCTGCTGCTGTACTACTTTACTGGTTTGCAAGAAAATTTGCTACTTCTCTAGAACTCTTCGGTGGTAAGAAAAATTGCCACCTCATGCTGTGCTCACCTTGCTACGTGGTGCTAAGCCCTTTCAAGTGGCAATTCTCTTGCCACCTCCTGCTTGCCTGACTACTACGTGGCTATTTCTCATAATCTCTCGGCTGCCTTGCTTGCTACGTGGCTATATTGGTACTTTTCTGGATTACTACTACGACTGCTTCTTCGGTGGAAATATTTTATCACCTCCTGCTGGTGGTTGCCTTTGACGCTAAGGAACTTGACTTGGGTCAAACTTATGAGCTGCTAGATAATTCACTCAATGAACTTGTTGCCTTATCTCCACAGTTGCCTTATCTATTCTTTTTTTACTTTGCAAAGTAATTTCTTTTTAAAACAAAAATCGTGGAGGCCATTTAGTTTTAGGAAAAATAAAATTATTTTGAATACTCCTCACATCTTTTCTCCCTAATACCATATAGTAGATTTAGTCCTAAAAAGGGTCTTAGCCAAAATGGCCATTGGACATTTTCGAAAACAAAATGTTTTCCAAACTATTTCTAGCACTTAAAAACTATTTAGGTCCTCGGCACTATTTTGCCCCTGCAGCTAACCCTGCGGATGTCGGCGGAACTGTGTCGGTGACCACTCATATTTCAAATACCTTTTCCAAAACCTCGTTTTTAAAAACTCTTGCCTCCTATAGGAACGGCGTAATTCCAACGGTCTCGAGTGCCTATACTCGACGACCTCGGATGTCGCCAACATTTCCAAAGAACCTTCCCCCCTCCGACTCACAGTGCTTCTCTACAGCTTGAGACTCGAAGACTCGAAGATTATGTTTAGATTTTGTATAGGTAGAACTTCATCGTGTAATTTTTTATTTTCTTCTTTAGTCATTTTGTAATCCTTTAATTGTTGTATCACACTCTTTGTAATATTTGTTTAATTAATAAAGTTTCAGTTTCAATCATGTTTAACGTGTATGTATAACGAATGCGATGATTCACACGTATGCCATGAACAATGCGAATGCACAACGAATTTCCCCCCTCTCTCAACCTAACCTCCGACGTAGCTCACGACGATCCTCGGTAGAGTTAGGTCAACTCAGCAGTGCGAGTTGATCGAACTCCCACCTCACGCCTCTTACGACTATCCCGAAACTAGGGTTCTCACACAAGTGGAATATTTTTAGCAGTGTTGATTGTTTGCTTGTAGGACCCAAAAATGATGATTTATTTTTATTTACCATCTTTCACATCGGTGGATATTTTTCTTTGAAAGAAATTTAGATCCCTCTGGATCTTCTACTTGTATTTTCCTGTTGTGAAGTGTATCTAATTTCTCATCTGTGTGAGATCATTATTTGCTATGTGAACAAGGAGTTCAGCAATGGTATGTGAAATTTGCTTGTGATTTAAGTGAGCTGGCTACTAGCTTGGTTATATTGGTATGTTTCTCAATGTTTTTTTCTTGATAATTTAGTGTTTTTATGGTAATTCTTTGTTTGAAAGTTGTATACTAGCTAGCAATCTCAATCATGATTTGCAATCATTTTAGTTGTGAGAAATTGTCAGTAATTGAGCTCATCTAAATTTAGAGGTCATGTCAAGCTATCAATGCTAGCTTTTGAGGTTCAGAGGTCCTACCAGTAACTGAGCTTATCTGAATTTTTTCTTCAGGTTCAGAGATCTTGACAATAGGCTTGCCTAAAGTCTTAAAGATGTTAACTTGTCTGAAGAGTAAAACCTAGCCATCGTGGGTCCAACATTTTTTTTGTTAGCACTAATAATCATATGACAGGTCTACTCATATTGTTGGTGTATGTTCTTTCATTCCAGGGCGTGCTTATTTGGATAACCACAGTAGATGCATTAGCTATTCTAGTGCTCCACTCTTTTGCTTTCCTCTCGCGTGTGTCCACTCTCCTTCCACTCACTATCTGTTTGATTGTGATGTGCTTATCCTTTCTGTATTTGTGTTTCCCCTGCTATTCATACCAGAATCAGTGAGCACCATGGAGAAGGTACACATCTACACATGGTCTGCCTTCTTGCTCACCATGGTGTTCACTGATTCTGTTTATCCATACCTGCTGCAACTCGATGTGATTCTGTAATTTCTTAAAATGTTCAATTTGTTTTAATTGCTATAAGAGCAGGAAAAGCAAAGGGTCCTACTGTTGATGCTTTGAAAACATATCTAGAAAAGTAAGGTGGCTTAGTTTGGGCGAGCAAGAACTTGCAATGATAGTAGCTCATTGTGCTATCAACATTGTGAGGTATACACCTTATAAGTAAATGAAGTTGATCTTATTAGCACTTTCCTTTCTTCCATCTCTAACTGAGGTTTGAAGATGGATAATTATTTCTCAAAAGAAAAAAAGATGGATAATCCGTACTGAGCTTACTATTTTTACATGTGAAGCAAGTATTTGAAAGAGGCTTGCTGGGTCAGAGGCAAGCAATTGATGCAAGCAGAGGTGAACAAGGCATTAGTAGAACTAGCTTTCATATAGATTGATACAGATATTATGCTACAGATAGTTAAATGAGATATCTACTGAGCTGCAATATATATTTTTGATTATTATTTAGAGCTCTCACTGACGAGTCTTTTTCTGTTCACTAATTCAGAATTCTTAAGCACAATACAATGTGTAAGTCACCCTTTCGTCCTTAAGTGATCTAACTTTGCACGCGCGTTGTTTTATTTTAACAAATATAGTTTGAAAAATGTTGCTGTCTACTCTGGCCGTACTCAAATTTATTGGGGATGATTAAGGAAAACATCACATTATGTGAGCTTTATCTCAATAGTGGCTAGAAATGTTTGTCTGAGTATTATTTTCAAATAATATATTTGTCTGAGAAGATAATTCCAAAATTGTTTAGGATTATATTAGAGTAGATATGACTTCAAAATTTAGAAAGGAATTCATATTTGCTGTGTATATATTGGGTACGGTTGCATTGTGTATGCTTGATTGCTATTTTTAAAAAAATTGGTGAAACTTTACGGCGACCAATGTGATTTATAATTTTTATAGTTATAATTTGCAATAGTTGAGACGTGCGTTGCACGTGCACGCTTACTGGTCATGTTAAAGTCACAGGAGCAAGAAAGGATGGTTATATAACTGAGGTAAAATGGAAGTAGAATTATGCGAAAATTTGAACAGACATTGTATCGTATTGTTCGAGCACAGTGGTCTATGATATAATGGTGAATTGGTGATAAAAGTATCTTACCTATAAAAAACGCGGAACAAGATTTTTCTGCATTTTTTATTTTATTGCTTCAGACATTCTTGGATCACTTGTGACCTCCGTGAAAGAGACCTTGGATTGTAGCTTATACCTCAAATCCAATATAAGCTGGCATTCACCATCTTGCCACCAATTGCTACAACCAATAGCAGCCAGAAGCCTAGAATTTGCTGAAACTTTCTTGGTTTAGCCATGGCTTCAGCTTCAATCATAAACTCATCCAGGCTTGAGGTGGATATTTTGTGCCTGTTATAGTTTCGTTCTACTCTGAGTAATGAGCAATAGTTGAAATTTTAGTAACAAAACTAGATAAAACCCGTGAATGTTCCCCTTTTGGATATCATTTATTCATTTGTGCACCAGAAGCTGCAATTTCTACCATCTGTGCAAATTGGAGTTATTTTGCTAAACTATGATTTAGCACCCAAAAAACATCTTTTGATAGAAACACAAGTCTTGCAGAGTTCTGATAAAAAACAGTTCAAACAAGAACAGCAACAGAGCCCTACTAAAATGCATGAGCCAACAGAAATGAGATGACATAAAGTTGCAGTTTGCCAACAGAAATGAGATGACATAAAGTTGCAGTTTAAGTAGTCCCTTAATACAGAATCATCATTATTTAACAATTCAAGCTTTTTAGTGTTAAGAGTATTACAGTTTCGTATTGGTTTAGGTCTCTAATAGTAGATTCTATTGATCTAGATCTCTAATGAATTGACTTGTAGTCCAAATCTCTTTGTACTATATATTTACCCCTTAAACTATGCAATACAACAAGTCATATTTATAACATGGTATCAGAGGGAACCATAGACTTTTAGCTTCCCACCACCATCGCCGTTCGTCTCTCAGGCCGCCGCTCGATCTTCCGCTGCACTGCCCCCTGGAGGCGTTCTTCTCTCCCGGGGACAGCATTGACACCCCCCAAACCGTCATGCTCGTTGTCGTCGTCATGCTTTTTAGCACCTCTTCCCCCATCGTTCGTGTGCTCAATCCAGCGCCACTAGTTCTTCTCCCGATCTGGCCGGACTTGTTCTTTCGCCATTGCCGGTGGCTATCTTTATCCAGCTGCTCAAGCTCCTCTTCAGGATGATGCCGCCATCGCTCGAGCTGTGTAGATCGGGACCACCGTGGGTACGATGCGTTGCTCCCCGATCTGGTCGTCTTCAACACCACCGTCTCGCCGCCATCATCGCCGGATCTGGCTTCTTCCTCGAGCTGTTTGTCGACGCTGGCTCATCTCCGTCGTGTTTCTAGGCTTCTTGTAACGTGAATCTGCAACGGCTGCCCCCGATGGGCTTGTTTCCTTCACCACGGACGGCTACCGCCTCGATCTGCTCTGTTCGGACGGGAACTGCTCGTTCCCCATCATCACCGTTTCGTGCTGCTCCGGCCCTCTACACCGCTAACTCCTCGTTGCCCAGTGGTCCGCTGCTGCTGCGCCAGGATTCTCATGCCTCGTGCCGCTGCAGCTTTGCCCTGGGAAGCGTCCACCAGCATCTCTGCTCGTCAGCCTCCCCCTCAACTGCGTGGCAGCAGCTGCCACCCCATCTTCTCTGTTGGTGAAACCCTAGCAGGCATCAGGAGCCTCTTGCCTTTTTCCTTTAATGGGCTGTACTGGGCTACTGCTGATATGTTGGGCTGCTATTTTAGTGCTGTTGGGCTGCTGGTGGTGGGATGTGCTGCTAGTATGCGAGTGCTTGCTACTGGAGATGGTTGGCGTAGACTGCTATCAGGTGATGCTTTGCTGTTTGGAGGAGAGCCAATTGTCACTGCTGCTTGTATCTTGAGTCTTTTTTTTAGCGTCATTGTTTCTGTTGCGTCCACCAAGGTCCGTTGTTGTCCCGTGTTCATCGTTGCCATATGAGTCCACGAATATCTTTGTGTGCGCCAATTGTCTTTATCTGGCCGCCGATCATACTCTTCTTGATGCCACTTTGCTGAGTTCCTTTCCTTGGAGCTATTGCTGCCGCGTGTTCTTGATCTCTATGATCTTTTGGGCTATGGTCTTTTGCCGCCATGCTTCTATCTTCGACTTGATGTGAGATGTTTATTTCTTTGTGTCATTGCTCTTCAAATACAATGCTATTGTATACGCTTTGCATTTGAGGGGGTATTGCTATTATTGTTTCGTATTGACCTAGGTCTCTAATAATAGATTGACTTGTAGTCCAAGTCTCTCTGTACCATATATTTGCCCCTTTGGGCTATGCAACATAAGAAGCCATATTCATAACACTTAGCACATCAGTTATGGATAAGACTGGCCATGATTTGCAAACGGATATGATAAGTTATGAGGAAAAAAAACGTAGTTCGGCTTGGCTTGGCCAGCTGTTAACCATTTGTTCACTCTTGGGTTTGAATGCATAGTGCTATCCTTGTGGAACTATGATAGTGTGATGCATTAATTTTTGCTGATGAATCAGCTCCTATGTTCAACTGTATTTTCTCCCAACTATCAAACATAGTTAATATTCTTTTGTTTGCAACATCTGAAGCTCGCTGTAAGAGTGAAACTAGTCTAAGTGTTGGTGGAAATGGCAAGTACAGCATGCTTCGTGATTGTAAGTAAGAATGGCATCCCAATCTATGAGGCAGAAGTTGGATCCGCACCCAAAGTATGTATACCGTACTCCATTTCCTTTCCATGTATTACATTTAACTATATCTATAATATTGCATTTGTGCCACAATATGAACCATTTACTTTGTTAATGTAATAAGTCCAAAATGTGTATCTGATAAGGAAACAGCTAATGTATGAACATAAATCAAGTTGGATCAAGCTCTTTGTAGCTATCTCTAATAGAGGAAAATCTAAGATGTCCAATGGAATTCTGTGAAACTTCTTCTGTTGGAGTTAAAACAGTGTCATCTGTTGTGTGTGTGTGTTGATGTCTTTTATATGCTTGATGGCGTTTTTTTTCTCATGCTCAGTGTTTATAATCATTTGTTCCTAGGAAATTGAAGGATTTCTATGTAGTGGCGTTAATCAATACAGTTATAATTGGAGCCTTTGTGGCATGGGATCCTTTTTCTTTCTGAAGTAACATAGGCATACTGAGTTACTAACGTGTATGTCTAATATTCTGCCATTTATTTTCCGTCGCAGAAAGAAGATCTGGCTTATCACCATCAGTTCATTCTTCATGCTGCGTTAGATGTTGTTCAGGACCTAGCATGGACCACAAGTGCAATGTGAGTATCTATTGGTTTTGAATTTGTCTGTAGGATATACCTGAAAAATTGTTGTGTAATTTTGCTGTATGATATATCCAAAAATACCGCAGCCAAAATTACTCTATTAATATTTTTTATTATTATTTGCCTCACCTAACCCTTTCTATATTTATGTTATTTTGTCAGGTTCCTGAAGTCAGTTGATAGATTTAATGACCTTGTGGTGTCTGTCTATGTAACTGCTGGTCATATCCTTTGATGATGTTCTCTTTATATCATGTTACATTCACTATCTCATTATCTTCATTTAAAATCTCCATCATTGCAATATTATTAATTTCTTTAACTTTAAGTATGACACACACTAGATTCATGTTGCTTCATGATTCACGTAATGAGGATGGAATAAAAAGCATTTTTCAAGAGGTTCATGGACTTTACATAAAGGTAAGGTGATTATTGGTCATTTGCAATCAGGAGAACTCTCTCAGTGCATTTTGGATCGATACATGCTGAATTAAATCTACACTCAAACGTCAATTCTCAAATCATGTATATCAGGTAGTGATGCCATCCAATATCTTTTCTCTGTGGTGAACATAATTTTCCATTAGTTTATATTGTTTGCTATTCTTTTATCAGTACTCTCTGTCTATATCAAGTGTGATGGAACTTGTACTCTACTTTGTAAATAGGCAATTGATGGCTGCATGGTATGGATCAAAATTGCATGCGTCGCTTTTGAATTCTGTAGCTTGCAAAAAATTGCTTGCTGATGCGGAATTGTGCACAGTTCCCATGATAAATTATGACATGTGTCTGCAACTTTATTCTACAAGATCCTATTTCAGCCCATTAGTCTTGACATAAATAGTTTTTCTTACAATTGTTGGTGTGCAGATATTCCTCAACCCCCTCTATCTGCCTGGCTGTCGCATCGCATCCTCTCATTTCGATACCAAGATCAGGGCTCTCGCTAGGAAATATTTGTAGTGTGTGGTCATGGAGCTTCACGTCGTAATGCAGAAGCAGGCTGGCAAATGCTTCGTTTTAGCTCCAGTTATTTTCCTGTCATATAAGTCAGATCATACTGTAATTTTTCTTTTACTCTCGCGTGTGTCAATGAACCATGAGTTTTGAGAATTTACTCCCGGTCTGTCCTAAAAGTCAGGGGATTCGGCTACAGTGGATTGTGTTGTACATGGCAAATCTTTTAAGACATCTTCGTACAGCATGGAAGCATTCTATTGATCTCCTATCTTTGTCCTGTTATATGGCCAAGATACTCAAGTACAGTTGTGCATTTTTCCTTTTCCTCTTCATTACTTTGATAAGATCTCACCTTTCACCAGAGCTGTATACTGTGCCCCCTATGCACTACGCAGAAAGGTTACAGGATACGCCACTTAAAAACCACTATGTTTGATGCAAGGGTATCAGCAGGAGCGAGATTTGATCAGTACAGTTCCACTTTTAAAAGGTTGCGTTATGCGTTGTAATACCTTTGTTCTTTTCGCCCTTTCTGCCAGTCGTGTTCTCTTGACGACTCCCGATTTGTCAAGAACGGCATGCACTTCTTTGTGTAAAGGCATATTGGAACTTGTCATACCAACACCTAGCTAACTGTTTCCAACACCGGGCGCGCTCTCTGTATACATACAAGAATAGTAATGGATAGCATCAAGAGCGAGACGTGTAGTATGTACGCACTGGCATGTATGACAATCAGCAACAGATTGAAGAGGAGATCTTTGGGAGATGAGCACAGAACGTCTGACGAACTAACGAACCCAGCAAACTTAAATCTCTCAACTTGATCTGAGCTTATCAGTAGCCGCCTCATAAGTCATAACATCTGTAAATCACCAGTGCTTTTTTGAAGTAAATTAACCTTAACTAGGACACCAATAAGTTCAGGAGATAAGAGCCTATCCTGTCTAGCTTATCACCTGATATCATCTCAAAGACTAAAACTCGCCGTGAACCTTTACGCCAGGATTAGGCTTGATCTGGCTAAACTCCAGAGCTGGACAGGAGATCCCAAGGTCTTCGCCAATTACGATCTATTACCAACAATAACAAGCTAGTGGAAGCTCGCTGGCGAACGGCCGGCGTCAATTCGCAGCACAGTGCCATCTGTCGCTTTCTCGAGATTGCTATCTAGCCCGATGCGTACAGGCAATATCTATCTTCCCAGCAGGGACCAGATTAGCGCATCGGCCACGCTAAAAAAGAGCTAGGTTAACACGGCATCCGTCCATCTTTTCTGGAGCATCTGTACGTACGTCCCGTTTCTACTGCTGATCAGTCACGCTCTAGTCCCTTTTTTTTAAGCGGCGAGGTGTGTGGCTGGCTCCGGCTCTCGGTCCCCGGTGCTTTCGCTAGGTAGGAGTCATCAGTCAATGCTGCCAGTCACTTAGAACCCGAGAGCGACCACCCTTTTAATTTTGGACCTCTTTTCGTGTGGTGAATCATGATGGCTTTTGACAGATGTGCGAACTAGGATTTCATGTAGAGATCCCTTTCATATATGGGAGATCTTACCAACCCGGTACAGGCCGGAATCGTTGAGTAAAATGGACGGAGCTGAGGATTCTCGTTGTGGCAAAGGCAATGGCACTGGACCATTCTACTTCTATGGGAGAGCATTACGAGAGTAGGATGGTAAAAAAGCTTGTGCGTGTTTTCAATCGTGTGATTGGACACGGGCTTGAAGAACCAGTGTGTCCCTGGTGGTGAGGAGGCAGTGTTCGTCTGTTGGTTGATGAAAATCCTCTTCTGGAAAGAAAAAAGATGCTGGACATGACTTATACCGAAGAAACGAGGACAGCCGCGGCGTTTCCACTCCCAAAGGCATTCACCGTAGGACCGTAGGTCACCGATTTTAGTGTAACGCCGCTACGGTTATGCACCACATCAAGCTCACCTGTCACGAAACCTGAAGACAATGAGCCATCTTTAACGACCCGTGACAACATCGCTGACCAACTCTCCCGTGTCAGCTGGACCTAGGGTGATCTGGGAAGCGCCGCCGCAGCCTCCAAAAGCCCCTCCCTCTCCATCCCTCCTCTTTGCCGCTGCCGGAGGTGGAAGCGGGCCCTGCCGCCAAAGGTGGCGGGGTTTCTTCTTCTTTGACCGTGCAAGCTTTGGATCTAGCGATTGCTACTCAGGGTAGCACCATCGTTGCCTGGTGCCGACGGGGGGCAGCATGGGAGACATGGGCGGCAGCCAATCGCGAGGGCTCACCGAGTTTGGAGCCACAAGCACACGACTCCCTATCTAGCCGTCTCAGGTGGACGTGGGAGTCACCACGCGGGTGGCCTACGTGTCGTTGTCGTGTAGCTGGCGATAGGGATGAGTGTTGTGGTGCGGCATTGGCGGGTTGTCGTGTTCCAGTGGCAGGGCTGTGCGTTGTGGATCAAGAGCTGGCGCAATAGGGACACACTAGCATGAAAAAGGCCCCTGCTTGGCATTCTCAAGGGGGATGCTGCCGGACGGAGCCACGGCGGTGGCCTAGCGTAAGGATCCGGTCCTAGCTGGTGCGCTAGCGGCTAGGGGCAAGAATCTGGCGCCGGGCAAGCGCGGCTGCAGCTTGGCATGGTGGGAAGGTGTTGTGGTGATAAGGCGGTCCATCAGCGCGGGCCCTGGCACAAATGGTGCTCATAGGGGGCTACCCGGCATGTGAGTTGGCAGTGATGTGGGCAGTGCGCGAGGAAGCCGGGTCCACGCCCCAGACGTGGCTCGTCGGTCTTGGTGAGGCAGAGGAGGCCAGGGCGGCGCTATGGTGGGGTGCTGCAAGGGGTGACCATCCTGTGTTGTGTGTGCGGCAAGGCGGTCGGCTCGATCGGTCAGGCCCGACTAACGTGTCAGATTCCGGTTGTCCTGACGATCTGACGAGGCCCCGTGTGGCGACGAAGGTTGTTCCCTACTGTCTTGGCTGGGAGCGAATACCGGTGCAATGGTGACGATGACATGGCACCCGGGCATTATCAAGGAGGACAGAACCGGCCCTAAGGAGATAGGGTGGATCGGGCCGACTACTCGGAGTCCGACTTCTACATGAGGGCGTCTCATCAACTTGGAGTACAAGACAAGGATAGACATGCATTCGGCAATTCCGGATTTTGTTGTAACTAATTAGGAAACCAATCTGTAAACCGATCAGGACTCTTGTAACCCTACCCCGGTCGTCTATATAAGGCCCGGTAGGGATCCCTTGATCGGCAGGTCCGCAGGGTCTTTCATAAGCTCTCTAGCTCTCATATTTTTCATACGGGATTCCACCAATACCAGCCACAAAACACAGGATGTAGGGTATTATCTCTTCTCGAGGGCCTGAACCTGTCTAAACATTGTGTCCCGTGTGCACCCATATAGATCTACTGTGCGTACGCTGCCTCATATTCATTATTGCCGGATCAGTAAGCCGACAGTTGGCGCGCCAGGTAGGGGAGCATGCATAGATTCATCTGCCAGATCCAGATGGGTTTCTTCATCAACAACGGCAGCTTCGTTCCGGGCACCATCATGCGATTTGCTTTCGCGAACACTGTCCCTGATCCAGGCTAGCTTTTCCGATTTGGAAAGTTAGACTTCATCGCCGACCAGATCGGCAAGCTTCACCTTTGCGACTCGGCATCTCGCCGACCGACGGAGGTGTCATCAGCAAACCCACTCGGACTCGTCATCGAATCCGCGCCCTCGGATCCTCTCCCCAAGGACGAGGTTACTCCGAAGATGGATCTACCGCTCGAACGAGGATACCCGTTCGTCGGGCGGAGGTCTCAATTGGTTGGGGCAATCGACTCTCTCCTACCCGTCCTCGAGCATGACTCGGACGATTTTGAGAGCTCGGGAAGCCACCATCCGTCATGGGAAGTTTTCATGGCGAACCTGGGCACGTTGCCTAATCACGACGACCAGCCTATTCCCATCGAAGACCAGACTCCTGAGCAGCTAACTGCCACTCGGCTTCGTCTCCGTGCACAGGAGACGGAACTGGCCGAGCAGCAGGCCGCGCTGGCCCGCCAGCATGAAGAGAAAGAATGTTACGGCGACATGCGGGGTCGTGGACGCCAGGTTCACGATGCATTCCGCATGCGTGAAAGGGATGGCGTCCCGATCTTCCCGCTTCCCAGTCACAACATCGTCGCGGCCTCGGTGGCAGCACGTGCCATTCACATCCCTGAGGGCACCCCAGGCCATGACGAACTTCGAAAGCTCCAGATCCTGGTGGAAGAAGCGGCCCTCTAGCAAGCCGAGATCTCCGAGAACCGTGCGGGCTCATCGGCGAGCGCTAGGATTCGGCGAGCTTCTCCTCCGGGGAACCCATCACAAGCCGCTACGCGTCATCACGCTGACCTCGAGCATCGTCACTCTGTCGAGTTGGTTCACAACCGACTCGAACCAAATCGTGACGCGAGGGGGACTATTCTCGCCAGAGTCTGCGCTCGACAAAAGGCGCGGACAAAGATGTTCGCCCTGCCGGATCGGCACGCGATCAACTCGGGATGGACCGCGATGCGCGGGACATCCTCAATGATAAACGCGACGCCCGCCGAGATGCAGGGAGGGACAATCGCAGCAGTCGTTACGATAACGATAACGACCGCAGCGCCACAAGCCAGCGCAGCTCTCCAGCTCCTGCCGGCATGGCCTATGTAGGCCCAAAGGCCTTCGGATCTCACATCCGCAATGTCATCTTCCCGTCACGATTCCGGGTTACCGGGATCGACAAGTATACTGGAGAAACTCGGCCAGACATCTGGCTGGCCGACTACCACACAGCGTGCAGGACCAGTGGTGGCGACGATTACGTCGCAATTCACTACCTGCCCTTGTTTTTAGCCAACTTAGCTCGAGCTTGGCTTACCAGTCTGCCTCAAGGTTGCATCCAGTCATGGGCTGACCTTGAGACCCTCTTCGTCAACAACTTTCAGGGTACTTATAACAGACCCGGGAACGTGTGGGATCTCCATAGTTGTACCCAAGAGGAGGGTGAGACTCTCAGAGAGTACATTCAGCGCTTTTCTAAGAAAAAGAACTCTCTGCCTGAGGTCCGAGAAGGAGATATCATCACCGCCTTCTCCAAAGGTGTCCGCAGCACCGACCTCATCCACAAAATCACGCGTAAGAATCCTCAAACTACGCGCGAGTTTTTCAACATCGCCAACAACTTCGCCACTGGCGAAGAAGCCGTCCGTAGCGCAAGCAAGAGCGACCAGGGAAGGGGCAAAACTGCCGAGTCCCCCAGAGGCAAGGACCGTCCCGAGTCGTCCTGGAAGAAGCACAAGAAGCGCAAGGGCAAAGATCTCGTTGATGCGGCCGAGCGTGCCCCGCAGCGGCGTCCTCCGTGTGGCAATGCGACTTTTGAGGAAATGATGAGTCGGCCATGTCACTTTCATGGGCCGAAATCGAACCACGTCACGCACGACTGCAATCTCCTGAAGAACTTGAACAAGTCTTCTGTCCGCAGTCAAGACAAAAATGATTCATTGTTTCCGGACGAGGAATCGAGGCTAACCCGGAGAAGATCGACGCCATCATCAAAATTGGGTCACCAAGAAGCCTCAAAGACGTCCAGAGACTCACTGGCTGCGTGGCAACTCTTAGCCAGTTCATCTCTCGACTCGACGAAAGAGCCTTGCCCCTCTACAAGCTCATGAAGAAGTCTGACAACTTCACCTGGACCCCCGAGGCTCAAGACGCCCTCGATGGTTTGAAAAAACTGCTGACCATCACCCCGGTGTTGGCCCCACCAATGCCTAATGAGCCGCTGATACTCTACATCGTAGCAACCACTCAGGTGGTTAGTACGGTCCTGGTCGTTGAACGATCTGAACCGGGTCACGTTCAGAAGGTTCAACGACCAGTTTACTTCATCAGTAAGTACTTTCCGAATCCAAGGCACGTTACCCACAGATCCAAAAGATTATCTATGCAATATTCGTCACATCTCGGAAGTTGGTTCACTACTTCCAAGGGCATCCGATCTCGGTGGCCAGCTCTTTCCCGATCACCGATATCATCAACAATCGGGACGCCACAGGACGGATCGCCAAGTGGGCAATGGAATTGCTCGCATTCGACATAATTTATACCCCCGCACGGCCATCAAGTCTCAAGCTCTGGCCGACTTCGTGGCCGAGTGGACTGAAATCTGGTCCCCGCCCTCTGTCATCGACCTCGAACATTGGACTCTCTATTTCGACGGATCGCTGATGCTCCAGTGCGCTGGGGCTGGCATCGTGCTCATCTCTTCGAAAGGGGAACGTTTCAAGTACGTGCTCCAAATTCACTTCCCAACGTCGAACAACATCGCCGAGTACGAGGCTTTGTTGCATGGACTGCGCATCGCCACATCACTCGGGATTCACCGACTCCTCGCTCGGGGAGATTCCGAACTGGTGGTTCGGCAGGTCATGAAGGATGGTCATGCCGCGACCCTACCATGGAAGCCTACTGCCAGGAGGTACTCAAGCTCGAAGCTAGGTTTGACGGACTCGAGATCACGCATGTTCTCCGTCGAGACAACGAGGCGGCTGATGCACTCGCCAAATTGGGGTCCAGTCGGGACATCGTCCCAGCTGGAGTATTCCTCCAAGAGTTGCACACCCCCTCCATCAAGGCAGGGACATCACCCGACATCAAAGAGCCACAGCCCGAAGAATCTGATAGCACCCGGCAAGCGTCACCAGCGATCCTCGCTATCATTCCCTACTGGACGACGCCTTTCCTCGACTACCTCCTGTGAAACATCCTCCCGCCAGACCAGATCGAGGCACGGCGCATTACTAGGAGAGCCAAAGCATACGTCGTAGTCGAGGGGGAACTATATAAAAAGAGCGCCTCGGGCATCCTCCAGCGGTGTATATCCCAAGATTAAGGCAAGTAACTACTACAGGACATTCACTCGGACGTTTACGGGCATCACATGGTGCCAAAGTCTTTGGTCGGTAAAGCCTTCCAGCAAGGCTTCTACTAGCCAACTACCGTCTCCGACACCGAGCATATTGTCCGTACCTACGAGGGATGTCAATACTTCACCCGACAAACACACTTGCCGGCTCAAGCACTCCAGCCTATCCCGATCGCCTGGCCTTTCGCTGTTTGGGGTCTGGACATGGTCAGTCTTCTCAAGAAAGCTCCCGGGGGCTATTCACACCTCTTCGTCGCCATTGACAAGTTCACCAAATGGATTGAAGCCAAGCCGGTGGCCACTCTTACCTCAGAGCGGGCCGTCGAGTTCTTTCGGGATATCATTTTTCGCTTCGGTGTCCCCAACAGCATCATCACGGATAACGGCACTCAGTTCACCGGTGCCGCCTTCCTCGAGTTCTGCGACGATTACAACATTGGCCTCAACTTCGCCGCGGTCGCACACCCACGCACCAACGGGCAGGTTGAGCGGTCCAATGGCCTGATTATGCAAGATATCAAACCTCGGATTTTCCAGCGCCTGAAGAAATTCGCGGGTAAGTGGGCAGCAGAGTTACCCTCGGTACTCTGGAGTCTGTGAACTACGCCCAACCGGTCAACCGGATACACGCCTTTCTTCCTGGTCTTTGGAGCCGAGGCCGTCCTCCCGACTGACTTGAACCATGGATCTCCACGTATCCGCACGTACTCCGAGGCCGAGTCGGAGAAAGCAAGACAAGACGCTGTCGATCAGCTTGAAGAAGCGCGTGAGGTCGCGTTCCTTCGGTTGGCAAAGTACCAGCAGGGCCTACGACGCTATCACAGTCGACACGTACGTGACCGCTCGTTCAATGTTGGCAACTTGGTTCTACGCCGAGTCCAATCCAACAAAGACAAGCACAAGCTTTCTCCGCCATGAGAAGGTCCGTACGTGATCGCTGATGTATTGCGCCCGGGGCTTACCGACTGAAGGACAATGATAGAAATGTCACCACTAACGCATGGAATATTGAACAGCTATGTCGTTTCTATGCTTAAAACTTTGTATTCTGCAAATTTCGAGTCATACGAATAATTTTCTCTTTACTTACAAACATCTCTCGGGGGTCCCGACTGGCCGCTATGCATGGTCATAGTGGACACTCGGCGGTTACACCCTCTGGGTGCGCTTAGCCACACTCGGGTTTCTTTCATTCAAGCTAACTACTTCAGTACGCGTATACAACCCGCCGTTGACTCCCTGACACCGATCGCCGATTTCACGCCACAACCCTATGCTACACAGGAAACAGCCCACGGCTAAACTCTGCGCAAGGGAGGCTAAAAATGGGTCGGCAAAGAGCACATACGAGGGATCAACATACGCACAAACAAGTACTAGACAAAGGAAATAAATTGATAAACTTAAAAGCCAAGCCTGTTACAAAAACATACATAATTCAACATCCACTCGGACAGTTGACCTACATATGTAAACTGTTCTTTACAGGGCGGCACGGTTGATGAGGGAGTTTGCCGTACCCTCGACAGTCTTCATCAACTCCGGGATGTCGTCGTCGAGGACGTCGGCGGCGTATCCCTCTCTGATTGCTTCCATATCCAGCAATGGATAGTGGGACTTCACCACGGCGAGCGACAGCACGGCCCCAGATCGTGTCGCGTCCGATAGCTGACGCTTCACTTCATCCGGCACCTGCCGAAGACGCTCCGCCACCGTGTCTGCATGGTTCGACACCGGCTGCTCCTCCCACAAGGCATTGCAGGCCAGGCGGCCCGCCGCCTGCAGGGACTCGACCGAGTTGGAGACCTTCTTGAGGCAGAATTGGAGAGCTACAGAAGCAAGGCAAAGGCATAAGAAAAATGACCAGCAGACCCCGACCAACTAGCACCCGAGTCAGAAGACTTACCGGCCTCGGAGTCGGTGGCCTTCTTTTTTTGTCACCTCGACAGCCTCCAGAGCCCGCCTCAGGCTCCCGTCCGTGATAGCTACCTCCTTCTCCAGGTGCTGGACGCGGGCCTTCTCCGCGTTGAGCATCTCCTGAAGCTTGGAGGCTCTGTCCTCGACGGAACTCAGTTCCTGGACGTGGAGCCTCATCGACACAAGCTCTGTCTCGAGCTTAAAAGCCTTCTCCTCAGCAGCTGCAGAGGACGAGTCAGGCACGGCAACAAACGAAAAATAACCAAAGGGGCTCGAGTCCCTTACCTCTGGCTCGGGCACCCTCCTGGGAAAGCCCGCTCTTAAGGCCGGCGATCTCAACCCCTCTCTTGCGGGCCACGACCTCCGCCGCCTGGAGGCTCCCCCTCAGTTTGTCCCACTCCTCCTTGCGAAGGCTGAGCCGGTCAAACATCTCTAGCCGATCCTGGAGGAAGGTGGTCTTATCCTGGGACCGACGGTTCAGTTTCTGCAAAAACAAACAGAAAAGGTTAGCCATTCGGGAGAATCGTCAAGACCCTCCACTCAGTCCCTTGGACCCAGCGGAGGCTCGGGGGCTACACCATCTGGGTGCACTGATCGTGCACCTAGAGTAAAATCTACAGAAAAGGCAAAAAGACCCTCCGCCCGACTACTCTAGTCGATCGAAGGCTCGGGGGCTACACCATCTGGGTGCACTGATCGTGCACCCAGAGGGAACTCTACAAAATACGTAAGGGACCTTTCGCCCGACTAAGGCAGTCGGCCAGAGGCCCGGGGGTTACTCCCCAGTAGGGGTATCAGCGAAACACCTACAGTCAAAAACAAAAACGAATGGGAAGCTTTACCTGCGTCAGCGGGTGCAACCTACCGTTCAGCAGGTTGGCACCCTCCTTCACCGTCTGCATCAACGCCGGGAGCATCTCACTGAGTTGAGTGATGATGCCCATCGCATCGGTCCACTCGTCGTGCTCCCGGACATCGTCGATCTCCCGGATCGTCAGGCTCGGCCGTCCAGGTCCGCCTGCCGGATCCGCAACGGCCAGATCGCCAGCGAGGATTCCGGTTCCGAAGGCAGGGCACGAGGAACCTCCTCCATCGTAGGCGGCAGCTTGAGATTGCCTCGGTGATCGGCCGCCGCGTCTCCCGACGAGCTCGGGCCCGCTCCCTCGGACGCCCCCGCGCTCGGACCCACGTTCCCGGACGTAGTCGGGGCCGGCGTCTCGGCGGGGAGCGCCTCCGGCTGGGGAGCAGCAGCAGCATGCGAGGACGCACCATCCCCCCAGGAGACGGCCGGGGGGATGCAGCCGTAGCCACCCTCAAAGGAGACGAGGCTCGAGCATCCGCCCCCGACTGGTTCCCGCCTTGGCCGGACCCTGGGGCGCTTGACGACGCCTTCGGGACATCTCCCGTCCGCCGCATCCTGCGAACAACATTCGGACACATCAAGCTCAGAAGACAGAAGACAAGCAAGATAATATCCACCAGAATGACTTACTTGGTGGATCGGGAGGCAGGAACACGTTTCTTGGGCCTCGGGGCCGGATGCTTCGAAGAATCAGCCGCCGGGGCCGGCGACGCCCCGGAGCTGCTCTGCTCCCCAAAGGCGGCGCCGGCCATCCGTTTTTCCCCCCAGCTGGGGGGACTTCCTCCCCGGCTACCTGAGGAGCCCCCGTCGGGGCGGCAGTCGGCACCACCGGGTAAGGACGGGCGGAGGAGCCGCCTTGTCCCCCCGGGGCAGTGCTTGCAGGCGGCGCCCGACTCCTCCGAAAGCGGAGTGGGACGTCGTCTTTATCTTCCTCTTCCTCCTACGGGGCCGGCACACTTGGCGGAGGGGCGCTAGGTGCCGCTGCGGCGGGTGCCTTCCCCTTTGAGGGCCCGGCTCCCGAGGAGGACGCGCCGACCATTCCCTGGCGTATTGTGGCTGGTTCCAGACCTCCTTCTCCGGGAGAGGGACGTCGAAACTGAAGATAAAAAGAATCTGCAAATTTGGAAAACATAAGAAATGCCCGAGTTAGCCTTAGCATCATGACTGACAAAAGAAATTGGGGAATCGGTCGCCTACCTGGCTCAGGGGGTTCGATCTGCTGAAGGGCGGCGGCCGTCTGGAGATGTCCAGATCCGTCCCCTGTGCCATGACCTTCTCGACCTGGCGTTGGACGGCATCATCCGGGAGCTCCTCGGAGGACTCTCGGGTCGTGTCTTGTTCGCCGGTGTACTCGAACATTGGGTGAGCCCTCAGCTTCGCGGGCTGCACCCGCCACCGGATGAAGGTCGACACAACGATGACTCCGGTGACCCCGGCCTGAATTGCCTCAGCCAGCTACGCCATGAGGACCGTGATTCCATCTTGCTTCCGGTCCAGCGGCGGCTCGGACCAGCTCGGCTTGACCACCGGCGGCTGACCCACGAATGCCGGGACCGACGGAGCTGCAATTCGGTTGCCGTTGACTTCATCCAGGGGCCATCGGGCCGTCGGAGGAATCTTTCTCACTCAATAACTTCCACACCAAAGTGTCCTCCTCTGGTTCGGTTGGATCGGCTTCCCAATCGAGGGCTTGCATTCACGGCCGGCGGCGCGGAGCTAGGGTTTTTTGGTGTGGCCGCGCTCTCGAATCGGCGGGGCGCGAGGAAGACGAAGGAGGTTTTGGGCACAAAGAAGGCAAAGCGTGCTCTGGAAGGTGTGAGTGGACCCCGCTACTTCCCTGGTCTTATAAAAAGGAGACGGGTGGGACGTTGCGACTCCTTCGCTTCCGCACGCGCGTGGGTTTTTCGCGCCCACGACGCGACTCTTTAGCTTCCGCGGTGCAGATTAAACGGCCCACGTCGCAATTATTCAGCGTCCGCGATGTGGCAACGGCACGGTTTGCGCTATTTAACAGAGCGGATCCGACGGTTGGCCTTCCGAGGTTAAGTAGCCATTTGGAATTTACCCCCATAAAAAGCGACTGTAACGTGCCTCAAACATGCTACTAATCGGTTACCGTTTAACCCGGAACCGAATGTTACGGTTTTGAAGGGTTTCAAGGATTGGCCTCCCGCAGAAACGCAATCACTTGAATACACCCGAGTGAAGGGCAGTTATGGTGCGCCTCCAACAGGCCACTAGTCAGATGCCGAGTAGCTCAGAGCCACCGGTTTCTCCACCCAAACTTCCCGTGAATTTCGCTCCGGGATTTTCGGGTCCGGAATTTCTGGATTCAGTGGAACGTCCGGGTATCTGGCTCTGTTACTCGGGAATCTATGTGCCACAACTTGTGTTCTGGTTTTGACACGAATCTCGGAGGCACTCCCTCAGAGGGATGCTAGCTGGGCCCAAGGCACTCGGGAACCAGGTGCTACTCGAAAATTCGGTCGGGATTCTTGGTTATGTCCCACGCTGGGCTATCAGCTGGTCCCTGTCCTTCAGGACGGATCGGATACCACCAGAATTTACCCGCTATTAACTCATCTGCCATGATATTCCTGCCTTACGGGTGAATATCACTCGGCTAATTACCTTTACTCTACAGGAGTTCTATGAGCCCTTCACGATCTTCCTACAGGCAATAAAAGGCGCGCCTGGGTGAATGTCACTCGGGAGAAGGAAGAAAGCTGAAGCACTCAGCTAAGATATTGCCGTATCTAGCTGCAGCCAGATCATGAAGGACTCGGGGGCTACTGACGATGACATGGTACCCGGGTATCATCAAGGAGGACAGAACCGGCCCTAAGGAGATAGGGTGGACCGGGCCGACTACTCGGAGTCCGACTTCTACACAGGGGCGCCTCATCAACTTGGAGTACAAGACAAGGATAGACATGCATCCGGCAATCCCGGATTCTGTTGTAACTAATTAGAAAACCAATCTGTAAGCCGATTAGGACTCTTGTAACCCTACCCCAGTCATCTATATAAGGCCCGGTAGGGATCCCTTGATCGGCAGGTCCTCAGGGTCTTTCATAAGCTCTCTAGCTCTCATATTTTTCATATGGGATTCAAGCAATACCAGCCACAAAACATAAGACGTAGGGTATTATCTCTTCTCGAGGGCCCTGAACCTGTCTAAACATTGTGTCTCGTGTACACCCATCTAGATCTACTGTGCGTACGCTGCCTCATATTCATTATTGCCGGATCAGTAAGCCGACAAACGGCCTCGAGTGTTTGGCATGATGGTTGTAGTCTACAAGTGGTGGTGCTCTTAAGCAATGAGGCAATGCTTGGTGCCTAGGCTATGCGGGACCAAAACCTGCATTGTCGGGGCGTTGGCTCCGGGAGGTGGAGTCAGTGGACCGTGAAGGACAAAGCGATTTCAGGGTGGATGTCGGGGCGACGGACCCGAAATCGGCGCGGCGTCATTGGACTATGTGCCGGAGGCACGGTAGTTTTGGGTCATGTGTACGACGGGGCCACTAGTCAATAGGTAGCAAGGACGGCGATGTGGACGGCGTGGGGCTCAGTGGTACATGGTCCTTTTCATCAAAGCTAGAGTGTCCCGAGTCTACTCTTCCCATAACAAACTCGATTTCTCTCTCCTGGCGACAGTGATGGGAACTGTTGCATGGTGAGGCGGCTCATGGCCCCTCCTCTAGGTGATGGTAGTGGTGTGCCTTCTGTGCCTCTTTGGGACCTATCGAGGTTTTATGCACCTTTTTGGTTGCAACGCTAGATCTGGCTTGCTCAATGAGGTGCGAGGCGACCTCGGCGCGATGGGGGTGAGCGTCGATAGCATCTAAAGTTTACGTGCCTTGATGGCTTCTTGGAGTGTGTCGGGAGTGGTTTTTTTTCGGAGGTGTGTCATTTGTATAACGTCCATGGTGTTATTGGCTTACAAGGCCGCTAGTTTTGGCTAGTTGAGGCCACTTGTATTTAATTTTTAGTCGGGTTTTTTCTTAATAAACTAGACTATCATTTTCAACTTCGCAACGGTCCTGACAATTTCTCAAAAAAAAACCTAAAGACTCTACAAAACATATCAGCATAACCTAAACAAAAATATGATAAGGCAAGCTATGTACTCACTTCGTGTTATAATGTTGGTCTTCTCAAATCTATAGAGGTCAAATGCTTCTAAATTTGACTATCATATAACTTGCCAACATCTGATATTACTAGATTCAGTATGAAATATTATTTTCAAAAAATATACTTAGTCTTATTTAAAACAACATATTTTTATAGAAATTGATGGTCTTTTAAAAATCGTATCAATATCTAAGGTTATGTTTGGTTTATGCCAAAATCTACCATACCAATTTTTTAGTCATGATTAAATTTTAGTCCTTGTTTAGATGGTTGCAAAAATATCGGCTTGCCAATGCTCCTTAGCCCACTCTAATTCATTTTCCTTACCAACATTGACCAAAGCATAGGTAAGCAAACCTTTAATCAAAATTTTTACTAGCTAAATTTTTAATAAGGTTGATTTAGACTAAAACTAAACACACCCTAAATTACATCGTATCACATCGTATCACCGAGGCCGTAGTTTCTGTAAGCTGCTAGGTTTTGTCAGTTCATCCCCACACCGGAGAATCTCAGAAAACAGCGATCCGCACCGTGTCGAGGCGACGTGCGCCTTTCGATCTTTTGCTTTCCGGGCCATGGGCACGACGGCCCTGTTTCCGAGGCTGCTATTTTCTGCCTCCATTTGGCTGCCAGAGAGAGGCTGCGTCGAGCGTGTCGTTGTAAGGCACCTGCCGAGTCCGATGCTCTCATGCGCCGCGACGCGGACATGTACATGCACCAGTAGTGTCACAGTCTCGCAGAGATGGACGCGAGGTTCCTCTCAGCTGGCGACGTATACGAACGCGACGGATCAGTACGCCCAGATATGTGCAGGTTGCAACTTTGATGCCCTTGCACATCTTCGTAATCTCACTACATAATACATATGTATATACTACATCTGAATGGATGCCCAAAAGCCAACCTTCTGAGGCCTCCTGGGATTTCTACCAATCCAAGGTTTACACATGGTTTTAGTTTTTTTATCATACTCTTCCATGGGCGTGCGGTAGCTTTGCATGGTATGCTAATCTCATTTAACGAGGAAGAAGCTAGAGATGGGCAGCTGCCGCGCTAGGCGCCGCCACCGTGGCAGTGGGCCCGCTGTCTTGTTCTAGTACTCTCTCTCTTCAGATATATATGTCGTATTTTCATTATTAGAGTTTAAGCTTTGATGATCAATTTTTTTTATAATATTTTATAAATAGCTACAAATCACAACCATAAGACTAATATTGTAACACATAAGTCACTTATATTAGATTAATTATTGAGCAAAGTTTAAAATTAAAAAATAAAATACACATTATATATCAAAACGAAGGGACTACCAATTAAACTGGCTCTTTCTTATCGTAAGATTACGTTTTTAATTGAGGTGCCTTCCTGAAAATGAAATTATCGGTATGAATTAACAGCTCGAAGAAAAATCGGTCAGCGATAATTACGGTGGTGGCCGTGTGTAATCAGTCCATGCTGATCAGAGCCGTACTGATGGTTCTTTTACGAAACCGGCCGGAGTGTCTCTTTAATAAAGGTCCTTAATTAAAAGAGGGACGTGTGTCATAGAACCAAGCAACGTCTTATATTTCCATGTTCATGCTTAACGGCTTTACGCCTTTGGAAAAGGCTCTGGGCATGCATGCTCTTCGGGAAAGAATCCTCCATGGCGTGGTGTGTTCTGCCAAGCTCGTGTGGTGCAACACTGCAATACGTATGCGTGCGTTCCTCCGAATCTGAAAGACGGAAACACCTCTCCTAGTCTTTTTCCATCCACATGATCACGTAGCGGATCTAGCGGTTGTGCACTTATGTACACACAAGACGGTTGCATCCACACGTCAGAGTTAATTAACGTTCATACAAGGAAACAGCGTCACAGCTGCTCGAGTTTAGTATCGGTATGTTCTTCTAGTAGCAGCAAGTGTCAGCATATTAGGGACGGACATTACTTCGTGTAATCCTGTGATTGATGATGTCCTTCTCCGTCTTTCGAACTTTCATAGCTACGCATCGCACATGTAGAAGAAGCTGCGAATCAAAGAGATCTGATCTTTTGATATTCCGCTCCTTTTCCCATTTAGCAATCTTAACACTCGTTCTCTCACGATGTTGTCTGGTTCGCTTTTTCTGGGCGGCATAAGAGCAAGTCCAGCAGCTCCCCTATTGCCTCCCCGATCCCTAAAATAGGGGAGAAAAGAGAAAAACAAGGCTCCAGCAGCTCCCCGATTGCCTCCCCTATTATCAGGACTCCCCGAAATCACACTCTCTCTCCCCTACCTTTCGGGGCAGCGGAGGGGCTCCCCGATCCCTCCCCGATCCGCTCGAGGCGCCAACAGGACCTTCCCACCACCACGCCACCACGTTGCTGCCGCCGGAGGCGGAGGCGATGGAGGGAAGGCGACAGCGGGGTCCGGCGGAGCCCCCGGGAGGCGGCGTGGCCCGGCGGGATCTCGGGAGGCGGCGGGGAGGCGGTGGCGACGTGGCCCGGCGAGGTCCCGGAGGGTGGCGCGGTGCGGCGGTGCTCCGGGAGGTGCCGGCGGCGTTGCTCCGCGGAGGCGGCAGCAGGCGTGGGTGGCGGGTGGTGCGGCGGAGCCCGAGGGGGCGAAGTGCAGAGGAGTGGCGGGGTCGGAGCGCGCGGGGGCGGAGTGGAAGGAGCGGTGTGGGCGGATTAGTTATAGGATTTTTTTTGAGGAATAGTTATAGGATATTGTTAAATTATATGTGAGTGGAATATGGGGGAGATGGTTTAGGGAAGCTGCTGGAGTTCAACAAATTTTAGGGGAGAATTATTTTAGGGAAGTCCCCTATATGAAGATTTAAGGAAGACATTTAGGGGAGCTGCTGGACTTGCCCTAACACTGGCCTCTGATCGGTGGCGATCTCACCCCCTTTCACGAGCAATAACGATCTACTACCAAGACCGCAAGGACCCACCGCAATATCCGGGATCTCACTGCCGATAGATACGCTCTGTCTCGCGGACCCAAAAATCAAAAATCCTATGTGAACAGTAGCATACTGTAGATCGAAAGCTCCATCTGTCTCCCTCCCCTCCCTCTCCCGTGTGGTGGCGTCTGCGGCCTGCCTGCCTGCCTGCCTGCCTGCCTGCCGTGCTCGCTCGCTTAGATCACATGCCATTGTACCGCCTCCCCGACACGGCAGAGTGAGCCTACGGCCGCGCGGTGCGCGTAGCCATGGGGCAGCCACTGTGCGAGACCAGGGAGGAGGGCACGGCCGCGCAGGCGCAGGCAGCGGCAGACGCGTAACGCTGAGCGTAGCCACACATAGACCACGGTGTCGAGCCAAGGAGCGAGCCGGCTGGCCGCATCCTCGTGCAGACGTACTAGCTGAGGAGCTGCAGGGGTGTTCACGCTGGTTTACTGCCCCGCCACAGTGGGAAAATCACATGATAATTGAATGCGAGAAGACATGATGCTGGCGCTGCGAAATCGGCCGTACGTGCTGGTGCGCTACTGTTCAGTCATACCGAGATAGATTTCCTCTCTACCGATCGACACATGTCCATCAATCTCTCACGGGAGGCTGTGCATGATGCGACGAGGCTTGATCTTTATGGTATTTTGATTTTTGAAACCAAAGATAAATCATCCCAATCTATTAATTAAATCAAAAAGTTGTCTAGATAATTAGAAGGAATCGGGTGACCAAAATCGTAAACTCGCTCACAACCTAGCGAGGCTACACCCAAGGCACCGCCAACTGATATGATCTCGACGACACATACTTGACATACATCACTGAGAAGATCCAAGCATTACAACCGGCCACACATCATCGTCATCACCCATTGCCCCGCAATTCAACGACTCTGGCTTCACCACGGATGACTATCGATGCATTAATCACCACAACGACTACGTCAAGACCACACAAACCAGGCCACAATAGTCGGCCAACGCGCTAGTAACAAAGTAGATCCGATTTTGACGATGAACCTCGTAGGAGAAAGTTGCAAGGCTTGCACTGACTAGGCACATCACAAAGGATGAAGAAATCCACCCACCGAAGCCACCCTTCACGTGTCATTGTCACCGTCTAATCTCCCCTCGACATGGCAGCCCCGACTTCACCTCGACATGATGGAAACAATGCACCCAAATCCCAACTAACATGCCAGATCGCTGATGACCAAGCCCGTGTCATGACCCAACATTGCTTGTCACCATCATCGCTGCCACGCAAATTTCGACGCCATAGGATCCGAGGCATCCGCCCCAAAACTTCACTCATGACCATCCCCTAGATCTCCCAACCCAAACCGGTCACCTGTCAACCGGCCTCATGGCGACTGCCCCTGGGCACATGCCCCAGGATCTGCAATCTCCACATCACATGCCTGTACCAAGGCTCGTCGTCATCCATGAAGCCACAGGTGCTCACCTCATGATCCCTCTCCTCCTCGCAGCTGGCTCTGCACCATCGTCTTCCTGAGGCCCTCCTGGTGACAGAGCACAACCCTCAGTCATTGTGCCTATCTATCAGCTCCTGACCAGCCTCACCACGAACTCCGCACTTGCCCCAGCCACCCACACGAGAGCCGGCAAGACAGATCCACGCCACACAAGCCACCCCCAATGAGGCTGCTTGCCATGAAACAACTAGCACCACCATGCAAGTAGCGGCCTACAACCGTCGGTTGTCACACTGCTCTTGCGGCCAACAGGTCCACCGCCCTCGCACCGGATCTAGAGCCGGCGCGCCAACCGCTCCAAATCTGCGCTAGACACCTGCGCCGTCGGTGAAGGACTGCCCACCACCACCAGCTACTAGGCACTAGGGCTGCCCTTGTTAGCCAGAAAGCCTGCCAAAATTGTTGGAAATATGCCCTAGAGGCAATCATAGAGATCATCATATTTCTTTGTATTCATGATTTATTGAATAATTTCCTTGCATATTATCTTTAATGTTGACTAGCAAGTACATGACTTGCTTGTAAAACTCTATAGATTATTCTAAAGTGATCCCTAGACGATAAAACATATGACACATATATGTAGACTAGCATATGTATTGGATGATGACCATGTTTCACATGTCATAGATATGGAGATATCAAACCACCAATAATATGGACACGTGTTAGAGAACATGGGTTGGATCGACCCACCATGAGACACAGTGGAAACGTTGTATTCTTACATGTCATTTGTTGGTCTCATATACAATGTGTATGGTATATCCTTAGACTTGAGATTGTCGTATGTAGTCGAGATGTGGAGTAACTTACTTAGGGGTTGTCAACTGCTACTCTATAATTGGGTAGTTATAACAGCGACTTTCAGGTTTCTCGAAAAGCATGCTACGAGGCATTGTCGACCAAGATAGGATTTGTCCCTCTGTACAACGGAAGAGATATCTCTAGGCCTCTTGATTAATTGGATCTCGAAATGCATGACCATGATACTCGTGGTTAAAGAGTTAACCACAAACGGGGATTCCGAGTCACGTGATCGAGAAAGAGTGGTCAAGCTATCTAATTAAGGATAACATACACTCGTCTTGAATTTTGACTGATATTATGAGGAAAAGGGAATGTATATGATTGAACATTATACATGGTCGTCCAATTTTATCTTTATGTTCACTTGGGAGTTGGCATGTCTTGCTAGGGACCGTTAACAATTAGTGACCGAGCAAGAACACTTTTGTCATGTCTAAGTACACATAAACCTAAAGGGTCACACATTCAAAGAGTTGAAACACAATTTGGATTACAATCTAAATTCTATTGGGCCTCGAATCCTAACATGCCTCTAATGTAGAAACTGATTATGGAGATGCCCATATAAAGAGAGGGAGCGTCGGTATTAGGGTCACCCTAATTCGGAATTCCTGAAATCCTAGCCACCACCCCTCCTACAACCAAACCGCGCTGCCTGGAGCTAGCACTTTGGCACACAGCAGTCATTCCTCGTACATGTGGATACCTTGGAGGCATTGCTATGAGATTTCAATGTTAGGACGATCCATTACTTCCAGGAGGAAACTGGAGTACGACTACAACCATAACGATGCGATACACCAACTCTGCTTCCACTACTCTATGAGTTTAGTGGTAATCCTATGATCTAAAACTGCAGTAGTTCCTATGTAGACGCGTTAGAAATTTTTAATTTACACTAGTGTAGCCTACTTATATCCTTACAAAAATCCCAACATGCTCGGCCACCTAGGCTGTCGCCACTAACCGAAACATCTCGCCCCACACCCGAGCATGAGAGGATCCGCTTCGTCACACACTCCACCCGTCTCCTTTGGGAGCGGGCCCCACCACTACCGTGGTAAGCGCGGGTGGCGATGACAACGAGGAGGGGTGGTGGGAAGGAGCCGGACGCTAGGGTCGAGTCACCGCCCGGGTCGCTCAATGGAGAGCGACGCGGGGGCGTTGTACCTGTTCAAAATGATGCCATTATCTTCGTGCATGCAGGATGAGTACAGAGCACAGGATCTCAAACAGTCAATGCTCCTTATATATGTTAGCATAATTGCATTAGTTGCCTATCTGCGCGCCGCTAGCTAGCTAGCACAATGTACCGACGGGATCTGATGTACGTAAAGCCATATCAAATTGGTTTCGATTTGTTTTCCTCCCAGAGCCATTTGATGTACGTAAAGCAGTATCAAATTGGTTTCAATTTGTTTTCCTCTCAGAGCCATACACACTACTGTCCAAAATTTAGCACCGTGAGGCTAAGTTCACTATTTAGCATATCTTTTGTTAGTGGTAACTAAATGTACTAATATCTAGACGTTCATTATTAGGAGGACGGTGCTAAAGTGGCACGTTTTCTGGGAGGAATGCATTTTCAACCCCTACTGCTTTCCTTGAGACCCTTGTGGGGAAGATTTGCACTGCCAGGATGAGAAGTGACAAAGTGACCATGAGGGCATATGCACCCATTACACTTATTATTTCAAAATTTTGAAAATCACATATTTATATTTCAAAAAATTTGAAAGAATTTATGTATATATATATATATCATGGAGTGAGGTATGCACGGTTAAATTTTTGTAAAATAATATACCCATTTATGACCCTGTATAAAAAAAAACACATTGGGATCATGAACAGTTGTGAACAGTACATAGTCATAAACAGTACGCATATTTGTTTTTTTTACACAGGTCACAATGGGTATGTTATTTTACGAAAATTTACCTGTATATACTTCATTCCATTTTAAACCGGTATGAATTTTTTAGATTTTTTTAAAAATTTATATGTAATTTTAAAATATTAGGGAAAGTTAAATGGGTGCAAAATACCCCAGGTGCACAAAATCCCCACTCCTGCCAGGATGTATCGATCTCTACATTTGTAGGTGTACGTCATTTGATTAAATGCAACTCATGCAAAAGCAACTATCGACACAAAACTGTGGACAAAGAAAGACATACGGTATATATTTACGGCTTTGCTACTTCACGGTAGTTTAAATTTTATTTATTTCAAATTAAATATGGGAGTGTACATTTGTAAATAGTCTGAATATTTTTACATTGTATTCATCTTTTAAGCATTTATATCAACGTCCAACCTTTTTATCTCCACTTCATTGCATATAACCTACAACTAAAAATTACACGTACTTTCTAATAAAGTTGCACACTTTAAATACTGTAATTTTAGAGCAAATAATGTGTGATTTTTAAGATTTATAAAAATTTCAGACAACTGAAAATTAGCAAACATGATTAAATATCACCATATCTAAAACTACAGCATAAAAACTATTACAAATTTAGCAAAACTTTACTGAACACATAGCCCGGGGTACCGCGACCAACAAACGTGGAAAAGGTCATTCCGTAAAAAAGAAGGCCAGACGGGGAGCATCGGATCCTCGCTGGCTCACTCGCCTAGCTCGACCCCACCTCACCATTCAGCACAGCAAGCAAGGAGGGCGTCGTAAAAAGATGCAACGAGTCCTAGTAAAGAAATAAAACATGTCCCGATCAGTCAGCTACTAGCTGCCGTACCTAGACGCGAAATCTTGTCCGGCGCCAAGCTAGTCGAAGTAACTCCAGTTGAAATCTCCTATCTGCTGAAACGGCTACTCACTGGTCACAGTTCATGAATACGGGGAGAGAGAGAGAGAGAGAGGGGTTGGCCACTGTCCACTGTCCAGTGAGGTGAGCGAGTGAGGCCGGGCCGGGCTGGCCTTCTCTATGCACAGCACAGGTGGTCCTGGCTGCCGGTTTCCAAGGATAATAAAACCTACCCCCTCTCCCTTGTTGCTACGGCCACTCGGCGCTTGTACCTTGCCTCTGCGGTCCCGTGTTTATTTATACACACCTAGCCACCACTCGAAGCGATAGCTGAAGAAGCAGCAGAAGAAGAAGCAGAGCAAAGGGAGGAGCCAACGAGCGGGGGGAGCAAGAAGCAACGAGAAGGGAAGCAGAGCTTAATTTGCTCGTATCATCATCGCATGGGGGAGCAGGAGAGCAACAGCGAGAGCAGCGGCAACGCGGTGGAGACGTCGGCGAAGGTGAAGGGCCGCGCCCCGGACCCGCGCCTCCAGGGCATTTCCGACGCCATCCGCGTCGTCCCACACTTCCCCAAGCCAGGTCCGTCGTCGATGTAAAATTTATTGACCACGGGCGCCATGGCTAAGCGCGTACGTGTACGGTTCCGTTAACTACCTTACACTAGCGTACTGCTCTGCTCGTGCGTGCGTGCGTGCGTGCGTGCGTGGGTGCAGGGATCATGTTCAACGACATCACGGCGCTGCTGCTGCGGCCGGGCGTGTTCAAGGACGCCGTGGACATGTTCGTGGAGCGCTACCGCGGCATGGGCATCGCGGCCGTCGCAGGTAAATCGATCGGCCAGTCAATCGTGACCCATGAGCCGTGCGCGCGCATACGTCCACACACACGCGCACGGCCGGGCGAGCGCGCTCCCCGGTGCCAGCCCGTACGTCTGTCTTTGTTTAATGCCCCTGCCACCGCTCGGTGGCGTGGCGTCGGTTCCTGCCGCTGGGGGCGCGGCGTTGGTTCGGTGCGGGTGGTGTTCTAGAACTCCGTAATACGGAGTATCTTTGAGGCAGATCATTCCTGCTCCTTTTGCCCCCCCTCCCCCACCCCCACCGCTTTGTCGTTGATCAGGTCATCACCATCACATTACACTTTCTTTTTCCTTGCTTCTTTTGTGCGTACGCGCGCACCGCACACAAACTCCTAATTTTCAATAAATTATTATTGTTAAGAACTCCAGGAACAGCAGCAGTGGCACAGTAGGCTCAGTACTACTAGGTACTTCCAGGTACCAGGAGTATTGATACGCACGCACGTATACACGTATGCCTGGTAGTATGCAGTGGGAGTATGTATGTCTTTCTCACCATCTGGTCCAGAGCAATTACCAATGCCGCCAAGGTGGGAGAGGAGGAGGTCGAACCGTCGAAGCCAGCCATAAATTGGCTTCTCCAGGCTTCGTGCGCGAGCATGTGGGGGTGTGTCCTTGCCTGCTGTAGTATGACTCGTATGGTCCCTGCCTGCGCCGAGCCGGTCTCGCAGCCATCATGCGCGCGCGGGGGCGCGGACAGGATGTCCCTGCCCGGCTGCCCCGGCTGGGTCGCGTACGCTGCGCCGCGAGGCGCCACACGGCGCGCGTCGCGCCGGGCTGGGCCAGCGGAATCCCGCTTCAATGCCCGGATCACAGGGCATGCAGACGGCTGGTGAATGGTGATTAGGGAGATCGGTGGAGGCTCTCGCTTAATTCGCTCCCATGACCAGTGTCTGGTCCGCCCGGGGGACCGGCGCTGTAGGGCGCGGTTGGGATCACCTGATCGGACGGCCATGGCCGCGCAAATGAGGTGTGGTTTGTCGGGTCCTCGCATGGTGGCTCCGGGGGCTGGGTAGTTCTGGTAAGCGAGAGTGGTGTTCGTGCGTCACACTTATGGTTTGGGTCTATGCTGAGTGCATGCTCCCCTGCTGTCCTGGCTGCGGGCAAGAGTACATAGCCTCCTTAACTTTCCTCTTTGTTGGGAGTACTTGCTTACGTCAACGGCATTACGTGGCGTTGCATGTTCAGGGTAGGGAAAGCCCCCAGCCTTCTTTTAGGCCCCTCCACCTCTATGTCATTTAAAGATAATAATAAAACATGTAATCTATTGACTTCATACTCTTGTATTTAATGGTATCGTATATACTTTTCCTTAATTGTAGCGCATTAGATTTTTCTTCGCCTTTCCCTCTGTGAAGGAAGGACGAGCTTTGCTGTCGCTCTTTCTCTCTTCCATATCAGCAAACATCCTACGTGGCACAAGAAGAGAAAGCTAATGTCACCCTATTATACATGCCCTAAATGTCTGTCACTGTATCATTATATCTATATCAATCTCGTTGTTACTTGTATAATGAATGTCGACAAGCGTATTTCATGATCATCTAGCTGATTGAAGCTTTTACTGTATGCCCATCTAACTTGTGTGTATATGGTGAATTTTCTTCATCTTGTACTAGGTATTGAAGCTAGAGGGTTCATATTTGGCCCAGCGATTGCGTTAGCCATCGGAGCAAAATTCATACCGTTGCGCAAGCCTAGGAAACTCCCAGGTGGTTTCATCTGCAACTTTGGTCATTCACAAATGTGAGAAGAGGATTTGACATGTATTTATATAGGGAGTTGTGCGAGTAGTACTAGTATTCATATTGAATCTATTAGCCCATTAGCCACTTACTGTGTCAATTTCTGATAAGTTTTAGTTTAATATTCATTAAATGCTGTTATAAGAGATCATTCAAACAGTTCTGGTAACCGAAGTTTGTAGGATGCCTAGTAGTAGAAGTTTTGACTAAATTATAGTAATCTCTCCGTTCATTAATAGCTATTGTTTTAGATATTGGTGCGTTCTCAATATGGATCTTTAATCGTTATTTTTTATATTTATATATATATATGTTAGCAAAAAGATAAAATTTATATTCAAAAATATTTTTGATGAAAAATATTGATACTATTTTCATCTCACCAATCTAAATATTTTGTAACCTTTTCCTAATTTTTAACTATATTTTCTAAAACATCACCTATTTTCAAACGGAGGTAGTTAGTTCACTTTGATTTCTCCAAAGCAAATCGTAACTACCTTCGTCATAGTATGTAGTTCTCTTGTAGTTTAGATATATGCTCATCTTGCTTTACAAACTATGAAGGTGAGGTGATTTCTGAGACTTACGTACTTGAGTATGGGACGGATTGTTTGGAGATGCATGTTGGAGCCATTGAACCAAGCGAGCGTGTAGTGGTTGTTGATGATTTGGTCGCAACTGGTGGGACACTTTCTGCAGCTATAAGACTTCTTGGTGAGTATGTTTACATGCAAACGAAATTCCTTGATCTTGAAAAATTCTTACGTAGAACTATATAGAAAGTATTGATCCAAGTATCCAATGAAATTGGCAGCTAGAATAGAATTTGGATAAAACATCCAAACTGTCTTCGTTATACTTGTTGATGTTCATCATCTGATAGCATTAATGAAAGAGCTCAAAATACTACTATTGCGTTAATTTCTATTTGCTGTAACATACTAGGCCCTGTTTGTTTGGGCTTTTTCTGGCTTCTGGACTTTGGCTTCGAAGCCAGAAAAGCACCTATTTACCTGCTTTTGGCTTTTGGCTTCGAAAAGCCTAAAACAATTTTAAAAGTTGTTTCAGGCTTTTCGAAGCCAAAAGCCAAAAGCACCTATTTAGGTGCTTTTCTGGCTTCGAAGCCAAAGTGTAGAAGCCAGAAAAAGCCCAAACAAACAATCTAGGAAACATTTCAGGCGAAATGTTAGAAGATGCAACTCATACATGCTGTTCGTACCTTGCTGAGTGGCATATTACAAGAAACCAACAGTGTGTAAAGATCAAGCACATTGTGCTTGTACATAAAAAATAAATTACATAAAAGGCATCGATTTTCAGTTTTATACCTACTCAGAACCAGCTGCAAATTTGTTATGGTACAAAAGTGAGCCACATATTAGAAAGAAGGAAATAAAGAAACATAGATTGGAAAAGTTTAACTAAGCCAAAGTACAAGAAAAAAAGGACTGAATTTGTAGCTTGCATACTAATTCAGTGACATAGGATAAGTCAAAGCCTTTGTGATTCTGAGATGGAATATCTTGGATTATTGTGCAAAAAGTAACACATCGATAATGTACAGTCAAGCATCTCAACAACTTAGTGATGACATGTAAAGTAGATGGGCATCATGGTTTGTTGGCAATACGCAAAGTTTGTCCTTGAGCGGGACAAGTTCCTGTTTGAAAGATATGTCCTATAGGGTAGCTAATTACCTATAGGCGTGGTTTTGATTAGACTGAACGCATAATTTTGATCTTTGATGCTACAAGGGAAAAGTTTGTGGATAAGGCACTCATGCCACAGAAAATCAAGGACTGTAGTTACATATCTCGCTCTATCATATGAATATATCATGAGTTAAGAACGTGAAGATGGCTTTTGACTAATGTTTTCATGATTGCTGCAATTATTTGCATTCCAGAACGTGCTGGAGCTGACGTTGTTGAGTGTGCATGCCTCATTGGGCTTCCTAAGTTTAAGGTACGCAAATATTCTTACAAGTCTCTTAATTAAAGATAATTGAGGATGAATTCCGTTTCTATGGCATGGACACAAGAACAACTTAGCTTATTTTACCAGTTGCAGAATCCACATGACCTTATAGGTTCTCCTCCTTGTACATACTTGTATATCTATCGATTTAAACCTGATCAAACCAGTGATTGTGTGCGACGAACAAGAGTGTAAATTTGTGGTTGCGAACTTTCTTCCATAGGGGGAAACAATATCACTAATGTTATAGTAAATACTTGCTTTTGAAACAGAAAATAACAGTACATCTAAGTTCATATTGGTGGATAAGTCAGTGGAAGAGCCAGTAGTTTGCTTGGTATAACAGTGTATCGTCAAGCACTTCGAAGCTACAAAACTGCACTTTTTATGTAGCAAATGTATTTAATATATCCATATCTTCAAGAGAGGTTAACTGCATATTTTGTACAGGATTTCTACAAGCTCAATGGAACGCCAGTTTATATACTGGTGGAGTCCCGCAAATAGAGTCATAAATTAATGATCAGGCAAGTGTTCATTGTCTTATGCTTGAAATTTCTCTCATTATGTCCTTTTCTTTTGATGATTTTGAACATATTATGCAAGGCAGCTAGGTCTGCAAACTCGCAAGCTCATTTTCTTGTATGAATACACTGCTCCCTTATAAAGGGCCCACAGAGTTTTTACGTACTAATTCTGGCCTTGTTTCTTCAGAAAAAAAGGATCACAGTTTCATTCCTTTCCAAGCGCATGGTGGATGTGTAATGTTAACTCTGCAGTACACAGTTAAGGGCAGCTGCTAGTGTCATGGTGGAGAGATAGATGAAATTTAGTCTTCCTAGCACCAGTTTTTCCAGTAGTATTGAGGTGAGCTTGTAGTTATTTCTGTCGGCAATCATCGCTATTAGCCGGAAAAGAAAAGAACCGTCCTGTTGCTCAAGGTTTTCTATGAGGATTTCCATGTTCTTTGTCGCTTGCTGATCTCGTTATCTCTAAAGTATATATACTACTACTATAAGTGAAGACAATCGTGATGCCAGCATAAAGAACGGCATGTTGTCTAGTACTATTCCTACTTCACCTTTTATGTTTGGGGAAGTAGAGAGAATAGACTAAAGCTTCCAGTGGAATATGCTACCACCTGGCTAGATCCCCACGAGTTCAGATACTGAGTTGCATTAGATTGTATGGCATCTACGCAACAAGTAGCTAGGAGTATTGGTTTTCTGTTGTTATAGGATCCCCGGACAAAGGCATCGTGAAACATGGGAAAGGCTGAGTCGCTGCCGCATATTCGCGTGTTTGCTTGCCGTCTGAATAGATATAGGCCGACGCTGGTACACATTTAAGAATGAGAATTTTCATCTTATTCAGTGCTAGTGAGTGCCTCGAGAAGAAAAAGTTACATTGGTAGTTTCTGAACTGAAGCTAACCAAAAGGAGCAGCCTGGTTCAGGATGTTTGCCACGGATTCCCCTTCTTGATCACTCCTTGTGAACAAAATCTTGGCACTATACCGATCTTGGCACACCGGCAGTGCGCAGGAACTGCTGCTCCAACGCCGACCTCGGCATGCCACAGCCGGAAGGACATGTAAACTGCTGATGCGACACGGACCTCGGCATGCAGCCAGAGCAGGGCAGCGGGGAGGTAAGCGCGGCGGAGTCCCTGCTCTGCTGGCATGAGACCGACCTCGGCGTACTGCCGGCGCGGTGGAGCCAGCACCGGAAGGAGCAGGGATGTGTCGTGGGCGAGCAGACACATTGCCGCATATCCTCCTTCGTCTCCGGTGGCACCTTCGACGGCGTGTCGGCGATCTTGGAAGCCATGTCCGACGTTCCGAGGACTGTATTGGCTTGACCCAACTTGAAAGTTTAATCTGAACAGGTGTTGAAAAGCTTATACAACACGTTCGTTTTTTTGTTACGCTTACAGGCGGTGTTTATAAACCTTGAGTTTGATTCCAATTCATTGGATCTCACTCCAAGTCGAATCCAGGTTTGATACGATTCCGATTAGAAACTGTAGCGGATCACTTACAAACCGAAAGTAACGACAGATCGCCTTGGAAACTGACGGAAAAATGGTACCAAATTCCACTCCGCGAGGCTTTAGGTGTCGCAGCTTACAAACTGCTTACTGTACGGGCAAAGGCCCCAGCCCCCGGTACATATCCAATTCAAAATGTTGGAGAACCTTTGGTCTATCGACGGTGGACCATCTTCATAACTGAAGGTAAATTTTTTTCATGTCACTTAATTTAGATCCATATCCTTTAGTTTTGTTTAGTGTATAAACAGAGGGGAGCAATCTTTGTATAATGACTTTTCATCAATCAATAAAGAAGAAAAAACTCTACTTTCTCTCTGTGTCACTTTTATTTACTTACTCGTGTTCCCGTGTTCATCTTCTTCTTTGACCTCGTCTACGCTCATCCATCCGCCCTACATCCCTTGGATCAGACTCGCCCACAAAGATCGTACGACACGTTATTAGCACGATGTTTCACTCCAAGTCACCAGTAAGCTCAATAGACATCGAACGGGAAGGTAAAATTATGATAAACACACAAAACATGAGTTCTTCTATTAATCTAGATTTCACTTTTGCAATTTATTTTGGTATCTAGATTCGTTTGGTTCCATGATGAGAAATCCCATAGCAAATGATGCTGACAAAATTTGTCAGCCAAAGCCGATCATTCCGCTAACGAAACGGGAATTGATGACCATGTCATGGAATGACAGGCACGTGATTGCACACATGTGCGCCGTCAATCTGCCGCGCCGTACGAGGTGGCCTCAGCACTGTGCCATGAACGGCGCGCACGCCAGCGGTCGTGGCCACCGCTGGCTAGCACACAGCCGCAGCCACGCGCCACAGGCATGCCGCACCCGCACGACGGTCGCACCAACCGCCCAACGACAGCCGGTCGCGCCACTCACGCACCTCCCGTGCCACCGGCGTTGCACACACCCCCCGTTGTGGCCTCTCATGCCGCCACCCACCGCCAAAGCCGCTGGACATCCTCGCTGCCTTGATCGGGCGGCTAGCGTATGATCCCCCGGTAATGGGTTGGAGCAGTGCAAGGTAGGGCGCTATGGGCCAGGCCATGCGTAGACGGGAAAAAGAAAGAAAAAAAAATGGGGAAAAAGGCTAATGGAAAAGAAATAGACCGCCGGTCTAGTTAGGCCGCGCACGCTACCGGGCCAAGCTGAGTTGGACCGTTTCCGCCGGTTTGCGAAATAGTCCCTGGATTTTTTAGAAATCATGCGCATATTTTCTCTATACTAAAATTTTGCATATAAGTCCCTAGAAATTATAGAATTGGCAGAAATTTTTTATTTTAGCATAAAAGGGCCTTGGAAATTCAGTTTTTTAGTCAATTTTGATTTTGGCACTTGCTTAACATGTTTTAAATGATTACATGCCTTTATTTATATGTTTACAGATTTTGATTATTTGTAATTTTGAATATATTTTTAATCTTCAAGTATTTCATATATTGGCATGTTATAAATATTGAAACGCCATTAGAATTATCTATGTATGTTTATTTTCTTTTCATGCAATATTATCTGCAATAATTTATTGAAATTCTTGCATGAAATGCATAATGACTAGCATAACCAACCGGGATTTTGAGGAGCTAGCTCAGCATGGCAGCAACTTTCTCTTTAGCTTTAAGGATGTTCGTGCAAATGGTTTCCATGTAGAAATGGAAAAGGGTATTAGAGAAACTTCCTTCACTTGGCATTGGGCTATATTACACTAGAATTGTAGCACCCTTGGTTTACACTGACGTTAAGACTGTATTTAGAAGCTCTGAATTATTTCGTCTATGGCATGATAGACTTCGCCATCTCGGTCTTAGAATGACGAAAAATTTAATTAATAACTCTAATTGTCATAATGTTAATATGAAGAACTTCCCAAATCAAGAAAATTTTATGTGCTCTCCATTTGCCATAGGGAAATTAATCATTAGACCATCCACTTTGAAAGTGAAAGATAAAAACATTGCTTTCCTAGAACGAATACATGGGGACATTTGCGGATCTATTCAACCTTGGTCTGGGCCATTTAGGTACTCTATGGTGCTCATCAATGTATCCTCGAAATGGTCGCATGTTTGTTTGCTATCTACGAGAAATCACGCTTTTGCAGAGCTGATCTCACAGAATATTCAAATCAAGAATAAATAGTCCATTAGAATGGACAATGCTAGAGAATTTACTTCAAAGGCTTTTGATGATTATAGTATGGCAACGACGATTAAAGTTGAGCACTCAGCAACACATGTTCATACCAGAACGGTTTGGCAGAGGCATTAATTAAAAACTTAAATTTATTGACATACCACTTTTGTAGGGTTGTAATTTACTAATAACATGTTGAGGTCATGCAGTGCTGCAGGTTGCAAATCTCATTAATTTTTGACTGTCGGCCTATAACATCTACTCTCCTATGCAACTAGCGCAAAGGTCGGCGTAAAAAATTTCCCACCTTAGAAGATTCGTATGCTAAATATATGTACCTATACCACTACCTCAGTGATCAACAATGTGCCCACCAAAAGTCTAGGATATATGTCGGTTTTGAAACCACACCCATAATAATGTATTTGGAACCCATGACTGGAGATTGCCATACAACTCGATTTGATGATTGCATTTATGACGATAATCATTTCCCGATATTAGGGGGAGAAAATTAACCCTTTGATGAAAAATGCCTGGAAATCTTGTGGCAAGCCATGGGGATCCAAGAGCATGACCAGCGTACTAGTCAAGCAAACAGAGAGGCCCAGAAAATAATTGATTTGCAAGTATTAGCGAATCAACCAACGGATCACTTTAGTGATTTGAAATCTGTGACCAAGTCGCATGTGCCTGCATGCAATGCATCAGAGAGGGTTGAAATACCAAGAAATGATGAAGGAATACCCATTGCTGTCCAAAGGCCTCAGAATAAAATGACGAAAACTCCAACTCCTCATGTCCCAAGTAGCCAGGTACGCCCGATGAAAAAGAACAAGAAGGAATTGCAACGAAAAACCACTGAAATACCTTCATAGAATAGTGGGAGCTAGTTGAGACATAGCACAAGTACATAATATAATGTTCCAGACTTGAACCTTCCTTTGGAGGAAGCTCGTAGGGGAGATGTGTGTGCACATATATGCATGAGAAAACTAAAGGACCTTGCTCCCGCTATGAGAAAGCAAAATGAAGCACAACAAGAAGCGCTCCATGACGAAATGACCATAAGCTATGCAAAAATAGGAGAATCTTTGAATAGAACAACAACCAATGTCGATATTTATTTTGGAAATAAGATTGCCACAATCATCGATCTTGATCCCGAGCTTGCATTGCTTATTCATTGTAAGAAAAATCAGATTTGAAAGAATGGCAAAAGGAAAATACTGCGGAGTTACTATCTCTGAACAAAAGAAAGGTATATTTGGGCATCTAAGCCTAACTCCTCACTCAGCCCGGGCATAAAAACCGAGTAACCGAAATCAAACCCGAAACCGAAACCGAAAAACCGAATTTATCTGTATTTCGGTTAACCGTATTAATTCCGGTTTGCAATGTTGAAGAACCGAAATAATTTCGGTTGATTCGGTTGTACACCTCGGTTAACCGTATTAATTCCGGTTTGCAATGTTGAAGAACCGAAATAATTTCGGTTGATTCGGTTGTACACCTCGGTTAACCGGTTAAACCGATTAACCGAACGCCCCCGACTTGGCCCATTAGCCCCTACCACAGTGCCGTGAGCCCGTGACCCCCAAATCTCAGCCCCAAGCGGCCAAGCCCCCAAACCTCCCCCCACCTAGCCTAGTAGCCGAGGGCGGCAGCGGCAGCCGGCAGTCGCGCGGGCAGTGGCAGGCGCGCGGGCTGCGGCAGGCGCACGGGGCCACGGCAGGCGGCAGCGGCAGGCGCGCGGGGCCACGGCAGGCGCCCAGGCGGCAGTGGCAGGCGCGCGGGGCCGCGGCAGGCGGCAGCGGCAGCCGCGCGGGGCCACGGCAGGCACCCAGGCGGCAGCGGCAGGCGCGCGGGGCCGCGGCAGGCGGCAGCGGCGCGGGCTATGCCAGGCGGCAGCGGACTAGCAGCAGCGGCAGGCGTGTGGGCGTGTGGCAGCGGCAGCCGCGGGCGTGCGAGCGTGGGGCAGGCCGAATATTTCGGTTTTAAACCGAAAACTGAACCGAAACATCGGTTAACCGAATTTTCGGTTTATACATTTTCTGAAAATATTTCGGTTACTATTTCTGGAAAACCGAAAATGCGAGAAACCGAATTAACCGAAACCGAAATTTCGGTTTAACCGAACGCCCAGGCTGACTCCTCACCACATACACCTGTAGGACATAAGGAGTTTTTGGTTGCAACAGAAATGAAAAACAATGAAGTGATAAGGTAGAAAACAAGCCTTGTTGCACAAGGTTTTACTTAATGACCAGGAGTCAATTTTGAGGAAACTTACCCATTGGTGATGGATGAAATTACATTTAGATACTTAATCTCAGTGGCAGCAAACTTAAATCTGGAAATAAATTAATGGATGTGGTAGCATCATATCTATATGTACTCTTGGACTCAGACATTTATATGAAGTTACCAGAAGGTATCTCCGTCCCAAACCAAGATAGAGCAAACATGAGATTGTATAGTGTGATACTTAGAAAGTCACTATATGGATTTAAATAGTCTAATAGGATGTGGTATAATCGTTTAAGCGATATACTTAGCAAGAAGGGCTACACGAGCAACGAAGATTGCCCATATGTATTTATATGGAGGTCCCATGATGATTCTGCATAATCTTGATGTACCTAGACGATTTGAACATCATCAATACACTCGAGGATATTGAGGAAGCGAATTTCTATTTGAAATCAAAGTTCGAGATGAAAGATTTAGATAAACCAAATATTTCTTAGGTTTGTAACTTGAGCATGTCCCAGAAAGGATATTAGTGCACCATTCGACTTACACTCTGATAGTGTTAGAGAAATGTGGCTTTGAAAAGGCATACCGTTCAAATGTTGCTATGATTGGGAGGTCCTTACAGCAAGACAAGGACACATACAAACCTAGGGAAGAGGGGGGGGGGAAGTTCTAGGACCAGAATTCCCATACTTGAGTGCAATTAGAGCACTTGTGTATCATGCAAATTGCACAAGGTCAGGGATTGCATTCGTCGTGTTACCAATGTATAGTTCTGAGCCTACCAAATGGCATTGGAAAAGCATTAAGGACATACTTCACTACCTCCAAGGAACCAAGGATATCGACTTGTTCTATAGACAGAACCAAAACTTGTTTATGGTAGATTATACTGATATTGGGTATCTTTTATACCCACATACAGCCAAGTCACAGACTGTTTATCTTTTCTTGTGTGGTGGAATTGCAGTTTCCTTGAAATCGTCTAAGCAAAGTCTTGTATCGGCTTCGACAAACCACTAAAAAATCATTTTGCTATACGAAGCCTCACTAGAATTAATGTGCTTGACTTCAGCGGATGATCAATCACATAAGAAGTCATGTGGATTGCACACCACACAAACCCCATAATTATCTATGAAGATATCACATCTTGTGTTCACAATTACAAATGTGTTATGTGAAGAGTAATCCCACTAAGCATATCAACCCCAAGTTCCTCTGTGCTCATGAATTACAAAAGATGGACGAAATAAGCATATTCATACTAAGTCATGTGAGAATCTTGCCCATTTATTTGCTAAATCATTATCAGCATCATCTTTTGAAAGATGTGTACGTGAAGTTGGTATGATAAGACTTAGAGAATTACAGTGTTCAGGGAAAGAATCTTTGCAAGCTCATTGATAAATCTTGACTATTAAAGTTGAGTACTTAACAGAACAGTCAGTGGACTGTACTCTTTTTTTCCTTGGATGAGTTTTCGTGCAGTTTCTCAACAGAGGTTTTTAACGAGGCAATTCATGCAATATAATATTCCTATGTCATATACCCTTTCTCAAAATATATTTTTCACTAGATTTTTTAGAGTTTTTGAGACATGGATTATACAAGATAAGTATCCATGAGGGAAGGTAGATTCTCTTATATCACTTTAAGTTGGATCCTTATTTTTTGGCTTTGTTTAGTCTATAAATAAAGGGGAGCAATCATTATACAATGACTTTGATTGATCACTAAGGAAGAGAAACTCTTCTTTACTCCCTGTCACTTTTATTTATTGTACTCATGTTTTCATGTTTGTCTTCTTCCCTGGTGTCGTCTATGCTCCCCTGCTCTACATCTTTTAGACCAAACTCGCTGGCGAAAGTTGTAGAGCACAAAGAACGCCATTGGACTATTAACAAAACAAGAAGCAAGAAAATCATCGGCACGATTGATGGATCATGGCATTGGCAAGATCATGTGGAGCAGGTGAGCCGGCCAGGACCGACGGTGCCGCGCCTTGAACTACCTAATGACTACCTTGAGCACCCTCCTCCACCCCTCCTAGAGAACCCCAAACCAGTAGAAACCTCGTGATGCTAAGCAAGATTCGGAGAGCTTAGGCTAGGTGAGTTAATATGCAGGAAACTACATTCACAGGGGAAGGTGATGAAATTTGCAGCGAGAAGTCAAGACCCGTCCTGCCTGTCTCAGGGAGGTCGAGGAAGGACCCATCCCACCACAGGTGCTGGCGCTGCCACATCGACCTACCGCTTTCGCCGCCGCAGCTGACAACGTCCTTGAGCCTACCGCCAACCCTCATCCTGTGCTTCGACTTGGTAATGAGGGAGTTCGTGGAGCCAGCTTCCGGTCTGCCACCACCGTAGGCTGATGATATGCTTAGGATCTTGTTGACTGGGACTAGATGCCGCTCTGCGAGTAGTCAAAGTCGAAGGCAAAGCA
Organism: Stipa capillata; assembly: GCA_019208055.1. Classification (NCBI taxonomy): domain Eukaryota; kingdom Viridiplantae; phylum Streptophyta; class Magnoliopsida; order Poales; family Poaceae; genus Stipa; species Stipa capillata. Next base: position 258,562 of record JAGXJF010000477.1, on the reverse strand, counting down.
GTCAGGGAACTTGCTGAGTAGGTCCAACAACATGGACAACTCTAGGTACTCCACCATCACCACGCACTCCACCACCACCACCATGGCGGTGGCGTTGTCACCGCTGACATTTGTCTCGGCCGCGCTGTTCATCCTGGCTCGAGGACTGAGGCATTGATGGGTGTTAGGATTTAGAGGGGCCAGAGGAAGAGACGTGGAGTGGTGCACGGTGATCGAAGCGAGGGAGTGAGGGGGTGTGAAATGGACAGGAGTTCAATAGAAGTAACCGTTGTTGGGTCATTGCTGGGTGGGCACTCAACCGTTGGGATCTAGGGTGTCATGACACTGACGAGCGGGATCCAGAGCTGCCTCCTCAGGGTAGAGCTTAGGCAATGTAACATGATGGTATAATCGAGCGAATAAATCTGAGCCATCATATTATGGACCAGTAGTAGAGAAGACGTAGAAATGCAAAAATATGAAATTGTCTCAATGCTTGTAGAGACAATTTAAATGAACCATATCTTTGTAGATGCATTTAACAATTTGGCTTTACAATCTTTGACACGACACGTGGAAGACTCTCTAGAAACACTATATAAAAATTGAAATTCAAACCAAAGTTCAAAAATAAAAATAGAAAAACACATAGAAAAAGAAACACTTATCTAAATCTTTGTCGAGCCAAAACCCAGCCCAACGGAGTCACATGTGCACCTACGCGCGTGCCTACCAGTTTCGAGATACTCAAAGGCGAGACCCGCCTGTCAGGTCTATCATCTTTCCCGTGCCAGTAGTTGCATGTCGCTCATGCATGCACCCACAACCACCTCCTGCGTTGTGGCGTACCCAGTTTTAAGGCCAGATACTCCCTTGTGATTACTGTACTGGTCCCTGGATCAGTAGCCGGTACACATAAGTTAACCTGTATATCATTGACATACATACGAATTTAAGTAAATAGACCGTCAAGGTCAAATGTCTGATACCTGTAGCCCAATGGCTATAAATTTGCAGCGGAAAAATAAGCGATGCTGTGGCCCAGCAATATGCCAAATCCCGACAGGCAACTGACTGGGTTTACGTCCTTGCTTTCACGATCGTATTTGCTTCTTCGGAATTGACGTCTCCTTCGTCTGGCCAAATCAACAAGCCAGGTGAGTACATTGAATGTACTCGCAAGCTATTCCCACAAGAGGAAATATACGGCAATATTTCATGCAGGGAATAGATCAAGGAATAGCTCTAACCTAAGTTGCTTGTTGTGCAAAAATTAAGTTTTCAATTTAAATACGTGAATAGTAGATTCCAAAGCAGTTTTGTAAATCAGAGCAATTCAAAGCAATAAAACTTCTCTTGAGGTAGACCCGGCTACCTCCTTTTTATCACTTGTGAGGACTCAGTCCATACTACCCCGGGCAGTATGACTAGCCTCCTCATCTCATTGCTCAGCTCGTACTATCCCGGATAGTACAGCGGGCCTCCTCAACGCAGAGCTCAGCCCGTGCTATCCCGGATAGCTCAGCTAGCCTCCGCTTAACTCGATGCCTAGCCCGTACTATCCCGGATAGTACGGCTAGCATCCTCCTCCTGCAATTCCTTGCTACTAGCCGTGTAGCGTAAATTGCACTCTGTGGACACGTCATGCCCACGTCCTTAATCCCTTTCCCCAACTTTCGCAAACAAAACTTAGTTTAACCAGTGTGTGGCCTTGCCAGTTCATGTCCATGACCGAGGACGCGGCTATTCGAATAGTTTTTAACACTGTGCAGAGGTTGTACGGCTTACCCACAAGATGTAAGTCACCCTTGTTGCCATGGCCAAATGAGCACTCTTCACAAGGAGTGCCGGCAGGGTTATTAGAACGAGACCCTTTGCATCCCAAATGTCAAAAATGGGACTCCCCGCCTTTGTGTCGAACCATATTTTCACGTACTACGTGGAACCCACTGAGAGCTTTACCTCCATACAGACGTGGAACTCACTGAGGGCTTTACCTCCGCGTAGTCCCGTGAAAATCCTCTAGGGATCCCAAATCCACCCTAGCACATCACCCTAACTTCCCACGGCTCCGAGCTCTAGTATTAGACGAGGTACCGAGTCAAGTCCTTCCCATAAAGGACATGTGGATGTACGATGGGGGAACTGATTCAGCGGCACTTAGGTTCGGTCCTTAACCGATTCGAGCAAGACTCCAATTTCAACTCATCACCTCAGGTAGCGACCGGCTACCCTACCATTCATTACCTCAAGTAGCAACCGGCTGCTCTACCACCTCCCAACATCCCTTAGCATTCTTGCCCAAATCAAAATCCTCCTTCTTTCCATTCAAAAATTTGGCAAACATTTATTTTCAAATGATACCCTGGGATGCATATGCATACCGAGGGTTTTTAATCCCATACCCAAGTAACCGGTAAAACTTAGTTTTACTATAGCAGGTTTAAGCACGGCTAGAGCCTATATCCCTACTAACTCGTCGATCGAATATCAACCGACTCGTTAAGCCTAGGGTTACCAAGGCCGGATATGCAAGCCTACGCCATATGCAACTACTAGGCTTAACTACTCTAGCGTAAAATAACGTTGATATTAACATAGCATGCAAGGTTTGCAAACAAAGTAATTACGTTTTACAAATATGGGATTCAACATGTTCAAAGTGGGAATGCTTGCCTGGCAAAATTGGCTGGATCTCGGTTCTGAACTTGATACGATAATGGTTCGGGGTCCTTCGCGCGATATCTCGTAACGTCGTATCTACACGTCGGAAAGACAGCGAATCAACAACGGGGCGGAGAAGAGCCAAACATACATTCTTAAGTTCTCGGAATATGTGTGCTGGACTTAAACTTCTATTAGGATCTTCAAAGAGATGGAATGGAACTGGGATGTTGAGAAGCTGGAGGGAGGTATAGAGCGCGAGAGTTGGTTTTCGGAGGGGTAGTCAGTATATATGAAATGTGTAGAGTTTTGTGGTTGTTAGGTGTTGAAAAGTGGGAATTTGAAGTAACGGGGTGGAAAAATAGAACCGTGTCGTCGAGACAATCGAAACGGTATATAATAGTGTTCTTAGGGTTTCGGGCCCGACGGGTCGGGCCCAGCCCGCAAAATAATATTGGGCCCTTTAGGGCCCTCGGGTTGGGCTGGATATGGGCTTGGGTTGGATCTGAGCTGGGTAGGGTTGGATATGGGTTTTGGGATTTGACAGAAAAGAAAAAGGAAAGGAATTCGAAATCTGCTGGGCTTAAAGTGGTTTAGCTAATGGGTCGCTGTCAGGCTGCTATCGGGTCACTAGCTCAGCTTATCCAGCCGGCTTAAATGGAATATAAAAGGAGGAAAAAAGAACACTGGGCCGGCTTGAGCCGGCCTGTTCCGCTCGGCACCGGCCCATATGGGGAGTCAGGCTGGCCTGTTGAGGGGGAGGGGGAGGCCGATGGCCTGTCGAGGAGGCAGCGAAAATAGAGAAGGGGAGAAAGGGTGGTGGCCGCCAGCGGCGGGGACAAAATTGGCCGCCGGTAGAGCCTGCTGAAAATGATTGGGAGGTCGGAGAGCATCTGTAGGAGATGAGGATTTCGTTTTCGTAGAAAATGGTGGGGCTCCCGTGGGAATGTGGGACTAGTGACGGAGTGGTGGCTCGGGTTGGGCTCACCGGAGGTGGAGGAAGGCGGTGGTGGGTTCACCAGTGTCCAGAGAGGAGAAGGCAGTGGCGGAGAAGCTCAGGAGGAGATGAGGTTGCTCGGGCTGCTCGGGGAATCTTAGAGACTTGGGAAGGAGAAGAATGGAGCTCGGGTTCGTGTTGAGGATGGGCCAGCTCTGGAGGTCCTCTGGTGGCATTGCTGTTGGGGCGACGGAAGCGGCGTCTCGATTGGCGGCGGATAGGTGGTCAGAGGGAGAGGCGGTGACGGCAGTTGCTTGGGTGGTATTGCGGCTCATCGGCGGCAACTGCGAGGAGAGCAACCGAGAGAGCTTGGGAAGAAATCGATAGCGGTGGAAGGAATTGTGGCGGCCAGCGGTGCTTCTGAAGTGAGGTCGGGTGGTAAAGGAGCTCACCGGTGGCTTCAGGGCAGGGGCTCGCCGTGGGTGGCAGCAAGGCTATGCAGCGGTTCTGTTAGCGGTGGAGCTCCGGTTGCGATGTCGTTGGGCGCAGCGCTGTCATGGAAGTTTCTCCGGTGGCTGCTCGTCGGGGTGGCCGGAGGCAGCTAGCGGCGGGAGCAGCAGAGGCTCTACCGACGATGGAGGGGATTGGGGAGATGGGGATTGGAGGGAGCAGCTCAGTTGTGGTCTGCTCAGCTAAATGGGAAAGCTCTGCTTCGGGAGAGTGGGGAGATTGGCTCGGGGAAGAGGAGCTTGGGAAGAGATTGAGAAGACAGCATTGCAGCAGAACCGCGAGAAGGCAGGCAAAATGGCACATGGCCGGGGCGCATGGCGACGCCAAACTCGGCAGGAATCCAGCTGAGTTAGGCACCGATTTTTGATGGCAACGATACGTGTTTAGGGAGGAATAGCACTAGCAGTGTTTAGCAGAGGAAGGTGGCAAGGTGCTTGACACCGAGGAACAGTTGCCAGGGTAGGTTGCTGAGAGAAGAGAAAGGAATTGGGAGGAAGATGAGAGTAGGGGAGAAGATGAAATTGTCATGCGGGGTCGGGTCCACGTGGTAGGGAGTGGAAAGGAGTTCGGTTGGTACACCCTGTGTAGCTATAGCAAGACAGAGTAGAGGTCAGCAGGGATTGACGAAAGAACAGCAAGGGGCAGGCAGCCCCTTGAATTTTTATGGCAAGCTTGAAATAAAACTTGTTTTTTTTTGTTTTTTTTTGCAGAAGTGAGTCAGTTATGTGAGGGGATAACTTACACAGTGCTTAAAAATCTTGGAATGTTTAAGTTGGCTAGAAACAAGCCAATTGCAAGAATTTGGCCAAAACTTGAATTCTGACTTTCTGTTTGAAATTCCTATACTTTACTTACTCGAGTTATTTTGGAATTGATTGAGAATTTACTCATGACACCATAATAACTTTCTCTCTTTTTTTTTGTTTCGTAAAATCTTGGAGTTAGAGTTGTACCTGGTGGTCGAGAGGGAATATATAGAACTAGGTTTTCGAGGGGGAAGAGAACATGAACACGAGTGTTCCAATGGGAGTAGGGGTTTAGATCGAATGATCGAATTACGGCTTAACATGTGGTTCGGAGAGAAGGAGTTCTGGGTTTGCGTATATGCGTATATATGCAAAAGTAGTATATGGGTGTAAATGCTTATGACTGGACATGGCGAAAGGGTTGGTAGAAGGTCATGGCATGCGGAGGTAATTCATGCCGCATATACGTTTCAATTCCAAAAGTGTATGTGCACACATGCACTTGAAAACTCGAGCGTATATGGGGGTGCGATAGTGGTAGAATCATCATAGGAACTCATAGGGGGCCAGGGTTCGAGAACGTTTGCTGGTACGCACGTATATACGCTTAGGGTTGACGGTGAGGGCAACCAAAGAGTTAAGGCTTTGATCCGTAGCTCGGGAAGAAGGAGTTAGGGTTTCGCGTATATGCGTATATCCAAAGGCAGTATATACGTGCATACACTTACGATAGGACATGGCGAAGTATGTGGCAGAAGATCACTTCATTCGGAAGAGATTTACGACATATATACGTTTCCATTTCACCAGGGTACCATGTGGATACTAGCTGTAGGCGCTGATATAGATTGCACTAAGAGAAAGGGAGAAAGGTTGCCGAGGGTGTGTTCGTGGCGGAAATGCAGGGGCGTGTAGCCACACGTGGAGTCAAGGTGTGGAGCATTTGCCGGACAGAGCTTCAGCAAGTGGAGTTTAAGGGAATAGGAACAGAGATGGAATGTTTCGGCTTGTCTCACCTTTAGGGTTTAGCATGATTTGAAGTAAAGTTTTAATCGAGGGTGCTTTAGTTAGCATTATTCAGTAAAAAGTTTTTGAAAGTCCTAATTTTCGGGTTTTGGAAAATCAGGGTGTGACATGCATCCACCTGAAACATGTCACCGTCGCCTTTGCCAGCACACCGACGTGGATGACGCTTGAGCAACCCGTTGGCACCATGATTTGTGTGCCAAGGCTGACGTAATTGACCTCGGACCGAATCGCCACTATCCACCCCTTTTCTTTTTCCAGCTGCCATTTTTATCGTCTCCTCGATCTAATCTGGTAGATGGAGAGTGGTTACTCCCTTTTACCTCTTTGTAGTGTCCTTTCCTCTCTCGTTTACTCTTTACCCAGAACATGAGTGACGACTGGAGCGCCACCGCGAGCACCTCGACGTCGATGATCTAACCACTGACCGCTTCGCTGTGCAGCACCTTGCCGAGTAGCCTCACGTCATTGTGAAGAACTTTCCAGCTGAAGGACTTTACCCAAAGGCGCCGTGAATTGCCGGTTCGTGATCATCTTCCCAACTCCAGCCGAGATCTGCCGCGCTCACGTGACCACTTCGATGATCCTCGGCTCTTTCCTCTGCCTTCCTTCGCTTTCTCTCGTCTTGCTAATGCGTTCCTCTCCTCCCCACAAGGTCTTGATCACCACAGAGCCTGCCATCGAGCACTTGCTCCATCATCAGCTGCTATCAACGAAAACCATGCCACCAAGCTTCTCCACCCTCACCGAGTCCTCTTGAGTTCGTGGTAAGCCATCTGCCGCCTTTTGCCACAACCCGTGCTGGGACACGTACTTGCACATGTTCGGTTCCCCACACAACATTGCATCTGAGGGTACCAGTGCGGGGCCCTAGGGTCACTAGAGCATCACCGCCGCATCTGAGCTCGCCGAAGCTTGCGCACACGCTCACCGACGTTTAAACGCCAATGGAGTCGCTGCCATGTGGGACCGATCTGTCAGAATTGTTGAACCGCTAAGCCGGCCGGTTTAAGCCTCAATCACCCTATGATTTGAACTACTAATTTAACCCCCCGAGTGACTCGTATGTGACTCACGCGTGGGACCCGAGGTCCAGTTGACCGGTTATAGGAGATCGAGTCCACCCTGGCCTCTAATCCCACATGTTATTGATTGTGGCTAGTTAGCAGTGAGTAGTAAAAGCAATTATTATTTAAATAAATCAAAATTATTTATCTAGAATATGGTTTTAACTTAGCAAAATCATGACTAATTCATATTATATCAGAAAAATATGAACTATATACCAGGATGTTAAGAAAAAGGAATGCCATCTGTCTATGCTATTTTCATGCATGTTTTCTCTATAGTAAAATTAAATTGTCTAAAAAGTGAATCTAGTATTTCCTTATTGCTAGAGGTTCTTCGAAATGCAATATCTGAAGCATCCAGATTCCAATTAAATTGATTCGACTTGCATTAGTCTTTATTTTGATAATACTATGTCATGCCATACATTTTCATTTTATATCATAACCGGCCAATGATTTACCAGTAGTACTAAACGCTATCCTTTGTCTTTCAAGTGTTCCAGCTTCTTCTCGATATATCCGGAAGGTAATCAAGTAAGTGGATAGGACTTCGAGCAGTACCCCACTCCTGATCAACAAGTCAAGCAGCCTCCTTTTTATCATATTGGCAATATCTATTATTTCAAAATTAATATTGGTGTGACACTATTGCATGCGATCAATTGCTACTTTGCCGATGGTTAGCTAATAATCATATTCTTTGCACTAACATGTCTTCTAACCCCAAACATCATGTTATTATTTCCAACCTAGCATGCTTAGAGCTAGTCAAGCCTATAGTAACCAGCGATTCTATATTACTATTGCATGCTTAGTCATTCTTAGATTCGTCGAGCCATGATCCATTTGCTGGTCTGATGAATTAGGGTAAGTGTAGGTGAATTACTTGTAGTGATAGTTGTAGACTACTAAGAAGTAATTAAAGAACTTGACTAATTATTATGGACTTAGACGAGAGGTCATGGTTGGGAATATGGTGAGTTATCTCGTTTTCCTGCAAGACTGGTTTCTAATGAATACTGACCCAATGAGCTTACTTCTACACGAGGGCATATGAGACCCTTGCAACTTACTAAGTTATCTAGATTTAGCATATGAGCTGAGTTAGTTCACGGTTTCCATTTGCATTGTGAGTGTAAAATGAAGTGGTGTGGTTATCTCAATATAAGGGTGAGGTGAACACATAGTCCGAAGGAGTCTAGGGATGTACATCGATTCACAACTTATGGACCATGCTAGGGTCAACCATCGGACTAGTGTACGCAAACTAGATCATAGGGTGCTGATAGGTTAAGTCGAAAGCAAAATAACAGTCGTGGTTGATCACCCTCCACTAGTACACCTCGTAAAGGTACTACTTGCATGGTATTAGGGGATGATCGATACATGTAGGCGAAGTTGTACACCCTTTTAGGGTTAAATCCATTTGAATAGCCGTGTATGTGGATATGGACATCTTGGTAATTAACTTCATTTAATTAGACAACTTCGACGTTAATCTAAATCTTGGGTGGTTCGAGGAAGGGTCGAGGTGAAGTCGTATGTGATGGTGATGGAAGTAATAGAGTAGTTTTGGAGAGCGTTTGCTTACCTCCTTATAAAAATAATTTGGTAGTTGGTCTACATCTACTTAGCGTAATTAATGTGAAATTTGGCTTTATGCAAACTAGTCCACAAACATCCCTTATTGACACTTGGTGCATCTAATACTCTTTTCCCTATAAGTCTTGCGGGGTACTTTTGTACTTACATTGTAATGTTGAAACCATTTATTGCATAGGAGATCACCCCTCCCGGGGGTGGTTTCTACGTAGAGGTCGACTTCGACAACGAGTAGACACTGGGGTCCCAGGTAGTGACCTGGATCAGGGTTATGGTAGCGTCTTGCTTTTGTTCTGCAGCCACCTTTTGGCTTTACTACCTTGAGGCTATCTAAGTCGCTCTAAAACATCTGCTAGGTGTTCGCTACTTGGTCAGGAAGACTGAGGAGACCATATGACTCTACTTCAGTCGATGCATTCATTTGTCGGTTGTCAAGGTCAGAATTTATGTCTTGAGCTCTTCAATAAAATATCACTCTACTCATGATGGAATATGTATATCCCCATCGCTGATGCAAGATTAACGTCTCGATTTGGGAACTGATTATAGTTGAGATCTTATATTCTAACTTCTAGGTCCCGACAAATATAAGTACGAATATGAACTTGGCCGTACAAATACGAACTAAATATAAATTGGACACGAGTGCGGTCACGAATATTACTCTAAGCACAGAATCCCTTAAACTAGTTTGGGAAAACATAACATATCGTGCCTTATATCTGGTAATGTGTTGATTTCTTTTAGAAAAGTTAAACTTCTGTGAAAATGAAACAATTTCACGGACTTTAAGCAGAAATTTTTGAGAAAATAGTTCAGCTTCAATCGGTAGAATTTTTCTGTATTCTATAATTGGTGTGCAAATAAACTGTTTTTCACGACTCAGACCCGCTAGATGTCACGTATGTACAGATACACATTCACATTTCCTAAGTATTCACGTAACAATCTGATGTGTGCCAAACATGAAATTATGATCAACACTCACAGATGATGTACATTATGCTTAAACTTGTGATGTTCATTTAGGAAGGAGTCCACAATATAATATTTCCAGGCATATAAATTGGACATTCCAAATATAGGAATTATGCCCTTGCCTTTAGTAGGCTATACCACTCCTAGAACCAACGTCGGTTCATACTTTGAGATCCGTATATTTTTATTATCTTGATCGTAACACATTCTCAATTCAAATAAATCCAATTTACAATGCCACCTAGAACATGGTCAACGATGTCTAGATTCGACTATTACTTAATTGATAATTTATTTCGATGCATAGCATGCATATAAATGAATTAGTACAAGCTAAATATAGACTAGTTAGAAAGCACAATACTACATAGCGTAGAGACATAAAATATGTGAATCTCAAAGTATAAACTAACAGTGGATGGAGAAGGGAGGTTCCATGCCCATCAAAGATAGTGAATCCACGCTCTTCCAAATATATTATTTCTTTTTATGCTGAATATCTAATTATGAGATCAAATAATGTCTATTTAAGAGTCATAGGTGATCTATTACTATTTTCAACCTAGGCTCTTGGATCGAAAGGAATGAAAGGTAAAAAACATATAGTTTAGAAGCGTCTTAAAAACAATCTTTTACAAGACATCGGTATTCTTAGTATACTGAATTTACACCATTCAATTTTGATGTAGCAACTGAGGTCGAGTTCTTACTGTATTATCGTACTTAAAAGGTAGTGGCATGAACAGAGTAAAAATATCGAGTGCACCTTGCAATTAGTTTCGTAAATTTGCACACTGAAAATGCTGCTTTCTGAAACCATCTAATTCATGCATAGCTAGTAGAATGTTAACCAAGCATATCACAGGCTTTTTGCGCTTCACGGTTGACCATGCCAACGCCGGCGTCGAGATGCGCAAGCACGCTTTCGTCGGCGAGCAGCTCCGGCACGAAGAGGTTTTTCCAGCCGGTGCACCACACGGTAGCCTCCCCAACAAGGGCTTCCTAGACAGTAGCCAATGGCGCAGTGCACCCTCTCATTTGTCAAAAAACTCGGCCTCTAGCATTAATACCATGTCTTGCGCATGCACAAAAGGTGCCCACCGCATCACCGTGCGGAACGAACTGTCTATTTGCTTCGGCGGCATGATCCTCAGCTCATCCGTGTCAGCTTCGGCAGGAGGTGCCACTGGGCGAAGATGTCCCAGCGCATTGGATAAGGTATTCTTTCCACGGTGAGATGGTGTCGTAGTCGCCGCCGCTAATCTTGCTTTCCACAACGTCGTATAGACTCCCCGGTAAGTGTGGCCGATGAGGAGGATCCACGGGCGTAGCCAGTGGTAACAGTCCAGGTCTCATGAGGGCTGCCACGGTTGCACTTCTGTAGTTAACCTTGGTGTGATAACCTGCTCGATGATGTACCGCAAGGTGGAGGAAGGCAACGTGGCTTTCCACATTCCTCGCGTGCGCTTTCGCTGTAACACCTCCTTAGACTTGGTGATCGCCGCCAGTGCATCCGCGGTCTCCACGCTGTCGTCCCCTTGGAGCTTCTTGTCCCGCAGCAGTGCGAGTATCTTCTCGCAGCACTCGTGTTCGCACCGCAAGGCTCGTGAAAGCTCCTCCCACTGGTGCCACTCTTCTTCCATGGGCCGTGCCGGTGGCGCGTACAGGCCGTGGTCGTACGGTTCCTCGCGATGCCCGATGCCGGCGTTCTGCCGTCGCTTGGTGGGCTGTATGGGGGTGATGATCCCTTGGCCCTGCGCGCCAAGGCCCGAGCCCTCCTGTAGTTCCAGAGCCGCATCATCTTTGCCATCGTCTCGTTGGTGAACGCGAGGCTCCCAGGCATGTCTGACGGATACGGCGGCTCATTTTTCTTTGGCCCTGGCAGCGTCGTAATCGCCCGCGTCGTTCCTGTCGACGAGCGCAAAGAGGTTGACACTGGGCTTCAATACCACCATGCCGGGCGAGCAAATAACCTGCCGCTACTGAAAGCCCCGAGAGGAAGGTGGCAGCTGGTATGGCTACGAGATCAGGGATGCTTTGTTGGTTGCCCGTGCGAGCATATATAAGCTGGGAGACGCCTGTAAGAATCCGAGATGGACTCGATCATATAGTCCATGACACCGATTAGCTCCACGTAACGTGGAATAGTCTTACTTCCGAGACGAACTAGTGTTAGGTGTGCACGCTGCACACAGCGACTCGCACAAGTCTTCGGACTTCTTCGTAAATCAATTTCGGCTAACCTATGATGACGACACCCTATACATGGAGATTAACGTCTGATAAGTTTGGTACATATAAATCTTCTTTTCAGAGAAACAATGTTGCTATCGAAGCACGGCTCCTATACATTAATGTACATCATTAATCTATTTTCCAAAAATGGTCATGGACATAAAACCATTTATTTGTAACTTTTATGCGCCTACACAATTCACCCCTATCAATTCAAACCGAAGGGAGAGGGTTGAACTCTATACTCAACACTCCCTCACACATCTATGCTTCTTTAAAACTATGATGTGTCCGGGAGCAGATCAGCAAGGAAAACAACAAATTTCAGCACTTCATGGTAACATATGTTCTACATATGTAATCTTGAATGTGAAAATTTTGTATTCATGAATTCTTATCCGTGAGTTTTAAAAACAAATTGTGTCTTACCACGAAAAGAACACGGTAAGCTAACAACTGTTCCAAAAGAAAATAAGACTCAAGCGACGAAACGTTAGCATCTCGTCACCAGCACTACGAAGAAGTCATGTTAAACAGAACTTGTGTGTGACCTTTGATTTTTATTCTTTTTAGATAATAAAAGAATTATATTACTTTTGGTCTCGGTATCTGGAAATACACATAGTACATAGTTTATTATTATAAAAATTGGCCAACACAACCACATAAGGTTGTGGAAACACAAACTAAAACCATGTTCAATATACGAAGCATAAAAAGAAAACAACGACTATGGTGCACCTCCGTCACTAATCTGCGGCCGTTGCCTTCAAGCATTAGACGAGAATAGCTGAAACACCACCATTTTTAATACACTGCTCCCGTCCTTGATGGATTGTATGTGTGTCGTAGATACAAGTCTAGACAGTAAACTTGTGGCACCCCCGAACGGCTACAGCGACCGTCGACGGTGCACGAGGAGTACGAGCGAGTATGACCCTCCGAACGTCCGTCGAGCTGAGGCACGAAACACGTACGACAGGGTGAAATGCGAGTCGTGTACGAGGAGGCGAAACCCCTCTGGAGTACGATGATGTGAAAGTTACTCTTCTATTGAAGTGTGGAATTAGGGTTACAAGAATTTTCCTCCTCCTCCTCTCTACCCCTGGGGGGTATTTATAGGGTTTGAGGATGGAAAAGGCGAGATTACAATTTTGCCCTCACATGAGAGGGACTTTTACAAGGACGTGGTTGTCATTTTCCATGCATAGAAGATATTTTTGGAAGAATATTCCTGAGAATCTCTAGGGAATATTCTTTGGCATCTTTGGAGGAAACCCTAAGTACGTCGAGGCGGTCTTTGCTGACGTCGTCGCAGACTTTGACGGTGACGGACGTCGGGGTGGTCCTTGACGTCGTCGTCGTAGACCTTGACGGCGACGGATGCCGGGGTGGTCTTTGACGAAGTCGACGTAAATCTTGATGGCGACAGCCGCCGAGGTTATTCTAGACTTCGTACGTCATCGTCGTAGACCTCGACGGTGACGAACACTGTGCTACCCCCGACGACGTCAGTTTAGTCATTGATGGTGGATGTGAAAAAGTCTTCGAAGACGGACTAGCACGGGGGCCCCTCCCCCAACATATGTGTTCATCCTACTGCAAAGGTGCCCAAGAACGAAGAAAGAATCCACATAAGAACATCACCTGATTTGGATGATAAAAAAAATTTCTGTCAAAAATTACATCATTACGGCATAACCAAATAGCCGAACAAAGTGCCACGGCGCCAATTAACACCCGATCTCGTATATTTGCATCGATGTTTAAATACCAATATCCCACCATATGAGCAACATTACGAGGCGAAGCAAGATTAAATGCTATGCAAACCACTCTCCAACAAAACTGAGAGACAACACAACAAAAAAAGATGTTGTATTGTCTCCTAGTTATTACAAAAACAGCATATGGAATTCCCTTGCTAGTTTTGTTTTTTAAGATCATCCTTTGTGAATATTACTCTGCGCCCTAAATACCAAAGAAAAATCCTTGTCTTGAGAGGCATTCGAAGTTTCCAAAAGTGTTTATGACGGAACTAGATGGGCGAGTGCATAAGAGAATTATACATTGACTGACCAGAAAATTGACATTTATTATGCAACACCCATTGGATTCTATCCAAGCTATTAGACAGAGAGACTCCAACAATATCGTGCATCAATGAATTCCCACTCTAAAAGCAAGTGACGGGGTTAAGCACTGAAATACGGCCACCACTGTAGCATGTGGACATTGAGACACGTTATATAGTCTGGGGTATTTATCCTTAAACGGGGTGTGGCCGAGCCAAATATCCTCCCAAAATCTGGATTGAACCCCATTACCAACCCAAAAGCGACATAACTGGAGGAAAGAATCCTTGGCCGCCATGACCCTAGCCCAAAAGTATGAGTCACCTAGTCTAAGAATAACTTGATAAATGCTTTTGGTTTGTAAATATTTTTTCTTGAGAAGTTGCTGCCACATGCCAACCTCGTTGAAAAGAGTAAATAACCATTTACTTAGCAAAGCAATATTCATTTGTTTTGAATTATGGATTCATAATCCCCCTTGCTCTTTCGGTATGCAGCAAATACTACATTTGGTAAACTGATATTTTCGTTTCTGTTCGTCACTCCGCCAGTAGAACCTAGAGCAAAAAAATCTAGGCACTTCCTGAACCCAACCGGGACTTGCAAAAAGGAGAGCATGAACATTGGGAGACTAGTGAGAACCGAATTGATCAAAATTAGTCGACCTCCCACCGATAAGTTTCCCCCTTCAACGAACTGAGACGTGACTCAAATCTTTCCTCAAGATGTTTCCAATCTGAGTTCCGGAGTCTGTGATAATGCATTGGGATGCCTAAATAACGGAACGGAAAACCCCAAGTCCACAACCAAACAAATTTGTGTATTGAGATTCAAAGTCCTTAGCTGCCCCCAAGCAGAATATATCACTTTTGTGAAAATTGATCTTCAAGCTTGATAAATGCTCAAACAGGCATAAAATAATTTTAAGGTTTTTCACTTGGTCCAAGTCGTGCTCTAAGAAGATGATCATGTCATCTGCATATTGTAAAATGGGAAGGCCCTCGTCGACTAAATGTGGAACAAGGCCCCCTATATGTCCAACATCTTTTGCTTGTTTAAGCAGGATTGCAAGTGTATCTGCCACTAAGTTAAACAAAATAGGTGACATCGAATCACCCTGCCTGAGGCCTTTATGAGTCTGAAAAAATCGACCGATCTCATCATTAACTTTAATGTTGATACTACCGCCTTGAACAATCTTGGTTACCCAACTCTACCAAACAGGGGAGAACCCCTTTGTTTGTAAAGTTTTTAGCAGAAAAGGCCACCTCACTTTGTCATACGTTTTCTCGAAATCCAATTTTAAGATGATGCCATGGTGTTTTATGCGGTGAATTTCATGTAAAGTTTCATGCAACATAACAACACCTTCAAGGATATGCCGAGCAGAAATAAAAGCAGTTTGGCTAGGCCGAATAATTTTGTCTGCAATACTGGCCATCCTATGAGTTAGAACTTTCATGAAAATTTTGAGACATATTCAGGAGACAAATAGGCTAGTATTGTTGTATTTGTTTAACATCTTACTTCTTGGGAAGTAAAGTAATTGTGCTGAAGTTTAGAGACCAAATAGCTAGAATACCGGCATGAAAATCATGAAACATGGCCATTAGGTCCCCTTTTATCGTTTCCCAAAACACTTGGTAGAACTCTGCAGGAAAACCATCCAGGCCAGGAGCTTTATTATGATCCATTTGGAACAGAGCATCATACACCTCTTTTTCAGAAAAAGGAGAGGCCAAATATTATTCTCTGCCAACGAAACTTGAGGAACGTCATGGTTGTCGTCCAAAAGCTGGACCGAGTTTTCCTCGGGGTGATAGAAACAGCTTGTTATAGAAATTGGTAATATAAAGCTATAAATTCACACCCCGGCTAATAATGCCTTCGTCTTGTTCAAGTCGAAAACCCATTTGTTTCCTATGCCGTCCATTTGCCAACATATGAAAGTAGCTTGTGTTATTATGTCGGGACCCAAAATCCATAACAGAGAGTTTTAGATGAAATCACCTGCTAAGTCGAAACATCAACCCCGACCCCAACCATTGGGTATCAATTCCAAGAGAAGTGGAATGATATAGTTTCGAATAGCCCGAGACGTCAACCCCGAACTTGCTCTGGTAAATGAATGCACAGATTAAGTAGGGTGATATGGTCTCCTCACTGTTTTCTTACTGAGCCGGAACATCAATCCCGAACTCGTCTTGGCAAATTAATGCTCGGCTGGAGTAGGATGATATAGTTCCCAAGCTCCCAGTAGAAGAGTCACTTCACAGTGGTGATTAAACCTAACAACTCCATGATATAGACTCTGAAATCCTACCTGCACCATGTGCTTTAACAACATACACGCAGGGCACATGAGGCAGGTGAGAACAATCAGACATCACAGCAGTAACTCTACGACAGAAACTGCAATATTATTAAGTTTTTAACAACATATTCACATAAAGGATCCGAAGATCCAAATTTAACTACATAGCGGAAGAGTATATATGGCTACGAAGCCAAAAAGGTAAGGCCAAAAGTAGCAGCAGAACAGACCAAGCTGCCAAACCCCGGGGGCAGGACCACTACCTGGGATTTCCAGCGACTAGTCGTCGTTGGCGTCGATCTCTAGGTAGAAACCACCCTCGGAGGGGATGGTTTCCTCTACAAGAAAAATGTCAACGATAGCAGGGTGAGTACAAAAATTGTACTCAGCAAGACTTATAAGGGGAAAATAGTAATAGATGCACAGGTACCAATAAATGGGTAATTATGGACTCTTTTGCGGAAAGCCAGTTTATTTTAACAATATTAGTTGAGTAGATGAAAATCGACTACCAGAATACTTTTCAAAGGGGGTGAGTCGAACACTTCACGATCAATTCTATTGCAGACCACCGAACACATGAACTCTCGATTCTTCCTCAACCACCCTCGGAGGTGCTACACCTCAACCTTAGAGTGGGCAAGTTTTAGATTTATTGTTGTAGTTGTCTAATTCGATGCAGGTAATCACCAAGTTGTCCATAACCGCGGACACGGCTATTCGAATAGTTCAAACCCTGCAGGGGTGTACATCTTTACCTACACGTATCGATCGTCTCTTAGCGCTAGACGAAGGACACACTTTCACAAGGTGTGCTAGCAGAGGGAGATCGAACACGACCGTTACAATGCTTTCAACCTAGGTATGAGCCACCCTTACGGGCCATCCCATGTACATCAGTCCGGCCGCAACTGCGACACGGTCTCATAAGTTGTGAATCGAGGTACATCCCCGGTCTCCCAGACCGTGTGTCCACCCCACCCTTATGTTGAGATACCACACCACACCCCCTTTTTCACGCACACGGCAAATGAAAACGGCAAACTAATGCAGTTCATACTCTAAGTCTAGGCAAATTATTTAGTTGTGGATGGTCCATTATCCCACCCGTGTAGAAGTACGCAATTCTTGGGTCAATATACATCGGGAACCGGTGCTTGTGGGAAAATGAGACAACCCACCATGCTCCCAGCCATGGTCTCTTGTTTAACCCGATAATTATTAGTCAAGTTCATTAGACAGTTCCCGGTGAACGCCCACCTACCACCTAACCCATCCAGAGTGTTTGTGTTTCGTCTGCCATCCAAGAAATTACGACTTTTACATGTCTAAGCATGTCTTAGCATCAATAATTATAAAAGTATCTTAGAAGCAACAACTAAACTACTCTAAATAGGTTGGGAGGGTGGTGGTGTTGATTGAACGACAAAGTAAGTTCATGCAAGGAATAGAGGTAATACTTAGCGAAAAGTAGAATTTGAACGCATGCGATATTGAATTTGAAAACAACTAATACTTTGCAAATATTAGGTGTTTGCAATATGGTCAAAGGGGCTGCTTGCCTTGTTGCTCTGCAACTACACCCAGCTCGTGATCGAGGTTGTCCTATTTAGAACCTTCCGGCTCTACGGGGAAGAACGAAAACACCGGAAAAAGGACATAATCATAAATATCAAAATGCTAAACATCGGCATGGGATGAATGCATGCCATGGCATAGAGGATGCAAAATAAAGATTAATGCAAGTGGAATCATTTTAATCGGAGTCCGGACGCTCGAGATATCGCGATCCGACAACTTCTAGCTAATCGGGAAACCCTAATTTGGGTTTTTAGCAATTTATATTTTTTCTAGCATGCAAACATGTATGGAAATGATGTATTTGAATAGCTCTCATTTTTCTGATTAAAAATAAATTTTCTATGAATTTTCTAAGATTTAGTCAATTTTTAAATCCTTTTTGTATTTTTCTCAGTAAATAAAAATAAATATTAAATAATAATTATTTTTATTAGTTAATTCATTTTTAACCCGAGAGGCTGACAGGTGGGCCCCATGGTCAAAGTTTGACCAAGGTTGACTGGGCAATGACAGGTGGGGCCCACTTGTCATAATTTTCATTTTTATTTCTTCTTTTTATTTTTAATCCTGTTAGGTGGGACCCACATGTCATTCGGACATCATTAATAAGTTCATTAATTACACTGTTAGTTATTAATTATGGTCATTAAACTGTCGAATTAGCATTAATTGCTTATGATTAGCATTAATTACTGTAATTAATCTGTCGAAACAGTGATTAAGAGCACTAATTATTGAATTAATCATGGATTACGCATTAATTAAAGTATTAATTATGTCATAATTACTAACTACAATGATTAACAGTTAATTAAGCCGCTTAATAGGACATATTAAGTAGGGCATTTAATGCCCTTATTACTCCGGCCGGGGCTCTATCCGGCTCGGTGGGCTGCCCGGTGCGGTGCCGCCGGGACGAGGCCGGGGAAAGGGGAGGGCGACGGCGGCGGCTTACCGGAGGAGATCGGGGAAGCGGCGCGGGGCTCGGGAGCGGCAGAGGACGGCGCGGCGAGGCACCGAGACAGCTCGGGATGAGGGGACAACGGGGAGGCGGCACCGGGGTGAGGCGGAGCTCGGGCGGCGACGGAGGCAGAGCGGAGGGCTCGGTGGCGGGGACGAGCCCTTTCGGCGAGGAGCTCCGATGACGGTGAACTGAGGTAGGACGGCGGGCTACCGAGAGAGGAGAGAGAGAGAGAACCGGAGAGGGAGAGAGAGAGCGGCCGGCCAAAGGGGGGTTTAAATAGGGAAGGGGGGCGACGCGGGAGCAGGAGGTGGGCGAGGCGGGCGTGGGAGCTCGCCATGGGGCTGGGCGGCGCCGGCCCGAAGTAGGTGCTGGCAGAGCACAGCGGCGGCGGCGAGTGGATGAAGATGAGGAGGGTGGCGGGCCAGGTGGGCCAGGAAGAGGGAGGAGATGGTGGGCTGGGCCGGGGCGGGTGAGGGAGAAGATGGGCCTCGGGTGGCCCATCCGGGGGGGGTTAGTTTAGGTTTTTTTTTCAGATTTGAATTTTGTTTTACAAATTCAACCCAAATTCAAGCCCCTTTTCAAATTCTAATTTACTTCAAAAAATTTAGTCTTCCCAAACTTAATTCATGCACATGCTAGGAATTGCATATAATGCACATTAGCAAATACGCGAAAACAGGGATGTTACATATTATCACCTTCTAAAATAAATTTAGCTTTCAAACGCTGCTACCACTTAATTTCTTCCTCCCGCAATAAAGACACGAGTTGTTCATTAGCTTCCTGTTGAGCGGCGATTTCTACTGGAAGAAGGTCTCTAATTTTAGCTAGCTTATCAAAACTATCAATACTAGCCAGGAGATACTTTTTAACTTGTCTATTGGACCCACTAATGTTCTTTGCCCAACCTCGTAGAAATTGACGAGTGGCTTTAGTTTTAGATTGCCATCTTTATAACGCATTCTTAACCTTGTTATTTTCACCCCAGACCTTTGCCACCATATCAACAAAACCATCTCAATTGAGCCATCCTAATTCAAACTTAAAGGGAGGTGGGGTGCCTAGTCCAGAGACAGTGCCTATGTCGACCAATAAAGGCATGTGATCTAATAAATATCTCTCTAGAGCCGAGACAATTACCAGAGGATATTTAAAATCCCAAACAGAATTCATCAAGACATGATCCAATTTTTCAAAGGTTGGGTTATCAAGAATATTAGCCCAAGTAAATTTACGTCCAGAGAGCACGATCTTGTGCAACTCTAAATTCACAATGGTGGCATTAGACAGGAAAGGCCATTTCAGGTTGAAATTAGCATTGTTTTTCTCGTTTGCTCGTCTAATGATATTAAAATCCCCGCCGACTAAAATGGGTAACTCATCGTGGCTAACAGCCCACACCAACTCTGACAAAAAGCAATCTTTGAGCTCAGCCTGCGCCACCCCATATACTAACATTAAAATCCACTTAAAGCTGTCATCTTTATTACCAAGCTTAAATTTAATGTCGAAATCACCGTCGTCAATTGTATCTATCTCAAAGATCAGATGGTTAATCCCTAGCAACATCTCTCTCAAGCGACCATGAGGAGGAGTCAAATGCCACAAAAAATCCCGACTGCCACTAAGGTTGATAAGTTTTATCTGAGTGAACAAAGTTGTAGTGGTCTCAGAAATTGCCACAAAATCAAGTTTATAATCTTTCACCATCTCAGCAATTCGACGGTGTTTAGCCAAGTCTGCAAGACTTTTGCTGATCCAAAAAAGACCCTTCATTATAAAACAGTGGTTTTAATTTTGTCCAAACTAGCACAGTGTCCCGCATAACTTTTTTAATTATATTTATGTTTTTTTACCTGTACGTGTGATATTATATTAGTACGGGAAAGAAAAGTTCAAATTGCGAGCCGGCCTGTTAGGCATTGTACTGAGCCATCTATTTAGGTACAGTTATGATGATCTATCGAATGTGATTTGTTTAATTATCTTTATCATTTTACTTGTACGCATGATATTAGATCAATATTGATTGCGTGGGAAACGTGTTGGTTATCTTTATTTTTTTACCTACATGTATGACATTAGATCAGTACTAATTGCGCAGCAAACATTTTTAGTTATCTTTATTTTTTGCCCGTATGCGTGATATTAGATCAGTATGGAAATAAAAGTTCAAATCACGAGTCGACCTGTACTGAGCCATCTATTAAGGTACATTTATGAGCTGACCTGCTAGTCGTTATATTTATGAGCCGGCCTGCTAGTCGTTATATCGAGCCGTCTATTTAGATACAGTTATGATGATCTATCAGATGTGATCTGTTTAGGTATAATTATGAAGATCTATCGGCTGTGATCTGTTTAGGTGCAGTTATGAAGATCTATCGGCTGTGATCTGTTTAGGTGCAGTTATGAAGATCTATCGGCTATGATATGTTTAGGTGTAGTTATGAAGATCTATCGGTTGTGGTCTACTAATAATAAAAAAGTCCACCAAATTAACGATCGGATGTTTTGACTTTTTATGAGAATTTTTAGTATTTTTTTATTTTTTCTATTGTATTCTGTTTTTAGTATATAATAGAATAGAATAGATGAGACACTTTTTAAAATAACCGTGCCAAACGCACCGTCTTCTTTGAAGGGATTTTTATACCATTAGACAAGATAGCAAATTTGTGTCTTCCTTCGACTACATCGGCTAAATCAGCACATAAATTATTAAGGGTGGAAGTATCAAGCTTCCCCGGTGAATCTATGTTAGCTTCTCTCTTCCCCTCAAAAAACGCCGCCATTCTAACAGCTTCGGCTTCTTTTAAACGGTTAATCGCAGTTTGAACATGAACTGAACTAGACCCTAGAGAAACCCCAACATCCGACGCCACTTGAATAAAATGTGAATCAGGGATATTTAGAATAGAAGAGGATTGAAAAAAAGACGTACCAGCCACCTCCTCTAAGTTCTTGATTTTTGCTCGGAGCTGCGCCCTCTCCCTGCTGTCCATGTCAGAATCGGGCTGCCCACTGATTCTCCTACTTCGCCTCACGTCCGCAGCTGGTGAAGCCACTGGTGTTGCCTCTGGCAACGCATACTGGAGTCAGTTGCTTCCACCGGCATCAGACTGAACCCGGCAGGTGCAGCCAGCTCAACAGCTGATTCCTTGGACGCATCCAGCGCAGGGTCAGCCTCCCCGCACGTCATGGCAGGTAGCAGCGGCCAGGCCGTGGCCGGCTCCTGGAGCGCCATCTCCGGAGCTAGCAGGTCCAGCTCAACAACCGTGTCCGACGCAGCGTGAGTTGCCGCGGCGGCCGATTCCACGACGCCGTTTCCTGCAAAACAGAGTTGTCTCTGGACAGAATTATTAAAGCCACCAGAGACATTATTAGAGCTTTCCTTCTCATTGACACTATTAGGAATCTCCTCCTCATCATTATCTGGATAAATTGGCTCTTTATCATTCATGGGAGCATTCCCCTCTGCATCTGGATTATGCTCATCATCACCGAGCAGGTCATCTTCATCATTATTCTGTTCGGCGATACGGGCATCGCTCTCTACTTTGAAAAAAATAGTGTAAGCTGCGTGTCCTACGACAATTTCAGCTTTTATTAGCAACGATGATCTTTTCTTAATCATCCTTGTTGTTACCCATTACTGAACGCGGTAAAGTCAATGACCTATTTTTGAGATGTAAAGTCAATGACTTAATCCCGAAGAAGACATACAGAAGAACCAGTTCTAGGTAGACTACAGTTCTACGAAATTCAGTTAGTATTGTTCAGGCACTCGAGGCGGGGTCAACATACGTGGCAACGACTACTATATATCCAACAGCGTTATTATTTCCTTTCAGATGAAGCATTTGGCTCAGTTTATGTCACAACTATCCTGCTAACTTGTTCGTATCAATTTTCAGAGCAGTTTGCTGCTTGCAGAGATGGAAGGCCCTGACCAGGTGAATGAATTCTCCGTTTATTTTCGCAGTTCTCCTATCAAAATTTTCATCTGTACCGTGTATTCATTCAACATATCTTGATGGGTACCTAGTAAGACAATCCTCTTTTTTCAGCCTTACTGATAGATAATAGATATGGATCAACAGAATTTGCCTGGCTCCAATTTTCCAGTAAACTCTGACGATTAAAATTTTTGTGCTCAAGAGTCAAGACTGAGTACCGTGATGTTCAACGCTTTCATCGATAAAGCATTCCATTGTTTTCTTACTGAAATAAAGCATCTCACTGCTGTATTATTTGTTTTGTGCGTAGATCAATCCTTGCGCCATCTGCCTCGGTGGCATGGGCGCCGGCGGTGGGCAGGCCATCTTCACGGCCGAGTGCTCCCACACATTCCACTTCCACTGCATCTCCGCCAGCGTCGCGCACGGCCACCTCGTCTGCCCGCTCTGCAACGCTCAGTGGCGCGAGCTGCCATTCGTGCGACCGGCACCAATGCCACTACCACAGCCGCTGCCCGTGCCTGTCGTGCAGCCACCGCAGCCTCGGAGACTACCCACCCAGCCCGTGGATCCGGTCGTCTTCGACGACGATGAGCAGGTGCGGCCGACCTCTGGGCTGCCAGACAGCCAGCGACCAGCAGGGGCAGCGTCCAACGGGGCAGTGGTCGTCAAGGCACACAGCGAGTACTCAGCTATCGCCAGGGACTCGTCTACGACAACTTCGCCGTGCTTGTGCACGTCAAGGCTCCCGGGGTAGCCGACACCGAGGCGGCAGGCGCCGCACCACCACGCGCACCGGTCGACCTCGTGACGGTGCTCGATGTCAGCTGCAGCATGCAGGGGAACAAGCTTTCGCTGCTGAAGCAGGCTATGACGTTCGCCATCAACATGCTCGGCCCCGACGACCGCCTCTGCGTCGTCTCCTTCTCGTCCAGGGCGCGCCGCGTAACCAGGCTCGCGCGCATGTCGGACGCCGGGAAGGCTCTGTGCGTGAGCGCTGTGGAGTCCCTCAAGGCGCGCACCGGTACCAACATCGCCGAGGGTCTCCGCACGGCCGCCAAGGTGCTCGACGAGCGCCGGTACAGGAACGGCGTCTCCAGCGTCATACTCCTCTCCGACGGCCAGGACAACTACACCACGATGAGACGGGCGTTCGGCAGGGAAGCCAACTACGAAGCGCTCGTTCCACCCTCCCTCGTACGCACGGGCTCCGGCGATCGGACAGCGCCGATCCACTCGTTTGGCTTTGGCAATGACCACGACGCGGTCGCGATGCACGTCATCTCTGAGGCGACGGGCGGCACGTTCTCGTTTTTCGAGAACGAGGCGGTGATCCAGGACGCCTTTGCGCAGTGCATCGGCGGGCTGCTCTCCGTCATGGTCCAGGAGGCGCGCATCGCCATCGCGTGCGTGCATCCCGGAGTTCGCATCGGTTCTGTCAGGTCCGGCCTTTACGAGAGCCGCGTCGACCTGGACGGCCGCGCTTCCTCGGTCGTAGTCGGCGAACTCTACGCCGACGAGGAGAGGCGTTTCTTGCTGTTCCTAGTCGTACCACGAGCTGAAGAAACGGACGGTCACACTACTCTGATGGAAGTTACCTGCAGTTACCGAGACGCAACCGCCGGCGCTGGCGTCAACGTGATGGCTGAGGACACGGTGGTGGTGAGGCCGGAACACGTGGTGGACGTGGAACGGTCAGTGGAGGTGGAGCGGGAGCACGTTCGGGTCGAGGCCACCCAGAACATTGCGGCGGCGAGGGCAGCGGCAGAGCGCGGCGCGCACCAGGAGGCGGTGGAGATACTCGAGAACCGGCGGCGAGCGGTGGCGCAGTCGGAAATGGCACGAGGTGGCGACCCCATGGTCGTGGCACTGGAGATCGAGCTACAGGAGATGCTCAGGCGCGTGTCGAAACGGCAGGGCTACGCGCGTTCGGGGCGGGCGTACATGCTCGCCCGCATGAGCGCGCACCTGCAGCAACGGGCCAGCTCGACGCAGCTGCAGCTACAGCAGGCTTCGGTGAATGGATTTGGCGGTGGAGCGACGATGGCGGCGCAACAACAGGCGTCGCGGCAAGCCGCGACGGTCTCGTACGCGACGCCGGCCATGCTCGCCATGCTGCTTCGATCGCGGAGGGAGCGTGAGGCGTCAGCCAAGAGCGGGCAGCAGCAGCCCATGGCCGAAGATGCGGAAGGCTCCGGACCTAAGGTCCTAAGGAGGTAAAAAACAGTAGCTATGTATACTAGTTATCAACTTACCATTCCGAAGGAGTTTGGACTTGGAGTTTAAAAAAAAATGGAACTTGTTTTGGACTTGAGTTTGCTTTGTTTCTGCTCTGAAAAATAATCAGAAACTTGCACGCCGTTCTGTTGTGCTGATGTAGTTCTGAACCAAAGGAGATGAACCACGTTCTCCCGATGCACAACGCATCATGAGTGACTTGTTGTCTTGGTAGAGCAAGTTCATTTATTTTTAATTTTATTCAAGTAACATCTAATTTGCAAGTGGATAGCCTAGAAATAGATTTTTTCTGTTATCCTGTCAATGGCTGAGATCAGATTTAACTGATACCCCAAAAATAGAATTAGCTGAACTGTGTGTTCACATGATTTCGCCCTGTAGTTCGTCACCGAGGTTGTGACCGAATACAGCGAACTGATTCCCTGTTTTCCTTCCTTCTCTAAATTTTCGGTGCAGTTTTGCTACTACACAGTTACATGAAATTCTAATAAATTTTAGTTGATTTTGAATTCAACCGATGTACTTTGTGATACATATTGATCATGAATGATTGAAATCTAAGAGAGAGAAAAAATCGACCGCAAACTTAAGTCATCTATGCTGTAGACAATCCCTTTTGTGACTGGGGGGTCACTTTGCGAAATTTATGCTCGATGTTGCATGCTGAGTAGGCAAATTCATCCTGTGTAGCCTAATAGACGCGATTTTGTCTCATAAACATGTACGATTTTGTTACACTAAGTTTTCTTTTGCTCGTTCTTTTTTTCCCAATAATATTATTTGAATTGTTCCATGGCCTTTTTTTTTGTGCCTCACTGTCGTTATTTTTTTGTTTCACTGTTGTCATGAATTATTTTATGAGCACTTTTGAATTGTTCCGTTGATTTTCTTTAGAATATATATATATATATATATATATGTATATATGTATGTATGTATGTATGTATATATATATGTATATATATACTAATGGTTCTTTACTACTTGTCATTTTATTTGCTCCACGAGCACATTTGATGTACGCTACTAGTTCTTCACCTTGTTCCACTACACCTTGTAAGATAATTATTTGTTCTAGTAGCTTTATTTTTGTTCTGCAGATTATTATATTTGTTCGATGACGATATTCCAGGTGAAAACATAAAGATCAAATTATTTACCATATGCACCTTTTTGTTCCGGTTGGTTATTTTTTTTGTTCCACTAATAATATTTGACGAAAACATGAGGTCAAATTATGTTTCTTATTGTCGTTGTTCTAAAACTTTTCTTTTTATTCTGCTTGGTCATCTTTTTGCACTTATGTACTAGTGGAACATCTTTAGGATCTACCGGAACATTTTATATGAACTGAGGAACAAATTCTATGAACTGTTGGAAAAATTTTACATGGACGTGCAAAAGAAAAAAAAATCTTTGGTAGGTCTTATTTCCTTCTATTTTTCCTATTGTTAAACTTGTTTTCTACTAATAGTCTAGGATTGTTCCGCATGATCTTTCTATTTGTTCGGTTATTTTTTTTTCGTCCTATATATGAGAGAGGTCTTGTTTTGAAAATCAATTCGCAAGAAACATGTTGGTTCTAACGATTCGTAATTTGGACGATCAATAGTAAATTCATTTTACCATTAAAATCATCATACGGAGTGGCGTGAATTCTCCTTATGTTTTACATGTCGTTTTGATCACCACAGGAGGAGTGCCGGCTGCGGGGATCCGGCAGTTGTGATGTCAGAGGAAGTCTGTGCATCGGTAGAACTCCAACCGCTTCTCCGTTCTAGCACCGGTTTGATCAACCTATCGAGTCCTCCTTCTGAACCCCTTACACGAGTGTCGCATGCCCAAAGACACGCGGGCAGTACGTATGGCTTAGCCACTGGGGCGCCATGCTGTGCCGCTTGCGTGTCAAGCCTGTTTCGTTCTCTTTTGCTCCCGGCAAGTTGACTGGTGCCAATAATCATGCACTCTATCCAGCCAGGGGCGAAAAAGGGTTTGGTGACAACAAAAGAAGACATAAAAGGTATAGTATAGTGCAATAGAACCTTGTGTGATATTAAGACAGTTTAGCCGTTACATATGTAGTGTAGCATTACGAAATTTACTTCAAATTTATATTATTTAGATAAAGGAAAAACTTTATTGACTGTCAACCTCTGTATTGCACACAACCATTTACTCAAATTTTGTGATAGATAAAAATAAAACAGTGTATGCACAAACAGAGTAGTAACAGGGTAGTATTGGAAAGTAAGCAAACTAAGACAATGCTCTTTTATGCCCTGGTCACTGCCTGACTCGTCTAAAAACCAGTCTGACTAGTGATCCGAGAGTTACCACGTAATCCCGGCAGCAGACCCGTAAAAATACATGGAGTTCGCAATAGGATCGATGTCGTAACTCTAGAGCGGCCGGTGAGGCATCGCGCCAGCACGGCGCGGCGCAACCTCTCCGTCACTGCCACCTGCGCTCCGGCCTCCGTTGATGCCGCCATTTTTGCGTGTTGCGCCTCTTCGCTTCGAACAGACGACGCAGCGGCCACGTCCTGGTCTGTCGTCGTCGCTTTATTCGCAGCAACCGGCGGCACTGGATTTGGCGCCGTCGCTTTCGCCGCGGCCGCCCTGTCACGCTTCCTGGTTTTGTTGCCGGCGCAGACCAGCAGATTGAGATGCCGCATGTCAGGGCCGGGCGTAGGCGCGTACGCAGCGGGCTCACGTAGTCACTGTGATGAGAAATTAGTCCGTAGTCTCCGATGGGAAATTAGCTTGCCGAGTGCCGAGCTCCATAGGATCCCGGGAGACGATTCCGAATCCGAGGCGGACGGGGTCACGGGGCACCATCCGTATCCATGCAGGCGTGCCAGGCCGAGCCACCATCAACAGGCCCGGCATGGCGTTAGGGTTGTGTTTGGAAACTGGCTAGCACGCTAGAGGTAAGGCCAAAAGAAACAGTTCGTCTCGCTTCCGTGCCGCTTCCTGGGCAGCACCGGGGCGCCAAGGCCTAGCCGCCAGAAGCAGCCGCTCCCTCCCCCTCCCCCTCCCCGCTGCCGTGCTGGTGGTGGGCCTCCTCCCTGAAGGTTGTGGGGGGTCTTTGGCCGACGTTATTGGAGCTCAGGGAGGTGTTCCCTCGGTGGTGGATCTGGAGGCACTCGGGGCTGGATCGATGACGGTGGCGTGGGCGGTGGGAGCTGGCGTGGTAGCACGGTGGCCAACTACGGCATGGACTGCGACCTCGACGACGGCTGCGGCGGGGGTTGGCGGTGGTTGCGCCCCCCGTGGCGGCTGCGGTGCGGGCTGGCGGGCCGTCGCGATCTGGCGCGCTGAGCTCCGAGGCGGACGTAGCCACCGTGTATGGCCAGGCCTGGTTAGGCAGCGGCGCTGCTGGACGATGCTGTGCGCGTGAAAGAGTTTGACCAATATAAAGGTGTCCTTTTCACGTGTTTGCGATTGCTAACCATGACTTCCGCCTAGTGTAAGGTTGTCCTTCTCGTTTTATTTTCCTAAGGAATCTTTCCAAGAGAAGAATCTATGGAGCCCCAGAGGAATCTACATATGCAGCTAGCTTCACTCGAAACAATGGCCGAGACTGGATTTCTACGATATATCTTAGAAGAATCTGCGATAAGTGTAGTGTTAGAAAGATCTCATCCAATAACATAAAAATTACTACGCACTATAGAAAGGGTTCAAAGCTCAAATTATACATTGCTTTCTATATTTAATCAAAAATGACACATTGTTCCTACAGGAGATGACTTTTCATGCTCCAGAGACGAGATATGATATCATCACCGTTCACCATTAACTCGTAAGAAAAATCCCCACTCAATAAATAGAACTAACAATCATTCATGCTATTTACAAAATTGATTGCCGAGAATAATAGATCTATACTTGCAGCTGCTACTAGAAGAATTAGCACCAACTTGAGATGCAGATCACAAATTTATGATCAACATACTTCTTTATTTCAACACAAGCTAGCATCCTCGATGAAGCTGCCGCGCGGCTTCAGCTGCGACATCACTAGCTGAGTTGGCTGAGATCACTAAGCTCTCCCCGGGAGAAACAGGGGCCGAGGCACTGGAGAAGGTGTGTCAGGAGTCAGGAAAACACCATGCCTACGCCTAGGCTTGCGAGCCGTGAGGCCATTCTTGTTGTTATGAAGATAATCCTGCGTGCCAAGGTGCAACGTTGTCTCCTTGGCACACAGGGAGGGAAAGGAAGGAGAGCTAGGGTTGTGTTCAAATTTGTGGATTGAGTTTGCTAAGTTTGGTGACCAATTGGTATTCAAGTGTCGATTTGGGAAATTAGTCTACTACAACATGTATAATGATGTGATGTCTGACTTCTTTTATTGTGTCACATAAGATTTTACTGAAATAGAGGAGAGAGAAGCTCGTTCATGGATGAGTATTGCTATCCTTTGTACTTTCTCTTCATAACATGAGTCGAACAGAAAGCATTCATCTCTACCATTATACGTGCCTTGTTATAAGTGCCTTTAATGTCAATTGGGAAAGTGGACTATTGCAAGGTGTGGATGCGAGACTGATGACATCTCGGGTGCAGAAAAATGAACAATTTGGGTACAGTTATACCCCAGCTCCGGTGTGCTCCGCCACTGACCGGAAATGTTGGCTGGCAATGGCATGCACCGAGCGCTTTGGATTTTGAGTTTTTGATGCTTCTCGTTTGCTGGTCTCCATAGGCCATGGCCATTCATGGTTGCAGGACAATGCAGTAGCGTGCAACCTACAATAATATAATAATAATGAACTGAAAGTGCCAATAAATCGACCAAAATTAAGGATGCTAAGGCCCTGTGCACGTCAAAAATTTCGATATCAAGAATGGTCAACGTTCCAGATTCAATTTCGTGGAAGCTTACCAACTCGGGCAGATACTTGGCCAGATCGGCATACCTCGCCCAATTTGAAGGGTTTCTTCGTCGCCCTTATGTGGACTTGATTTGGGAGGTTTGGGCCCCGGAAAAATATCACTTTTTCGGCTGGCTTGCGGTGCAAGAACGCATCCCTACAGCTGACTCCTAACAGCCAAGAACATACCAAACGATCGGTGCTGCATGTTCTGCAGAAACTCCTTAGAGTCAGCACGACACATTCTAGTCTATTGCCCATATGCCCGAGATATCTGGAAACGGGTCGTTGCTTGGTCCAATCTACAACACCTATGACCAACTCTATGAGCGCGTGGAGACTCTATCTGTGACTGGTGGCTAAGCCACGATGCCGAAACCAACACGTTGGGAACTAAGAACCGCGCCAAAGCTGCCAAATCTTTGCTCATTTTAACACTTTGGGAGATCTGAAAAGAACGTAACCGTCGCATCTTCGATCAAAAAGCCCTTCGAGGCGGGGGGATTCTAGCTCTTATCCAGAATGAATTAGGGCTCTGGACGAAAGCAGGCGACCCAGGCATAGGCATTGGTGAGATCACATCCGACCCGGACGACGTTCCTTAGTGGTGGTGTTGTTTTATTTTGATCTTCTTGATCTCTTTCTTTTTTTTTCTTTCTTTCTCGCCTTCTCCTTCTGTGAAACTTCCCGGGTCCTCTCGACCCATACCTTTGGCAACAAATAGTTCACTGCAGCTGTTTCGTCAAAAAAAAAGAATGGTCAACATAACTCAAAGCTTTGTTGCTGCTGACAGAATGGAGTAGGAGTATCTCCCTAACAAAATACTCCAACGCGCAATAGAATCGAAGAACTCAGAATGTTTTCAATATCAAGAAAAGTCACTGCCTATAATCAATCTGCACGTTGCATCAATCAGGCAGCACCGTAGCAGCACTTGCTTCTTGAATGCACTCCTTTTTTTTTGAAAGAAGAATGCACTCCTTTGGTTCATTGGCCTGCTGCATGTGCCAATTTGCCACTCCGTAGCTACCACTCGTATAACAGAAAATGGACGATTTGCCCCGTTTTTGGGGTCCCTGGAATATGCCCCATCTCACTTCTTAAAGCCCCCCTGAAAACAACTAAGGTGGGGCATATGATCCAGTCGCCTCAAAAAACGGGGCAAATCCTCCAATCTCTCCTCGTATAAGTACAGACCTGCTGCTTCACTTGTTCGAGATAGGATTATTTTCCTCTGTCCTCACTTTGCCCCAGTTCCCAGCCAGCCACCCTCCCCATAAACCAATGCTAGCTTTGACTGCCCTGATCAGAAGAATCTAGCTAGCCACCACTGTTCTCTCTTGCAAATCAACTGCTGATAAAAATACAAGAGCTCGATCTCCACAATGGCTTCTGCTAACAACTGGCTAGGCTTCTCGCTCTCCGGCCAAGGGAATCCACAGCCTCACCAGAACGGCTCACCCGGCGCCGCCATCGGCATCGCCGGTGCAGGCGATTTCTATGGCCTGCCGACGCAGGCAACGCCGGATGTGCACCTCGGCATGCCGGGCCCACGGGCCGACGCGCCCTACGGCGTCATGGATGCCTTCAACCAAGGCACCCATGAAACCCAAGGTGAGCTAGCTGATGAGCTACTGTGCATGTAGTACTTTTGCGTGCCTTTCTTTTTCTCTAGTATTTGATATTGGATGGAATTCTTGCAGATTGGGCAATGAGGGGTTTGGACTACCACGGCGGCTCCTCGGAACTCTCGATGCTCGTCGGCTCGAGCGGCGGGAGGATGACGGTAGACGACGGCGAGGCGCCGAAGCTCGAGGACTTCCTCGGCGGCAACTCCTTCTCCGACGTGCAAGATCAAGCCGGCGGCTACCTGTTCTCCGGAGGGACGATGGGCGGCGTAGCTCGTTCGCACAGCATCGACGGCGGAGGCGGCAGATCCATAGAGCTGTCCATGATCAAGACGTGGCTCCGGAACGACAGCCAGGCCCAGCAGCAGCAGCAGCAGCCCGATCCTCAGGAGATGAGCACCGATGCGAGCGCGACCAGCTATGCCTGCTCCGACGCGCCGGGGAGCGGCAGCAACGGCGTGGGTGCGGCGAGCTCCCGTGGGCAGGGCCTGGCGCTCTCGATGAGCATGGGGCCGTCGCACTCGCACCTGCCGGTAGCCGCGGCGGGCAGCGGCGCAGGCGCCGGCGCGGCTGGGGGAGGAGCGGAGAGCACGTCGTCAGACAACAAGCGGGTCGATTCCCCAAGCGGCGTGGCGGACGCCGTCCAGAGGAAATCCATCGACACCTTTGGACAAAGGACCTCGATCTATCGAGGTGTAACAAGGTTAGAGCATCCATTAGCTTGGATCTTCTTGGCTTTTGCTAGTGCTAACCTAGTGTTTTGGTTGCTCTTGTTCTTTATCTACTCACATTTCTCATCATCTTCTTTCGTCTTCTATTTTCGAGTCGATTGCTCGTTATTCTTTCTTCATTCAATGGCATTTTTGAGGGATCGAATCATCGAATGATCTGTCCGGAACTTTTTTTTAACGATTACGATATCTCTGCTAACTACGAGCCCGGAATATAATGCAATCAAAGTTAGTTAATAGCAGTATGCTAGCTGCTAATTCGCTGCTGCTCTGAAAACTTCCTCTCTTCACTTAGCCTTTAGGTAACACAATGCTTGTGATACAAGGTGATTGACTGACAAAAGGGGGACACACATACGCATACAACCTCCATGATTTGCGTCGATCCTTCGCCCAATAAAAGTGCACAAGCTTTGATGCTTGCGGGTTGAAAGTTGATTTACTTTACGCATTATATATTGAGATGCGGGGTTTTGTCAACCCATATGAGATGCGGACCCAATGTTTTCTGGTTTTGCTGTCAATTTATTCCAGTTGTTCCTACGCGTGATCGTGCTGTTAATTCGCCTGCAGGCACAGATGGACTGGCCGGTATGAGGCGCATCTCTGGGATAACAGCTGCAGGAGAGAAGGGCAAACTCGCAAGGGGAAACAAGGTAGTATATACATAATTTTATAGATAGTGACGACTATATATACTCATAATGAGATACATATTGTATGTGTAGTTCAACTGTTAGACCTCAACTTCATTTTGCTCCTGTTATCAAATATTCGTACACATTTACTGATTAATCGTTCTGCTTGCTGTGGTGTCGATGATGAACTCCTATTGCCTCTGGGATATGAAATGCAATACTCATGAGAATGCAGTTTACCTGGGTACGTAAGTAACTAAGAACATGTAACCTTTTATGCAAGTATTCACCTGCCATATCCGTCGACAAAAATTCTGATGCTAAGTCCTAGAACTTTAATTTCTTCTTGGTGAACACTTTATGTAGGCGGTTACGACAAAGAAGATAAGGCAGCTAGGGCATATGATTTGGCAGCTCTAAAATACTGGGGCACAACCACAACAACAAATATCCCAGTAAACAAATTCTATAATAGATTATTCTGTTTCGTTCTGCATGGGCAGTTGTTGATTCTGTTTTTCTTTATCCTATAAAAATTCTGCAGATAAGTACTTATGAGAAGGAGCTAGAGGAAATGAAACATATGACTAGGCAGGAGTACATTGCATATCTTAGGAGGTATTAACTGCTTGATGCATTCCAAAGTTCTTTTCTATAACATCACATGTTTGGAAGATTGCACATCAAGAAAGCACTTATGTTTTTCTCGCAAAAAAAAAGAAAGCACTTATGTTGGCTAACAATCACATGCATGTTCATCCAACTTCAGGAATAGCAGTGGCTTTTCTCGTGGTGCGTCAAAATATCGTGGTGTGACTAGGTAATTAAATCTACTACTAGTATTTACATCGTGTAAAAACTGGTTAATTAGCCAATCTAAATACAATCTTATGACGATTTGACAGGCATCATCAGCAAGGGAGATGGCAAGCAAGGATAGGAAGAGTCGCAGGCAACAAGGATCTCTACCTAGGCACCTTCAGTAAGCCACTTAGTAACTATCACATCAAAGCAAATTTGCTTTCTTAGCTAAGATCCTTTAAGTAATTAATTACTACTCTCAAGAACTAAGTCATCAGGCCGCAATTATTTACTACTCTTCTCGAAATCTCTGTCTCGTAGAACGGAAGATGCATTATTTATATCCGTTCAAATGGTGCTTAGAAGAGTGGAGTACGCACAACATTAATTATGTCCCAAAAATGTTCATTTCCAAGTTTGTGTCTCGGAGCTGTCTGAGGAAACCGGGGCATGCGGTCAAGAGCTCATTAGAAAATCTTAGGACACTCCCAATGCGTTGTATCTTAGGTTGTATTTTATTGCATTAAATAACTGTTTAGATACAATCTTTCAATGGCTTATATCTTAATGTTGTATTTAAAACATTCTCATTTATTATATTTTATAATCTATACTACCATTTTTAACCTTGTAACTGGTTTGTGACATAGTTCTAGTATATAGTAGTACATGTATGAGCCACATAAGATCACTCAAGAATTAATTTACATTGACTACACCGCTAAGAGCCAGTTTCAAATTAAGAGATAGTTTCTTTCTCTTTTCTCTATAACTACCCTGTCACGTAAGCTTTTTGCCTAAGTGGTATGACTTAAGAGACAGCTGAGTTGGAACATTGGGACTGCTGCTGCCCTTAGTGCTTCGAGGCTTGAGCCGTGCGTGCGTGCGTGCATGCATGCAATGCAATAGTATTACACATGCGTTGGTGAGCTAACCCTAATCATGCGCGTGCGTCTCGTGCTGCAGCAACCGAGGAGGAGGCCGCCGAGGCCTACGACATCGCCGCCATCAAGTTCCGCGGGCTCAACGCCGTCACCAACTTCGAGATGAGCCGCTACGACATCAAGAGCATCCTGGAAGGCAGCACGCTGCCGGTCGGCAGCGCGGCCAGGCGGCTGAAGGAGGCGGCCAAACTCGCGGAGGCTGGCATCTGGCGGGCGGAGGACGGCAGCATCGTCTCGCACCTGGCCGACGGTATGGGCCGGAACCACCACGGCTGGCCGACGTCCATCGCGTTCGGTGGACAGCAGCAGCCGTCGGCGCCGCTCGCCGTGCACTACCCGTACGGGCAGGCCCGCGGGTGGTGCAAGCCGGAGCGGGACGCGGTGATCGCGGCAGGGCACGGCCCGCAGGACCTCCAGGAGCTGCACCTGGGGAGCGGCACCCACAACTTCTTCCAGCAGGCGTCCAGATCGGCCGTCCATAGCAACAGTGCCGGCAGCGGCTGGTACCAAGCCCTTGGTGACAACGGGTACTTGATGCCGGTGGGCACCGTGGTGGACGCCGACGTCCAGGGGCATAACAGCAGCACGGCCACTAACGAGGAAGGGAGGCTCGTGGGATACGTCGACGGTGGCGCTGCCGGCGTCGGCCCGTACGAGCTCGCCGTCGGTGAGCGTCGCGAAGGTGGCGGACGGGTACTCCAACAATTGGAGCTCCCCGTTCAATGGCATGGAATGATCACACTGGTTAATCAATTGCCACTCGTACCGTTGTACGAGTAGCTAGAAATTGGTTCATCAAAAAGTAACTAGAAACCAAGTTTAGGATAGTCTAGAGCAATGCATCTGCGCATGCATGAGACGCGGTGCCTTCTGAAAGATAGTAATGGCTAGCGAGGTGAAGTAAGATTTCTTGTAAATCACCATCACTCTGCTGTTATGGGAATTTCAGAAGGAACAAAGCTAATCTATCAAAGCAACCTCATAGCTAGTTTTATGATCATACTAATTAGTTTAACTATTCAGTAAATTAGTCTGGTTCGGCTGTGGTCAATTTGAGCAACATAGCTTGCAATTAGCTAGTATACTGTATACTTCAATATTATGCATGGCCATTCTATCGAAATCTAGCACTGCAGCTGAAATATTGAACATGCACTAAGCACAGGATACGTACGTACGTACACGGTGTACTCAACACGACTCCAAGAACGCAGAGGCACATGCGGCTAGGATGATATCCAAAAATCACTTTCTTAACTCACGCAAACTTTATTAAACCACGGCTTCATATGATATCAAAATCTATCTCGAACTCTTGGTAAATCTAACGTTTAAGGATGCCGATCGATCAACTATACAAACTCAAGTGTATAAAGAAGATTTGCATGCATGACTGGGCTTGAGGCAGATTTCGAATGTGATAGCCATTGCAAATAAATATGTGCACGAGTGCATGATCCAAGCCCGGCCCCCAGCTGGGTTTGTCAAACTCAACGTTTGATGGTGCTGTGTCTAAATCAGGTAAGAAGGGGTCTGCCAGTGTTGTGCGTGCTGCGATGCTACAGGACATTTTCTAGGACATTTAGAGAGTGCGATAATCTAATAGGCTGCGAAAGGAAGAAAAATGGAGGCTATTGGGATGGATAAGCCAGTCAGCGACAAACCAGTCAGCCAATTGCCCAAACAACAAATAGACTCGAAGGAGTGGCAGGAGCTACTTTTCTTCATTAGCGCTGAATAAGTAAGAGTATTCATCCAATAGCCTTTATTTTTTTTATTCTCACTAGATTTTACTTTTACATTTTCGTATATCTTTCGTTTATTTTTCATTAAAGTTCTGTTATTGCATAAAAGTACACATATTCGTAGCCAGCTACTAAATCCAAGAACTGTTTGTGGACTACTATGGCCTCTATGACACTCCATCGTTGCTGCCAATGATGATGGTGTTGTTGACGAGTGCCATGAAGCTAAAAAAAGATTATGAAGATATATATAGGAAGAAAAGAAGATGAAAAAAATGGTTGGTGGTGGTACCACACGCATGGATGAGTCTGACTCTTAGAGCATCTCCAACTCGGTACCCTTCTGAGTCCCTATCCCAAAATTAGGATATTCTGCTCCAAAACCACGCTCCAACCCGCCTCCCTTCGAACGCCCCATCCCTGTCGCAGTGCCCATCCGCCCCTCCCGAGTCCCCATCGATGGGGAGTGAACTTCACCTCCCAAATCTGCAACTGACGTCGCCGCTTGTCGTCCCCTCGAGTTCGCGCTCGCGCTCGGAATGTTCCCTTCCTCGTGCTCGGAGTGTTCCCTTCCCCGATGCTGGGTGCTGCTCTTCATCATTGGAGCATCCAGTGAAGGTACGTCGCATATGTTCTCCCTCGTCGAATCCTCCGCATCTACATCTGTTGGTCCACTGGATCTACCCCCTCTGGAGCAGGTCCACCTCCCTGAGTAGTGCCCCGTCCCGAGCAGGTCCGCCACCTCGAGCAGCCCCGCATCCAGAGGCGCCGTGTTCACCAGATCGAAGACACGCAGCAGATCCACAAGTAGTAGCTGGAGCTGTAGCTGGACCCGGCGACCGCAGCAACCCGACGGCAAGAGACGGCAGCAGAACGGGCGGATCCAGCCTCTCCCCGCCCATCCCCTCCCAGCTCATCGCTCGGTACAGCTCGTGGTCCTCGACCAGAGCACCTCGTGAAGGTAAGTTCCAGTTCATCTCTCCTAGCAAGATCTGTAGCAACAGCAGCCGGTTCCCCTCTCAGTTTATCTCGTTCTCTCCCAAGATCTGTAGCAGCAGCAGCTGGTTCCCCTAGCAGCAGCAGCCGGTTCCCCTAGCAACTGATGTTTTGTGTTAGAACTAATGCGTGCTCCTCGTGCTGCTAAGAACTGATGCTAGAACTGATGTTTGAACGAAAATGTTGTGTTAGAACTGATGTGTAATCTTCCCGCTGCTAAGATCTGATGGTAGAACTGACGTTAGAACGATCTTGGACATACTCTGAACAACAGGTCCAAAGAGCAATTTGTCATAGCACAGTATAAATGTGTAATCTTCCCGCTGCTAAGATCTGATGGTAGAACTGACGTTAGAACGATCTTGGACATACTCTGAACAACAGGTCCAAAGAGCAATTTGTCATAGCACAGTATAAGTTCAACCTTTTTGAAGCATCAACTGCTGTGCTTGCTAACTTTGAATTGCATATGTGGCTATTACTTCGGCCAAGCCTATTCCTGTTTATGCAAAAAATAAAAGATGTATATCATGTAAATGACTGAAATGAAAATGGGTAATGATACTGCATGGTTATATCATATATGTGTTGTCTTGGAGAATTTACCTTGTAACCAATGTCTCAAAAAGATATTAGAATTATGTACAATGCACTTGTTTGTTGGTTTAATGTGACTCCTTTTCTTCGAAGTAATGTTGAATAGCTAGAAATGAGGTGACTTCTTAGTACTGTGGTATATATGTACATATGCTTGTTTGTTTGCTACTTGATGCTGAGGTGACTTCTTTTAAAGATGGGCGTACTAGTAGTAAATATGCAACCAGATTGTAGAAGTATACACACTTAAATTATAGCTCTTTGATCAACAGGCAAGGACCAGGCACCGAAGGAAATTAAGGAAGGATGGACCTAGACAATTAATGAAGTAGAAGGGATAGCGAGGTCTTTAAAGAAATTAGCCCTAGATAACTATGAACCTTTGTCGTGTCCATTAGTAGCTGAACTGAATATTCTCCTGCAACAAGTTGAAGTCCTTGCTGATGGGCTTGAGCAAGTTGCGACGCAGTCTACGGACTTGCTTCAAAACATTTCAGTAGCAGAATGGCAAGAAGACGTTGAACTTCAACTTGTAGACCCTACTGATTGTAAAGCAGCTGACTACGAATCTGATGATAGCGGTAAATGTGATTACTACAATTACTGCTACGACGAGGATATTGATCTCGAGTCCTTGTACAAGTAGTACTTGTATTGTGTACTTATCTATTTACTGTCGTACTGTGGAACCTTAATATATGTAATGTGGAACCTTAATGTATGTACTGTGGAACTTAAATATATGTAATGTGGAACCTTCGTTGTTACAGTAATGTTATTGTACTTTGAAAACTTAAGAATTCTAGTATTGGCATGGATCGGTTTTTTTTGTTCTATGGTATGTACGGATGTATGACTTGTTGTTAACCTCAGAAGTACTTTTGTTAACAGAGTACAGATAGATGGCTACATAAACTTGCTAAGTGAGGAAAATGATAGCATCGCTTGGGATGATACCAAACATTTTACCCCTATTGAGGAGTAACATTTTATCCCAACCGAACAAGAAATTCCCTCCAGTAGACAGAATAACAAGAGAACTAAGAATTTCAATGAGAAGGAAGACTTGTTGCTGGTCTCAGCTTGGCTAAACATTAGTATGGATGCAGCACAAGGTAATGAGCAGTCTCGCTCTACCTATTGGAGTAGGATCCACCATTACTTTCATGCGAACAAGGAATTCGAGTCAGACCGCAATCAGAAGTCCCTTCTGAAACGTTGGTGCACTATTCAAGAGAACGTTGACAAGTTTTGTGGATGCTATGATCGCATTGAGCGTAGAAGGCAGGGCAGGACGACAGAAAATGATAAGGTACTTGTCCTCTTTCTTTCATTTTGTTGTAGTATCATATTTGTGCATACCTATTAATATGTTTTAGTACGCACAGATTGTTCAGGCTTGTAGTGTGTTCGCGGTAGAGAAGAAGAAAGCTTTTGCCTACTTGTACTGTTGGAATGTTCTACGGCACCATCCGAAATGGACTGATAGGTTATCATCTAAGAAACAAAAGACAACCGTACATGCCAGTCCAGGTACTTCTACGCCTAGCACGAACTCAAGTCAATGCGAAGCTCAGGTGGAAGGTGGTACTCCTGAGACAGAGGTAATCGGCAGGCCAATTGGTAGGAAGGCGGAGAAAGAACGACTTCGACGAGGTAAAAGTTCTTGCTCTAACGATGACGTGGTCTACAGGAATGTGTTACAGTCTCTTTGGTCAATCAAAACTGAGTCAGATTCCCAGAAAGAGCTGAAGAAGGAAGAGAGCTATGCACGGCATTATGCACTAAAAGAAGAAAAGATTGAGAATGAGAAATTGAGAATTGCGCAAGAAGATGAGAAGATTGCAAATGAGAGAAAATCGATTGAGATAAGAGAAAAAGAGTTAGATTTTAAGAGAATGCTAGAAGAGGAGAGGATTATGAACCTGAACATTAGTGCTATGTCTACGGCACAACAGGAGTACTACACGAGTCTGCAAAACGATATCATTGCTCGGCGACGCCGCTGAGCTATACGGACTATTGTGTAAACCTTTGTGTTTCGAACTATTGTGTGAACTTATGTGTCCTCGTATGAATTATTTGACTATATGAAATATTCATGTATGAATTTTGAAGTACGAGAACGATTTATTATTTCGCGAACAATATGGAAACGCATACATAAAATAACTCCCTAGCCGCATACAACACCATTAAAAGAACTACATGCACAACTAGAAACCTACATGCCTCCGTAGCGTTCCCACAGGTGCTCAACTAGATCAGCTTGAAGCTGAGTGTGAGTTTGCCTGCTTCTAATAGAATGATGAGTTTAAATGAACTCAAAAATTTTAGACGTATGCTCATGAGAAACATTCACACTCTCTCCTACTCCTTCGTAGTTGTAGTCTTGTGGGCCTCCATCCCGCTCATCTTCAATGATCATGTTATGCATGATGACACAAGTCGTCATGATTTCTCCAAGTACTTCTTGGTCCCAAAAATCTTGCTGATCCTCGAACAATGGCAACACGAGCTTGTAGAACTCCAAAGGCTCGTTCGACTTCTTTCCTAACTGCTTCCTGGGTTTGAGCGAAGAGTTTCTTTTTATTATCTTGTGGAGATGGTATTGTCTTCACAAATATCGCCCATGACGGATATATGCCATCTGCAAGGTAGTATCCCATTATATAATTGTGTCCGTTGACGGTATAGTTAACTTTCGGAGCTTGCCCTTCAGCTAGCCGTGCAAAGAGAGGTGAGCGGTGAAGAACATTTATATCATTGTGAGACCCTGGTAAACCAAAAAAACGCGTGCCAAATCCAAAGATCTTGTGAGGCAACGGCTTCTAGAATGATTGTGGGCTCATGCACATGGCCCGTATACATATCTTGCCATGCTGTAGGACAGTTCTTCCACTGCCAATGCATGCAATCTATACTCCCCAGCATTGCAGGAAAATCTCTTTCCTCTCCAATAGCAAGTAACCTAGTAGTGTCATTATTGTTTGGAGACCTCAAATATTCATCTCCGAAGACTTCAACAATAGCTTTCACAAACCTTTTAAGACTCTCTATTGCGGTACTCTCTCCAATCCGGATATAATCATCCGTAGCATCCGCAGGAACTCCATAGGTCATCATCCGGAATGCTGCTGTAATCTTCTGGAGAGGTGATAACCCAAGACGTCCAACACTATCTCTTTTCTGGACAAAATAGTTATCATGGCATACTACAACATCCACTATGCGGAGAAATAGAGAACGAGCCATTCTAAACCTGGATGAAAAACATGAATGAGTCATACACGGGAAGAACAACAAGGAAGATGATTATGAATATATGAGAACGGTCGCAAACCTGCGGCAAAAAGTAGTTGGGCCATATGTAGGAGAATCCGAAATGTAGTCTTGGTACAGTCTAAAATGACCGGCTTCTCTATTGCGGTGGATTACCGCATGTCCGGGCATAGAACCGACATGGCGTGGAACATTCCTAAGCTGGTAGTGCGTGTGTGTTATGAGGGCTGTAGCAATGAAGAGTTCGTCGTCATCATCCGACGACGAAGAATTAAAGAGAGGGTGCATGCCTGAGCTTGGATGACTCATTGTGATTTCGTGGAGGTAGAGGACGAGAACTGCAGGAGAGAGTGAATGCCAGGAAGAGCAAATGTCTTGGTATATATAGACTACAAAAATATAGCCATTACAAATATGCCCGTTTGAAATTTGGCCGTTACAAATATAGCCGTTATAAATATAGCCGTTGAAATAATCCCGTTAGAATTTTACCAGTTAAAAATATAGCCGTTATAAATATAGCCGTTACAAATATAGCCGTTAAAATTTTACCCGTTACAAAAATATAGTCGTTACAAATATACCCGTTGGAATTTTACCCATTATAAATATAACATTTACAAATAATATGTAGTTATAGGATATTAATTTAATATAGGAGAGTGGAATATAGGGAGTGAGATTTGGGAGGTGGGTTGAAGGAGGAAGAAATTTAGAGAGGAAATCTTTTAGAATGACTTTTCAAATGAGGATTTGGGTAGTAAAATTTGGGAGGTGAGTTGGAGATGCCCTTACCTCTTAGAACCGGGGTGCAGTTGTTCACAGGCCACGCGTGAGTTGTTGAACCGGCGGCCGCCCGCGGGATAGACGCCTCCCCGTCTCTCGGGCACACCCGCCCGTAGTCGCGTTGCTCCCGTGACCCCGTCCTCTGGTCCCTGGCACGAACACGCGACGCGACGGTCTGCAAACCACACCAAAAGCACAGCAAGCGGGCAGCAGAAAATGGCGTGCTACGCCGCTCTCCTGCACCAGCCGCCCGCCTGGCTCTCCCCGCCGCGCACCGCACGCCGCGCCGGCTCTTGCCGCGCCACGCGGGCTCCGCTCCTCCAGAGCCGAGCCCCTCCCTCTTCCGCGCGGGCCCGGATCTCCCCACGCTGCTCCTACACCGCAGCTGGAGGGAGCGCCGGCGCCGGCGCCGGCGCCGGAGAGTCTCCCGCGGCGGTGCTCCGGCGGCTCCTGGAGACACCGGGCGCACACCAGGCGCCCGCTTGCTACGACGCGCTCAGCGCCCGCCTCGTCGAGCGCGCCGGATTCAGGGCCTGCTTCACGAGCGGTACGTGTTCGCTCTTTTGCCTCTGCGGGGGCTCCCTCTTACTCCCATCATAGTATCATACTTCATAACTTCCAGCTCGTGAACATAACAAAGGGTTCTTACTGTGTAACTGTGCTTTTGTGGCTTCTGATCATCCTGCTGATAGATACTTTTCTAGAGTTGTTTGCACATCTTTGCATTAAGAGGAGGAGCAAATAGGTACAAGAGTTTGGCAACTGAGTGCCATCAACACCTCACACAAACAAAAGCCAAGCACCAAAGAACTGCACCCGACGCTACGCAACGCTACATCCCTAATACTACTCACGGCGCTTCGTGCAACCAGAAGTTGTATGTCTGGTGCCATCTTTCTGCCTCGGCCTTGATGTCATTGGCCAAATGGAGGAGATCCTTGCTTTCCTCTTAAAGATCCTCCTATTCCATTCCCGCCGCACCGACCAAATAGTGAGAATCAGCAAGGAGTCAAAGCCCTTACGCCGTAGTTTTCTGGATCTCCTTGTGCTTGGCCAACCACTAATCCTCCATGGTGTCCTCGACTGTAGGGATGAGGCAGCCGTGGCCTGCCCACGTGAGGATGAGGTCCCAAAGGTGTCTTGTCCAGGGGCACCTAATGAATAGATGTTCAGCTGTCTCGGACGCCTGCAGGCAAAGGGGGCAGGAAGAGTGGCTAGGGATATTGTGCCTCTCCAGTCTATCAGCTGTCCAACAGCGATGCTGCAACGCCCACCAAAGGAAGAACTTGCATTTCAACCGCGCGCGCCTTCCAGAGGACCTTGTGGCAAGGGAATCCCGTGCGGCTCACGAAGAAGGCTCGGTATGCCAAGCGGGCCGAGTATTGAATGTTAGTGGACCAACACCAGACGATGCCATCCTCCTGACCAGTGAGGAATCTGCTGATAGATACTCAAACACGCTTATATTATACTGGGTGCTATTTGCCCAAGATGTAATAAAGATGATGAAAATTTTGACTGACATGAGAATTCACTCTTGTGCCGATCTATACAGGTTGTGTTTCTGTTGAGGGCACTTTGATCAAGTGGCATTGTACTTGAGAAATCACTGAGATTGTGCACTTCACTTGTACGGTCACAGTCAAAAACTAAATTTGAACCAGACAATTTCCTATGGAGCTTGCCCAGGGCTATGTAAAAAGGAATTTAGGAGATTTCAGGTGTGCAAACTTTTAACAATGCTTTTGCTTTTTCAGGTTTCTCAATATCTGCTGCACGACTTGGATTGCCAGATGCCGGTCTCATCTCCTACGGTGAAATGATAGATCAAGGGCGTCTAATTACTGAAGCAGTATCGATACCTGTGGTTGGTGATGCCGATAATGGTTATGGAAACTGTATGAATGTCAAGAGAACAGTGAAAGGATTTATTAATGCTGGTTTTGCTGGAATTATTCTTGAAGATCAGGTATGCTTTTCAAGGAATAATGATCGCGGATGTCCTCCCGTAGATTGTATTTGTTCTGCTTGTCCTGAAATTTTAGCAATAAGGGAATTCTGTTTTATATTCTTTCGTGTTAGCATGGTATTCCGAGGGAAACTCT
Source organism: Stipa capillata (assembly GCA_019208055.1). Classification (NCBI taxonomy): domain Eukaryota; kingdom Viridiplantae; phylum Streptophyta; class Magnoliopsida; order Poales; family Poaceae; genus Stipa; species Stipa capillata. Next base: position 214,555 of record JAGXJF010000477.1, on the reverse strand, counting down.
AGGGTAAAAACATGCTTCTTCATTGGATATGAACATGTGGTACTCCTCTGGTTCAAAAGCATAAGTGCAAGGCTAAGACCTGGACACTTGAAATTCAACATTAATTTGAGTGTCATGTTACATTTACCACTTACTCTGCCTAAATATTGTGTTGTCTTACTGAATTATGGGGTTGTTTTGCTTCTATAATCTATTCTTTGTGCACAACTATCACATTACTGGATTAGAATGCCTGAAATTTCAGCTTATGTAAATCTCACATTTGTACATATTTTTTAACATCTGAGTTGTTCGTTCAGATACCTGTTAACTAATTTAATATTAGAGATGGAAATGTGCAGCGTGTAAATTTCATTAATTGTAGTAATTGGTATAAATTACCGTGATAGTTATGGATAACAACCCATGGCACTGTCCCTAAATATGTTTGGGCTCCGGGGTCCAGTTGACGTCTCACATTCTTAGTTTTGCGGAATTTCATATTCAAGCAATAGGTTCAGTTATCCTGGTTTGGAGTTATATATTTGAACTATAAAACCTTCCTATTTTCCTTGTGCCTTGCAGATATATTTTTATATTGAAAATGACTGAGTGGATTTTTCGTGATAAATCATCTTTTCCCTTTTGATTAGTTTCCCTTATAGTAATATGATGTATAGTATTCTGAAGGTGTCACCAAAAGCATGTGGACATACACAAGGAAGGAAAGTTGTCTCTAGGGAGGAAGCAATTATGCACATAAAAGCTGCTGTAGATGCCAGGAAGGAGAGTGGTTCTGACATTGTTATTGTGGCAAGGACAGATTCTCGTCAAGCTTTGTCTCTTGATGAAGCATTATGGAGAGCACGTGCTTTTGCTGATGCTGGGGCAGATGTTCTATTTGTTGATGCCCTTGCTTCAAGAGAAGAAATGAAGGCATTTTGTGCAGTTTCACCTGGAGTTCCAAAAATGGTTAGATCTACTGTATGCTTAATGATCTCCAAGCTATTGTAATCGCCATGAAAGAGTTGTGTCCTCATGATACTCTGTGCTTCCTTCTGCAGGCTAACATGTTAGAAGGTGGTGGTAAAACTCCTATACTGAGCCCTGTTGAACTTGAAGAAATTGGTCACAAACTCATAGCCTACCCATTATCTCTAATTGGTGTATCAATGCGTGCAATGGAGGTTTGTTGTTTATACTTCATACACGTTAAATATAATGTGGTATTTCTATGCTGATTTTGTACTGGGTCGGTATTGTGGGTCCACCAACTAGTATCCTCAACATTTTGCAAAAGACATAGATAAGGGTGAGATCTACCCTGCTTTTGGCAAACACATAATGTTGAATAGAGCTGCTATCATCAACATCATTGCAACCTCCTTCCTATGATCGTATCTACCGTCACCATGTTCAATTACTCATGTAAGTTCTTGCCTTTTATCTATCCGCAGACCTATACGGTATCATACCATGTACCGTATACGGTGCCTTGCACGATGCCCTGTGACTGTGAGTATTAGCTTGGCATAGTGTTCTTTTCAGCTACCGGGATTTCATGATGCCATTTAATTTTTCCCTACACCACTGTTCAGTTACATTCAGTAATCTAGCCATATCGCATGGAGAAGGTTTTCCTTGCAAAGTTTTAGAGAGATGAAAATGTTGGGCTTCTGAAAACCAACTCATGTGTGTTATTATTTCGTCATTAACAAGAGTAGTTGTGTCCTGAGGGATCCTGCACATAGGTTTCCAATAGAAGTTCTGGGCAAAGAGAAAAATTTACATGCACACATGCGTGTTGAATGATAGTCATGTGATCTTGTGTACATGTGAACTGGTAATCATTATGTAGTTGTTCAATTTTGTGCCATATGTATGATAAATATACGCTATCGATTATTAACTATATGATAAACCCTGACCTGCAGGATGCTCTTGTTGCTATAAAAGGTGGTCGTATACCACCTCCAGGCAGTTTGCCATCATTTGAGGAGATCAAGGATACACTAGGGTTTAACCACTATTATGAAGAGGAGAAGCGATATGTCGTGACACCAGCCCAATCATCGTACAGGAGTGGTGAGGATATTTACTCATATTCTGTGTTGAATATGAATGATTGCTTAACAGGAATCTCTTCAATTATAGGTTATTATGATTATCCAAGTGAAGCACGCAGTCCAGGACGCACCAAGTCCGGGAATGAAACATCACAAGAACCTGTTATTGACATATTGCCTCAGCTATATGATCTTGGCTCCACTGGAGGCAGAGGTCCTTCAACTGGGATGTGGTCTCACACTCTTCGATTAAAGATTACAGGAAGAGATGGAGTCCAGAAAATTGATGCTAGAATACCTGTAAGAACACATTGTTCAGGTCTTGTTTCATTTAAATATTTGGTAGTTGGATAGAAGTTCTGAATTGAACATCAACTCAAACCAACATCTTCTGGGTATATACATGCTCTATTATTTGAATAGTTCCTTACTCCTATTATTTCTGCATATTTACTATAATTGAATAATAGCCATACTGATTAAAGTTGTTTCCTTTTATTCCCCCTTTCTCTAACAGGCTGGATTCTTAGAAGGGATGACAAAAGTTATTCCAGGTTTGTACTTCTATCGTAAATGCACCTGCCTATGTTTCATATGATCATTTCCCTTTGGTGCTTTGCAGGCTTGGCTGGAGCTAATATCATGGAAAGGCTTCGGAACGCTCCTATAGATACAGACAACCCCCAAAACGGTCAGATACTGCTTGATTTTGAGGACGGTATGGGAGATAGGATCCAGGTGTTCATTGAGTGAGCGTGTTGCCAAATGTGTCATCCAGACATAGAAACAGATGTTTCCTAGGCACTTCCAGCATACATACAGTTAAGCAAGATGTAAACGTCGTTGCATACTACAACACATACCTTGCGGAGCATGCATCCGGGGTTAGTCTTCAAATAGCCTTGTTTCTCTCTCAGAAATTCTGAAGTTAATTTCAAATAAAACAGCTCTTATGGAGTTAGTATTAAATGGTCTATTCGATTCTGCTTGCTTTACTTCTCATATACATCAAGCAGTGAACGTCGTGGATCCATATGTGAACCTTGGGATCCCAATTATTGTTCCCTATGCTTCTCGTCACAGAGTACACGAAGGATACAAGTAAAACACTCTATGCTAGCTTCTGTTGCCATGCTTCATCAAACAGATCCAACAGAGCATCCTCCTTGCTATCCCTGCCGCTCCCTGAAATGGCATCTCCCATCATCTCGCTGGCTTCCCCCTCCTGAGAGGAAACTTCCTGGGTTCCGACGCTCACAATCTCCGTGCTCTGCATGGCCTCCATGGTTTCTGCAGCATGCGTCTCTGCTCCCTCTGCAACCTCCATGGGGCGGCTCTCCCGTTCCAACCCCTTGCGTTCTTCGCCACCTGATGAGATGTTGCGTTTCACCAGATTTGCCTCTCCATTGCTCTCGGCTTCGAATGTTCTCTCTGCAACTTCGGAGCTGACCTCTGGTTGATCCGTCTCAGGAAGCGTTGCCTTCTCACATGCATCTTGCACGACATCTCCTTCAGCCTTCTCGTCGTGTTCATGGTCCTCCCCGATGATCTTCTCAGCTGGACCGGCACCGATGGTCTTCGTTGGATCTCCTGCCCCGCCGTCATCGTCGTCGTCGCTGCCCTCCACCGTAACAACAAGCTCCACGCTCTCCACCTTCCGCGTCGCATCCTCGCATCTCTTCTCCATTTCCAGCATCACCTCATCATCAGCCGTTGCGCGGTGCAACGCGCCTTCTTCCTCCTCGTCGCCCTCGTCGACTCGGCAGCAGCACCGTCTCGGGGCGAACCCCGTGATGCCACTCTTCGTGCAGGCTACGAGAGCTTCAAGACCGTCGACTGCACCGTCGAACTTCACGGGCAGGGACTCTACGAGGAGGACGAGGTCGTCGACCTTCCTGAACACTCCCTCGGAACGAGGGAAGAGCACCGCGGCGACGTCATGGACGACGGCGAACTGCCTGTCGAAGAAGGAGAGGGCCGAGAGGCATCGCAGCTGCAGCGGGCTCAGGATTGGAGCCGCGATGTGGGAGACTCCCCTTGCCAGGAAGCCCACCGGGCAGCTCATCGTTTCGACTTGTTGGTACGCCTTGTGCGCCACGGCCAAAACGGATCTGCCGCAGCTGAGCAGCAGGTGTGACCTCGGCGCTTGCATCGGTGGTATCTTGGCACCTTCTAAATCCTGCAAATTGACACAAGCACCTGTGTTCATACAATCAGCCAACCAGGCAATATCATGGCGAAGGATGATGAACAAATTACTCCTATCTAGCCTCAAGGTTAGAGGAACAATTCGATGATGAAAACAAAACGAACCAACGCAATTAACAGCATGCTTGCTTACCGTGGCGAGATGTGGTTCCAACCCGGGCGATACAACCTGATTTTCCATATCGCAGACTGGAAATCAGCAACCATCGCACGAAGCTAGCATGCGGTCAGCTAGTTAATTAGCTAACGAGGTGCAAATGATGAAATGAACGGAACTGCAGTTTTGGATTGGACTTGGGCGTGCGATCCATTAATCAGCGCAAGGCGAGATGGTACTCACCAGGGAAGGAGATCACTGAGGCATATCTGGGTCGGCTCACGGCGGAGGCCGGGAAATAGCGGTGGTTGGTTACTGGTTAGGCTTCATCTATGGGTGTGGGGGCTAGCGGCGGGGATGGATGGCTGATTCCAGCGCCGAGGCTGTGACGACGGCTGCGCCATGTGGCGGGAGGCCCAGGTCGTGCGGCCGTGCTGTGACCGGTCACCGGCACAAGCAGGCAGGTGAGCGTGAGCGGGAGCGCGGGAACGGCAGACACGTTTATCCTATCCTTCTGAAAGCCCTGGCGGCTGCCGTCTCGCGCTGCGCTACTGTCAGTGCATGCCTGATCAGCGAGGCAATGGAAGTCTGCGTGCCGGGATTTGGTACTCTCGTCGTACCGTGGGCCGTCGCTGGCAGCTTTCGGCGAGGCCGGGCGAGATGCGGGAGTTCTGAAGCCCGAGGAGCGGATTATGATGGGTTTGGTTTCTGAAAGGAAAGAAAAATTGGCACTGCATTCTTCTCACAGTTTTTGCAGGTCACCAAGGTATGTAAAACATGTCTAAAGAGCTTTGCTCAAATAGGTCCCCAAGATATGTAAAACATGTCTCAACGACTTTTACTCCAAAGCACAAGCTTTTGAGGTCACTAAGGTATGTAAGAGATGTTTCAAGAAATTTCCTCAAAAACTATATTCAGATACTCTCCCGTGATACCACCGTGACGGATGCACCATGCTGAATGCCGTGCAACACCGGCTTGCTTTTGCTTGGGCGCATTAACAGTAGGGCAACCAAACGAGAGAACAAAAGTGTGGTGAAATTCATCGAAGACACAAAAATCTGAAGCTCTAATTAAGTTCGAGGTGTGCATTGTCACTATCTCACTCATCCTCAATAGCAAAATTTCTGATAAAGCATAAGAGGCATATAACCAAGGCCTCAATAGTAGTCAAACTTGGAAATAGTACCTGGCCAGTGGCAGACACCAGGCAGACAGAGCCTAACATCCAGTACGAAAACTCTCACTCACCCAAGTTCAACCATAGGGGATAAAAGAATAGTATCATGTGCCGGATAACCTCAGGAAAGACCATACGTGACTGCAAACTAAAGATTGCTACGACTCTACTTAGGAGATAATGCCATCGCCCAAAGATAGCCCCGCAAGTTGAGTGGTCGGGGTGTTCGGATTCTGCTGCTGGGCCACGTTGCGGAGAACATCCATCGCCTCAGCAACCTTCGACTTCAGAGCCTCTGGAGACTCCAGCAGATGCAGAACCTCCGTCTGGTCCATCTCCAGAAGCATTCCAGTGACCTTGGCAGCCTGGTTACGTTCCAGTTGCTCAACCAGCGGATATAGGCTTTCACCAAGTATCTAGATGGAAAAATATTAAAAGCATCAGAAAACTGACAGTGCAAGAGGACAAAATACAGAGAAGAGAATTTTTAATGCATTTTCTGTAGACAATGGGCACATCTCTATGCATATTGTACAAATCTCCAAACAATCACAGCGTCGCAGGGCATGGTTTACTGTGTAGATCACTGTTAACATCTGGCATAAAGTGCATAGGATGGCAGTGGATAACGAATTGAACACCAGATACAATAGAGGATGACTAATTAAGACATACCGTTCGTTGTTGGTCTGGAGTAGCATTTGCAAGGGCAGAAGTCAGTGTTCCAATTGGAGCAGCAGGTGACAAGCCAGCATCTCGTACAGGGAAGCCTCCCATATCATATGGCTGAATCATACCTCCAGCACCAACCCCTGGCATCGGTTGAACCTCAGGCATGTTACGTCCAGGTCCAGGTGGGTATCGGTAGACACGTCCTCTTGGAAGCATCTGTTTCAGAACCATGACAAGATATATGATGTCACTGCAAATTCAGTAACCCTCCACAGTACAAAAACCACACACCGATCCAGAATTCCAGCACACCTAAAGACTGGACAATAAGAAAAAGTAGCAAAACATACTCCTTCGGAAAGGGGGAAGTGGATTTTGAGATTTTCAACAATCTACACAAAATCAAGTTAGCTACCTGATTCACTTTTTCCATTGACACAATATCACCCTAATAGCACCCACAATTTGGCATAGTAGTCAGGAAATAATATGGGCATAAGGATGTATTGTCACAAACCTGTTGCTGAAATGACTGAGCAGGTTGCTGTCCCTGGGCAGTCCCAGCAGCAGAGCGCCCCCTAATACCTGGGCGCGGACCCTGTTGACCTTGTTGGACAACAGGAACAAAGTAATTTGGCATATGGGCACCCCCAGGCCTCATACCTGGAACAAGCTGTTGCTGGAAACCAAATCCCGGCTACATGGAAGTACACATAGGATCAATACTTACATTTTCCATTAAGTTCATCAAGATAAGTAAATAATAAAAATGCCGCGTGCCAAGCATGGATAAAACCTATGACCAAAGAGGACTAGAATTTCATACTAAATTTCAAATGAATAAGACATGACCAAGAAGTATTTATTGCATGCATGCAGTCCAGAACAAGTAATGCATGGTGTTGACAAGTGAGGAATACATATTTATGTCCGAAAGATTTGCATTGCATTGCTAAATTTACTTGAACTCCAGAATATGTTCCCACCACGAGAGAAAGCAACACACACGCCGTTATTAACCAATCTCATAAAGTAATGTAGGACAGTATCAATGGTATTATTTCACTCATATGAAATTGATGAACCATTACCCCTGAAGAATATTTCTACTGAAACCCCACTTTGCAATGCCCAAATCCTATGAAATATAATGCAAGCTTCAACTTAAACTGCACAAGATCTTATCTTATTTACAGATGGAAATATATTGATTCTCATATTTTACAATTACATTGGGAAAACCTGAAGCTAACGCTAAGTTTGAAATGAAAGTAATAATACAGCTTACAACAGTACCTGAGGGGGCATCATAGCAGGTGGAGCTTGCCCATAGAAGAGTTGCTGCCCAAGAGGAGCCATGGGAGGGTACATGGGAAGGCGAGGAGTCATAGAAGGTGTTATTGGTACAGGGCGCATCTGAGAGAATTGAGCCTGGATAATATGCAGTGTGCCCATCAGCATTTTAACGACATGGTCAGAAATAACTCAACAACAACAATGTTGTACAAATTTCAAGGAACTATGTAAAAAAAACAGAAATCATGATCAATAAGTTCAATAAGAAACAATATCTAAAGCATCATCTAAATTTATGGTGCACACTATGAAAGTCACATTTTACAAGTGTCAGCTGCAAAAATAAGGCACATACATTGGATGACTCCATGCATCAGTATTACCCCTCTAACCTGAATAAAAATGTTTTGCTCTGAACACGGATATTTAAGAACGAAGTTTCAAGTTCATAATCATATTCTAACAACCTAAGTATTAATAACCATCATAAGTATATTGTCACAGTCCGTATTCATGTCATTCCACGTGATGAAAAACAGTAATTCACATGGCATCAGTGTGCTGCTATTTGTCTATCTATAGTGGGAACTATCGGTAACAATTTGACATTATAGAAACTCAGTTGGTTCAACGACAATACCTGTAACATCGCTTTCCTTTCCTCTTTACGCTGTGCAAATGCAACATACAATGGCTTTCCAGATATCATTTTGCCGTTCATTTCAGTTAGCTGTGTAAAAGGAAAATGTGTCAGCCACATGTGACACTCAACAGTTAATACGATATTAAGGAAGCAAACTTACAGCCTGAGATGCTTCCTCACGAGTAGAAAATGCAACAAAGCCAGAGCCCTTGCTGACACCATTTTGATCACGCATTACCTATTAAATAAATTCAGTCAGCTATGATTATACATCATGAAACAAAGGTGAGGGAACAAATATGATTGCAAACATGAAAGCACCTTGCATGAGGAAATTTTGCCAAAGTTAGAGAACAGTTCACATAGCTGATCATCTGTAATGCCATCATCCAAATTCTTCAAGTACAAGTTTTGTCCTTGATATTTATCAGCAGCATCTTTCATGCTTTGCTCAAATCTTCTCTTTAAGTCCATCTCTCTTTCAGACTTCTTTTGAGCTCTTCCAACATACCACTCTTTGTCATTAATTTTCTTTCCATTAAGTTCCTCAACAGCACGAGCAGCATCATCTGGACTCTCAAAGTTGATGAAGCCAAAGCACCTTGATTTACCATCCATGCCAATCATGACAACAGCACTTGTAATATTCCCATAGTCACCAAAGATTTTGACTAGATCCTCCTTTGTAGTAGACTCAGACAAATTTTTCACAAAGACATTGTTAAATTTTGACTTGTCACAAGAATTATCTCTCTCTTGCTTGCGAAGAAAAGGTCCAACATAAACAGGCTTATCATTGATAAGCATCCCATTTAGGCTTTTCATTGCAGACTGTGCAGCCTCTTCTTTTTCATACTGAACAAATCCAAAGCCTTTTGATTGGCCCATATCATCCATTGCAACCTTACAAGAGAGAATTGCACCAAATGCAGAAAAGGTATCATGAAGAGTTTTGTTGTCTATTGTCTTGTCAAGGTTCTGGAAAAAGAACATTCAAAGTGCTCTCGTCAGATATAAGTGCTGAAAGAAACTGATTATTTGTAGGGTGATAATGCAAATCCAAAGATGACACAATACCTTGATAAAAATGTTTGCAGATCCACTTCTGCGACTGCTTGGGTCACGGTTTGAATACATTACCCGAATGGGCTTGTTGTTCAGAGGAGCAAAGTTCAGCACTTCCAATGCTCTTGCAGCTGCCAAATGGAATGGCTAATCAGCCAAGAAACATAATATGTTCCACATTTACGTGGCAAAACAGTAAAAGCACAACAACAATGCAAAAAGCTTCATGACGGATGATGCAGTTTGATGAGGCTTAACAATTGCCCTATCGCATGTAATCCAAATTTACTTAGCCAATGTCTACATTATGCAACATTTGCATGCACCTTACATATCATTGCACCTTATATCGTCCACTAAGATGGATATTCAGATTTTGCCCCAGAAATAAGTCCAATTGCTTCGTTTTCCTATTCTATCTATGCAACAGCTGATCTAATAACAGTTGAAGGCCAGCTGTATAGAACATCAATACCACAACGTCTAATCAATTAGTGAGACGTCAATCCTTCCAGTTTACAGCACAACCATGTCCCTACAAATACTGGCAGTTCATATTTACAAATACTGGCAATACCCATGGTATATATACCACCAATGAGGCTCCAGTATCAACGAAACCAATTGCTAGGCATCATCCTCCCCACTTCTTAAAACACAATAAATCCAAGGGACGCTATCATCCTCCCTACTATCCAGAACACAACAAATCGCTTCCAAATTACACTGCACGATGGCAATAGATTCACCTCAATCGATTGCATAGAAATTGACTTTTTCTATTATGATCGCTTCAATATCGATCCAAATAGTCAAACAAAAACCAATCCATCACAAACTAATTGAACAACCACTCATGTTTAGGAGTTAACAGATGCAATCGGAACTATTCAACCCCAAAACCTCCACCCATCTGATCGTACCACAATTCGACCAGTCCCCTAACCCCAAATCGCATGGAGACACGGATAAGAGAGGGGATCGCAGTACCATCCATGGGGTTGCTGAAGTTGACGTAGGCGTATCCAAGCGAGCGCCGCGAGCTGACGTCCCTGCACACGCGCACCGACACCACCTGCCCCGCCTGGCTGAAGAGCTCGTAGAGCTGCGAGTCCGTGACCGACGCCTCCAGGTCGCCCACGTACAGCGACGTCGTCGGGAGCGGCTGCGCCACGCCGACGCCAGCCGCCGCGGGGACAGTGGCCGCCGAGGCCCCGTTCGCCACCGCCGCCGCCACCTGCGCTGCCATCGCCTCCTACCGACACCTCAACCTCTCCTTTTTTTTTCGATTTTTTCCCGAAAAATCGGCTCTAAACCCTAGCTGATGGATTGATATATAGCTAGATACGAGTAGATCCCGCAGAGCTTGGGGATTTTTTCTCTCCTAATCGGGTGATAATTTTTTTGGGTAGTTTTTGGTTGCGGGATACAGGAGGGCCGTAGGCGGAGAGCACGCGGGTGCTACGACTCTCTCAACCGGGGGAGACGCCGATGGGGGAGAAGGGTTTGTTATATGGGAGCGCACCCCGTGCCTTAGGGTTTGGCCGCGCCGGCGTGGGCTCGGTGTTGGTGCACCAGCCGCTTCGGGTGATCTCGGGTTCTGGATGGTGCTCCCAAGACCGGGTCCGTGTAGCCTACGATTTGACAGTGGTGCTGCCTCTGGACAGTTGTCTGCGTAGTCTGGGTTGGTGTGTTGGGTGGGCTGGATCTGGTTGCGCTTCGCGGGCTTAGGGTGTGCTCCGGGAGTCGGCCGCGTTTTAATGGTCTCGAGTCTCCCTGACCGCTGGATTGGGTTGGGCTGACCGGAACCGTCCGTTGGATGCGTTTCCTCTGCATGAGCATCCTTTGTTTTACCTACTGGATGGATCAAAGAGAAATAGCTTTGATTAATTGTGCCATTATTGCATTTAATTCAGTGATATAGTCCCTCTGTCTCAAAATGTAAGACGTATTTTGTTTGGTTAAGACAAGGATTTGACTAGCGATTACTCTATTAGTATGTGATTTATGTGATATAAAATTAATATCATTAGGTTCATGTTTAAAAGTACTTACTTATGATTATAACTTTGTATCATATAAATCACATATTAATAAAGTAATTCTTAATCAAATCTTTGTCTTAATAAAACAAAATATGCCTTATATTCTAAGACTTATTGTGAGACAGAGGAAGTAGTGAGCAACAGTAGCATTTGATCTTGACTTTTGGTTTCTTATCTAACATCATCACTTGTCATCCTACCACCATTCACCTCTACCCTTGCCAATGCAATGCAATGTCAGAGGATAAGAATCCCCACCAGTATGAGTGAATTTTGCATGAGTGCCCTTCATGCTTCAAATCGCCAACGTCACATCAAGCTCTGAGCTGGAGCGGTCAGCGGTGACCGGATCGACTGGCACTGGCCCCTCCGGCCCTTCCCTGAGCAGGCAGGCGCCGCGACAACTGCAGAGACATCCACGTGAGATACCGCCTGCTACGGTGCCAAACCCGCGCGCGGTGACCCGGCCCGAGCACCGCGCCGCGCCCCGGTGCCGCACCGCCGCCGCGGCACTCCGGTTTGGAGCTTGCCGCGGATGGTGCAGTAATGCGCCTTGAGTAATCACTGATGGAATCATCAGCAGTTCGGCAGCGACAGCTGGTACTCGCTGGCGATCGGGTGGAAGAGTTGCGTTTTTGCCACCAGGTTTGGGCCCGCCCCTCATTGAGTGCTTCGAGCTCCAGCAACCTCAGAATCTCAGACCGCTTCAGGCCACGCCACCCACGGGTCTCCTACACTCCTGGTCCTTCAAGTGCCAAGGAGCAGAGGACACACAACAGTGGCTTTTGATATCAGTTAGCAGAGTGCTTCCCTCTAGAATGACTATGCCTGATAAGTCATAAGTTATGTGTAAATGTATGTATAAGATTGAGAAGAACAACAGTGATGAAATTATCAAGTCTTAACACTTAGTAAAATGTTTGCCCATGTAGCCTATTTAGGAGTATTTCCTGAGAAGTTGTAAACTGTCTTTCTGCTGTGGCCTACATTTCTAGCATCTCTGTAGAAACATTCCTCAAATTAACCGTGTACAACGAAGAAAAGCTCATGATCCTAAATTTGATACAAGCCGGGAGCCATATACGTCGTCGTCGATGATGAGAACATTGATGCTTCTATGTTCTATCTCATACTTTATCATCCACTTCTGATTGTGAAGACAGCACGCCGTGCTTCTGAGCTTTTTCACTGGGTACACCTTGCCGCTCCTTGCCTCCAGGTTTCGAAGAAGCGCTACTGTACCATATCATACCAACCACAGCGAGGATCATCCCAACCACCACGCGGAAGTTCAGGCCTTCTTTCCCAAAGAACAGAAATCCCAGGGTTAGCACGAGAATAGTCTTCATGTGGCCTATCACTTGAAACGTGACGGCGGTGAATCTCCCAATGCATATGAATTGGCTGAGATTGGTTCCGACTGCAATCAGGCATGACAGCACGATGAAGAACTGAAAGGCGAGTGGAGGAAAAGGAAAGTCAGTCAGTAACAGAAGTTGTTTATGTCCAAAGCAAACATTGCGAAGAATGATGCAAACAAAAAGATATCTTCAGCACTCATTCATGTCCTTCAAGACTTGAAATAATTTTCTGAATAATGAGGAATCTTGCATGTGAAATAAATTATGTTTATCTATACATATTACTTGCTAACTATGCACAACTGGATCCTTTCATCGTCATACAACCTTTAATCATGTAATCAACTACCTTTGTTTCCAGCATATTTAAGATAGTAGTTCAAATTATGCCATATTCCAATTTTAAAAGTAAACACATGCAACAAAAATTGAGCTATAATCAAAATTTATTTTCCAACAGTTGTAGGTGAATTATTGTGCCGTCATACACTGATACACTATGAAATGTTGGCAATCGTCATGATGCCGTATATAACCGCACAAAATATTTTTTGTTTCTTTGCATACCGTCACTGTGCTGGTGTAGTGAAAAGTATCGATTCTATTGCTGGTCAGCCAGAAGTCCACGAATGGACCTAATATCAACAGTGAAGCTGCTTGAGCTGGTGCAGTATGACCCAAGAGTTTGAGTGAGTTAAGCGAGTACTTCCGTTGAAGGTAATTGACATACTGCAAAAAAGGATTAAGAACAAAAAAATTATACACAAAAAATACCAAGAGATAGTTCTGGAAAGGGAAAAAAAACTGTGAGTCTAGACAAATTTCTGCTGTAGCAAACAAATAAATAAGCGACAAATGAAATAGAACCTTTTACTACTTACTAATTACTATTTCCTTCAGACATTCATTGGGCACAATTTCTGTATATGTTCAAGTCCCCATTAAGTCACAGGGAGATATCGGTGAACCATCAAGACAACAAGATCCTCAACTAAGTGATAGAAAATATGTATAACAACCTAACACTTGCACTTCATATGAAAGCTTTACATCGGCATGTCATACGGACCCAGTCAAGTATCTTATATTTATCATAACGAGGACTACTAGTTAGGATATCAGTCAATATAGTCAACTTTTTGTTGTCCAAGGAACTTTAATGAACAAAAGCTGCAGTTTAACATGAGAACTACATGATGAACTGAACTCCAAGGCTCTACAAAAATAAGCTTCTATATGCAAATCACACATGTACTATGGTAGGAACTAGGGATCAGATATTGATATGCTATAAATTGATGCTGGCTAACAAAACAACGTACATTATACAGCAAGAGACAAAATGACTTCACTAACATTCTCAATACTTACATGCTGTTGCAGTGCAGTGCCGCAAACTGCTATCATGGCAGCTATCAATCCTTGTGCATTTACACTAACATCAGAAACTGTACACACTCCCACACCTACAAGGACAACCACTATACTAAGCTTTGTATCCCTTGAGTAACGGAAATTTTCGAATAGGACCTCCATAATGCACAAAAGTGGAATGATAGACAGCTTCGCAATCTGAAGAAGGAAAACAATGAAAAGAACATTTTAGTATGCAAATTACGTTTAGAAATAGAACAAAACAGAAGTTGTTGTCTTCACCTGATAGAACCCAACAGAGTTCCACATCAAGCTAACATTCATCCCAACAATTGATAGGTTTGCAAAAAAGACAAACTTTACTAGTTCCGACAGAGGTAAATGAGATGGCTGAACATATCCTAACCATTTCATTACCAACGTCATCAATGTGGTAGTTGCAAAATGCAGCCCAGTCAATGTTGTAGCTGTACCAAGGAAAAAATAGCACACAGCATTAGTGGCAAGAAAAATAAATCATTAACAAAACAATAAAACATACTTCATTTATGGTCATCAGCCCCTAAATAACTAGTTATAGTACAATTTCTGCAAATGATATATTGTGAACATGCATCTAAAACCGAAGGTGCATGTCTAGTGGCTTACAAACATTTTTTAATGCTCCCATGAACTGTATCCCTCTCTTCACCACATCTCCATTGGACTTCAAAATTAATGTCTTATTTATTGGAAATTCAACACCTTTCAAGTTGTAAATTTGCAGGTTCTACCAGTTTAATGTTACATGATAAATGGCATGATAGCTTTCACTGTCGGAAAAATAATTAAAAGTCCAGCAAAATTTAGATAAGGTGATCTGTATGCCAAAAAAAAGTCGCTAGTTTGGTCAGTGTGATATTAGTGAAAGCAGCAAAGAAAAAGGCAAAGTCCATCAAGCCATTACATAGTAGGTAACTAGGTGGGGAACACAGTTGGGTAGTTTAGTTTGAGATTCAAGTGATAACAACAGTGTTACAGTATTTTCTTACCAAAGCTAAAACCATGTGTAGCCATTAAGGCCTTGTTGACCATGATTACGCCAACAGAAGTCACGACATTGAACATCCATGCCCCAGCATCCAATGCTGCTTTTTTCTCTGCCTTGCTCCCTAGTGCCATGCTTTCTTCTCATGTAGGGTCTAATGCAAGTTTGAATATGTGTAAACAGTGGTGCACCTAACATAAGAAAGTAGTTATCATAAGTACAACAATCAATACCAACACAAATAGGTAGCACCAGACACCAATAGAATAATAGGCAACATTCATACAAGCTCCTAGATTCTATTGTCTGTACTTGAATTAGAAATAGAATCATCTCAGAATGTCAATGGTATACAAATAACTTCCAATATACATTAGAGTGAAATTTCAGATCTAGGAATGATAATGGGAGATAAGCTGATAAAGTAATGGCACGGACTAGACAAAGTGGCAAACTAAACAATTATAATCAGCCTGACTATAGCTGTGAATTAGTCACTGTTTAGTGTTCATTGGTTCAAGCCAACACACTACAACTTATTTTCTTAGGCAAGAGAACCGCTTCTGGAAATCATGGATATGAGCGAGAAAAAAAATCATGCAACTGAATTCCATTACTTTGAACAATTAAGCAGGTTTAGGATCAACTGATGCCATCTACTATAATCCAAACTAGTAGATTTGGCCAAGAGAGCAAAACCAACTAGGACTATCTGTCTGTTTGGTGCTCTACACTATCAATCTGCTACTCAAAATGAGATGCCAAAACTACAAAAATCCGAAGTTGCTGTCCTGGAACATCCAAAGGTGGAAAACACTTAACCTAACGCCTAACTCCGACTGACAGACCACTAGATTAAACTGGCATATGAATATCTGATATGTGGCCATGTAGTTACAAATGATGCTCTACCCAAATATGACGAGAAAGGGAAAGGAAAGGCCTCAAATTGCACATACAGGATAACATAACGAAGAAATCGTGTCCCAGAAAACGGAACAATCGCGACAACGCCGGGCTAATTCCAGTAATTCCACATATCTCGGAAAGAAAGAAATCCGAGAAAGCAGAAAAAAAAACCACGCAAACACAGACGAGCTAGGTGAGCAGCACAAGCGGTAGCGAAGCGGAAGAGGGAAGATCTGTTGGTTTTGTTCGTACCGACGCCGTGGTGGGAATCGGGATCGGGGGATCGCCTGGGCTGCGCAGTTGGGGCCTTGGGGGAGGGAGGCGGGGTTGCGGCGGGGTTATCCGCAAATGCGTGTCTAACACTAGGGCGTTTTTGCGAAACATAGCGAAGTGATTGACTACCTCAGCCCTTCAAATTTGTCTTTTTTTTACAAGGCGTTTTAACAATCTGCCATAGAAAAGCAAAATTTTGCTTTTTGCACAAAAATTTGTACATGACTCAACCATTTGCATGTTAAATATTCTCAGAACGTCTTATGTTTTGTTAAGATATTTTTCGGAGCACGTGAGACCGTCCTTGACAACTAGTTAAAACGGTACATAAGCCTCCCGAAACATATCTCGTGATATCGTGATATCAACTCATGGTATCATCTTCAATAGATCATAAAAAATTCTAAAAATAGTTGACAATATTAACACCACATATATCTATCATGTTTCAGATTTTTAAATCTAGATTCGATCCACTATTCGAGAAATAAAGCAGACAGATCATATGGTGTCAATGTTGTCAGTTTTATGTAGAATTTTTCACAGATTTTAAGAAGTAATACCGTACGATAATACCACGATACACCTAAGAGGCGGTATCACTGCATACTAATCATCTCCATTCTGCCCTGAGGCTTTGAAGCCAATACCAAATATCATAGCAGAGCAACTGGTTTTAAGAGCTTCTGTTCATAGATGAGTGCCTCTCCATCCTCAACATCCACAGTGCATTAGGTCCATTTACAGGGAACAGATAAAAAGCTAACCATAAGCTGAACATGTTCATAAACTTCAGCGCCGATACAGTGGGCTAAACATGTCCATAAAGACGACAAAGAAACGTTAGGCACCAGTCCTCACACAGAACACTCTCCCCCCCATACAATTCAAGTATCTGATGGTAACAAAGCATGCAAAGAAACCCTCTTCTCAAGGTTGACAACAATCCTCCAATCTCAAGGTCTAAGCAGAGAAATCACATGTTCCAAGTACAGCATTCCCCTTCTCGAGATCGACGTCCTCATTGTGTGAGGGCTCGTTCTTCCTTGGTGATAACCTCTCCTTTACACTGTCCTTGATCATAGATAACCCCTCCTTCACTTCTGGTACCGTTTCCTTGATTTTGTCTTTCAAAGCATGGTACGCGACAGTTACGCTGAAGCCAGCAGCAAGAAGTGTCTCATGGAAATCTTTTGGGAGCTGGACAATTCGCCTGGCAGACCTGCAAGACGTTCTGCTCGCTGAACAGGAGATATACACAAAGTTTAAAACAAACAAATACTAAAAACTTGGATACTGTGTTATGCATGTAATGTAAGCAACATTTTTCCATGACACTGTCCTCCTAGTCCTAGGTGGACGTAATGGTTCCCAGTTTTAAATAAAACGGCTAATAATCTCATACTCAACAATCTGTTCCTAGGATAAAAATACTTCCACCCAGTAAAAAGGTTCTTGTAAATACAATTTATCCTCAAGTAGAGACCACTGCAAATTTTTAGACACGTACAAAAGAAGGGCCATGTGGCAGGATTGAACACACACAACGTTGCCTTCAAAAGCAAAGATACCGTATCAAAAAAAGAAGAAGCAAAGATACCATATTTGCACACAGCTAGTTATAAACATCCAGAAGACTACATCGGAACAAGTCACTGTAGTTGACTACTAAAAGGAAGAGTTTGGACAATACTATCAAGCATTGATGACCAACCATCAGTTTTGAAAAGCTCAACCTGGCATGTTGGGAAATGTAAAAAGTATGGCTATCAGTGACTGGAAATTTCTATTGACGACAGAATATTGCAATATAAGATGACTACCCTCTATATTTACCATTACACCAGATAGGACAGATCAGTTTTTAGATGATTGGTCGATTGGTTTTCGAGATTTCAATTATTCTACATCTAAGTAGCAACTCCTTGTAACACCATGTTCTAGGCAAGTTTCATACTCATTACATAACTAAACACATATACAAAAATAAGCAAAAGTATTACTAATCATGCACAACAGTCAGGCAAAATACATGCAATACTGATTTGTAACAGTAAGTAAAGCAGAATAGGCTTGCTAAGGCCCATCAACACTTCCTCGCCGAGATGGCCAGCGCCTCAGCAGGACACGCATTGAGCTGCCATCTCTCACAACCTCTCATGTCTGCTTGTTTTTTCTTCTTTTTTTCTTTTTTTGCGAGGCTCATGTCAGCTTGTTTGGCTGGTGAGTCTACCACGCTGTGCCTGATCTAATTATGGCAAAATGTTGCAGATCACACTTCTTATGGTACGGAAACCACTAAACTGAGATGATTTTGTATAATAGATTTAGCAACTTCGTGGATCTCAATCTGCGAAGACGAAACTAAAGGACTAAGAGCGCATCGAATCATGAACAACGTAAAACGTTTCATTTGAGTGTAACTAAACGTAACGTACGTGGCACCTATCAACTAAGTAATTTTATACACTAAAGTAAGGGCTACTAATTCTATCGAGAATAAGATTAAATAGGTACCATAAATAAATATAAGCCGGCCATTCCAACTACAACACAAACACCTTAGAGTACCACCACTTACAACGTGTTGACAATCCGATTGATGAGGAATTGGAGTTTAGAGGTGAGAGTTAGTGTAGGAAGGAGGCAAAAAAATAGCTATTTACTCTCAATCCTCCAATTGATGGTGAGTAGAGATTAAAATCAATTCCCTCTTCCTCCCATAAAGTACTAGGTCCTAACCACGGAAGAGATCGACGGGACTTTCGTTCACCAATTCTCTTTCTCCTTACCCCTTAAACTCCTCTTCCCTCCAACCAAACAGATGATATTTAGTCCCATATTTTCTTAATTCCTATTTCCTAACTCTAATTTTCTCCAACCAAACAAGCTGTTAATATTAAGGAGTACCATGATTTGAAGGTAAAATCATAATTGTGGTGGACATTCATCGTGGGTCTTGTAAGGTCACTGTGATATTTTTCAGTATTAGTCACATCTCAAATCGATTAGGTACACGACCCTCGGTCGATGCGGCCTGAGTCGGCGCGACGGCACAGGCATGAGGTACGGCCGTGGGCGCACTACGCCGGAGACGCGGGAAGGTATGCACATCAGCAGTGGGGCGGGCTGTGTGCGGGTGCACCGCGCCGTAGAGACGGTGACCGGGGAGGCGCGCCGCGCAGGAACATGGCTCGGAACCTCCCTCGCTCTGCTATGCCTCGCCCACGCCGCCTTGTTCCAGCGCCCCCATCCCAACGCCAACACGTTCCTGCTTCCGTGCCTTCCTGTCACAAAACCCGTCTGACTCCACCTCTGTGCTAGTCAAGAGCGAGGATGATTTCCATCACTATTTCCCGTCTCCTTTCCCTCTGCTTCGTACTGCTTCTTGAGACTTTGATTATAGCTGGGATTTTGAATGTTTCTACCGCAGCAACTGACCTGTCCCTGAAATCATTTTTCTGAGGAGCTGGCGGAAGGAACAGTTCCGAGCTTAATTTGCAGCTAATGGTGAATACCACACCAAAGTCTGTGACGAATCCATCTCATATGGAAAATTACATTGTCGATATACAAAGAAATAGAAAACTATAAAGCCTTTCCATTGCACGGACAAGTAATTGTACTATTGAACAGGAAAATGGAGTTTACAACTGCGTCAAGCATGCACGTAAAAATATGCAGAGACATTTAAAAGAATCCTATAATCTACTTGACGAGGACATTCTTGCAATGGATACAATTACACCACTTATTGATCGTCAAATTTCTCAAAATGTGATACACGGGCCAATAATAAGAGCACATCTACACCAATTTACAGATAACTTGTGCACCCATATAATATGAACTCTATGATGTTGCCTAATGTAAGTGGTGTTCTACTATTTAGGAACCATAGATGCGAAAATGACGATTGCAAGACAAGAGGAGATAGAGCTAGGAGCCACAATATAAGGACCAAGAATGATGATGACGATTTACTATCCAGTTAGTATAAAATTTTGAAGCCACCATGAGAAAGTAATGGAGAGATGGTCAAAACCTTCTATATAAAGATTTCATGATTTTCAGCCATCTCTCCATATGGTTTTGTGCCACATATAGTTGTGCCCTGGTCCATGTACTTTTAAAATTAGTGTAAAAGTGGACATATTAGAGAGTTAGAGTCCAAAGAGGAATTCATCTTAGGATTGGATTCAGTCATCCCCCTTGGTTGGCCGAAATCTCCTCCTTCTATCCTTTAAATAACAGCCGATCATCCCTCTAAAACTCCGGTTTTGCTAGATTGAGTTTTTCTTAGTGAAACTTTTCGATATCTCTCTTGTTCGGCGAGTACAACAACGACATTGTCTTCCGAATCCCACTTAACATTATTATTATTTCATCCATATTTGCAATATTTGTATTGTTCTTGCTTGTTCTTAATTGCTCGCAAGAAAAGACCTTCGTGGTTAAGTCGATTGTGATTCTAGCAAGGTCGATAATGTCTCGGCGTTGGTTCAGCAATTGCGAGTTATAATGGTTGTCGTACGATTGTAGCCAGATCATGAGAGTCGCCTCCACCAAATTAAAATTTACCCTCTCATCGAAAGATCAGGAACCCTGTTGCCATTACTACTCCATCTTCACTGCATTTGTAGATTTTTTTGCAATCTTCCATCATCATGCAGAATTTAAGTCATTTGCAAACTAAGTTAACCGGTTACAAGCTCCTCTGAGGAATGAACATAAGGACTTTCGTAACAATCAATTATCGTTATAGAAATCAGCGAGAACATGTCTGCAACTAGACACCTCTGCTGCATATCCATCTCAGTCTCTGCATTCTTCCGTTCGGTTGCTGCTTTCAAAATTAACACATAGAATCTGCAGTCATTTGGATAGATGTCATAGAAAGAGGAAAAACATACCACTCACTTTTGACCTAAAGAAATGACATCTCTGTACCACCTACAATCTGGAACGAGATAAACTAGATCAACCTAGGAAGCAGTGCAACTAGAGAGAGCTACATCTGAAATCTCCAAGACTCAACTCATAAACAGGACTGAGCAAACGAATTCACCTAATAGCAACCCTCCGTCGCCCATTCCGCCACTCTATAGCGCACCACCCCTTCCCGTGGTAGTCGAAGCTCTCGGTGGGGTAAACTTGGGGCCGATGATGGAGATTTGGGAAGTGGTTTCACAGTGTGCTTCCGCAGCAGCGACTCGTCTGCGCTCCCGCTGTCGCCGTCGTCGTAACGGAGCAGCCGGAGATGCGGCCGGGTGGGGGATGGCGCTCGATAGGGGAGGAGGCGACGGAGCGCGCGATAGGGAGGATGAGGCGTCTGCACGTGCAGGTCAATTGTAGGGAAATTAGATTGGGGTCAGAAACTATGCTACCCTTGTATTAGCAAGAGAAAAGTCTAAACTGCCCTCAGTAAAAAAACTCTCCTGGTCAGCATGGACACTTCCCTTTCTCCCCCTGCCTAACGAACTCATGCATGCCCTCGTCCTTCCTCCCGGTAAATCATCCCTCTGAAATCCTATGTCCAACAAGGACATAGAACTTTGGGGCATAATCCAAGGATAGATTAATAGCTGCAGTGACGTACACATCCATCATCCACGTCCCACTCGAACGCAGCAAAGCCAGTACGTTGGTTCCTAACCAAGATTCAGAACAGGCATTACGATTCTAGATAAGCCGCAGCATTCGTGATCCCTGCAGTACGTGCCAGCCTACGTCGACGGAGCAGCTAGCGAAAGCGAGAGGGGCAACCGGACAGGACAATCGCGCGGCAGCAGCAGCTTTCCCAACCGCTGCCCGCGCGAGCCGATGAGCTGCTGAGCCCTACGTGCCTAAGCGACTTTGCTTCCTTCCATCAGCCTCCACACGCGACCACTACCACCCGTCGCCTCACGTACGAAAGGGCCGTCCGCTCTGCAGCTCTGACCCTTTGGCTGCTCGGCCCCCTTCATATATCGTAGCGACACCCCGGATCCCTACGGAACTATACCTGCAAGATACCAACCAACACCAAGCAATATATGGACGGCATATAAAGAGGATGCCATGGCTGCTGAGAAGTGAACCCCTGTTTTTTTTTCTCAGCTGGTGTCTCTTGGTGTCTTGCAGCTGCCGCAGCCTTTTCTCTTCGTCTCCGTAGATCGAGCTTGGTGTGGCAGGCAGGTGCTGGGAGAAGGTACATTTCGCTCGCATTTGTTCTTGCCGATGCAATTGCTCGGTTTTTTTGTACCAATTTTGTTTTTGAGTCGAGTGTACTGTTGCCTGTTGAGCTCTTGAAGTTGTATTGACTCATGTACTGATGTCCAAGTCCTGGAATTGGTCGAACAATCGGGGCAAAGAATCAATATGGAGGTTACAAAAATGGTATGCTGGAAGCGTTAACCTTTTGGAGGTTTTCCCTTGGGAAATAAATGGATCGTCCTCATGAGTCAGAAACAAGAACTCCAGCACCAGCTAGAAATTATGACCTGGCTGACGCACCTCGACGTTTATAATCATCTTTACAATTGAACGCCCCTTCTGATAACACCATTTCTAGCTTCGTAGCAATAAGAAATCAGGTAGTAGTATATACTGCTAGTATGTAATACAAGCGCCAAAGCTTGTTCAATACTTCAATACAGTTTTCTGGACTATATGGCTTTAGATGATGAGCAAATAGTTTGCGATATGCTTAATTAGGGAGTAACAGGAAGAGCTGAGAGCGGATTGAACTGTATATGAAGTATGGATTAGCCTGGTATATTTTGTTTCAAAATTAAATACTACTGGATTCCGTCTTAAAAATCTGAATTTTTTTATCAATTAATATATTTTTTAATCTTTATTGTAAAGTTTACCCGCATTGAATTTTCTTTTTCAAATCCAACCCTTTAGGCGGCGCCGCAGACCAACTCTGCGACGCCATAGTCTTCGGTGCCGCAAACCCTACGAACGTGACGATCGCAAAACCGTGACGGATGAGGTGGCCGAGGCTGCGGCACCAGGCATCTTGGCGGCGCAGCTGTGGCGCCATGAACTCATAGCGCCGCAGCCTGTTAATACCCCTTCGTCCGAAGGTTCAACATTCTTTCTCCTTGCATTCTCTTCTTTGGACATTCCCGCTGGATGGCCTCCTTCGCCCCCCCCCCGACCCCCGATGAACTCTCTTCTCTGTACGCATCCACCACGTCCTCCGACCTATTTCGTGCACTTGGTAAAGGAATCACCGTGCACTTGGTTCATTTTGTTATGCAAACATTTTATGCATTTTGTTCATTCTTGGCAGTTACAATCAAGTTGTTTAAAAGTTAGGAAAGAGATGGATGACTCTCGTGGTCGTGTCAAATTCGGTGTGCTGCTCATGTGTTGGTGTGATGACCCTTGTAAGATAGACAAATCAGAGACATATGACACGTACGGTCAGAGGTATTTGATGTGTACGAACTTTGAGTTTGATCCTCCAGAAACTGTCCGCTACTCCGGCAATTTTGTACGTAATGTAGCAATTGAAGTTATGTAGACATGCATAATTAAGACAAGTAATGAAAAAGTCACTGTAGAAATAGAGATACGTATAAAGGTTTACTTCCATACCTCTCTCAGCTTGGCAAGTCGGCATGCATGGTGGTCCTTGTCATAGTGCAGGTCAAGGAGGGGGTAGTGCGGGTGTGGAGCCATCCTGCAGTTTAGAGTGTATCGTTAGAAGGTTATCAATCGCCAACTTAGAAGTAAAAGGTTAGAACAATTGTAAGAAAATAAAGCATATTGTTACAACAAAAAGAAAAACACGAGTTAATGTCCTGACTGTTCCCGTACGCCTAGATCTCTCTATTTTCCCTTTTTCGGTATGCTTGCCTCTAGTGTGCAAGAATACATGACAGACAGAGCAGCGATTCCTCGTAGAGAAATCGTCGAAGTCACCAAGGCTATATTTATCTTTCAAACCATGTGCTTTATCCATGTCGTTGCGTAACCTCTTGCGCCTCCAACGGCCCCTCCTTTTGTTCAATCAACATGTCAACATCTGGAACGTACTCTTCTCCATGGTACGATGACGGCCACTGTGTGGGGTCTAAGTATGGCTCAAACCTCGTTGCCCAAGTCTGAAGTGTGACTTCCTTAGAGAAAATTGGAGAAATATATAGCGGTGAAAGATGTGTCACTCCTCTAGCACGACAAGCAGTTACGATGTGACTGCATGGCAAGTGAAGTAGCTGGGACACACGGCAACTACACGAACCTTTAGTAAATTAACTCTGTAGTTTCTTCTGCCGTAACGTTCCCCACCAATTGAAATCCCCCCAGTAAACCTAACTTGCCATACATGCAATTCAGGATTGAACTCCTCTGCGACCTGAGAGCCAAACTGTTCCCCCACAATGCTCAGCTGTTCTTGGGCGACCCAACCCCATACCACGCCGCTATAGGCTAGAGCATTTGTGAGTTTCCATCGGTCAATGAAATAGGCATTGCACTTCCTAAATGTGAACTCCAGAATTGCTAACACATGTATTGCTCTAATCCCCTTAAGCACATGGTTGAACACCTCGGAGATGTTAGTAGTCATCATGCCGTATCGGCGCCCACCACTATTGTAGGCCTGAGCCCAGTGCTGCCTCCTTGGCTTTATCTCTTCCAACTATGTTCTGGCCCCGGGTTTGCACAACCTCGCAAGTTCTCTATATTTTGTCTTAAAATCATCTTTGTCCAGCACTTTGCACATAACCTTGAAGCTTTTGAAGAGCTCCAGCTGGTTGCACTTGCTATAAAAATTAGCAGCTTGGTGGCGCATGCACCAACAGTGATGGATGTCTTGGACCCCTTCGTACCTATACTTCACAGCGTTAACAATGCCTTGATGCCGATCAGATATGATGCATAACTCACGTGATGGGTCGGCAAGCCTCGTGTGAATAATGTATAGGAATCACTCCCAACTGTCATTGTTCTCCCCCTTTGTTAGTGGAAACGCTAGTGGAATCAACTTGTCCTCAGCATCAACACCAACGGTAATCATCAGGCAACCGTAGTACTTGCTAGTTAGAAAGGTTGTGTCCACTGTCAGGACCGGTCGACAGTGTTGGAAGGCGGCCTTACATTGCGGGAAGTGTCAGTATACCCGTTGCAGAACATGTTTGACAACACCGTGTTCAACGACTGTGCGGTTATTGTGGAAAAAGTAGTACTCAAATCTGGGGTTTGTAGCTTGCATACCCATCAATATTCTTAAAAGCCAACCATAAGCCTACTTCCAGTCGCCCCATAATATTTCCATCACCAACTGTTGAGCTTTCCATGCCTTCCCGTACTTCACGTGTTAACGAACCATCGCATATATCATCTCAATTAACGAAGCTACAGAAACATTTGGGTCAACACAAACCACGCTAGTGATGTGGGTAGCTATGTACTTTGCCGTGACCTGTAGGTGCAGCCTGGACGGTTGTGATGTACCACATGTGTGTGGTTCCTTCACGCAAGAGATTTTCCATAATTTTTCACGAGTCAACCTTGTCCACACCTTCCACGCACAACTCCTCAGGCATTGTATCGTGTACCTCTTATTAATGTCAGAGCGGTAAACGGTGTATGGCTTATGGTGTGTCACGGAGTAATCGGCAATGAAGTCATTCAACTCAGCAAAAGTCCTGAATTGCATTCCCTTGCAAAGGATTGGCTTCCCATCATCGTCTCTCCTAATATGTGCCATGCCCGAAGAACTTCCCAACAACCCGTCATTACAAACGGCTCTGCCGAAGTTTGTAACATTCTCGAAACCATGGATAGTGAATTCTTTGTCGAGTACCTCTCTAACCACTCCAGCTTATTGAGGACTTAAACAAGGTTCCGGCCCTTTGTCCTCACTGGAGCTCCACTCCTCATCGGAGTCGCTGGAGCAGTCATCATTGTCATCCAAGCTGGCTTCACCATCAGTTGAATTATTCAGTACTGCTGCATCAAAATTAGCATGCGAATGTGCCATGATATCTCTGCCACTTTGACTAGCATCTTGAGCAAATGAACTCACAGCTCGTGGTGGGTTCATTGGACGTACGGACAGTCCAACCAACTGATCGGCAATCAGATCAACTCTACCATCTTGTGGAGCAAGCTCAGCAGCGGTTGTTTGAGATAGTGGTTCAAATGGGGGTTGAGACATGTCCACAGTAAACGGTTGCTCGTGGCTTGGACCTGACTCAGCCGCATTCATATAATTGATAGAACGCTGTTGCTCTCCCCACATGCATAGCTCCAATGACTTAATATCTGATGCACACACAATTCCCTTGTAAGTGTCCCAACCACGAACTGATCGAATGGACATCATCAAAGGGTACCTCTTCAATCCAAACTGGCATCATAACGTCCCTCCAATTCAATTGAACTTGCCGAAAGTCCAAATTCACAACCAATATTTCCTAACAGTTCACCAAAGGTCGATGTCTCCCCAAATATAACTAACCTCGCTGCCATAGACTCAAAATCAATGTTCCTACTGCCCCTCTCCCAAATTCCTGAGCAATTATATACTCTAACAATTCTATCCATCTACATTGTAAGAAAATGTATGAAATTTGTCAACACCATATTGACTTACAAAATTGATATTCTAAGCAATAAACATGCATTCTGAGCAAAAAAAAAGTACGAAATTAAGTATATTTTCCGAAAAGCATGCATGATGTAGTAAGCATTTGAGTCATCACTGAATTTACCAATTATGAGGTGTTTTTGTCATTTCTAACCAAAATAGCACCATAGGCAAATATATACGTATTCAAAATTTTAATTTATACGAGAAACATCACATTATTAATTCATACGAGAAACATCAAATTATTAATATACACTGCACAAATTTCACATACACACGACATAATTCCTCTTTTCCTCATTTCGCATTCACCGACAAAATTTAGAGATGGAAGGAGGAATAGAAATTACCCTACAAGCACGCCGCAGCGGAGGCTACCGTCTAGGATGCCGTCAGCCTGGTGGCTAGCATGGAGGAGGAGGAGGAGGCATGGTAGCCGGCTTGGACGAGGAGGAGTCATGGACGAGGGCACCTCCCCGGTCGTCGGCGTGGAGGCGTGGACGAGGAGGACGCATGGACGAAGGTGGCCAGCTTGGAGGCAAGGCGTGGAGGCGCGACGGTGGCGGCGAAGGCGTGGAGGTATGGCGGCAGCCGCGGTGGTGTGGCGTGGAGGCGACGGCGGCGGGAGCGGAGGCGTGGAGGCGCAGCAGTGGCGACAAAAGGTGTCAAGGCGTCGGCGGAAGGCGGCACGGGTGAAAAAGTGCTCGGGTCGGGTCAGCTGGGCAAGTCCTTAGCCGAATTGGCTTTTACAGGCTGTGGTGCTACGATTCATGGCGCCACAGCTGCGGTGCCAAGATGCCTGGCGCCGCAGCCTCGGCCACGTTAGCAGGCCACGGTTTACGGCAGCCACGTCGGCACGGTCTGCAGCGCCGGTGATTGTGGCGCCGTAATGTTTTGCTGTTAGCTGATGAGAGAAGTTGTTGTCGAGAAATAGGACAGTGGAATGAAATCCAGTCTTAGTCAAATATTTCATATCTCCTCTAGTCCAAACAGAAGGAAATGATACAATTTGAGCTGAGCGGGAAAATTCATACCTCTCTTATTTAGAGCATATGGATCTAGAGCATATGGATCGATCAATTTATAAGAATCGAATGTGTTTGTTTTTATGTTATTTTGTGAACGAATGAAAACAATTCTATATAGAATGGGTTGGGAATTATGCCTAAATCACGTGTAAATGAAAATTTCATCGATAAGACCTCCTCAATTGTAGCCAATATTTTATTACGAATAAATGGCATTTACTTATTGTAAAGATGGTGCGACGTAGTGTTTTGCTGTGACGCTATTGGCTGTGGCGCATCCAAAAGGGTTAGATATGGAAAAAATTCAGGTGAGGTTATTTTTAAAAGAAATATAAAAAAAGATTAATTGATAAAAAATTCTAAAAGTCATGTGTTTCGGTACCCTTTTTTTTCCCGGACAGCGTGTTTGGCAACCGGATGGATGGAGAATGGGAGTTTAGAGGTGGAAGTAGATGTAGGGATGAGGCAAGGGAAATAACTATTTATTCACAATCCCCTGTTTGGCGGTGAGTAGAGATTAATATCAATTACCTCTCCCTCTCATAAATTACCAGGTCCTAACCAGAGAAGAGATTGATGGAAATTTTATTCATCAATTTTTTTTTCTTCCCCTTTAAGCTTCTATTTCTCCTAACTAAATAAATGATATTTAGTCCTAAGTTTCCTTAACTTCTATTCTCTAGCTCTAATTCCCTCCAACCAAACAAGCTGGGAGGGAAGGAAGTGTTTGGGTAGCAACGCTTTGGATTTTGGCTTGGGCCATTCCACTTCCCACACGAGCAACCTTACCGCCACCGGGGAACCGTTAACAGAATCGCCGTGTCTTTCGGCGGCGTCATGCCGCCGCTCGCCACCGCCGGGGTGGCGGAGGCAGGAGCGTGCGGTCTTGGATGCGATGCGGCGGAGGGAGCTTCGTGCTCCTGCTTACGTTTGGCCTGTTCGCGTCGCCCTCCGCCGCGGGGGACGGCGTGCGGAGGCGATTGGCGGCGGCAATGGGGGGCGGCGGCGGAGCTCGACGGTAAGTAAGCCACCACCTACGCCAAGTTCCCTGGAATTCACTTCCATTTGCTACAGGATATCCAGCACTATGATATGGATTTACGGATCTCATCAATTTGAATTGAGAAGGGGGACGTTGGACTCTAGATATGTACTACTTGTTAGCCATAAACAACAACTGCTAATTTTAACAATTTACTCCAATCTAGTGTTCAGTTTGAATTAGTTTGATACGTCTCAGAACACACTGCAGTACCTAAATGGCTTATCTTTTCTAGACGTTCCATTTGAATTAGTTTGGTACGTCTCAAAACACACTGCGGTAACCTAAATGTTTTTTTTTGTTTTTGTTTTTGTAGACAGATGTTATAATATTGACTAACTAAGGTTGTACATGTTGATTCTAAGTTAAAATGGTAACAGTAAGTCACGGGAGTGTTACACGAGGTAGTCATTTCTGTATTTATGACTTCATTCCAAATTTCTGCTGAAATATGCCATTTTTGTAAAAAATTCTTTACGGTCGTCATTTTTTGATGATCTACTTACTATTACTACGCCTAACATCAGGTAAGATTTTGGTTTCATGATTATTTTCAGAAGGTGCTTAATAACACTTCATAGAGGAAGAAGTATCCAGGAAAGAGATGGCTGAACTGGGGGATGCTTTGAGGTCCTGCACAGAGCAGCTACTGCTTGTTAAGGAAGAGAAAGGGCGCCTCATCATTGAAGCAGCTAACAAGATCTCTTCCGAGCAGAAGAAATCACGAGACTTACAGCAGAAGTTAGAAGATGCAAATAAGCGGTTCGCCAAGGTCGCCACTGAAAACTACAATCTTCGCAACACTGCCAACTCAAAGGACAAACTGATTGATGAACTGAATGAATTCAAAGCACACTCGGAGCAAAAATTAACTGAAGTAACAGCTAGGCTTGAATTTACACAGAAACAATGCGCTTCCCTTCAGTATGAGGTGCGCATGCTTCAGAAGGAGCTTGAGATTCGGAACAAAGAGCGGGAGTACGACCTCAAATCGATTGATGCTGCTCAGAAGCAGCAGCAGGAGAGTGTCAAGAAGATTACTACACTGGAAGCTGAATGTCAGAGGCTGAGGACCATGGTTCAGAAGAGGCTGCCTGGGCCTGCAGCGTTGGCAAAAATGAAAGACGAGGTCGAGCGATGGGGTACTAGTTCTGTTGAAAACGGAACAAGAAGGACACGCACAAGTACAGCAGTGCAGCCGTCACTGCGGTCAGTAAGTCAGAGGCATTCTGTGTCTGAAGGTTACCTTGTCGAGTTGCAGGAAATGGATGATGAAAACAGACGTCTCAGGCAGTTATTGGCCCGGAAGGAGAGTGAGCTTCAGTTTATGCAGTTGCAGTATGCAGATGAGGCATGCAAGCTGTCAGTTGTGCAAAGGCAACTCAAGGAGTTGTGCACTGATCATGACTTGGAAGAGAACAATAATTCTGAACATTTTGCTAATTCTTTAGTCTCCAAGCCAGAGCACTTCAGAATTGAGAAGAAACGGACATGTCAGGGTCAGAGCAGAAGAATTGCAGGATCTGACATGCAGCTGCTTGTTGATCTTGCGGAGATCGAGAAACTTGAGATGGCATCGAGTCCTTCAAGTGCACCACATCAGTGTGCCACAGATGCATCTGATGCAGATTCCAAAATGGTTCTATCAGAAATAGTTGGCAGAGATCAAATTCCTGAAGATGGTTTCTTTGACAAGTATCCTGATTGGATTCAGGATGTTTTGAAATTGATCATACATAAGCATCGAGCCAATAAATTAAGTGTTGATGTCATTCTTGACGAAGTAACACGTGCATTGAGGAGTGAGATTTCTGCCAAAGAAAATGCTGCTGCAAATTTGTCATATGATCAGGCAGAAATAGACAGCATGGTGGCCACTCTGATTGAAAGGGTCAGTTGCATGATTGAAAGATGTACTGAAAGCAATGTTGTGGATTTTCAATTGTTTGTGCATAAGAAAACTGAACTCACTTCTCAACTTGAGCACTTGGTTTATGTCTGCAGTGATGTACTAGATGGAAAGGCTAATCTTCAAAAGTTGATTGATGAAGTTTGCTTGACCCTAGAGTGGGTAGTGAACCGATGCTTTTCATGTACTGATGGACTAGACATTGTGGATTATATTACACATAACTCCTATGGAAATGAATCATCGAGGACATTAAGCATGCACGAAAAACAAGCAATTGAAAGTGCAGAATCAAAAATGGTTTCAGTAATGCAACAAGAGGTACAGAAAGAACTGATTGAAACAACTGAGGTCCAGATCCCTGATGACATCTTGGAAAATTGTTCTCAGATTCAGTTTGCAACTTGTAAAATTGATGAAGAACTGTTGGCTTGTAGACAAGAGCAGGATGATAACTGTCAGGAAAAGCAATCAGTATACTACGAAGCAGAACGGTAAGTCTTATTGAGAATCATAGGTAGTATTATTATGCTCACAACTTATAAGATATCATTTAGAATCATCCAACATAAAGTATGTAATGCCTATTTTATGATGCAGTGCTGCTGCTCACGGGAGCTTGGAAAATTTACCAGAAGAAGAGGGAAAACAAGTCATAACAGTAATATTTAATGTCCTTAGAAACTCAATCTTTCTTTGGTGTTTAATGAAATGCATTCTAAAATCTAATTCTTGCAATTCACAAGTCTATCTGCACAACATATACAATACACCTTGTCCAGTTGAGCACTCTTAACAATTACTTTATCACCGTCACATGATTCCCTGGACATTTCTAATTTTATGAATCAAACGTTCAATATATAGCAACCAATACAGAGACTGAAAAAGTAGCTGCATGACACTGGGCCGCTTGTTGGTACACATTCACTTAACGCTATTGCACTAGTTTTTTATTTATTTAAATACTGCTAGTAGTTACGAAGAATGCGCACAAAAAATTTGGAGTACTTTTTTTGTCCACCATTTTCATGTAGCTGTCAATGATGAAAACCCATACTGGTTGCAAACTTGCAGAACTCCACAATATCTGCAGCAGCCGAGAAACTAGCAGAGTGCCAGGAGACGATCACAAACCTAAGCAAGCAATTGCAGGATCTACAAAGTCCGGCAAATGCAGATGCTTCAGACAAAGGATCCCTACCTCTGCCTGTCGCAAACGTTCTTGCTGAAGAGGATGCCAAGCCTGACGATTTCAATCCTCCCACATCTGAAGTGACATGCAAGAAAGAATACGGCGAACCTTCTGTAACTGAGAAGAACCTTGTACATGAGCGAGATGCCGGCACGGGTCATAAAGCTGGTAACAATGGTTCGAGACAAGTCATTGTTCGTCCAGTGATTCCAAATTCACCGTGGAGGTCCGTTGCTGCTGATATGAAGAAGAAGAAGCGGCGTGCGAGCTGGCTCAGTAGGCTCGCCTTCAGAAAGAAGGCATAATGCAGTTCCCTGACTGCGATGCTCGGCTGCTAGTCTGCTACTGTGGTGTGCCCTCTGATTATTAGTATTGTCAGCAGCGCTTGGGAGCTTGTTCTTGCTTTTAAGGTATACATCAACTGGTCTGAGTTCTTTTTCCATATTCAATAAGGGACAGTGCTGGGAATATCATACGATGTGTAGTTTATTGGGTAGTACGTGTGAAATTTGTAAAAACCTGTTCACTCCATAAGTATGTGTAAGTTGGCACCTGTTGAATTCATTAAGTATATATGGTGATTGTTGATTTCCTCCACAGTCCACACTACTGCTGCAGAAAAGAATTTGGGCAGTACTGCCTCCAGTAGTACAATGTATACATCTGTAGACTGTAGAGCAGCCTCTAGCAAAAGGCAGGCAGCCATTGTCGTCACTCGTCAGGCTGAACGTATCACACACTAGGGATTATGAACCGGAGCAGTCACTACTGTTTGGTAAAACTATTTTTAACAATCCGACACGCCTGAGAACGAATGAAGCAACAACCTCCTAGGACCCAAACAAAAGGTTCCTAGCAACATGTGATGCATGGTTTAGGGGGCTAGCTGGTCCAGCCTTGTCACCTCGTTGCATATAAAGTACACTACAATTTAATAGCACGGTGGGTACAACTAGAGCAAAAATCTAGACCGTGCCGCAGCAGATTGCAGCCAGTTTTACGCCACGACTCCGAGCTCCATCTTCATGCATGCTACGATGAGCTGGTACCTTTGCATCATGAGATCATGTTGTACTAGCTTTGTGCTTGTGAGAATGAGGTCAGCAAACCGTTCTGTTCTTTGAACCAAACGAGTGGGTCAGTTTGAAGATAGATTCAGATAGTAGCAAATCGAACCAAACACGCTGGCAACGCAGCAGTGAGCAGTGCATCCCCTCGCGTGGGGTCACAGGCCTCACAGCGACACACACGGTGACAGTGCCCTGCCCCGCGCGCGCACGGCGCACGGCGCTTCTCCGCCGCTCAAGGCCCCGCCGCGTCGGGTTTCGGCCAGACTCCCCCGGCGCCGAGAGGATCTGAGGAGGACGGACCGATGAAACAGCTAAGCAAGGTAAAGCGCGAAAGGGCCGTGTCAACCACCGTAACCACCCTACCCTCCGTATGTACGCTACACGGTACAGATAGCTAGCGCCGGTGGGAGTTGCGACCTTTGCTAGCTACCTAGCCGACTTTACCGATCGAAGTTCTGCAAATCCCATGTGAGAAATTCTAGATCTATCGAGCAGAATAGATAGTAAGACTGTTCCTTTCAGTTTTCAAACAAGAAGTGCAGTTTTTCATCGCCATCTTGATCGTAATCGTGCAGGGGCGACATCCCATACTTGCAAGCTTTTGATTGTAATAGATACACCATGGTTTTGTTGCAAATTTTTTTTGCCCATACGTACAGGAGCTCTGCTAATCTATTTATAGACGAAAAAGAGTTGTCTAGTTAATTTGAATAAAATAGAACAAAAATACAATTACAACGGGTTTGCCACGTATCAAAACTAGATCTAGAGCACCGCCAGTCCAACAAGCCATGGCGGCAAAAGCTAGACCGAACTCAACACACACTACCGGAAACCCCTCATATCAACGCCGTCCATAGCGCCATCGTCATCACCTCTCGCATCCGGCTACTCTAACTTCGCCACAACGAGTAAACCATGCGTCAAACATCACGACGGCTGCACCAAACCCATGCTAGTTGAGCCACCACCATAAGGCGCCGGAACGATAAAAGGCACTTCCGATTTTGACGAGAAGCGTCGTCGCCAAATGAGACACCTTGCCAAGAGATCCGGGACCAGCACCCCAACATTCATGCACGTCTTTCCACTAATCCCCCAGCTGGTGTCGGCCGCCACCCGACATGAGACAGAGGCTCCAAAGTAATGCCTCAAAGAAGAAAAACGGCGCAAAAGTGTTGCCATTGCCCAATCCAGAAGAACTGGATCAAAGGTTTCCCTGGAGCCATTAGGAAGTGGAGAGGGGCGCTGCCCCACAACAATCCCTCCGAGAGGTCAAGGCGCCCGTGGGCGTCGCTGTCGCCGGTCCTGACTGAATGCTGGAACAAGGCTTTCGCTTAGAGCTGACTTGGCCTTCGACGACCCAACACCGCAGAAATGAATCAACGCCGCTGCCACCCTCGAGCCACCTCCACAGCGCCGCCCACGAGGGCACGACTGGCATGTCCACCAGCCACCCGCTGACAACCCCCCGCCTAGATCCCTGCAACACCGAGGGTGCACCACAGCCGCATTGCTAGGAGCACCCCCGCCACCGCATCCACCACCTAGCCGCCGCGCGCCATCGGACACATGTGGTCCCAAAATAGATCTGGCCACCCAGATCTGACGGGGCTGCCACGACATGTGAGGCCGAGGCACAGCCGCAGCACGAGACAAGCTGCCGTTGGGTGCGCCGCGCCCGGCAAGCCACGAAGCTCGGCCGCCACGACTGGCCACCCGTGCGGGGGCGAGACCCGACCATAGCTATGCCGATGAAGAATGGAGGTGAGGAGAAAGCAGGAGGAGGAAGGCCACGGTAGACGGAGCTAGGGATTCACCGGCTGAGTCGCCCTAGGAGATCGACTTGAGGGCTTACCTCTTTTTCTTGTGCTTCAGATCACGTTAGCTAGAACGGTTTTGTTGTATTAGAGTAGTATACGCAGCTGCACTATTCTATAACCATAAGTACGTTGAAGATTACTAGGGCATCTGCATGTGATTAGTAGAGCTCTAATTAATCTAGGCCCCTGGATGATTCAAGGAGGTAGCTACGTATGGGAGGTTGCAGCTGCATAAGGCTATACTATGAAATAATTTATAAGGCACTTTTATAAGGTTATCATCGGCGTACATGTGTACTCCGAAGAGCTTGTAGATTCTGCTTTCCTAATCTTTTATTTTCCAAAAAATAATTACTAATCGTTTATCCAGAAGTTTCAAAGAATTGATCAAGGACGAATGCTTGCAGTCGCATATAGCATTATCAGATTCTTATCTGTCGACTGTCAGACGAAATTGAAGACAGTTTAATTACTGTTTTGCTGATAGTCAGGTGATTGTTATTTAGTTTACAAATATTCATGTCTTCTTAGTAAAAACTCTCTTCCTTTCTCATCTTCTTTGTATCCGATGAGCCGAAACGGGCGACGACGGCGGTGGAGGTCAGGCGAAGTTCGAGGCAGAGCTGATGGCGACACTGGCTCCGGTGAGACGGGTCTCACGTCAAGCCGGAGCCGACGGCACCGGTGAAGGCGAGGCACAAACGAGCCCGAGAATTAGGGTTAGAGTTAGGGGTGGGGGTGTCGGTCAGCACCGAAGAAAAACAAGTCGACGACAGCCGTTGAAGTCGAGGAAGAAGAGGATGATGGTGACGGGAGAGTTGGGGTTAGGGAGAATGATAGGTTGGGTTGTTTTATATGTTTAGGGATGAAATCTAGATCATTAGGTAAAATTTAATGGTCTAGAAGAAATTGCCTATTGGTTAATTGAAAACAGTCGACTGCGAGTTAGATAATCCTTTTGATTAACAGAAAAAATAAATTCACACAACGAAAGCACAAAATCGGGAGACCTTTATACCCTACTCACGTCTGTGCTCTGCAAAATAATTTGGAATCCGGCGCTACGGAGTACGGATATACTATGATCCAGTACACTCCAACAAGCAACCTGACAAGTTAGATGCCTGAAATCGTACTCGCGAGCATCACGAGTTCACCAATCTTTGGGAGCATTCGCGATGGGTTCGAAGTGGGCCGCGAATATTTTTATTAGAGCTGCTCTTTTATTACTATTGTATTACTTGCCTGAGACCGTACTTGCGAGCATCACCAGTTCACCGATACTTGGGAGCATCCCGATGGGTTTGACGTGGGCCTAAATATTTTTCTTACAGAATTACTAGTGCATAGTTGTTTGGTTTAATCTTTGGTTTCAGTCAATCTTGAAGACCATTCCATTTTGCTTTACGATTTGTGTTGGAGCCTATAATGGAGATCAAAGGGTACGAAGATTGACTAAAAGACAGTTGAAATATTTTTCTATTAGATGAATCTACATATAGTACACGTATTATGAATATCATCTAAGTTGTCCTACAAATTAAGTGATCGACTAAAGTTATTGTTTATTAGGACATAAATATCTAATCGTAATAAGTTTAGATTCTATATGTGTAGAGACCGGATGCTAATTTCTATTCTGCAATGAGTTAGAGTAGAAAAATGGCACTTAAAGTTTACCTATAAATACGGGGTCAAGCCCCCAAAGAGGGCACCACCAATCCACATATACTACATTAGTAGTTAGAGACACATAGTCTGCCTCTTGTTTCAGAAGACCGAACCCTAGCCGTCGTTGCCGATCTAATCTACGGTCATGGTCTCAATCTCTAGTATGTTTCCGCATTTTCAGTTTAATTGCAATCTACATGGTGTTTTAGTTCTTGCATGTGTGATCTTGTGATTAGATCATGTTAGTCTATCAAAATCCAACAAACACAACCATTTTTCAGTTGCATGTGAGTTACGGAGCTCCTTTTGTTAATATCGTGTTAACAGGTTATTAAACCCAAAAGCTGTCGGGAAAGGTAGGAGGTTGTGGATATTTTTTAATTAATATTATATTTAGTCGTGTCTTAAACTTAAAATATTTAGCCTATAATATCATATTGAGTTGTACGCACCAACAAATTCATTAAAAAACTCAAACCGGTGATGAGTGGTGGACAATGTACTTCAACACAAAAAAGAGGGTCTTACGGAATATTTTTTACCGAGACCCGGTATTACACGTTGCATGCCAAAGTGCCAAAGGGACTTAGTTAAAAGCACAAGACCTAGTTCTTTAGCAAAAACAAGGGAGAGAAGGTACCAATAAAGATGAGAAGAGGGTGGTGAGTGGGAGAAAAGAAGTGATATTCTGTTTATTTTTGTCAATGAGAAAAGAAATGAGATTTTGTTTAGACGTTGGCCTCGCCAGCTTATACCAAGCATTAATTTTTTTGTTGTTGCTTAATTAGACCCTACGTAGCACCATTTGGACCTCTTTAAGAGGTTCTTATATTAGATGCTCAAAGAGTAAATTGTACTGTACTTAAGTAAGTGAAGCTGAAAATACAGTCCATATCTCAGAGTAGCGGAGTTAGCATGTTTCAGCAACAGTAGTAGCGGCAGTACGATGCATACATGATTGTACATGCCAATTGCCGTCGCAGGCAAGAACGTATGCCACTCGTAAGTCCGACCGAACCTTCCTGGTTATAATGGCGAATCCACCAACTCACAATTAATGCATCCGTGGCGCCGTGCGGCGGTGCAGGTGTTTATATACTCGTACTACGCGCCCTTAGGATAAGGCACTCGGTATTCCCGCCGAACCTGCCGGCCCGAGCTCTCCCTGCTTCCATGCAAAGCAGCAATCAAGCACAAACACAAGCTCAGGTCAGCCACCGACACCTCCCGTGATCAGAAATGGCAGGTCCAAGGAGCAGCCGCCGCTCGGTTCCGCAGTGCCTCGCTCTCTACTTCTTGTTGGTTTCCTGCATTGCGCTAGTGGTGCGCACCACCGATGCCAGCCGGCCGAGCCGGCAGGACCTCGGCGTCGACCTCGGCGATGGCACGGGGATCAGCATCGGTATCGGCGGCGGTGGCGGACAGCAGGGAGGCAGCACGTCATCGTCCGAGCCGCGGCCGTGCGACTTCGAGAACGAGCGGCTGTACAGGGCGTACCGCGTGATCCAGAAGTTCAAGAAGGCCGTGACCTGCGACCCCATGGACGTCGCCAGCAGCTGGACCGGCACCGACCTCTGCAAGACCTACAAGGGCTTCTACTGCGAGCGGCCGCCCAACGTCACGGACCGGACCATCGCGTCCGTCGATTTCAACGGCTACCGGCTGCAGGCCGACTCCCTGAAGGACTTCGTGGACAGCCTCCCCGACCTCGCGTTGTTCCACGCCAACTCCAACGACTTCGGCGGCGCAGTGCCCGACCTCCGGAGGCTGCGCTACTTCTACGAGCTCGACCTCAGCAACAACAAGCTCGCGCCCAGCACGTTCCCGACGGAGGTGCTGGCGCTCAAGAACGCCACGTTCATCGACATCCGGTTCAACAGCTTCTACGGCGAGCTGCCGGCCGGAGTCTTCCGCTCGTTCCCGCGGGTGCAGGCAATCTTCGTCAACAACAACCAGTTCTCCGGCAACCTCCCGGACAACCTCGGGGACTCGCCGGTGAGCTACCTCTCCCTCGCCAACAACAAATTCACGGGGCCGATCCCGACGTCCATCGCCCGCACCGCCGACACGCTCTTCGAGGTGCTCCTCCTCAACAACAGCCTCAGCGGCTGCCTCCCCTACGAGCTCGGCCTGCTCGCGAAGGCCACCGTCATCGACGCGGGAACGAACCAGCTCACCGGCACCATCCCGGCGTCGTTCGCGTGCCTGCAGAAGGTGGAGCAGCTCAACCTGGCGGACAACCTTCTCTATGGCGAGGTGCCCGACGCGCTCTGCCAGCTCGCGTACGCGTGGTCGGGCCGCCTCACGAACCTCACGGTCTCCGGCAACTACTTCACGTCGCTCGGGTTGTGTTGCTGGGAGCTGCTCAAGGAGGGGAAGCTCAACGTCGACCGCAACTGCATCCCGTGGGGGCCCAACCAGCGGTCGTACGAGGAGTGCGACTGGTTCTTTCAAAGGACCACGATGACGTGCCCCATCAGCACCTACGTTCCCTGCCAACCCAAGGACAACGGCGCCGGCGAGCAGGACGACGCGAGCGGGGAGAAGCCCGCGGCGGCGGAGGAGTATAGGTACCGGACGTACTCGGCGCTGCAACCGTGAGGCCCAGCCCGGCCGGTGAGGGCACAAGTTAAAAGGCGCAAAGCTGGCAGGCGTAAAAGCACTGTGCGTCTCGTGAACGCGACGTGACGCAGCTGCCTGGCTAGTTGTGGTGGCTGGTTTGAGTTGATGTGTTGTCATGTGAACTTTTGTAGTTATGTTCCCTGTCTCATCCACTGTTACGGTCCACTTAATCCAGATGCATCCATGGTGATAGTATATGGCCCAGCATGGCTGGCTAGGCACGTGGTCACAGGTGAGTATTTTCGTTAGATGAATAAAAAATGATGTAATAATTCGGGTCAATGCAAGCTATGGCTTTTTAGGCCTTCTTTGGAACTGTTAAAATAAGCTTTAGATAAGCTGATGTATGGATAAGCAAATTTATTTCAAACTGTGTGTTTGAAAGAGCTTATAAATTTTAGGCTTATTATCTATAATGAGAGGTGTGTCAAGACTTCAAAATCATAACCGACTCATTTGTGATGTGTTGTCTAAATACCTGAATAATTGCTCAACATATCATACATATAAAGGCATATATATCCATCACCGTTGGATAGTCTGACACTGGACCAACATCTTTATATGCACTTCTGGCGTATGCGTTACTGTTGGTCAAGCCGGGCAGACACACGCATCACAACCAAAGCCACAAGAAATTCTAAAATACCTGTAAAGACTTGGTGTCATTCTCACATCCATAAACACAATAGTCTCGAGGAGTCCGACAATTATGCTCTCACCCTAACATTGCCATAAGACTAGTGGGTCGCTCGAAAGTCTGGTACAACTACCAACACCCTGCCTAGCCGGTCGGCACATCACAACTAACGAGTCACTCAACAGGGAACCATTGCACTTAATGAAACAAAAGAACAATCTTTACGGTTGTCCCATGCACTTCAAATTCATACATGCATAGTGTATGGAATGCCACATAAAACTCGAATATCGCAAAATAAACTCTACAAAGAAGGGTTACAGGATACAATACCACATGGCAGTTAAATATATTACAAACAACATGACTCAAAAGTCGTTCACATTAAAAATAAAAGTTCAAACAGTAGCAGAAACATGTATTAGAACACTTGAGATGGGAGCCTCTACCATCTCCAAAAGCCACACATAACCCACATATGAGCGAAAGGAACAAACAGAACAACTAGAAGTCAAATTCAATATTATTGGCACCACAGAAATCACCTACTAGGATCACCTGCAATATTTTAGAAATTAAAATCCTATAAGTACTTTTGTACTTGTAAGATGCATTTTAAAACTCATTCCAATTAAGCTAAGCATGGCATGGAACAAGAATAAATACCACATAAGTATTCATCTACAAAGTATAGAAACATGGCATGAACATGAATGATAAACCAATATCAACATGTATTCATCATGACCATTTTAATTCTCAGATTTAACACATAAATCTCAAATCAGCAAGCAACTAAAGTTACCAAGATTTCATCCATTACTATCACATTAAGTCAATCAAATCTTAATTTTTTGACCAAGTCAACCAAGACTTGATCAATTATTTCTCAATCTGGAAGTGTTCCAAACTATCGTTAGTTCGTAGTTGGCCGATTATGACTACCCGATACTCCCACACAACACTTCCACCGTGGGTGACGAGTAGAGCACCATGACACCGGCATCGGTGGATGATTGGGTGCTTACGTTCACCTCACCCATCGATCCATACGTGGAAGCAAAACCTCGGCTCTATTAGGTTTCATATTCATTAGTCAAAATTAATTTCATGAACCACTGGTAATGATCCACATCCCCACTCTAACATGCTACCGAAGCCATCATCACAAATATCAATGTTTCATCACATGCAAACAACTGAACAAGCATATCATCTCATTCACACAACATGACATATATTAAAAGGAAATCTTGGAGATCTTGCATGCTTGCCTTGCCGGTATTACTTGTGCTCGTACTGAGGATCAACCTCGTACAACTCCTCGTTACTGGGTTCTATCAAAATCAAAACCGGAACGCCAGAAACGACGAAAAGAAGCAACAATCAATACTAGAAATTTCAGAGACTATATATGCATGAAATGCATCCTAAAAGGTAGGGAATTAAATCATGAAGCTAATGCAATTTGTTTCATTCAATTTGGAGTGATAGAACTAAAGTTATGAAAATTTTAAGTTTCAATTTCAAATTTTAGGGTTTGAGGACAATTTAGAAATTTTTAAAAAATTCATAGAATTAACATGAACTAAAGTTATACCGTTAAATTATATATATTAAAATATGAATGTACAAAAGAGAATCATCTCATTTGCAATTCATGTGAATTTTGTACAATTTTTACAAATTTAAAGCATTTTTAACATTTTATGTCTTTTTCTCAGTAAAACAAATATATAAATTAACAGTAACTAACCAGTGGGGCAGAAAGTCAGCTCAGGGTGGTCAAGGTAGACTGGCCCATTTAGCTTTTGGGCCCCCTTTTCATACACGGTACATTATTCTTTTCTTTATATTTAAATTGTTGAACCGCCTATTTGACTGGCCCATTTGGCTTTTCATACACAGTGCTTTAGGAAAAAAAAGTTCAACCGTCTTATAGATGTTCCCATGAAAAAAGGTTTACTATAGGCCCACCTGTAAGTGGAAGAGAGAGAGACAACATGAACGTTAATTTATTTGAGGTCCTTTCTTGGACGTGTGGAAAACTTAGAATCAGCATATGACCGTGCAGATGATCAATTGAATAATTCTCCGTAGTCACTGAAATTAAAATGTTACGCGTCTAGCACCCGGATTGTCAACCATACAGGCATAAAATGTGTAGATGTAGAAAAGTTACGAGATTCCAATGGGTTTCATCTCCTCGGCCTTGTGAGCATCCCAGTCCCTTTGATTATCCAAAGAACAGAGCTTTTTAATAACGAATATGCTGATTAAATCCTTCTAACACCAGAATCTAGTATATTGACAGTGCAATCCAAAGGGAAGAATTATTCCCTTGACAAGAGAACCAAGAAGAACTGTAATACAAGCAGCCACTCTCACCACTTTGTCAGAGATCAGCAAATTGATGGCTACTGCACAATGCCAAACCGAAAAAAAGATCAAATTTTGAACCAGCTTTGATTTTAGTGAATAATCCACCTGCTCCGACGATGAGCTAGCGCATCGGCCGGTAGTAGCTGTACGCGCTGTAGAAGGTCTGCATCATGGTGAGCAGCAGGAGGAACACTCCGGCGACCACCGAGACGATCGCCCACGGGTTGGTGAAGTAGTTGTTTTTCAGGCTGGCGATCCACGTGCTCCACTTGTGGTCGTAGTACCTGTTCACCTGGTCCGACAGCCCAGAGAGGTAGCTGTCGTTGATGTCGAACACCACCTCCAGGCACAGCCGGTTGAAGAGGTCGGCGACCTCGGCGTCGCTGCCGAGCCAGTGCTCGATGATGCCGCGGTCGTGCAGGTACTTGACGTCCTCGGCGGAGTTGATGAGGTTGTCCATGAAGATGGCGTAGGAGGTGATGTTGTTGCCGCCCGGGGTGGCGATGTCCATGTGGCACTGCTCGAACGCGATCAGGTTCAGGAACAGCGACTTGGTGCCGTCGTGGATGAGGATGCGGGGGATGTGGAGCACGCCGTTCTCGAACCTGATGTCCCAGAACCGGTCCGTGTTGCGCCGCCGGCACCGGATGCCGGCCTCCCGGAGCTCCGACACGCAGTGCACGAACTGCTGTCGCCGCTTGTCGGCCACGCGCCGCAGCCCGGACCACTTCTTGAGCCACATACGCGCCGCCGGCGGAGGGGTGGGCTGCAGGCCGGCGCGGAGGAGGCTGCGCCGGAACACGTCGAGGCAGTGGAGCATCGGGTCGGACAGTGGGTCGAACGACGCCACCGCCGCCGCATCAGCGTCGACGGAGGACTCCAGTTTGGACCGGTCCTTCCGGTGCAGCGGCGTATCGGTCGGCATGAGCGGGTCGAAGAACCGCACGGCTAGGCTGGCCACGGCGCCGGTCTGCTCCGGATGGCCGAGCTGGACCCCGAGCAGGAGGTCGAGCACGAACAGGGGTATCTGGTTCTCGAGCAGGATCATGTCGTTGCGCACGGCGTGCATCGCGCCGCGCATGGCGAAGATGGGGTCGTGCCGCGAGTATCCCAGCTCGTCCACGAACCCCTTGGCGCCATCCAGTGCGCCGCGGAACAGCTCCAGCACGAAGGTCCCGTCCAGCACCAGACACTGGATGAACTCATTGCTCGGCATCCAGGCGACGCGGCCGTCGTAGCAGGCGCGCGCCCGGTCCTCCATCGGCCGCAGGGCGTCGAGGTAGGCGGTGACGTCGTGCCCCGTGCGCTTGAGGACGTGGTGCAGCGCGCGCCACTTGTGCCGCTCCAT
The DNA here is from genome assembly GCA_019208055.1 of Stipa capillata. Classification (NCBI taxonomy): domain Eukaryota; kingdom Viridiplantae; phylum Streptophyta; class Magnoliopsida; order Poales; family Poaceae; genus Stipa; species Stipa capillata. Next base: position 171,039 of record JAGXJF010000477.1, on the reverse strand, counting down.
CTCCCGCAGCCGGCGCTTGCCGTGGTGGAGCGGGCCGATGGACACCACCTGCGGCATGTAGGCGCGCTCGTCGCCCTCGCGGAGGGACTTGGGCACGCGGTACACGGACAGCCGCGCCCACGGGCACGCCGCCTCCTCGGCGCGCGCCTGCGCCAGCTTCCCGCGGATGGTGACCACCCATTCCGGGTCCTGCGGCTTCGGGCTATACGCCGGTGACTGCACCTGGACCGCAACCGGCCGCTCCCCATCTTGGCGCGTCAATGCTTCTCCTCCCGGCGTGCCGTTCGTCAGCAGCAGGTTGTGGGGAAGCGGCCGCCACTGCGGTGGCGGGGACTTCTTGAGGTTGGCGTCGACAGTCTCCCTGATCTTGAGCGTGATGAGGTACCAGCTCAAGACGTCCTTGTTGAAGACGGCGACCATTGATGAAAGCTTGGCCGGTTGCTGCCTGCTTCTGGGCGTAATGTATCTCGTAGTTGCCAAGTCTCACCGACACGGGGATAGACAGAGTAAGGTAACGCAGCATGTTCTTTTAAAGAGAAAACATCAAGTATAACCCACAGGCGTGTATACACGCATACTAACATATACGTTTACATGATGTCTATCAAAGATGTCTAACATATATCTACCATATGTGGCTGTGTGCTCCTTAGGCTTAGAGAGATGGTCAGGGGAGGCAGCAGCCAAGGCTACGATTAGAAGGCAAAGTGGTGATTGATCTAGAGATGGAGAAAAGGCGGGGGTGGAAGCGGTGACGAGAGAGAACTCATCGGCTGTGAGATAGGGGGAGTAGGAGGGGCAGGGAGAGAGCATCTTAGGTGATACCGTGATACTATGGCAAGTTATCACCTCTAAAAGGTTGTAAATTTTTTAAAAACAAATTGACTACATTAACACTATATGCATCTACCATGCTACGAAATTTCAAATCTAAATATGATCCACAGTTCAAGAAATAAAAAAAGATAAATCAACTATTCATAGCAGGATTTTATATTTTTATTTCCCAAGTTAGGGATAAAATAAGGATTTAAAAATTGGCGATATGGTAGATATATGTGCTACTTTTAGACTTTTTTATAAGTTTTTAGAGGTTATGGTATCACCTAAAAATCAGTATGGGGGAGGCAACGAGGGGTTGCTGGGCTGGGCCCGTGACACATGTGGGTTGAGTGGACTAAGATTTCAATATTGTGTGGTTAGCGTAATTCTCAATAGTATTTAAGAGTGTTTGCATAGACAAGACAACTTCAGGAAAAGATAATTTAGACTCTGAACGCTTAAACAAACAAGCGGATTAGTTTAATCTGTTATTGTGTTTCACAAGTTCTTAACGGAGTATTGGTTATGCTGCATGTCAACCATGGGAAATTGAAATGGTTGGGCTGATTTTTCTCCCTTCCAAACGTGATCGCTGGGTACATACATAGATGAAACAATCTCGACTCCTTCCTATACGTAGCATGCGAACCCTGCGCCAACAAAAGGCTCAGGTTAACAAAAGGTATTGCGACTTTACCTTCACTTCTTCTGAAGCTTTCTATGTCAGGATAACAAAGCTGGCACGAACAAAGTAGAAAGCAAGCAAAAGTTCCTGTCACGGCCGTGAAAAAGGAAGGGTTTCGTTTCACATCGGGTATCAGGGACCGCAGAATTTTGGTGCAGGGGGAGTGGAACAGCGGCACATGACATGATTGATGATTCGTGTAGCCGTTAGGTGCTCGCCGGGAGTGACGAGGTAGTGGAACGCACGACCCCCTCAGGGCTGAACAAACCGCTGCGTACGCAGATACTCGCAAGTCGCAAGGCAAAGCTCCCACCAGTCATTTGCAGAAGCACGTTCGTTGATCAAGCGGTCGCCGCATCCTTTTGCCTGCAAGCTATAACTTGGCACGAAGACGACCAGCCTGGGCATTTACGTTCGTGCCAAGGCTTGGGTAGACAGCTCGATCGAGATCACTGCAAGTGCCAATAATTGGTCACTATTGTGTTAGTTGCATTGTAATGTGACAAATAATTTATTTTATATTAATTTTAAGCTTGACAACAATTTATTGACGGAACGTGTTTCATCTTTCATGTAATAATCTCTTCGGCTTCCTAAAATCTGTTGTTTTGGACATTGTCACGGCCTCTAAAACATAATTTTGGCCACTAACTTCTAGTACAATATATTTATAAAATTTAATAAAAATATATGTGAGAGTACTTTCTGAGATAAATTCACGCATGTCATTTCAAAGTATCTAAATCTTAATATTTTAAAAGATATTGATAGTCAGAATTTTGAAAACTTTACCTATATTTAAAACAAGAGTTTTTAGAGAACTGAAGGGAGCAGACATAAAATAACTCGTTTCGGCTTGATTTTTCATCTTTCATTTCAGGGTTCGTGGAGTTGGGCTGTGGTTTGTAGATTCCTCATTTTTTGCTCTGCAGATGGCTTAAGCTTCATTTGCATGATGGCTGGGCCCTGTATGGAATGGGCTGGGCCCCTGCATGCACCAGGCTTATGACAAAAAGATCCCTACAAGTCTTCGAGGAAAAGGCAAGAAAGAACAGGCATGCATGATATTGGTGATATTGATCATTATCCTTCACGATATCAAATAGAAAAGATACCATGTTCCCTTGCTAGTCTGATAGGCTCATATGTACATATTTGCAGATGGCGTTATACCACCACGTGCCATACAAGTAACGACTTATTCGTGGAACTGAATGCTTTGCGTATGATTCCATCTCATTTCCCGGTAGCACTACAATGTTGGAACTCGGAATACTCTTTTGGTCGAACTAGCTTCGCGATTTGCATGATTGCATTTGCTGGAAGAATCATGCAGATCCAACTTTGGTAATCCCAGATCCGGAAAAAAGGCATAATTAGCCCCCGGCCAAGTGGCAATGCCGGATCTAGCCCCCAGTCGGGGCAATGCTATTTTTGTCACCACGACGTGCTGGGCAGGCGACACCTGGCAAAATCGCAGGTTGGGCCTGCGACGGCCCAGAGATCGCGCCCTGGGCCCGCGACGACCTGCCCATGTCCGGACAAGCCCTCGACAGGCGTGGGCCGCGGCTCCCATCCGTGACGGGCTGCTGGTCGCGCTCCTGGGCCGCGACGCTCTCTCGGCCGGGGGCGGAGGTAGGCGGCGCTCGGGGCGGAGGCGGGCGACGACGACCACGGCGGCAAGGTGGGGGAGCACCGGCGGAGGTCGGCAGCTTCGGGGCGAGCGGCCCGGCGGCGGAGGGGAGCAGCGAGCGGCAGCGGCGGCGCGAGTGGGCGACGGGGCTTAGGCGGCCGGCGTGCGGAGGCGGCGGTGGGTTGGGGGCGGAAGCGGGCGGCGCTCGAATGGAGGCTCCGGTGAGGAGGGCAGTAGGCGGAGACGGCGGCTCGGGTCGGCGGAAGCGGGCGGCGCTCGGGGCGGCGGAAGCGGACGACGGGGGCGGCGGAGGGGAGCAACGAGGCAAGCCGTCGCGGCCCAGGAGCGGGACCAGCAGGCCGTCGCGGCCCAGGAGCGTGACCAGCAGGCCGTCGCGGCCCAGGAGCGTGACCAGCAGCCCGTCGCTGATGGGAGCCGCGGCCCACGCCTGTCGCGGGCTTGTCCGGACGCAGGCCCAAAGCGTGATCTCGAGTCGTTGCGGGCCTGATCCGCGATTTTGCCAGGTGTCGTCTGCCCAGCACATCGCGGTGACAAAAATAGCATTGCCCCCGGCCGGGGGCTAGATCCGGCATTGCCACTCGGGCGGGGGCTAATTATGCTTTGTACCCTCCCAGATCCTATTAGCGTCAACTTTTCCCGGTCTCCAAGACGTCGATGGTGATCCGTGTTTGCATCTTTCTCAGAGAACCACGAGGGAGCCAAAGGACGACGAACGCACGCGCGCGCCTGCCTGCAGCCAGAAGAGAGGTGACATCAATGGCATCAAAGATTATTTTGGTGCGTAGTTTCTTCTGACTGATAGATGCTGCTCACATCACATGTACTACGTCGCGACCTGAATGACTGTATCCATGATCCGTTGGCATGAACTTCCGCGATCCATTCATGGTTAATAATCTCAGACATCAGAAGTTCAGAAACTAATCTCCTATCCTGCCTACCTACCAGCCCGGAACAGACCTGACCGAATGAGATAGGTTACGGTGGTTGGGACATACAAGAAAACATATCAATATCACATGATCTGGACACCAAATTTTGGCACGCTAGATTGGTTTTGCTACCCCAGTTTCCAGCAGCAACTACGACTATCTCCACAAGAACTGCAGATTTGAGGCCCTGCATACCTGAATGTATGAGCAGCGCATGAATGACGAGGCCAAGAGGGCATCCTTCTCATCACAACGGACAATGAGTACGCCACGCGCCCATGCCGCTACGGAACATGACAGCGGAGCATGGGTCAGACCAGTCGTCACTAATATATAAACTAGATAAGCATCAGACTTTTGGAGCACCAAGAACGAAAAGCCACGGTACTGAAAGAAAATGGAGGGCATGACAACAAATATGCAACGTTTAACCTGACATAGCATGTCACGGTGGTGCTATCGTCAAGCAAGATATACTAGCACACATGTGCAAGTCACACTTAACTTCTGAACTGGACAAATGGCGATATCTTTAATGGCAGAGCAAGTGTCCTCTTCAGAGTCACCAGCGCCAGACAAATATGTACTTCGACTACAAATATCAAGAGAGAAAAAAATCTCATCAAGAGGCAGGACATGGAAATTCCAGCGAAACAGAGCAAGGCAACATCATGAGATATTGCCACTGAACTTTGAAGACAGGTGGTGTGGGCCGTTGAACGAACACGAGTTGTGAGTTTTCTAGCTCTATCATGGACGTCCATAAGACTGGCAGAACTGTAGAAACGGATCGAAAACAAATAATGCACTCCAAATGAAAGCGACTGCTAAAATGCTGGCGCTGCAAACAGTAACAAACACCTACTACACGAAGTTTTAAAATCTGAAAGTGAGGAACTGGAATTCACAGGTGGCAAGATTTCTCTGCAGAAAGCTTCTAATAAATGCAATGACGCTCAGGGAGACAAAACCTGAACGAATGCACGGCTCCCTGAGTAGACAACACGAGAGTCGAGGGCAGTCTTCCCCAGTTTCCGTGCATAAGAGGAGTACCCGAAGCAAAATGCACAGCGCAAGAAGAAATAGACAAAAGAACCGACAGGCTTTCACGTTCTGGATTAATGGCACTCAGGCATCAAGCACTGGACTAGCTAGACCCAAACGGCATTTACGCCCAGCAACCAGCACAGTAGGAGTACTAGCAGCTGCAGCAAGCGACCCAGCAAAAGACAGCACGATTTTGAAAGGCCAGCATGAGTGCATGACCCGCAAGACCGCAGTACATCTCCTGGACAGTATAGCATCACTCTTATTTTATTGTACTATGTCAGACAGTCTTGGTTTGTTTGGTTAAGCAGTGCTATTAAAAACAGATGTCGTAGTTTGACTAACTAGCCGGAATATTTGTTTTAGTAAAATCTCCTTCTGCCTGTTTGATGATTTCCTGTCAGGTTGAACAGAGTATTGATAAGTACTCTTATTATCTTTTATGCCGGTATGAAGAAATATTGATGGGTACTCCAATGTTTTATATCAGGAAGCAATGAAGCATATAAAGAGTAAAGCAGTGAATAGAAGAAATGTCCTTCGCTTGCAGCTTCAGAGAAATCTGTCGTGGTCTAACACGTCACGTGTATGCAAGGCTTAACACATGCACAACATTAGACCTAACCTTGGCAGCTCCTTAAACTCCTTAATAATAGTTTTCTTAAGGGCTAGAAACAGTACAACAGATAGGTGTGAGGAGCTGAAATTTCCTTAACCTCCTTCCCTTCGGCCAGCGATGCATAATTTACCTAGGAAGATAAGATACCCCACTGCCAAGGAACCATTTACTGACAACTGATTATGGCACCTCTATGACAAAAGGTGAAATGCTATTAAAATTCCATTTGCTTACATTCTAAATCTGACAACTCCTTGAGGCACGATAAATCCACAGGTGCATTTTGAAATGTTGCGTGTCCCACATTTGTCACAAGATTAGTCATCGGTTAATTATCAACACCAGCAAGGTTGATATGTCAGCAACTAACCAAAGGAGATATGTCTCACAGTATAGACTTTACAACTGAAAAATACCTACAAGCACGGACTAAATATTATCATTTGAAACAGAAGATCATAAATGATCGCTGACTTCACTCAGTCCTAGAAAGGTTATTATAATTTAGTTAAGACATCAAATATCTTGACACCCACAGACCACTTCATGTGGTATGAAAACCTGACGGTCCACAGACCACTTCATGTAATATGAAAACCTTCACCGTCAGCATATCACAACCAGCGCTAGTTAAACTTGCAAGCAACAACTAGTATATCGCAATCCAAGACCTTTATAAATACTAACAGAATAGGACTTGGTCTAAAGTATGCATTATCTTTGGCTGTTTACAGTACACCATTTCATTTGCATACTTTATGGATGACAAGTTAGAGAAACTGAATAACAACCAACTCTGCCCAAATAAAAATAACATAAATTTTAATTACGCACATTTCTCGCTTCAAACCTAACTCAGACTATAGCGCATACCATGTGCCAATATGTTAGGCTGCCGTCTACAGCTAACTATACCTATGTGTTTGACAGTTAAGGTAACAATGTTTAGTACTGACGTAGAAATACAAACTAAGAATTGCAGCTAATTTGATTTTTCTAGACAAAGATCGAAGCATGCTGATAATCAACAGAGCTATACTAGAGCAATTTCAAATCAGAGTGAGGAAGAAACTACTGGTGATGCTATTAGCTCAACAGTAACACAGAATTATCCATAATGGTGATCATTCATGGACTGGATAGGAAATGTAATAAGCTAAGGAACACGATGTGGACATAAGGAACACGAATCTGAGATTAGAAACCATAAAACAGCAAATGTGTTCATCAATTTCCATCTCACATCACATCGGTGGAGGATTGCCAAACCTCCTTCTGAGTGCTGACATGACGCTCCTCATCCTACTATTCGCCTGAGCAAAAGATTGTGAACCAGCAGCGTTAGTAGGAAGTTCCATGGCTGCCATCTGACCAGTCAGCTCTGTAATCTGTGCTTGTCCACTCTCTTGCGCACCATTTTCACTCGCACTCCCTGCATCATGCTCCAACACAATATCCAAGCTGATCGAGAATGAACCCCCCCTGGCAACCTTCAGATGCTCAATACATGCGTACGATACTCCACGGCACCTCTTCAACTTCACCTTGACCAAACTGGGGCAACCCCCATTCAGTGCTCCCATCCCGCGGTCTGAGACTGGGCATCCCTTGATGCAAAGCTTCTTGAGCGCAGCACAGCGCTCAGCCAGACAAATAATCTCAGCATCCCCCACAGTCTCACACCCACAAAGCGCGAGGCGCTCCAACAGGCGGCAGTGCTCACCCAGCATCCGGAGGCTCTGCACGGTGGGGTTGACCCCAATCAAGACAAGCTCCTGAAGGTCCGGGCATCCTCGAGCCACAGCCATGAGCCCATGATCCCCAATCCGATTTGTGCGCCACCCGTCAATATGTAGCTTGCGCAATTTGTGGCACTTCTGTGCAACACTCATTATACCTGAGTCAGTGCACTCAGGGGTCTTGACAAGAAACAGCACCTCCAGATTCGTACAGGCCGAGACGGCAGATAGGCCACGGTCGCCGACCTGGAGCTTCTCAAGGTGGATCTCCACAAGGTCAGGAGCACGTGCGGCGATGACCTCCAATGGTAGGTCCCAGGCGCCGGAGCACCGCAAGATCTTGAGGGAGCGAAGGTTTGGCGAGGACGCAACCAGCGGGACGAAGCAGAGGGCGCTGTAGAGATCCTTGAGGCACACCGAGCGCAGCGACGAGGCGGGCGGGAAGAGGATCTCCTCGGTGATAGCGTTCACGACGCCGGAAGAGTCCGGGAGACCGCGGAGGCGCTTGACGGAGAGGTCCTCGAGAAGGGGGCACGACCGGAGCACGGCGACGAAGGCCTTGGGCCCGAAGGTGCATGATGCGACAGAGAGCTTGCGGAGCACCGGCGCCGCGGCTGCGAGGGATGCGAGCCCGGCGTCGGATAGCTGCCTGAGACCCCTGAGCTTGAGCCTGGCGAGGCGGTCGGAGGGCAGCGTGGCGGCCACGGCGGTGGCCCCTTCGTCGTTGAGGCTGTCTGCGCCCGAGCCGCGGGGGCTGCGGAGCGCCAGCTTCGTGACGGCCGTGAACCGCGCGAACAGCGTCGGCGCGTCGTTCCCCAGCATGGCGCGCGCGTCGAGAGAAAGGCGCTGGCGCGTGGCAGCGTCCAGCTCCTTCCATCGCGCGCATGTGAGGGAGCAGGCGTCGCGGTCGGAGGGGGCAAGCGACGCGAAGACGAGCGTGAGGATCTCGTCGGGGAGGTCCTGCGTGTGGTCGCGCACGGGCGGGGGCGCCAGGTAGGGGCCGATGCTCCCGCTCCCCGTCGTCGGCACGGGGAGCGCGGGCATCGGCGGCGCCATGGGGGAGAGCGGCGAGCGGCGCGGCGGGGAAGGGCTGGACTTGGGGAGGAGGTGGGAGGAGGGGGACTGGCCCATGCTACGACGCTCCCCACGGCGGGATGCGTGGGGAGGCGCTGGCCATGCGGGTGAATTGGGATGGATCTCCCGATCTGGGGCTGCGGTGGGGAGACGAGGAGTGGGAGGAGAAATGGGGAAAGTATGCGCGAGACCGTGAGAATACCACGGGGATTGGGGTGGTTCGAGGTGGTTGTGGTGGTGCGGTGCGCCGGGCGGGTGTTGGTTGGCCGGGTTTGGTTGGCCCGCGGATTCGGTCGTTTGTTGACGGGTTTGCCATGCGCTGCAAGGCTAGTCATTGTGAGACTTTTTGGCGAGCCTCCGGCGGCGGCACCGTTTTAGGCCCGGTTTGGTTGGGAGAGGTTTAATAAGAGCAGGTAAAATCATATAGTTTTCTTCGTAAGAAACGGTAGAATGAAGGTAGGGACGAAGGAAAAAAAAGAAATGGTAGAATGACTATCTTAGGGGTTTCAGGGACTCCGAAAAAAGAGGGAATTACCTGAGTAATACTGAAAATTATATCAATCTTCAAAATAGCACTTAACCATGCGCTCTTTCTAAAATACCACTCCATTCAATCACTTCCACTCCAAACTAGCACTACCCTTTTTTTTTCCTCTCACTCACGTTAGTCAACAGCTCAGTCAAACGGGCCGGCGGTGCCTCCACTTCGTCCCGTACGCTGGCGCACCCCTACCTGGCCGGCGGCGCCTCCCCTTCGTCTTGTACGCCGGTGCTCCCCCTGTTCCATGTGCCGGCGCGGCCTCCCCAACCCGAGCAAGCGAGCGAGTGGGGCGGCGACCTCCCGGGTAGGCGGGCGAGCGGGGAGGCGGCAGCGGCTTCCTTGACCTGAGCCGGTGGACTGCTCCGGCCGCTGGGCCCGGTACAGCTCAGCTCCGGGTACGAGTTGCTGCTCTTCATCCGCCGGATCCCCGTGTGCGCGTCGTCGTTGGAGTAGCTTGCCGACAGGTTGTTGAAGCTCGTCCACACATCCTCGCTTGACGCCTCCGTCCCGGCCTCGGTGGCCCGCTCCGGCGCCGACGCTGGCGACACCTACCGATGGTCCTTGTCCGCTGCCGCCGTTGACGCTGCGCTGGGAGACTCTCCATCGCCATCGCCGGCTCAGGTCCGGAAGGCCGCCGCCGCGCTCGCCTGCCTACTCACCTACTCAGGACACCGCCGGGACAAGTGTCACACCCTGATTTTTCATTGTCCGGATTTCCTGGAAAACTAAACCCTAAGACGCGTATATGCGTATATATATTTAAATCATATTGCATGTTATTTGGGATTTCAACTTTCTTGGAGCATGTCATTTTATGGGAGTGCTCGAGTCGAGTTGCACCGTCACACAACCAACCCGAGTCACGACCCCGTCATCGCATGCGCATAAAACCTAAACCCTAATTCAAACACACGCACTGTATATGCACGAGCTGTCTGAACCCAAACCCTAAGTGGCAACTCGCCCATCTTTGTTCCCGACTCTCCAAATATAATATCTAGCCTCCCTCATACCCTACCGCAGTCGTGCTGTCACCTGAAACCCTAAAACCTATCTTGTCGCCCTAATTCCTAATAACTCATTTATCAGGTAGAAACCCTAAAGTCCATATTACATGCATTTTCTTTCACCCAAAAATTCTAAAAAAAATTCATAAACTTCTTAAACCTATTTGACACCTAAATATGAAATAATAAATGCAAGTCCAGTTCAAAAATCTTTGTATACATCCAAATTGGGAATTAGGTCAAAACCCCACCTTGAACTACACCCCTCTCAAATTCTTCTCAGAAAAATTCCACAAAATCCTACCATGCTCATCTCAGTATCCATGTTTCAAATATGCAAAAACATGTCCATGCCCAGTGCAAAATTTTGCCAGGAATCCTATCGAACACCTTGCTCTACTTTCTCCTTTTCCATGAATTCAAGCCCCACACTTGACCATTCTGCTCCAAACTTTTGCCAGCGTCCATACTCCAATCCAGAACCCTACCCCATCTCTCTTTTCCTCAGTGGGTAACCTCAATCCACAGGGATTCAACCCCTTGTCATCTCATGCCAACATTGGCAAGAACCTCGGGCAACCGAGCTCTGCATCAAACCCATGCCAACCCACCCTGCCCTCTTCTTGAAGTTGACTCAACATCAGTGGCGCAGCCGTGCATCCTCTAACTCACCAAAGAGCACATGTGCACACGCATGCCAAAGCCAGCATGAGCTGACCGCGCTCTGGACACACGCACGCACCCAACCAGGCTGCTCATCGGCATCCATACGCCACGCCTGCCTTGTCGCCGGCCGGCCAAAAACCCCACGCCACCGCAACCCTCTGATCATCAGAAGCTCGGCGCGCCACGCATGGGACCCTGCACTTTCTCTGCACCCCGCTCGGCAGTGTCCAGCGGCTTTCCGCCCCAACTCCTCGCTCGTGGCTATAAGAATGATCCCCGAGCTCCTCTTTTCCCTCCACCCCATTTCTATCTCCCTCCTCGAGCTCAGTTAGCTACCAATTGGACTCAAACCCTCTCCTCCACCTTCCCGAGCCCAAAGCTCTCTCCCTCGGTTCCGCATCCAATCAAGCCAACCCGAGCTCCACGGCCAAATCAAACTCCGCCACCCTTCTCCTCTTGCTCTCCTCGACCCGAGGCAACCATCAATTTCGTAGAAGGCCCCGGAAATAGAATTCGCCCAAACCTCACTGGCGATTGCTCGCCGGAGCCGCACTGCTCCTCCACCCAGTGACCGGGCCTGTCCCCGTCCAACTGACGCGTGGGCCACGGGACAAAGCTTCCCCCTGAAGCGGTACGCCGTCTCCTAACCGCTGCCAGCAGGCCCAAGGACCCGACCGGGGCCACTGTCAGGATAAGTGGAGGTGGCAAATCACCTTACGCCTCCGACGTCACCTCTTAAAGCAATAAGACCGTCTGGTTTTTCCTTCAGAACCGGTCTCCCTCTCTGGTTCACCCGGTTCAGTACCTTAATGGCCGGTTCTCAAAAAACCCCCAAAATAAAAGTTGTTCCTAAAGCTATTTAGAAACTTTTGGTTCAAACCATTTTTCAAAAATCCAAATTTTCTTTACTGATCATAGAGTAACTTAAGTATTCATTTTAAATTCAAACATTTTTGAAATTTCTTTTGAACCTTTGATCTTTCCCTAGGTTTCTAAAATGTTAGAGCTTAGTTTTCTGAACCCTTGCACAATAACGTATATTCATATGTATACCCATAGTTTGCATGGCTCAAAGGATGAAGGCATGTGTGAACCCTAAAAACCCTAACGCCGAATCTCATGCATGCATATGTTTTAAATCACATCCAAACACGATGAGTCTTTCAAAGATATACTGGAAACAGGATGCATGCATGCTGAACTTTGTTACTTGTTCTTGGTGATGTTTGATTCTTATCCGAAGTTTTTTCGAACGTGTAGTTGACGGTGTGAGGTACGTTCGTCAGGAGGAACCCGAAGCATCCCCGCGACCGAAGCAAGACCAAGACCTGCCAGGCAAGCTCTCCACCTTTGATCATGTTGAAATACTAAGTTTATGAAATGTTATGTTGTTTACGAAACATGCATGCTATGTTTTATCATCGTTATTTTATGTAGCATAGTTATACCGATGTGTAGAAAACCCTAGCCCGACCCCGAAACCCTTGTAACCCTAAGGACTATGTATTTCGAGAATGTTAGCGGAAAATCTTAGAGTAGAGTATATACATATATACATGCTTAGCCCTGCCGTAGTGAAATTAGGGTTTTAAAAATAAAAAAGGTGATAACACCCCATATTTCATGTGGTGAACTTTTGAGAAACGGACCATCGTATCCAAAGGTGTATGAAGGTAGCATAGCCATGGGTTGGTATGTTTTACCGTGAATGGTTTGTGAAACCAAAAAATGAAAATGGAGAAGATGTTGATCCGGGTCGGTAATGAAGGGTGAAAGCAGGGAGCTTGTTTAAAGAGCGAGGTAAAGCCCGGCGTGGTTCTCGCTGTCCGTTTACGGGAGTGGTGTGGAGTCCCTCTCGGATCACCTAGGGACCGAGCTTAAGTGCCGTTTGGCCAAGTCTTATCGTATGTCCACATGTCCTTTATGGGAAGGACTTGACATAGTACCCGGCCTGAACTAGCATGAACCCGTAGGCAGTGTGTAGCGTGCAGATGAGGCTGTGTCCTCTGTAGAGAAAAGTTTCCGCGGGAAAGCGATGGCTTGTTCGCCACAAAGTTGGAACACCAACCTCCTTGCTAGCGATGATACTGACTCAAGCTAGGTTTGGGACATGTCCTTCTGGCGGGTTCATGGCTGGGTTCACACCGGCAAAGAGTCTCGTTGTACTAGCTCTGGTAGTATGTGGTGCACAGTATGCCCAGGGCGACCTACATCGTGTGGGTAAAGCCGTACCACCTCTGCAGAGGGTTAAAACTATTCGAATAGCCGTGTCCGCGGCCATGGACGAACTTGGTTAGGCCACACTAAAGTAGACTAACTTTCAAAGTCAAAAATGGGTTATGGGTTTAAAGACGCGATCCGCCGTGTTCGCAGGGTGACATGCCAATTTCCCGTTGTGTCAGGAAAAATGAAGAAGGGGTTTCTCTGTGGACTCGGGCAAACCCTAGAATCCCCGTAAGTACCGGGAGGACGATGTCCCACCGAGGAACCGGGCGATTGCCGTGTTTTCATTGGTATCCCCGTAAGTACGAGGTGAGTTGTGTCTCCCTGAGGAACCTGGCGATTACCATGCTTTGCCGTTATGACGGAAAGCACAGAGATGATCTCCCCGTTGTAATGGGGTAGAGTGATTCCAGCAGGTACCTTATCTCGCTGCGACGAGATGTTTTGCTAAGAATTGTTTTTGAATTTATTTACATATTTCAAATGCAAACTTACTTTCTCGCACAATATGAAACCTAGACTAGAGCCAATTTCTTGATTATTCCCTTGCATGTTCATATCCGTGATAAACTCCCGGGAGGAGCCCTTGCGAGTACATTCCATGTACTCACCTGGCTTGTTATGTGGCTAGACGATGAGGAGGAGTACCAGACTGGAGATAGCGACAGCGATTTCAAGGCGTAGGGTTTCTCCCCCAGTCAGTTGCCTGCGGTTCGGCAAACTAATGGGCCACCTACCGTGTGTTTATTTCTGCTGCTATTTGAATTCGGCCAATAGGCCCGGTTTGTAATATTAAAGACCATATATTGGCTATTTGCGTACTGAACAATGTATCGTGCAAACTTTGCTATCAAGTGCTTGTGTGTATCGGCTAGTGATCCAGGGACCGATACAGTAAACACAAAGGTTTATCCGGCCTTAAATCCGGGTACGCCACAACAGGGAGAGAGGAAGTAGAGGCCCACCGGGACAGGGAGAGAGGAAGTGGAGGCTCGCTTACCGGCGGGGCGAAGGGAGCGGCGGCGGGGCGAGGCGACGAGGAGGCGAGGCGGCGCGGGGCTCGGGTGGCAGCCGAGGCGGGTGGCGAGGTGGAGCGGCGCCGGTGACGGGAAGAGGCGGCGAGCTTCGGGGTGAAAGCGGTGGAGCGGCGGGGAACCGAGGCGGCGGGGCGGGGCGACGCGGGGAGGAGGCGAGCTCCGGCTTCGAGAGCGGCGACGAGGCACGGCACCGAGGCAGCGAGGAGCTAGGCGGCGGGGCGGCTCGGGTCAGGGCGGCACGGCGAGCTCGTCTCGGCCGGAGGCAAGGTCGACGGGGAGGCGGGGAAAGGCGACGGGGGCGGCGACCGGCAAGAGGAGTGGCGCGGCGGGGAGGAGGCCGGAGGAGAGGAATGGCACTGCGGGGAGGCGGGGCTGAGCGAGCGAGAGATAGGACGAGAGGGTCGGGAAGGGGAGAAACCCGAGATAAGGGGAGGGGTGGCAGCGGAACCCAAGCATGAGGTGGCCGAGGGGCAAGCAGCTCAGTGGCGGGGAGGGAGGGAACTGCGGGCGGGACTAACATGAGTGAGAGGAAAATAAACTGTAGTGCTAGTTTGGAGTGGAAGTGATTGAATAGAGTGGTATTTTGGAAAGAGCTCATATTTAAATGCTATTTTGGAGATTGATACAATTTTCAGTGCTACTGAGGCAATTCCCTCCTGAAAAAACTATGAGTTTTAGGGTATGCCATTCTTTATATCTCACGAAGGGTCCGAGTTTATAGGTTGGTGGAGACGTAAACTTGATATTTTTGTATTGAATTTAGGACCTCTCTAAAACGCATAAATTAAAAGAACACAGAATAAGAAAACACATATGAATTGTATGACATGGCATGTTGTTTCTTACGTAAATTAAACACACATAGATAAGTAATGTATATTCTTTGGTTGCACCACACACAAAAAAAACGCGGTAATGTTTTGAGGGGTTAAGTACATGTCATAGTTGTCATAGACACAAAAAAATATTTCTAAGAAGTTGAGCTTAATAGATATTTTCTTTGTGGCTCATAGGAACAATCTCTAAGGTTTCTATTCCTACGAATGAAATACTTCAATGAAAAAAATCTTAGAAATTGAAATCCTACAAAATTCTCTTGAAATTCCTTTGAATCAAAGAGGATCTTAAGTGGATGGCTTATCCTGAAAATCGCACCAAGTTGTTGGAGAGGCTATGCAGTAGAGCATGATTATAGACATTTATTTGGAGGCTCCAACTTAAGCCTAGGTCGGAACAAAGGTTAAATCATTAATTATATGTAATTGAAAAGTTGAAAAAACACCCATGTGTGACATGTGAGTCTAGGGGTATATAACGGTTTAAATATTTTCTGTAAGGGCATATAAGGATTTGCCCTGATGAAAAAGGTAGGAATTTTAGACGATTTAATTCTTAGTACAGTTTGGAACAAAGGAATAGCTCACTAGGTTCCTTTGAAATTCCTACGAAATGGGCATGGAGGAAAATAGAAATGAGGTCTTAGCTCATGTTTTCTTCTTGCATCTACAATTCTTGTGTTTTTCTTATGTGACACCCAATGACCCAAACAACATTTTCAAAGTTTTCCTGAATATTTTGTTCCTGTAGAGATCCAGAGTACATGAGACCATATTCATGAGGTTTTACTTTTCTATGTTTTTGAATTCCTGTTCTCCAAATGAGGCCTTGATAGAAAGGAAAAGCAGTAGGACAGTTTGGTGTAGCTATAGCGTAATACATAGCTTGACCTAAGTCGAAAATTCTAACCGAAAGAAAGTGGATTCTGTTACATGTCTAACAAATAAGATATTCCTACAAATGGAATTTGAAGCATGTGCATTGGCCTCTTGTAAGAGGCTCAGTATGCTGCTACTGTGATGCGCTTCTTTTTTAAAATTATTGTGAGAAAAAAAATAAGTTGCAAAAAGTCTATTGTTCTGTTTTCTAAACTAGATAAGAATTAGATAAACGCCCTATCACATTTTATGTCATGTGTTCTATCTCGAAATAATACTTGTGTTCGTAACTTGATTAAGAAGAATAATAATAAACTAAAGACCTGAACGTATAAAAACGACTTAACCAAACAAGATTAATTAGAGTACACCGTGATGTCAAACGGAGCTTTCAGCTTGCCTCATTTCTACACGAGAAAACAAAAATCTTCCATTTCACGGATAGTTAGAGCAAGTCCAGCAACTCCTCGATAGCTAAAATAGGGGAAAAAAAAAGAGAAAAACGACCCTCCAGCAACTCCCCGACATTTAGTTTGTCGTATCAACCGTTTGGATTATAAACTATGTGTTGTATGAAATAGTTGTTCATCTATATCAATAAAATAGTTATACAAAATGAAATAGTACCGCGTACATCCCTCCATAATTTAAAAATATTACACATACTACACATACTACATTATTACTAGCGCTTACATAAGCTACATTTCTCCTCGGATCTGCCATAGGTGCTCAACTAGATCAAGTTGACGCTAACAGTGAACCTGTTTGTTTCGAATATCACTGTGAACTTGAAGAAACTAAGAAAATGAAGCTGTATGTTGGCTAGAAACTGTCACTCTATCTCCCATATAATCATAGTTGTAGTCTTCAGGGTTTTCACGCTCATTTTCAATTATCATTGTGAGTCATGTGAGGACTTGACAATATTTGTGATGAATATTTTGCCATCTAATGTGGAGTTGACTCTTTTGGTTGCATGAATTCGTGGTTTGAATTATTTGCAATGTGATTGATTGTTTGAGTTTCTCAATTTGTCTCAAGGAAAAATTGAGTGGATAAAGAATTTTTCTCGGCTGACTTGGGTCAAGTGGAAAACTTGTGCTCGCAACGTTTTGCTTGGTCTATTGTGTGCAGGTGCGAGTTGGGTGCGGCGATGGTTCGGCCATATGGACCGGCATGATAGCTTGGAGGGTTGAGATGCGGTCAAGGAGGTGGCGACGTGTGGCGCCCCCGGTTTTTAAGCCGGGAACTCCCTCGTGGTTACTGTATCGGTCCCTGGATCAGTAGCCGATACACACGAGTTAACCTGTATATCATTGTCATACATGCGTAAGCAATTAAATAGACCGTTTAGGGTCGATAATCTGATACCTGTAGCCCACCGGCTATAAACTTGCGGCGGAAAATCCAACGAAGATGTGGCCCATCAATATGCCATACCCGACAGGCAACTGACTGGGGGTTACGCCCTAGCGTTCGCGATCGTAGTTGCTTCTTCGGAATTGATATCTCCTTCGTCTGGCCAAATCAACAAGCCAGGTGAGTACATTGAATGTACTCGCAAGCTATTCCCACAGGAGGAAATATACGGCAATATTTCATGCAGGGAGTAGATCACGGAATAGCTCTAATCTAGGTTGCAGTTGTGCGGAAATGTAAGTTCTTGTTTGAAATACAGAATAGTAGATTTAAAAGCATTTTCGAAAAACATCATTGTCTCTGTCGAGGCAGCATTCGGTGCTGGATGATCCAGCAGAACGAACGTTGACTAGAGGTCGATAGCTCCGTCTACCGCCTCAAACAATCCTTACAACCTACCCGCGCTGCCTCCACGTGGCCCGGGCTAGGTTTCTTCTTCTGCAGTTCCTCGCTACCAGCCTGTAGCTTAAACTGCTCACTTGTGGACACATCATGCCCACGTCCTTAATCCCATTTCCCAGCTTTCACAAACAAAACTCAGTCTAACCAGTGTGTGGCCTTACCAGTTCATGTCCATGACCGAGGACGCGGCTATTCGAATAGTTTTAACACTCTGCAGAGGTTGTACGGCTTTACCCACAAGATGTAGGTCACCCAGGGAGTACTTTGCAAGTATACTGCCAGGGTTATTACTACGAGACCCTTCCCCCGTGTTCATGCCAGAGCCGGACTCGCTAGGAGGACTACCCGATCCTCTGCATCACGAATGACAGGGGTGGGACTCTCCCCCTTTGTGTCGGACCATGTTCCACGCACCTTGTAAGACTCTACTGAGCTTTACCCCCACAATACGGTGAGACCCATGAAGAGTTTTCCCCCTACTCAGTCCCGTGGAGATCCTCTAGGGATCTACCGGATCCATTAGCACTTCAACCTAACTTCCCACGATTCCGGGCTCCGGCATTAGACGAGGTACCAGGTCCAGTCCTTCCCATAAAGGACATGTGGACGTACGGTGGGGGAACTGATTCAGCGGCACTTAGGTTCGGTCCTTAACCGATTCGAGCAGGACTCCTTATCCAACCATCTCCTCGGGTAGCAACCGGCTACCCAGCCATTTCCTTTCTCATGTAGCGACCGGCTACTTTACCACCTCCAAACTCCCTTAGCATTCCTGCCCGAATCCAAATCCTCCATCATCTCATTTAGGGTTTTTAATAAACATTTCTTTGTAAACGGCACCTCGGTATGCATTTACACACCGAGGGTTTTGATCCCAATCCCATCGCCTTGATAAAACTTAGTTTTTACTACAGCAGGGCTAAGCGAGGCTATCGCCTATACTCCTAACTTAAAATTGCCGATCGTTCAATGATCAGCACTTAATACTAGGGTTACATGGATAGGGTTTATCGGCCTAAGCCGTGCAGCTAATAGGAATAACTAGGTCTACATAAAATAATGATTTTACCCACATAGCATGCAATTTCATAAACAAAATAATTAACGTCACAAATATAGGATTTCAACATGGTCAAGGTGGAAATAGCTTGCCTGACCGTTCCTGTTCTTGTTCCTGTTGCGGGGCGACTTCAGATCCTCCTCGCGTTCGTATCTCACTCTGTCGACTACACGTCGGTAAATTCGGCGAATAAGAAGCAAATCAAAACGACTCCAAACAAAATAGAAGTTTTGCATACTTGGGAGGGAGAGGTACGGCTAAGGCGAATATACAAGTTTGAGTCGAACCAGGGTTTTGGGATTTTGAAAATACCGGGCATGGTCCGATGGGGGAATGGGGCGAGTATATAGGAGCTTACCTAAATGGTGAATCCTCGAGGTTTTTAGGGCTTGGGTCTACGAGTGCAGAGGACACTCTAGGGAATGGGTATATATGTGTTCTTCCACATGAAATGACGATGTTTTTAATCGGATGCGAGAATTCGGGTTATTAGGGTTATGCGACCAAACTCCTATTCTTACGGATTTATAGATGCTAGCGACATTCTATCATGTTGGTGGCACGGAATATTCCGTTTTGATTATTCTAGAAATGGGTCAAATATAGTGTATATGTGGTTTTTAACATGCCCTATCTTAACCTCTGCTGCTTTACGAGATAACGGTTGCTAGAGCTATATATATATACTGGTAATACAAACTTAATCATTCCGATCGTCCCGAAAATTACTTACGTATCGTATATGTGGACTTAAAAGTAATGCCTTAACCTCAATTGTCTTTGTTCATGCTCGGAGATTTATTTGAAACTTAATATTCTTTTGAATCTGGAATTTAGGAATAAGCCTGGGATTCTATAACTGGAACTAATTTTCCAGACGCCGATCTAAAGCCTACTGAACCGATCTACAGCTGAGGAGAATTGGTTCCGGGGCGAGCTACAGCAGATGTACCGGGTTAAACGCCCTAGAAAAATTTCTATTGATTTAGTTCAAAGTGATTTAAGCTTTGGAAAAGTGTTTGAATCAGAAGTTTCCAATTGATTTTAGTTTTCTGGAACCGGGAATAACTCTCACTAAACCGGTCCTCAGCTGCGTGAATCAACCGAATTAGCTGTGCTAGGTTTTAGAAATAAATTACTGCATTAATTGGGTTCTCTTACCGGCTCACTGCCCTAACGCGGTCGGAGGCGGAAAATGAAAGGGCGCCTTCGCTTTCTTAAGTAACCGAGTACTTACCAGCTCAGAAAGAAAAGACTCCTCTGCTTTCATGCGCTGCTCGGTTAAGACAGGGGCGGCTGGCGGCGGTGCTTGGGCACGGGCGCGGTCGGCGGGGCTCCGGCTGGGGGCTACCGGCGGCAAGGCTTAATCAGCGCAGGGGAAAGTTCCAGAGGGGAAAGGAAGGCTCTAAGCCCGCTTCTTGCTGGTCGGGCGCTCGAACAGAATGGATTGGGCGGCGGCGGTTGGAGCCGGTTAGGGCTGTCGGAAGGAGTCGGCGAGGCAGACCTTGCTGGAGCTTGAGTTTGTGGTGGTGGCAGGAGATGCGGAGGGACTGGAGTCGATCTCGTGGGGAGGGGAGGTTAGGTAGAATCCTAGCTCGGGTGCCGCTCGGATCTGCAGAGGGCAGTGGCGGCTCGGGTGAGGAAGGGCTAGGGGCTGGCAGAGGTGCTTCCGACGGGGTCCAGCAAGGAGAGCTGGGGAAGGAGAGAAGGGGGCGCATGGAGAGATGGAGCTGAGGTTCTTGGGTGCTCCGGTTGTGCTCGGGTTTGCCCTTTTTATAGGGAGCTTGACGGGGTGAGCTGGCCGGCGGCCACGGCTTTTCGATGGGACGGGTCCGGGGCGTGACCGAGGCTGCAGGAGGGCGGAGGACCACTTGGGTGTGGCAGCAGCCCGGGACAAGACTCGACGGTGAGCGGCGCGCTGAGACGAGCGAGCGGCGCGGCTTTGGAGCAGGGCGCGCGGTGGCGTGTCGACGGGCGGTGCGGCTGCTCGGCGTGCGGCGCGGCGAGGAGGGGCTTCCGAGGCACAGCTGGCCGGGGTGAGCTGGGCAGGTGAGATGATGGGTCACGGCGGTGCTGGACGAGTTCTGATGAGGTGGTCGTCGGACTGAGCGGCGGGCGGTGCGCTGAGACGAGCAGCGTGGCGAGGGATGCTCCCGAGGTGTGGCAGGGGCGTTGAACTGGGCATGAGCTACGGTGAGGCCAGGGCATAGGGTGACTCCTCGGCCGGAGTTCCAGGCGACGGACGACTCGGCTTTGGCACGAGGAGCTGCGCGGTGGCAAGCTGGTGCCAGCCTAGAGCGCGCACTGGACGGCTTTCGGCGCTTGGGCGTGCACGAACGTGTTTGCTGCGCCAGGGGTGAGGGATGAGGTGTTCAAAAGCTACAGTGGCACTGGGAACCTGTTCGTACTATGGGAGGTGCAGTGTCTTGGAGGTTAGTGTTTGGTAGGGCATGGATTTCAACTGGAGGTGATAGGACGTGAGGAATCAGAGGGCTTTCGTGCTGGACATGCTAGGGGCATAGAGGGAGGGTTCTGCTTTGGCCTCGGTGTCCGGTCATTGGCAGGTTTGCTTGCCATTTCATGCGGAGAGTCTATTCGTGCACAGGTGTTCGATACGGGTCTCGGCAATTCTTTATGCAGAATGTACTCATATTTTAGTTTATTTGGCCTTCCGGGGTGTAGAGATTGAGGTGGAATTTTATCAGGATTTTCCAAAACATATTCATAGGAGATGTAGTTCAATCGCGTGCTTTTGTTCTGGAATTAATTAATTCTATTTGTCGACATTTCCGAATAGAACATTATTACTTTTATTTTATATTTGCGTTGCATGAGTTGCTATGTTGCTTCGTGAATTTTTTCATTACTGGCGAGGTCAAGAGGCGATCGGTTTCGCGGTTTAGAGTTGTGAGTTTAAATTGGGTTTAATAAAGGGACAAAGGCCGGGGCGAGGTACTAGGGTTTTGGGCGCGGCAAGGCGACGGGAACACTTGGGGATGTTTCAGGATGTTAACGTCTTGGTCTCGGGGCTCTTGGTCTCGGGGTGCCGTAACCTTAATGGCATATATAGCGCGTGTTGAATTAAGGCGTGATTTGTGTTTTGGTTTAATAGGGGTAGAGGATTTGGGATTTCCGAGTGTGGCAAGGTGGAGGGGGTCATGGAAACACTCCGAAACGTCGGTGTCTTGGTTCCGGGATGTTCGGTTTCAAGGTGCTGCGGACATACCAGCGTATACTACGTAGGCGTCGAGTTAGAGTATCCCGGGTTAGGGTTTCGGGGAATTAGGGTTTTGGCCAAACGGAGATCGGTAAATATAATGACGAGGGTTTTCTTGTTTGGTATTTAGTTTCGAGTTGATTTGAACTAAAGTTTTAATTAAGTGCATTTTTAGCTGGCACGATTAAGAAAAAGTTTTTGTTGGCCCTAATTTTCAGGTTCCGGAAATTCGGGGTGTGACAATCCTACCCCCCTTAAGGGAATCTCGTCCTCGAGATTCGGGTGGTTTGAGAGGAGGATGGGACAGTGTTGCATGGTCTTCTGCGGCTGAGGCTCTTCGTAGATCCGTCGTAGATCCTTCTTTCAAATTCTCAGGGCTACCCCCCTTAAAATTTATGGGTATATTAACTTATAGTTTGAATTCCTTTTTGATTTTCTGCGATTGTTATTCCCTTTAAGTGGTTCACACTGTTCTGGTTGATCTGCTGTGGTTATCTCTGTTGGCTCTTAGCTCCTTTATTTGTTTTGCGGTTTGGGTAGCTATTCCAGCAGCGGCGTAGAAAAGAGAGAAATAGCAAGGGAGACGAGAGGGAAACTCTAGGTTTTATTTTATTGCACACGGATAAAAGCGTACAACACTAGATAACATCATTAGGGTCGGAAGACCTATTGGAAACTCCAATAAAATAGCAAGAAAGCCCACATGACGCGCATCCATGCGTCTTCAAGCACATCAAACAAGTTTGCCTGAGTACCGAAAAGCACTAGACTAAATACAACAGCAAATGCGATGCAAGCACACAGACAACCAGGTGTACCGAGTTGGATAACCCAACTTCGGTGCGCATCATCGGCCCGATTTGACTCTGGACCAACGGCTTGGGGTGGAATAACTTCCTCTTGAGGGTTCTGACTCTCCATTGGGGTCGGGGCGTGTCGAAAGGTACCATGGTGCCTGCGATGGCTGGTACTTCCTTCGGTTGCCGGTGCTCTTGTATGGGGAACTCTTCAATCTCAGGGGCATAGGTGGAAATTGCCGAAGAGTGGCTAGAAACGGATGGGGGTGGCAAGGAAGAAGGGATCTGTTGCAGTGAGATCCAGAACTCTACCAGCTGGGTGAGGAGATCATGTTGAGCGGCCAGATAGCGGGAGAGATGGGTTACTGCGGCATCTTCTTCCGGTGATGGGTTGACAAACCTCGTGCCTCTTCCGGGGACACGACGGGGATAGAAGAAGAAGGCTCTTTGGTTCATACCAGGAACCCAGAAGCGAAAAAGTGCGAGGGCCTCCCAAGCGGCCATCTGGATAGCCATGGTGGGTGTCGGCATGGCTTTGCCGTAGACTCGGAACGGCGCGCTTGAATTTGAGTTGCCGGGGAAGAGATGAACGTCAGCCCAAAATTCGGGCGTGGTTCCAGAAATCGGGCTTCGGTACACTTCGTACTCCGGTCGTCGAAGCAACGGCTTCAAGAATGATTGTGGGTTCGCGGACATGGCCAACAAAAAAACCATGGTATGCTGTAGGGCAATTTTTCCACTGCCAGTGCATGCTATCTATGCTCCCTAGCATACCTGGAAACCCCCTTTGCTCTCCAATTGCAAGTAATCTAGCAGTATCTTCTGTATTTTGAGATCTCAGGTATTGTTCACCAAACACCTCAATCACAGCTCGCACAAATTTTCTAAGAGTTTGTAAAGCGGTGCTCTTTGCTAGTCGACAATAATCATCGGTAGCATCAGCTGGTAGTCTATAAGCTAGCATTTGGAATGCCGCGGTGAACTTTTGCAAAGGATGTAACCCAAGAATGCCAGCACCATTTCTTTTCTGCTCAAAATACCTATCATGTTGCTGTATAGCACCCGTTATGCGTTCAAAAAGAGGGCGATGCATTCTAAACCTGCGCGGAAAAAATGAATGAGACACGAAGATCAACCAGTAAGGCGAAAAAGAAAACAAATGCATCAATTGCAAACCTGCGGCGAAACACCCTTGGGGGTAGGTAGCGTTCTCTGCAAAGTAGTCTTTGTAGAGTCTGAGATAACCTTTGGCACTCTCGCGATCAATGCTTTGACGTCCCGCCACTGAACCGCCATGACGTGGAGCATCCAACCACTCTTGTTTTTCCTTTGCTATGACTGCAGCCATCATGAGTTCCTTTTCGTCGGACGAGGAATCCAAGCATAATCGTCGGGCCAAGCTTCTGCGGCGACTCATTGTGTTGTGGAGAGATGACAGATGGATGGGGAAAGAGATGTGAAAGAGGAGACAGAACCAGAGATGTGTGAGAGAGATATGAGAGATGATCTCGTATATATAGACCTGAAAACTAGCCGTTGCAAAATTAGCCATTGGAAAACTAGCCGTTGGAGAAACAACTGTTTGAATTATTACCGTTAGAAATGTTAGTTACATAATATTGTTAAAATATATGTGAGTGGAATATAGGGAAGATGGTTTAGGGGAGCTGCTAGAGTTATACAAATTTTAAGGAAAAATCTTTTTAGGGAAGTCCTTTATATGAAGATTTAAGGAAGAGATTTTAGGGGAGTTGTTGGACTTGCTCTTACATCGATGCTGCAACGCCATCAAATAAGCGTGTTGAAATTTGACACAAAACGTACGCTTCGTGGCTACGTAAAACTATATTACGCGTACGTACGTACGTTGGAAACCTCGTAGGCAGAAGTGCAGAACCGGGATCCCCTACTGAGCCGGTAAACCCCAGAGGAAGCCACGTTTGGCCAGCCAGCACGGACCGGCCGGGCGAACAGCGTCGCTCGACTCACGGGTGGGGACGAACCCAAGGGCCGAAACGGCGCCGGAGAGCGGGCAGCCGGCCATCGAGCTGCTTTGTTTTGGTTTTGGCGCGTGCGTCAACGGACGAACGAAGCGTCACCGGATAAGAGGGGTAGGCGAGTGCGGAACTGTCGCCGGTGATCCGCCCGCGTTTCCGTGGAGATCTCGCCTGCCGTGCTTGCTTTGGTGGTTTACTGTTCTGGTCTCCTGTCACACGGGGATGAAGACGGCTGCTACCTGCCGAGATTTGGAGGAAATCACATCGGCTCTTATCACCCTCGCTCCATTTATTTCCACGTTATCGCAATCGTTCTGTCGAACCACTGGGTTTGATGCTTCGGAGTTCTGGAACCTCTTAGAATAGGTCACTCTTGTAGTGGCTTTCAGAATCTTCACTCTTCAGTCAACTACAAGCCCCGACCTGGACAAAAGATGTTTTGGCTCGGAAATTTAGTCTAAGCAGAAATCTTTATCTTCCTTCCACAACTCAGGCGAATATAGACGTAGTATTCGGTGGAGTCATATCTAGGTAGATCTCTCCTTTTGCAGTTAAGTACGCTCTCCTTTGCTCCATGCTGCAAGTTTACTGAAAAGAAGAGCTGCTCATACGTAGCGGGCGCACTAGTCCCAGACGAATAACAAAAGCAATTGTATAAGACGATATGAAAAGAAGATCATAATCATACAAGACAAAGATGATTATTTGTTAATTACTCGATGGCTCCGCTAAAAAGGAGACGTCCAGATAAGAAAAGGAGGATGTCCTTGGTTGCTTCCAGCAGAATACTCCTCAGCTTATATCCTGTCAAAGAATAATTAACACTCGAGTAATCATTCACCAGAAACTTGATCCTAAAGACAAGCTTTCTAGATCGTCTTAGAGGAATGAGGCATCTGCGCTCATTAACTAAGAAGACCACCTCTGGCCTCACAATCTGAAGAACAAACACTGTCGTTCTAATACCGAAAGTATTTCTTGCTCGTGCTGTCTGATTTCCATTCAATTGGTTTCCTGATGCAGAGCTCTGGAGTTGGAGCCATGGAAGGTGTCACGTTTGCATCACTGAACTAATTTGCATATCTTGTTGCATTTTTGTGAAGCGTCGCTGAGATGAACACTCCATGTTAAGGACTACTTCTACGTCGAGTTATCGATCATTCGTAACCTCTGTTCCATTTTCGTGTCGTCTTTGGGACGTGAAACATGATAAGTCGCACTCACTGCGTAGGCTAACTGGTTGGTGATATGCCAAGTACGCCACCTGCCTCATCATTTTACCCCTGCAGGACTTTCCACTCATGGAATCGGAATTTGGGAGGAACCCAGTTCTTCTTTTGGTATGGATGGCACCTGGTAGCTTTAACAGGTAGTACGTCCCAGGTAGCGATACTTTACGCACATGCACAGATAAACCACTAGATGATCACATGTTTCTTTCACATGAAACCAAGAATACATTGGTTTTAATCTCTGGAAAATTTGGGTGGTGATATATCCTTATTCACAAGCCTGTAACTAGTCATGCCATTGCCAGCAACGTAGCTTTGCACAATTTCAGCAAAATCTTCACGGGGGCTCTTTGGACTACAGAACAAAGGTCACGTATACCTTTGGAATAACATGTAATGTGGAGCTGAGAGCTCAGTAGTATTGGAACTGCATCCAGGTTTTCCTCCCTCGTTTTGTTTTTGAGACGCAGACGCCTAATGTGCGGCTGCCAAAAACTGATTTTTGCCAAGCTTATATAACCATTGACTCAATGGACTCAGTGTTTGTCCAGCTGCATCCATTGTAGACTAGTGGATCAATGCTGTATCCTAGACCTGTTCTTTTTCTGTTTTGAAGGAATCCTAGACCTGTTCTTGTTCGAGGTTAACAGGGCCGGCGAATTCGGCCCAATTTTCTTGGACTTGGACTTGGTTAAACTTTGTGGTCTAACTCTGACATAGTGAGGAGTTTCATATTAGTCACGTACAAATCGATTCTTCAACATGGAGTTTCATACTAGTCATATATACCATATGAAAATTCTATAGTGTGGCTGGATCGCTGAATTCTTTTTCTTGGGATTAAAGGATTTCTGGATTCTGATGGATTATTGCAGACCGGTGATACAGACAGACCTTCACCGTGAAGGCTTCAACGGATTGTTTTCATCCTATGTACATTAGCAATTCTGTTTTGAATGAGTTGATTCAACTCATCCGATTCTCTGACAACCGAAGAAGTACAATCGTCGTGGAATTCAGCCTACGTGTGATAAGCAAAGATTTACAGGAAATAGAGAATATCAACCAAATTCCTCACCGTACCAATCTCTAAGCGGACGTCTCAACGCATCTGAGGAACCCCTCCAGGCTCACCGCCGACGACCCTCGCCGCCCCTCCCACGCGGCCGCCATCGCGCGCGCGATCACCCCCGCACTCCCCCTCATCTCCTCGCCCTTCTCCGTCTCCCCCATCACCGTCCCCACGGCCTCGGCCACCGCCCCCCTCGCCACCGCCGAGCTCTCCGTGTTCCCCCGCGCCATCTCCACGCAGACGCCCCACTCCACCACCAGCCTCGCGTTGAAGAACTGCTCGGCCCCCAGCGGCCACCCGATCACCGGCACGCCGTGGCACAGGCTCTCGAGGATGGAGTTCCACCCGCAGTGGCTCATGAACGCGCCGGTGGACGGGTGCGCCAGGATCCGCACCTGCGGCGCCCAGCCGCGCACCAGCAGTCCCCTGTTTGACTGTGCCATTCGCTCCTCGAAGCCGGCCGGGAGCCACTCGGGCTTGAAGCCGTCCTTCGCGTCGAGCCCCAG
This sequence comes from Stipa capillata, assembly GCA_019208055.1. Lineage (NCBI taxonomy): Eukaryota > Viridiplantae > Streptophyta > Magnoliopsida > Poales > Poaceae > Stipa > Stipa capillata. Next base: position 143,573 of record JAGXJF010000477.1, on the reverse strand, counting down.
CGGCGGCCGGACGGCCCAGAGGAACGGCCGCCCGCTCGCCTCCAGCCCCAGTGCCAGCTCCGTCATCTGATCGGCGTTGATGCTGTTCTGCGACCCGAAGGATATGTACAGGACCGAGCGCGGCGGGTGCGCGTCCAGCCACTGGATGATGCTGGCATCGTCCTGCGATTCCGACGGAGTCGGCACCGCGAGGATCGGCCCGATCGGCCATGGTTGGACGCCGAAGCTTCTCCTGAGCATGTCTAGCCCGGAGGACTCAAGCTCTCGGACGGTGTTGACTAAGACCGCGTCGGTCTTGCCGCAGAACGAGATGACCCGCCGGAAGAAGGCCGTCCAGGGGTCGGCCCCCGTCGCTGCGAGCATGTGCCGCGGAAGCTGCGTGCGGTTGAGGACGACGCCCGGGAAATCGGGCAGCGGGAACTCGTCGCCGGGCGTGAGGGTGTGCGGGAGGTGCTTCCACACGGAGAAGAAGACGGCGTTGCCGAAGGCGCCGCCGGGGAGGAAGACGGCGTGGAAGGCGCCGTGCGCGCGCGCGGCGTCGGCCGTCCACGAGAAGAAGGCGTCGGCGATGACGCAGACCGGGGACCGGATGCCGGAGAGGAATGCTTCGAAGGAGGGGCGGAGGGACTCGGACGCCTGGAAGAAGGTGATGAACTGGTGGACGTGGAGGTCGGCCATGGACTCGGCGCCGGGGGGAAGGCCGTGGTCCGCGGGCGCGAAGGGGAGCGCGTGGAGGCGGACGGGATGGGAGGTGGCCGGAAGGGAGAGGGAGTCCAGGAGGCGCGGGGTGGAGACGAGGGTGACGGCGAGGCCCGGGCGGAGCTCGTGGAGGAGGCCGGCGAGGCGGAGGAAGGCCGGGATGTGGCCGCGCGCGAGGAAGGGGAAGAGCACGACGTGCGGGCTGGCCGATTCCTCTGCCGCCATGGCGGATGTCCCGATGGGGATGGCGCGTTCGGTGGGAGTGGCTCAGTGGACTGACAGTGGAGGCTGTCATCAGGCTGACCAGTGACGCTGCCACCGTGACGAAGGCTGGTGCGCTGAATAGTTGGGAGGGCGTCGTGTCAGTGTGATGTGGTGTGGCCGCCTCCCTTTTCGTCCAACCGCAACGACGCCATGAACAAGGAAGTTCAGCAGCAACGACGATGGGGTTATCTGCTCTGTACTCCTCGCGCACTTGAAGATTAGAAATTGAGGGAGTTCATTGCCTCAAAGGATGGCACCGGTTAATGCTACAATATCTGCATCGCACCGGGCTACTGTTACGAGCAACTCTTGTAGTGTTTGTTTTGCGAACAGACCACACTGGCTGGTGTTGTAACAGGGTATCTGTAACATCACAGTTCACAAATAGATCTTCGGTAAGGATGCAGAAGAGCTAGCTCGAGCTAGCTCAAGTGCCTGAAGCAAAGGGTGACACATGTTAGCAGCCTCCTGTTCAGGAACAGCAGGATGAAGAGGGAGCTTTGCGCATAGAGGAGATGAGGTGACAACATTGGTCAGTCAACTTACGTTGTAAATGAACAATGGGCATATTGAGAGTACAATGTTTCAGAACAGCATATTCAGAATCCAGAGTGAGAAATACTAAACCCAAATCTAAGAGGCACAACAGCACGACCAGGGAGAACTCTGCCTTGACTACTCCCGGTTACTCTGGAGACTGAAGCATACCTTTTTAAGAGACACTAACATACAGAATGACACTGTACCAGTCAGTATTATTTATCGCACTAGAAAATAATGTCATAAAGAATGTGTGCAGACTCCCAAAATTGCTACCATAAGTAACAAGGAAAAGGGAGCAACGGGTATTGCCTTCACTAACTGAATTTATATAAATACATCATGAGTTATCCTTCTTTGAAGAATGATCAGAAGCAGGTGACGATGCAGAGCTCACCCTGGCCCTATCTTTAGACTCACTTAACATAACTACGACATGCCGCATTGGTGGTCTTTCGTATGGAGACAGATTACTACATAGCAAAGCAATTTTCAAGACCTCGATCATATGATCAACGGCGTTTTTATCTTCTAAATCCAGATTACTATCAAGAATCCCTGGACCCATAGAATTGTCCCTGATGTAATTCTTCGCCCATGTTACCAGATCACCTCCCAATTCTAATGGTTGCACAGGTGCACGCCCGGTTAGCAGCTCCAACAGCACAACGCCATAACTGTATATGTCACATTTCTCGGTGACCTTCATGGTGTATGCATATTCTGGTCAAACGAAAAGAACTAGGTCAGTACCTTGTACATCAGCAAACTAGTTGTCTAGCGTATTGGTTCAGCAATTGGACTGGAGCAAATTACATACATCACATATCTTCAACTTAAGAATAACAGGGCATAATATAGTAATGGCATGCAAATGCAATTCATGGTTTAGGATGTAAAGAAAACTTAAGACTCACCAGGTGCTATATAGCCATATGAACCAGCAATTGCAGACATTGACTTTGAGTATGGCATGTCAATCACCTTAGCCAACCCAAAGTCACCAACATGAGCTTCAAAGTTCTCATCAAGTAAAATGTTATTGGATTTGATATCACGGTGGATGATGCGAGGCTTGCAATCATGATGCAGGTATGAAAGCCCTTCAGCTGCCCCAAGGGCTATCATGAAGCGGGTCTCCCAATGAAGTGAAGAAGAAGACTGCCCATGAAGTAGCTCTCCAAGGCTGCCTCTTGACATGTACTCATACAACAGAAGGTTTGAACCTTGGTGATAGATGAAACCGTATAGCTTCACAATGTTACGATGCCTTATCTTTCCAAGAGTCAGGATCTCTGCACGGAAGCTGTTGTCCGTGTTGCTTCCTTCCCTATTAGAAGCCAATTTCTTTACCGCAATTATCTGTCCAGGCTTCAGGATGGCTCTGTACACAGTTCCACAAGCACCCTGTCCAATGACACAACTCTTGTCAAAATTATTTGTAGCAGAGACCAATTCCTGAAATGTATATGCATCCTTTGCAGCAACAGGCATATTAGACCCAACAGAAACAATTTGCTTGTCTTGCAAAGGAGCCACTGTCTCTAGTGGTTTTCTCATATGGTGCAAAATTATGGCAATAAGAACAAGTGAAATTCCTCCAATAATGGCAGCAATAATTGCTATGATCTTGCCCATAGGGCGACTGACTGAACTGGATGACTGGGAAGAAGAGGGTAACTCAGACCCACAATTGCCAAGTTGTCCACCGCAGAGTCCTCTGTTTCCAATAAAGCTGGTCACAGCCATGTTGTCAAAAAGCGGTATAGGGGGGAGAGCACCAGCGAGATTATTGTAGGAGACATTGAGCTCAAGCAAACTTGACAGATTTGCAAATGTATCCGGGATTTCACCTGTCAGCTTGTTATTATTGAGAAACAAATTTTCCAATAATGCAAGATTACCAAGCTCTGACGGTATGTTGCCAGAGAGATTATTATAGCTCAAATTCAGCGCAATCTGCAAGCTTGAGAGCAGGCCCAGTTCCTTTGGTATTCCACCAGAGAATTGATTGCCACCAATCTGTAGTGCTGTCAAATGTGAAAGTTTACCAAGAATAGGTGGCACCTCTCCAGATAGCCTATTGTCAGCAAAGGAGAGAAGCTCCAACTGAGGCAGTCTGCCAACTTCATTTGTTAATGAACCTTCAAAGCTATTCTGGCTGAGATCAAGACGTTGCAACATTGTACAATTGAAAATTTCCGGCGGTATGCTTCCCCCTAGTTTATTAGATGAGATATTGAAGACGACGAGCTTTGACAAATTACCTATTTCTTGGGGTAACTCCGATGTGAAATAATTATCTGTAAGGTCAAGCCTTTGCAGAGCCTTGCAGTTCCCGATCTGAGGAGGAATAGGGCCATTGAACTTGTTTCGAGCCAGCTCAATTGTTGTCAAATTCAGCAGATTGCAGAGATCGGTGGGGAAGCTTCCTGTCAGACTGTTGTCACCGAGACGAAGCTGCACCAAGGATTTACAGTTGGTGATCCTATGAGGTATGTTTCCATTCAACTTGTTAGACCCCAAATTCAACAAAATAAGGTTTGACTGCCTACAAAGATCTCGAGGTATTTGCCCTGTAATGTTGTTATTTGAGAAATCCACCACCCAAAGTCGACTGTAGATGCCAAACCTTGGAGGTATGTTGCCTGATAGCATGTTGTTGAAGAGTTGCAATTGGATTAGCTTGGTCATGTACTGAAATCCAGCCGGAATTGGGCCAGTGAGTGAATTGATTGAGAGATCAAGCTTACTCAAGTTCCTCAATCCACACAACTCCCTAGGAATAGAGCCAGTAAGCTGATTTTGGAAGAGGTAGAGTAAATACAACCCTGGTATGTTGCCTAATTCCTTTGGTATCCCTCCCGTTAAGAAATTCTCTGAAAAATCAATCTCACCCGCAAGAGAAAGATTACCAATTTCTGATGGAATTGTACCATTTAATGAATTCCTGTAAAGGTATAGCTTCTGAAGATACTTGATGTTCCCAATTGTTGCAGGCATAGGACCAACTAGATCATTATCATAAAGGGCAATTATCCTAAGATTTGTACAGTTTCCGATCTCTGGAGGAATAGCACCAGAAAGTTGATTTCCCCACAGGATTAGGTCTGTCATGAGACTCAGTTTCCCAATCTCTTTTGGTAAAGGCCCTTCTAACTTGTTCTGTGCAAGACCAAACACAATCAGGTTTAGGCATTCACCTATCTCGACAGGAATGTTTCCAGATATAAGATTTTGACCCAACCGGACAGTCTTCAGGTTCTTGAGCTTGCCAATAGAACGCGGTATGGAACCAGAGAGATTATTACTGTACGCTACCAAATCCTCAAGTGATGCCATGTTACCAATGTCACCAGGTATCGGACCATGGAGCTTGTTATTGCACAAATTACATGTGACCAGCATAGGCAGTTTCCCGAGCTCAGCGGGGATTGTACCTTGGAAATTGTTGTTATTCAAGTAGAGCCATACCAGTTTCGAGCAATTCCCAATCTCCACAGGGATAGTGCCAGAGAACTCATTGAAGGACAGATCAAGGTCAGTCAGCTCAGCAAGACCACCAATGCTCGGGCCGACAGTGCCCGACAGGTTCATGTTGCTGAGGTTGAGAGTCACCACCGCTGGTCTGGATGCCGACGAGCAGCTTACGCCCTTCCATGCGCATGGCGTTGGATCCCTCGCGTCCCAGTTGTCAAGGTGGTGGAAAGTGTCAATCATCTGGCTCTTGAGCGCCAGGAGAAGCCAGCCTTCATGGTTCAGCCCCTGGGAGCTAGAGGCCAGCAGAAAGGCAAGCACCACGCCGAGCTGCAAACCGCAGAACGTGGAGGCCGTCCCAGAGTTCATCCTATCTTCCCTTCACAGATCAACCAATGTTCACAGCGGAACAAGAGGCAAAACCCTTGCTACAACCTTGTGCATCTCCGCACCCTTTAGACTTCCTGGAGTAAGATGGAATCAAAGAACTATAAGAACATGCCGCAAGAGGAATGCTTCTGAATTGGAAAGATTCTAACGGCACAACTATCTGCAAGAAACTACTTTTGCATTGCCCTTTCGTTTTCAGAGAAACGGACCTTGGAAAGTTACACAAGAAGCCAAGACAGGAATGGAGCTAAAAGAATCAAATTTGGGAGCAAACTGAGCACCTCCAAATCAAGAATCCCACACTGCCAAGAAGCACTAAAAGCGACAAGAATCCGAACCCCACCTGAAATGCTAACTCAGTTGGACTACTAAGCAAGAACCGAAACAGGAGTACCCCTATAAATCGCACCCCAAAGAAGCGAGGACGGACCGAGACGAGAAGAAACCCTCATCAAATCACGGGAGCCCCCGGCCCGGAGGGACCCAGGAACACACCGCCGCGCACCACCCCACGGAAACAGATCTGTAAAAGGAGCGGGCCTTTCGCTCCAGCTCGAGCGAGGGAGCGAGCAAGCTGCGCACAGTGACGCCACAACCACACAAAGCAGCAAGGGAACAGCGCAGAGCACCAGGGGCACAGTAATGCGGATGCACACGACCCACGCACAAGAGCAAGCTGCAACTCACCGCGTTTCCTCCCACGCTGGCGCTCCCAGTCCCGCCGCCGCCGCCGCCGGCGGGTTGCGCTCTGCTTCCGAGTAGCTGGCCGCGCGGGCCGGGCGCATCCACGGGCGATGTGGAGAGGAAGGAATGGGCGAGGAAGAGATGGACACGTCGTCGAGGAGCAGGGAGGAGAGGAGGGAGAGGTGGTGGGACGGAGAGAGAGGGGGGAGGAGATGGAGATAGAAGAGGGAGAAGAAATTTGCGAGGGCTGGACGGGAAATGGCAGGCAAGCACGCTTGCGAAGCGTAGCGATCGCGGGCGGTCCCTCTCCCTTGATCTAGCCTCCTTTCCTGTCGTTTCCTCTGCTCTCTCTTTCTCTCTCTCTCTCTCTCTATCGCTTTCTCTGAAGCTTTGCTTTTCGTCCTAATCCGGTTTAGCTCCCTTGGTTTTTTTCCTTTCTCTCCCTAGTCTTTATTTCCTCTTGTTTCTGGTTTTAATTAACTTTCCGTTTTTTGTAAACTTTTAATTATAATTTTCTGTTGGGATTTGGATTTTAGCAGTTGGCAGGGCAGCAACGCAGTGTTCCGTTGCAGTGACGAGGACGAAGGTTCTAGAGCTGTTTGGTCTGTGACAAATATATAAAGTGTTCCATGAGACTACGGACTGGGATGGAAGATTGATTCATTGTCCTGTCATGGCTCACGAGTGAGCACAGCCACTGCGTAGTACGAGTAGTACGTGACGGCACGGGTTGCTAGGGCGACAAAGAGAGGCGATGCACAGGTTTGCGATGGATGTACCGTGAGATGCTTAGTTTCGATCCCGTTGGAAAAATAACCTTCATTCTATACAGACCCTAATAGATTATACTATCCACATTAGTAAATATAAGTCAAAATTCTCACCATTGCATGGGCCTCACTGTTTGTGCTCACTCAGGATGTTGGCACCTCCGCCTCTGACGATGTTTTTGCATCGGTTAGCTAGAATTTTTGTTCACCTTTACTCTGGCTGTGGATCTCGGTGGGTAGTGGTGTTGCCAGGCGTTGATCCTGGTCCACGGCAGCTGGGGTTTCGGCCTTGAGGCTAATACCAAAATTCAAAGAAAATTTTCCTAATAAATTGCAAAAAAAAAGGTGCTTAGGGTTTAAACCTGAGGACCTAGACTAGGGCGTGCCCGAACTCTGTCTCCACCCCCGAGTATCTCCAATTACAAACTAGGAGAATTGAACAGTGCACGGCACGAAAGTGGCACGAACCAAATGATAGTTATATTTGGGGTTCAAAGTAGAGATCATGAGGGAGGCGATAAAAGTTGGAGGACTTCACAACAATGTGGGGGCGAGGAGGAGGGTGTCGTCAGTCATGATGGGAGGTGATGGCAACGGCGAGGTGGCTGATATTTCCTATCTCGTATCCTAACCCATATTTTCTCCCCAGATTTGGAGTCGGATATAGTTAGGCCAGATACGCGAATTCAGAGTACTCAGGATACATACGGCTATGGGACGGATAGCGGCCGGGTTCGGGTTTGAAACAGATAAGTCGAAAAAAAGATCGAAACAGGGATAAAACGTAGGATAACCCAGATCACTCGGACTAGCTGAACTCTCCAGAGCTCGCCAAGAAATACTTAATGCTATGATCTGGGGAAAAAGAATACCTAATCACGAGGGTCCTCCAGAATTTTTTTGAGTGCTCGTGCGAGAACTACAATCTTTGGCTCTAGAATTGAATCATTTCCTTGTATCTGAGAAGAACTTCCAGGTTAATAGGGCGTGGATAGTTATGTCAAAAACAGAAATCATAAATAAGCACATACAATATAGACCAATCAACAAACAATATGTTCATTGGCTAAAAAGACCAGCCATATGTTCAATACACCAATATTATAGTGGTGTAATAAGCATACGTAGAGTAAAACGGCACAAGTTTAACATAAGTGATAAATCTATATGTGAGTACAGATCATTTGCACCCAACTTCCATTGCTCCTGCTTTTTCTTCAAATAAAAAACATGTGCTTGCAACTTTAAATATTTTTTGGGAAAAAGTCTGTATGTGTACATACGGTGATACTCTATTTGACTGCAACCTGTATATAAAAGACAAAGATAAGGGGTCTAGTGGCCTTATGACCAGATATCCGAATTTTGATATCCCAATTTCAAATCCGGATAACTACCCAACGAAATCTAGAAAATATATGTATCTGGCGGATAGTAGTTGCTTCGAACCTGACTCCATATTTTAATTTAACTATTCGAATCTGACCTGGATCCAACCGGGTAGTAAACTTGCTTCCCAAATATGGATCTGCACAGGTCTAGTTCCAGACCAGGCAGGAAATATCCGCCCAGATTTCACCCCTAGTTGAGGGATAGGCGAAGGATAAGAGAGGTCCTAAGAGGGAATTTGATGTATGGAGTGAAAGAGAGACTAAGAAATCCAATAGTCCTAATCTACCAGATATTTAGGGCCTCTTTGGCTTGTAAGAATTTTGATGGATTGAAATCCTATAAAAAAATTTCTTATGTAGCCATTTAGATCAATGTAACGAGTTTGCAAAAATCATATAAATGGCTTAACCATATGAATTTTAAAGAAATTTTAACATGAGCTTAACCTCATGAAAAAATTCTCTATGCATTGACCTTCTCTCTTCAAATTTTTGCATAATGCCTGTGCAACATTGAAAGATCTATTCTTAGAAATTCTTACCTTTTTGTTTTTTTATTCAACTAGCACAGTGTCCCGTGCAATTGCATGGTAAACGTTTTGAATTATCTTTATTTTTTGACATGTACACATGACATTAGATCAGCATGAGAAATCAAAGTTTAGATTAGGACTGTCCGCTAATCGTTGTACTGAGCTATCTATTTAGGTATAATTATGATGATCTATCGGATGTGATCTGTTTACATATAATTGCAATGATCTATTGGTTGTGATCTATTTAGGTACAGTTATGATGACCTATCGGTTGTGATCTATTTATGTACAATTATGAAGATATATCGGTTGTGATTTATTTAACTACAATTATGAAGATCTATCGATTGTAGTCCACTAATAATAAAATGGTCTACTAGATAAATGGTCAAATGTTTTTTTGTGAGAATTTCTAGTATCTATATTTTTTATTGTATTATATATTTAGTATATGATAAATAGACAGAATAAATAATAGATAGATAGATAAGTCATGGCGATAAGTCATGGCATCTTAACAGTTCTATGTTTTCTATATTAATGCTTTTTCTAAATAATGTGTTTCACTCATTCACGTTATTGGTTATATCTTGTTGGAAGAGTATGATAGTTACCCTCCCTACGACGAGACGAGCGGGAGTGGAATTAAACTAAGCCGCTAGCCTCGACGGCTGTAATCCGCTCTAAGAGTCGAGGCTGTGTAGCAGTACTGCCTCGGGGGTGCCCGAAAGTGACTGGAGTAGTAGTAAAAGGCGAAAAGACCGCCTTTACGTGCGTGTGAGCGTGTGCGATGCAGGGCGGTACGTGCGGACACATGGATGGCCGGATGGGTGCCTTCTAGCTTTATCCATTTTTTTCTTTACCTGCATCAATGCGACATAGAGTGGAAATCCGTGTGGGGCATAACGGGGGTTTCTTTTCCTTCCTTTTCTTTTTCTTGACACAAACCACGGGAATCGGCGAGTCGGCGACAGATGTATGGATCGGCGTTTTCACGTCGGCGGTGCACTGTACCTGACTTGAGACTTGGTCAGGCCAGCGGTTTCTTAGAGAGAAGATTCTGTTCTCCCTGACAACGAGTTTCGGTGAAATTATGGCTGCCGTCTCCTATGATTTGATTGTTTTCTAAGAGCATTTTCTGAGCCTCGTCACGGCTAGTAGCAACAAGAGAGGCTGAAAGGGAATAAGGGCCTCTTTGGACTACTTTGTAGCACTGTCATAAATCTCGCATAAACCGCCGTACAATTCCCGAAAGATGCCTATAGAGAACACATTACAAATGTCAAATATGGTACGAGGTATCTTTCCTTGAGAGATTATACTAGTATGCGGTTGTCCTAGCTTCCAGTAGCTAAACCAAAACGAAAATGTAGGAGGTCCAAGGTCAAATCTAACATGAGAAAAGCGTACGTACCCAGCACGTATCTAGTAGTTTTGTGCAATCCAAATTCGCTCATAAATAAAAGAAAAACACAGCATAAACATGTGAATCAAAATAAAACCAAAAATAGGAAATACAGTAACGGCAGTACTTCACTAGTGGAAAGTGCATCTCAAATCATAAAAATATATGTCCAACGAGTAGTGATTTGCTGGTCAGAAATAGTGACATGGTAGTAAAAATATGAAAACAGTTCGTACTCGATCGCTCATGTAGTCAACTCCCGACTAGCACAAGCATCAGCCTCCACTTTTCCTCTCCGCTGGGGCCTACCCTGAACGCATTTCCTTTTCTTCCCCTTCTCTTATCCACCTGAGCGACAAGTCCAGTGCATCCTTCCCGAAATTTCTCATCTCCTCCCTTTTCTGCTCCCTCCCTACATGTTACGACCAGCGGGAAGCGATGTTGCTATTCTCTCCCTTGGTGGCAACAAGGCATGCCCTGCTTCTCCTATCATTGTCCTAGGTCGCTGCCCCTGCGGACTCAGATGACACTTCACCAACCATGCATGGGTCGCCGGCCACGAACCGACCAACGCTGCCACGTCGGCCCTACACCGCCGCCAATGTACTAGGAGGTCCCAGAGGAGGTAGGCGGGAGGGAAAAGGCATGGATCTGGTTTTTCTTCTCAATTCTTTTGGATTTTTTTTTGGTAGAAAGTTGTGACAAATGGATCCAAGCTAGAGTTGGTGTGGGGGTGTGAAAGCTTGGATCCGAGGACAGATTCGAGCTTCAATTTGAACTTTCTTTTTGGTTGAAAGCTCTGGCTCAAGTAGTTGATACCTGTATCTAGTTGAAAGCTTTACATCTATTATTTTCCGAGTTGAAAGTTTGCTGATACAGGGCTTGTGTCATTTCCAATTAAAAAGTTTGTGATTGAAGGCATTTGATATGTAATGAGTTGAAAGCTCTAAATATTTCTAGTAGAAAGTTTGACATGTGAATTGAAAGCTCCCCTTTCCTTAGTAGAAAGTTGTTCATGAAATAGTTTGAAACTTCAGTTGTTCTAGTAGAAAGCCTGGTATCAGGTGGAATCAAGTTGAAAGCTGATTTTTTGGTCCAGAGTAGGTTGAAAGTCAGATTTTTTTTATGTTCTTCTCTTAGTCTAGCGATTGTAGCGGGGTCACCGTTTGCCGAGGATGGTGGCTTCATCAACGCCAAAGCAGGAGGTGGCAAGGAGGAAGAGATCTGCAGCCATGGGACACAAGTAGGTAAGAGGAACCGAGTGGAGAGGAAGCGGGTGCAAAGGAGGCATGCAGTTCGGACATGAAGGCAATGCATAGGGTCCTATTGTTCTGACCACTATCGAAACTAACCGTGCAGAGCCTCCTACATGGTCTTCCGTAAGTTATCGATGCCCAAGCGCACTACACATATAGACGCTAGGAGGTGCTAATTCACGAACGACCGTGCAAGGCCTCTCGCACGATCGATTCCGACAACCCCATGCGCATGTTCTTCTCTGGTCGGAAAGCCAACTTAGGCATCTTCGACCCTGTCCCTTTGCTCCTCCATGTGAGCAAGTCTCCCCTCCACTTCCATTTTCAGGTGTGGCTGCCATCGCCGGATTGAAAGAAATAATAAACAATTTTTTTGTAGGGTAGGGAGAAAAGAAGCAACTTTCAACCAAAATTGTCAGGACCTTTTAGCTAGAACATCTAGAGGTTTCAACCCCCACAAGATTTCAGCCTAAAGGCTAGTAACTTTCTACTAAAAATGGTCGAAGCTTTCAACCCTTCCAACTACCAACTTTCAACCCAAAAGTAGCCTTCAAGTCATCCAAAAGTAGCCATCAATTGGCTTTCAACTACTTGAGTTGCAGCTTTTGACTTAAATTTACTGTAAAAGTCTTGAAGACATCGAATAAGACTCAAATTCGCCCCCAAATCCGAGCTTCTAACCCACCATACCAACTTTCAAATTGATCATTCATAGCGTCCTACCAAAAAAGAAAACACAACCTCCAAAATCTGATCTGCAAAGTGTCCTCTCCCCCTACCTCTTGCTTGGTGGCACCAAAGGTGACGCGACAACAACGTAGCTTCGATGGAACAGAGGCGAGGTCCTCGGTGCCTACGACCACTAAACACTAAAGCGTGGCTCCGAACCATGAGATCCTATGTCGAGGCAGGAGGTGGTAGTGGACCTTGGCACTCCTGGTTTTGGAGAAGAAGGGGAAGAAGAAAGGGTGGCGGAGTGTGGTGGCTCCCAACGTCGGAGGGAGAAGGAGATGGAAAACTCAGTGGAAGAGAAAGAAGAAAGTGTTCAATATGTGTGTATGAGAGAGATGCGTGGTGAGATAAGGAAAAGTAGAAACATCAGATGACTCTGTGCTCCACACGGTGGCATACTCGCATGCTGTCGGGGTGGCAGCGCCCGCGGTCAACTACCAAGTATGGTTTTTGATATACGCCTCCCTTTGCACGCTATGGTTTGACCATATCATTTGGGCAGCATGCGTGCGCCACGCATTCGGAGGCTTGGAACTCGGTAGCAAACCACATGAGCTCCACGCATTTTCTTCCTTGTCACTGCTTGATTCCTGACGTTGATGACCTTGCAAGATAATCCCCGCAGGTACCATAACATATAGTAGGTATCGAATATATCCTGCTACCACCGTGGGTAGCTACGCACGTGCCGCACAAACGCCACGTGGCAGCAAGGAATCTTATTAGCAACAAATCATGTGTACATACGTAGTGCAAAGGAATGGAAAATAAAGCAAATCATGCCACCTCCTGCATGCATGCATGGTTCCTTGTGCAGAACGAGAGAGAGAATGGTGAATCATTCTGCTGCCTCTTACATGCATGCATGGTTCCTTGTGCAGAATGAGACAATGGTGAATCATTTGGAAAGGGAAATGGCGGATGATTCTCTTCTTGAATGTCTATCAGAATTTTTTTTCTGGGTCTCTAATCCAAACAGTTTTTTAGTGGAGATTTGTTCATGTTATGTGGTTTCTGGAGTTGAAGATTTGGTTTAATCTTCGGAAAAGATTGATTCGGTTCACTGAATTTTGTGGAATGTTTTTTTTTCACATCTGTTGTAATGGTTTTATGAAGTGATTGCCATACAAATAATGCCTATGGGATTGCATTTTTATTGGCAAAAATGCGCTAATCGTGTAGTTAATTGTACTCCTGAATTATGGCTGCCGAGTTTGGCTAAGTACAGACAAACATAGTCTACATCACCACCATAATGGTTGGGGTTGCGAGACAGAGCCGAAGTTGACTGGTAGCATCGACAGAGGCATAGCCGAGTCCGCTACATTAGTACCACATCTGTTAGGGTTGCAAGGCGGAGCCGAAGTCGATGCGGGAGTGTCAATGGAGGCGTAGTCGAGGCCGCTACACGACTACTACAACGATTAGGGTTGCGAGGCAGAGCTGAAGTCGACACGGAAACATTGACGGAGGCATAGTCGAGTCCGCTCCATTACTACCACAACGGTTAGAGTTGCGAGATGGAACCGAAGTCGACGCGAGAGCATCGATGGAGACGTAACCGAGGATACTACACAACTACCACAGCGGTTAGGGTTGCGAAGCGGAGCCGAAGTCGACGCGGGAATGTCGACGGAGGCGTAATCGAGTCCGCTATATCAGTACCACAACGGTTAAGGTTGCGAGGCATAGCCGAGTCTATTACATTAGTACCACAACAGTCCAACGTGAGTGATTTGAAATTTATGTTCTTTAAATAACTATTCATTGACAATTGACCAAAGTTTAGATAGCTAGGTGAGCTTTGCATGCGCCTTTGAAATAAAAAGGAATCTACTCATCTCTCCCCCTGCAAATAACGATGCATGCCATGAATCTAACACAATACCGTGCAAATAACGATGCAATAGCCTCCCCTTCTCTTCTCTCCGCCTGCAAATAGCTCCATTGCCCAACGGACCCATGTATGCAAAAAGCAACAAATATTAAAACTGGTTGTTAGGGGCAATGTGAAACAATGGAAGCTAATTTCGCATGAATCTCAATGAATATGCAACGGCAGCTAGTAGGTGCGCAGCTACCACCGTAGGCAGTGGATTCCACTCTCTATTAGGCATACCATGCAGTTTGACTTCTACAAAGCAATTATCAATCAGTCTTGTTGTTGAAATTCAAACATGATATTACATACATCTTCTAATTTTTTAGTTTAATCCACATCATGATCGTCCTTTTTTTTAAACGAGGGGAACACCTGGATTCCAGTACCAGAAGATAACGGAACAAACAAAGTTCAAAGCCCATAACTGGACTACCATACAGCGGTTCCAGAGGAGCCAAACGAAAAATAACATAACAAAAACGGAACTACGTCTTTTGATCTTTGAGACATCCTGGAGAATGAGACACCCCGTGCCATCCCCAGCAATGCACTCAAGACCCAACAGGAAATCAGACGGCTAGCGCCTAGGCCTTATTTCCCTGTTTAAAGCTTTTACAAACGAGCACTACAGCAGCACACAGGCCGCGAATCAAGTGCTATGTTCTACTGCTCCTGTCAGAAGATTACTATCCGGTGCCCCTGCACATCCTCCATCATCTTCCTGGTGACGGAGCGCTTCCTCCTACAATTGATCTGCGACAGCTTCCGGCATCTGGCGCTCCCCTTCGGATTGTAAACCCTGCTCGTACTATTTTACTTTACATGGTATTTTATCTCGGCCAAGTCAACAAAGATCGCGTGTACAAATATTTTCTTTTCCGAGGAATAAGATGTTATGTCAGCATCTTCCACAGCATTCACTGGTTTCGGATCTTGAAACTCGATACCATTCTATAGAAATATATTTGAGCACTCTGACTTCCCTTTTCTAGGGAAGAAAGTCTGTCCAGAACGACGAAAGCATCGATCAGCTCTGACGGAAATAACGAAGTTATAGATTTCATACACACCGATATCTTATCTTGCATTATCTTGCATTCGTATTAGATGCGAAAAAGAATGCCGTTTTCCTGTTATCTGACTTTTGTATGGCGAGAAACTGAGAACGCCGAGATAAGCAATCCATCCGGCCGGCCGCATCCGTCTCTTCGATCAGAAGAACGAGCGAGCGGCGTAGAGAAAATTTGAAGGGTCGGTGAGCGGGACAGAGAAAGACCGTGGGCGCCGATGGTAGCGACGGTGCTAGCGGGTTACAGTGGAAATCAGGGTAGGATCGAGGACACGGAAAAGATGGCTAGCTAGGATAGTGGCATTTGAAAGATGTGTATACGTAAACATGCATGTAATATTCTGTGAGTTCTGAGTGAGGCAGACAGGCAGGCTCCAAGCGGATGGTGACCCATTTGTCATCCTCTTTTCTGGTAGGCGCATGCTCCATGTTCACTTTCTCTCGAATGTGCGTTTTAGCACGACGGTGTTTACTTACTAGGGGAAACGTTTACGATGCCAATGCCTCAGAGTTTCAGCAAAGAAACTGGCCGGCTTACTCAACAGATCAAATCACGGAGGATCCGCACGTAATCTATCCAGTATTCAGTGGTCCTGATTCTATACACTTAACCGAAACAGACCTAACTCTTCCCGCTCTTCTCATGAACATTTTCGTAGTTTAAGATATATATTTGTTTTCTTTGAAATGAAACATGCAATCACTCACTCTTCAGTCCTCACTCCTCTCATATACTAACATGCAATCACTCCTCGGCCCTCATGATCCATCATTATTGTACTACGAAACAATAAAGAAGAGGAGTGGAAACAAAGCAAGAATCTCTTGTATCGAGACTTGGGATTTCCATGCTGTTAAAAAGTGATCCGAATTCAGTCACCGTGTTAGACACGGCACCGAATCATGATAGACGTAGCATCGTACGGTGTGGAGATTCGCGTTGGTACCGACGTAACCGATTACAACTCTTGTCTTGTCCTTCAAGGACTTGTTGTTTTGTTCTTTAAGAACTCTTGTAATTACGCATATATATGCCCCGATAGTCACACCTAAAGACTGTCATGTGGTCTCATGCTTATAATACTTTTCTCATCATAATAAGATTACGCCTTCGTGCGTCCATTATTTTTCCCGCAAAGATTTTTCACGTAAAAATCTTTATCTCTTGTCTCTAGATCTATCTGTAATATGGCAACACATGCATCCACTTAAACAAGTGGCCAAAAAAATGCTTACGTGCCGCAGTTCACGTACAAGGATTTACTGCTAATCAGCTCTCGCACAGCACCGATCGAGATTGGAAGTCGATCGACATGTGCATGCTGTGCCTCTTTTACCTTTCCTAGGTATAGTTGAGACCAGCCTACATGGCATTTTTGGGGACGCTTTTATCACACAATATTCGCCAACGACTTGATCCTATCCGCCGCTCTTTAGCTTCTCTAATGGATCAGTGACAGGTCTATTACATAATTGGAGTTCTCCATGAGACATCGGGGGTTCGGTAGAGTTTAGGCTTAGGCAGAGAAATCAGGATTAGTAGCAGTGGTACAGCTGAGGGTATTGCTGTGTCAGATTGTGCACGGATTTTCAACACCGGACGGAAACGGCACGATCATGCGTCGCATGTGCCATTGCAGACACAAGTGGCGGAGAGATACTTTATCGAGAAGAAAAGCGATTGGAATCGTGTAAGTTGCAGTGCTGGTCCATGGTTTGATTGGTTTAAGTACGGTACGGAATCTAATTTAATTTTGGATTGAACAGGGGGTTTGTTTTATAATCGAGTTTACTAACGAACCTCGAAGAAGATGATTGGAAACTACGAGCATTGAAGCTAGTAGCTAACTTCAGGACGCCAATCAATCCATCACCATTTGGTCTGACTTTCGAACATCTCGTTTCTGTTCAAGCTCCAGTACTGGCGATAGATCGACGATAAACCACTAGCAAGTCTCGCGAGACAAGCGGCAAATCAAGTCACTTTTTTCTTTCCGGCGATACAAGATCACATGTGACCAAAGGGTCACAGGCCTTGTCGGGTCCGGGACGGGGACGGCATCGATCGCGAGAGATGGCGCCACGGCTGGATCGGCAATTCGGCATGTATGGACGTGGTGACGGACGCAGGGCCGTCCGGGTCCGGGAGGATCCTGCCCACCAACGGCAATCGCGAAAGCGACCGGATGAGCACGCGCACGCCCAACACCGAGGAGGAGGCCCGGAAAGGCACGCGGCGACGCCACGACGGGGCCCCGCCCAGCCAAGTTGTGCGCGCACCCACCCCTTACCCACAGCCGCGCGCTAGGCCACCTTTCTCCGCGCGCACACGCACTCCACTTTACTGGAACTAGTTTTTCAGTTTAGTTTCTCTTCTCCTTCCTTTCTGTATACGTGCGCGCGTGAGACCGCTAGCTGAGTCCGCGAGAGAGATGGCAGCACACTAGCGCTAGTGCGTTTCCCTATTTGGCGTGACGGTAGTAGGCAGCTTTGTCGGGGGGCTCGGGTCTCTCCGGCGGTGGAGTCTGCGTGGCGGCTGCACGGAGGGACACGTCCGGAGAGCGGAGGTTTTGCGGGCTTTTATTGTCAGCTGTCGCCTGAATGCAGTTTTCCGTCTGGGTGTTGATCTACTATCTAGGTCATTAAATCACACAAAACACTTTGAAAGCGTATTTTATATTTTAGTCTCTCAAGTACAAGCATATTACATAATATAGTGCATAGATATAAAATATTTACCCTTTACTCTTTCTTCAATCATTCTCTACCCTACTATCTCCCTCTACATTGCATAGTGCACCACCCTCGATCCTACTAGGGTTAGAGTCGGGCTTCCCCCACGTCGATCTTCGCCGCCGGGGATGGCTCCCCTACACAATCACCACCGGGTATGGCTCCCCCATGTCACTGCCACCATCTTCGCCACCCTCCACCACAGGCTCTGTCATGGCCATCCACAGTCTCTCCGACCTCCGTCGTTGCCGGATCCAGCCTCATCAACCCTTGCCTCTGTTGGATCTGGCCTCATCGACTGGCGCCGCTGGCGGCGGTGGCATCCACAACAAGGCTCACCGGCATCCAAGTTGTGCTGAGGCCATCCATGGCGGGCCTGAACCTAGGCTGGATGAGCTTTCGTTTCTTGAATTTTATGGGTAATTAGTTCGAGAGTATTGTTTACAATTAGTTGCATGTTCGTGCAACCAATTTGTTTAATAGTGGTTCATTTTCATGCCTCGATGCATGATTTTCCATGCTTTTGAATGTGGTAGGGGCTATGTTTTCGTACATTTTGTTCACTTGTGTTTTGAGATGCAAATCCAAAAATAAGTTGGAAAGAAATTTATTTGTTTAGATTCATGAAAGTGTATGCTCTGTATCCTAAATAGTTCGTGCTCCTATTTGGTTCATGGTTTGATCCTGTTTGGTTCATGTTTGTGTTCATGATTTATCCCACTCAAAATGGTGAAAAGAAGAGCATTCGTTCATCGCTAGATCCACGCTGATGGAAATGTAACAAAAAAAATATTCGTTTCTCATGGTTGGTGTTCTGGATTGGAAGATGCATTTTGCAGTACGTGAAGAAATATCTATTAAGCTACAATTGTGTGATGCATGATGAAATGGTGAAGAATTATACATGAATTTTTTGTTTGAAAATGAAGAAATATGCATAGTGTTTTTTGTCCATGTTAACAAATTTTGGTTTGATCAAGAAGAAATATGCAATATGTTCCTTTTAAACATCAGAATATGTTTGTTCATGTTCAAGGAATATGCAAAATATTTGCATTACTTTTTGATGACTCATGGTCCTAAAATAGGGGAAGATTTCCTTATCTTTTTTTATAACGAAGAAGCATGTTCAATTGTTCATGAACGATCCTTGAATTGTGCAATCGATGATTTTGACCCGGTGGAAAAGATCATGAACCATGAAAAAAGTGTAGCATAGAACAATCCAAAGCGTTGAAAAAATTGATTCATGTATGTGTTCATCCTAGAAATAAAATATTAAAAATAGTATAAGCCTGAAATATTCTTTTCATTTAATTAGTTCTAAAATTAAATTATAACCATGTTTGAGAATAAATGCAAGTTGGGGATGGGGTGGAGATTGAGACGAAGAAGTGGTTGGGGATGTGTTGTGCAAAATATGAGCGACTACATGAAGAAGATGGATGAAGTGAAAGATGTGTTTTATAAAATAGGTGCACGAATCTTGAAGCATGTAGATGATCATGATAGTATGTAGACTTACACATATAAGTGGATTTACATTTTCTGTTGTTGCCGCTGCTTCGTGGAGATTGTGACGTGATGGACTCGATCATGGACTATGTAGATCTCAACGCAGGTACCTGTATTTTTCCTGGTTTATAAGATTTGTGAATGATGTCACCAAATAGGGTGTTTGGCTAGTGTCTGCCGAATGTCATCGATGAAGTAAGGTGTCACTATTACAGAATGGGTCATCACATATGGTTTAAGTAAAACTGTCTATGATGTGTCTCATCATAGATTGTTTTTTTTATCAAAATAAACATCACTAATAGTTTTTTTTATAAACGTCTATGATAACATATAGAAACATCACGTACGGATTTTAAAAAATCGTTTGTGATGTATAGGTCATCACAGACGGGTTTATTTTACAGCCCATATGTGATGTGTTGGCCTAGGCCATCCCATCTCTCCGTAAGTCCCCGATCAAAACCATAGCCTCCTCACTTCCTCAAATACGCAGCCCTCCCTTCCTCACTTCCTCAGATATGCTGCTCCCCTCCTCGCTTCCTCTTCCTCTCGTATCTCTCCGTCGTCGCCGCCTTCTCCCTTGTGCTCCTCACTAGATCTCTATCGAGGGGCGGCGGCGGCTCCTCCTCCGCTTCCCATGGCCTCCTCCCTCCCCTTATTCCTCGTCGCCCACCACGCTCCCTACTAGAGCACCACCATGCCACCCGCACTAGTTTCAACACTCTGCCCCCCACTAGATCTCCATTGCGTCGTCCATGGCCCCTTCCCTGGTGCTATCGCTTGAACGGCGACGATGTCAATGGAGCAAGCCGTAGCGCCCAAAGCTTCTGAAGTTGCTGCCACCTCCTATGTCTTCTTCCGCTCAACACCAAGTCCGTCCCGATGTGACAAGGATGAGCACGGCCTCCATCACTAGCCCCTCTAGTGAGTCCCTCCCCATCGCCTTAGATCTCGATCAATTTCTCCCATCATTCTCATTAGCGCTCTCTTTTTCCGGTGACATGCTTGACTACCGGAGGTGTGAGGAAGCCCGCGAAAGTGGCGAGGTGGATCCGGCATCTTCACTGACTTCCACGGCCAGATCCAGCGAACATCAAACCTCCAGATCCGGCAGAGGCAGAGGTGGCATTGGGGCATAGGGTGGCTAGTTCCTAATGGGTGGGCAAGGCAGACGGTGGCCTCTAGGTCGGGCGGGATGTGCAAGGTGGCCACATGCGTGCCAACAAGGGCGCCGCACCCATTTCTTTTGAAACCCTAAAAAGCAATCACAAATGATTCTCCACTTCATCTATCTATCACAGACGGGTGAAGAGCCGTTTGCCTTCTCACATCATAGACAAAAAAATCATAAACGGGTGGAAAAGCCGTTCAAAATAAGGAATGATAAACCTATATGTAGTAGTGTGTGTAATGACGGTTCTGTTAGAAGAGACGAACGCAATTAACCATACAAGTAAATTGTCGTGGAGAATAGATTTCATTTAACCAACCAAAACCGAGTGGGCAATGAAATGTTTTTTTTTCTAGTTGCACTTGCTTGATCGTAAGTGATATCTTTTTTTTTGACAAAGTGTTATCCCATATACGAACAAGTTTCGTTGATTACGTAATTAATGGGAAAATTGTTTTCTCGTTTCAAAGATTAAGGGCTGGCTGTTGAATTGTGTTGAGCTAGATTAGTAAATATGGGTGCGGAGACGTTAGTGCCTTATTTAGCAAAGCATACCATTAGCTAGAAGATCAAAATAAAAATATTACACTTGCCATATGGTTAAATACCTTTTTTTATTTTTCTATTAGCTACGACACGATTTTAAGTTCCCTTTATCCGATTATGCGAAGGAGGAAAATAGATAAATAGCAAACGGTAAAGTATATAAAAAACAGTTTAATTACATGAAATTATTACAATTCACCGTAATACCGAACAAGGCCTTAGTCAGTGAGAAGCAGAAAAAGTAGGTTTTGCTGGAACTTAGCTCAGTAGGTCACTGACCAAGTATAGCCGGAACATAGCTCAGTAGGTCACTGACCAAGTATATATGCTTTATTCATTATCCACATAATCTGTTATAGAGAAATAGTTTCGACCACCTAATATCTGCCATCACTTTAAGACTGCTTAATATCTCAACATGTTATCTCTTTGAAATATCACGATGTGAAAGTGCACGTAACCAATATATGAGCATTATTCAATTGTTCGTTGGACACTTGGACGAGCGAGCTTTCCAATTCACACAGATTGGAACCCTACTGGTTTTGCCACAGCCATCTCTCTTTCGACAAGGCCCGTTGATGTGCTACACTACCAGTCCTACTGTAATACTAAAGACAACTGAGATTTTCTAAAGCAATGTGTACACCAAATCAAGCCCATCCTTCGTAGATTCTGCAAATGCTGTGTTTACATCCCGTGAGCCTGTCGCGGCAACAAATTGGCTAACAACTAGCAGATCGAGCATCATATCCTACCTTTTTATAAGAAAAGAGAAACTATTTGGTGACAATTTCGCATTATCTATCGCCATGTACTGCTACTTGATTTCTCAAAGTTTTATCCAAAACAGCTTTCCAAGACTATCCACACTTATCCTATATGGACGGCTACACATATGGCCTAACCCAGATCGAGTCTGATAGCTCTAGGGAGCCTGCCGATATGTCAAGATCACAACATACGTGTGCTGCATAATGCAAAACTACACGGAGGGATCGCACTCATGCGTAGGGCAGGGCAACTGACCGAGTGGCGGTCACACTCAAAAGCGATGTAAAAGGAGAGGTTGACGAGTGTGCAGAATTATATAAGGTCGGCAGACGTAATCGAAAGCGTATTTGGCTGTAAGCACTCGACACATCATGCTTTTTCCCTACAAAATACACTCGTGTTCGATGTAACACACGCAAAAACTCGGGCCAACATGGCCGGCCCTAAGCAAGTGGCAGAGCAAAAAGCATTATACTACGTTTTACGTCGAGTGTAGAAAATTCAAGATACTGTTCATAGTTATTTCTCAGTTGCGCGTGACTTGTGGAGTGCATTATTATTCAACAGGGAAAAGCGAACCTATCATTGGGTGAACAGACATGGGTCGAGTGTTTATCTATCTGTGTATGTATCTCCACGATGTTACTGGTCTAAAAGTAGCTTGTTTAGATATGGGTTACACGCATGGGTCCATGTGAAAAAAGAGTTCTGGATGATTGTGTAGCTTAGCCAGCAACCTAAAAGGACCAGCGCCTAAAATATCCGGAAAGAATATTTCTTGACATGACAGAAATTTCAAATGTACGAACAGTGCGTAAAGTAGCAGATATGCAAGGACCCTTAGTGCTAGTGTGATGTTTTGCTCAAATCATGAATCAGTGATCAGAAATTTAGCAAGAATAATGCCCGAGTTTCATTGGTAGATCATCAGTTAGCATCTGCAGCATCAATCATGTTACAGCAGAGAGAAGGAAATATGGACGAACATGTTAGGAACGAATCGTGGCCTGATGGAGTACCTTTTTTCCTTGCTCAATTCATTCCCAAATCGTAGATAGTAAGTCCTAATGTTGAAACAGTTTAGTTGTTTTTTCTTGGTCTTTACGTACCACCATTGCATAATCCCAACATACTTTGTCTGTCCTAATCAAATGATTGGACCCGTCAGGCTTTGATTAGCCACGCCTTTAGTTGCCCCTTTGTTTTTAGCTTGTGCTGTTGAAATTGAAAAAACCATAGGGTCGGCGTGCCTCAAACTAATTAATTTTCATCCAAAGATGTTTTTTCTTTGAAAAAGCACTTGTTAAGCATGATTGGCCTGCTGAAAAAAAATTGGTTGATCAAGCAACTCGCGAATACAAAATCTTAGCATAACAACAGAGCCTAAAGCTTTCCAGATTTGGTAACTATTGGGATTTGGAACAAGGTTGGAGCCATGTTACTTTCGTGGATCAAGCAGGAACGGAATTGCCCGTCTTTCCTAGATAGCTTGTGCTGAAACCAAAACCAACTGGCGACACCAAAAAAATTGGCTTTTGCTTGAAACCAAAACCAACTGGCGACACCAAATGCTCACCGGCGACGTGCCGGTTGAAAGAGGTGACACGATGGACGGAGAGGATGAATCTGTCTCGTGGTGAAGGCATGTGTTATCTCCTACTCTCCTCGATCGCCTTCTGCTTTCTCGCTGCCATTTGCTAGTGATCTTGTCAAATGTCAGTATTGTCCTGTAATGATTCTGAGTGGCGATCTCTTTGGCAATTGCGTTAGTGGTGGCATTTCAGATGGGACATGTCCCGGGCTTCTTTCAGACATGGTGGTTTGTGCTGCTGCCACGCCACTTGCGACGAGTTCAGTGGTTCATTACTTCATTATGCCCCGGCAACATCTGTAACTCTAACATGCAACTAAGCTTAGCATTGCAGAGTAGTAACATGGAATTACTCTTATCTCTGCTTATATGGCCTGTTTTCATGCATCCTTTCTAACACGTGTGAGTGTTTGAGTACTGCACTGGTGCAGAAACAGTCAAACACGTCTTATAAGTTGTATACAAAACCGAGATAAAAAGGAATCTAGAGGTAGTGATATCATAGTCGGTTGAAGAGCGTAATGCAAGGTAGGTACAGTCAAGATATATATAAACAATGAATGTCGAAGAAGATTAGGTCGTCGTACATGATTGTACTCGGGAATAAGAAATGCATCAAGCTATATCGTTCTGAAGATGACAGCTTCCTGGAGGACTTGATTGTTCTTGGGGTTGGACAGCCTGCTTGCATCATAGCAGCTATCCTGGAATTGCATACATCACGCAGTAGAAACCAAGGAACGCTCAGTGGGAGGTCTTCACGGTGCATGCATGTGCTGCATGCTACTGCACATGCGGACAGTATAGGTCTCTGAAGAACGCATGACACGGTTTAACTTTGTTGGTTGAACAAATCGCGATAAACTAGTCGCCGCCGCGCGCAAACAGCGCAGCAGTTGGTCAGACCGGCCGCCGTTTTCGAGTTAACCGTTTAGCTAGGTAGCACGTACGTACGGTGTTTCACTTCATGGATAGTGATGTGGTGAATATTCTGAGCTGGGAATGGCTACACTCTGGAATATCACAAGCTTAGAACTATCGAAAATCATAATGGGCGGTTGACCGTGGCAACGATTTATTTTGACATGTGAAAATCTAACAAGTTGAAAGCTTGATTTGGCTGGTAGCAAGTTTGTTTTGTTTTTGTAGAAAGCTGAGGTATAAAGGAGTTGGAAGCTTAATGAATTTTAGTTGAAAGCTTTTGATTTTCAAGTTAAAAGTTTAATTCAAACAACTACAGAAAATATGTCGGAATTAACCGTGCTAATGGTGCACCGCTAATTACTGGTGTCCCAGAACTACATTGTTGCTTCATGTCAGCCTAAGCCTGTATGTATGTGATCCAAGATTAACGATAGATATCGATATCGATCGGCCCGAGAAATTATTCGACAGGAAGTAGGTGCTAGTAAGATGTTTACGTAAGAGAAACGTGCCATCTGGTTAATGAATCGATGCGCATCTTCCAGCGCTGGATCGGGATGGACAACGATGTTCGCGCAGTGTGGAAAGAGGGGTGGTCCGGTAACGGGACAGCGCAGAGGAGGCAACGATGGCACGGGGAGGCGCGTAAACCGGCGTCGCATTTTGATTTCGGGGGGGTAGAGTGATGTGGCTTTTGACACTGATTGATTTTCTAGTCGGTGCTTTTGCATGTTTTGCAAAGAAACTATAGCACTCTAGATTTTTCCTTCTGTACTGGGCCACGTGAAAAAACCCTCATTTTGCCTGAAGAGCCCATGGAGTGTTTCGGCCCGACCCCGAGAAGCCCATACGGCCTTTGCATAATTTGCCCCCAAGGCCCATTCAAACATTCCGTTGAGATAATTGGTTTATTTTCAGTTGTTGTTTTAACGGGTGAGGAAGTTCTATTTTCAGTTGACTGGCAAAGCACTGAGAACTTTCCTCTGAAAAAACTATGGAGCTTTATATATAGTGGTAATTCATATATTTAATGAAATAAAGTTGGGTGAAGTCACAGGCCTTGATCATGATCTGTTAGCTGGAAGTAAAGGCAGTAGTCGGGTTGGGTTAATACGGGTCACCTTTACAAAATTCATACCTAAACTCATGAGTGTGCTCGTTGCCCGCGCACGACAATACTCGTGGGTTTTCGATGGTACCTATACCTAAACCCGATGAGTATCCATGCCCAATGGATATCCATTGAGTCATTTTAGATTGATACATTTGAATAATTGATACATTAGTAGCTTCGAAGAGACAAATAATTAATATATCAGTAGCTTCCAAGAGGTAAATAAATTATAAATATTAATAGGATAATCCAAAGACAAGTTATGGACATAAGTTTATACCTATACCTAACCCACGACTAATCAGGTTACCAATGGGTTTTTGCCCATGGATGAAAAAGACGACTCATATCCGCTCATAGTGGGTTGGGTGCCCATAGATACCAAACTCATGGGTCAAATTGCCACCTTTAGCTAGGAGTATTTACATAAAACTTTACGGTGGTTGTAATATGTAGCTGTAAATATGTAAAGAACATACATAATACGCTTGAACTCCGTTAGCTGTATATATGCATTACATATGAATTGACTTACAAAAAGTTGGACAGAAAGAATTCGCTATCATCAAGACTATACTGTGGGGGTACGTGGCACGGACTCCTCATCATTGGCAGGTTGCCTCCTCAATATGGCTGGAGAGATCAATCTCCAAACTGCAGAGGTAGAAACGTCAATTTAGGCATCACATTAGTTTTTCTCTGGAAACCATCAGAGTTCAGGCATCAATAATAACTCAGACAATATCATTTACCACCACATGCAGAGTATAATGAATAGGAATATTAGCAAATGCAACAGACAGTTTCTCAAAGAACAGCAAATGCAAAACATACAGATTCTTTAAACCCAACTCTTATATGAGGTGGAAGCATAGATTTTACTATTTTAGTTAACAGAGCTTCATGGCAAGTAATAGCAATTGGCGACATACCATATGTGCTAGCCGCGAACATTCATTAATGATCTTTACCCATGTGCTAGCCCATCCAACATCGATGCTCCACCTGATTGTGAAAGGGAAGGATGTGAGAGGATGTTACTGGATGCATCTTCTACTCAAACATATGTGAGGTGGCGAAGTAACAGTACGTCACAGATGACAAGAATTGCACTATATTAGAATGCTGGCAATGATTAAGCATGTCGTAACTTCTAATTATAAGGATAGTTGCTTTTCTGCTAGCCGTTTAATTGCATTATGGTAGGATTTCTTACTTTCTTGTTATTGGATGGTTAAGCTCCCAGCTGATGAACAGCATTGCAAAGTACATAGCTCCCATTGCAAAGACAATATGGAAAATCTCGTAACTGTTGGGGGCGTCCTCTTCCAATTGGACCTCATCATTTCGTTCACTTCTGTTAGTATGATGGGTAAAGTAAACAGTTTTGACAAAATTCATGACAGTCAACATTAACTAACATGGATATAATAATCATTTCCACGTCATTGAAGGCGTGATTTTTCAGTGTTATGTACTAACAAGACGTGTGATTATTTGCTTTTGCTAAAATGATGCACATCCTTGAACATTAGTCAACTTACTGTTCACCTGGAATCTGGGTGGCAGAGAAGGATTATTTGCTTATCAATTCAGAACTTGTTAAATACTATGCAGTGATGCCAGAAAATTGAAGACTCTAAACTTACTTGGAAGGATCTGGTGTCGATTCCAGTAGAAAATGTGGCCATCACAATGGAACAAATTGCAATGATGAAGTTCTAAACAAAGCAAAATGCGCTTAATCACAACACAGATGGAATTAACTAGCATAAACTAAAAGGAAAAATAAGCATGTCCACCCTGAAGAAAACAGTGAGCTTGTTCAACATATATTCCCGACCAAACAAAGAAATGATCTGGTAGCATGGTTTTGGTGGTTTTGTAAACCGTCGGAATTAATCAACTGAAAGGTGTTTCTACACAACAGCCTGATTCGAATTAGCCTTTTAGGTGTTAATATCCAAACTCAACCACAAGTAGCAGCAAGCTTGACTCTGATAATATCAACAGCGTGGGCGTGGCCACTCAAAAGAACATCAAACTTTTACTTACAACTATGGTAGCCCAGTTACCATCCTTGCCAAATTTCATCTTAGAGTGGCACTTTCCGGTGTGTGGTTCGCTGCATATCGCAAAGCATGAAACAGACATTACAGAACTAAGTCGCAAACGCTATGCCAAGTAGAACGGCAAATGAACGAAATACGAAACCAAAATCATAAGATAATACCTTTGAAGTGCAGACCAACAGAGGAACACAATATATGCGCCCATGATTCCGGAAGATAGGAGACCCTCGTTAACCTTCTCGTCAGGCAAATTAAAATTAAAATCACACCTCAGATGTCATATAGGTTGAAGCAATGTCAGGCCGAGAGCTAGCGTCAAACATTATGTATATCAGTTAAACATACATGTGGAGCATTAGGAGTTCAGGACACTAGCACACTTTGTACTTCTCAGTTGATACTTGATACTGTTAAGTTGAGCATGTCATGGTGGCACTTCGGCCACGTATTGGGCTAATGGCCGATGATTTCAGTTGCAGCTGTAGAGGAGTAGCAAAGTACAAACGTTGCAGCATATGGCCATCAAATCGCAAACTTTGCTGTTTTGAACTTTGTAGGTTCCTAGATTGGTGCTTGGTGCGGGACGAGAGGCAAGAGGATCTCTGTCACTCTTATCAGGCAGCACCCCCGTCCGCCGGCGGAAGTTTGGAGGGACGCAAAATCTGGGAGGGAGCGCCGGCGCGGTGAGATCAGCTAGGGAACAAAAGGTTGGGTAGCTTGATCGGCGGGCCTGGTGGGCTGGAGTGGCACGAGAGAATCATGGGGGGATGGAGCGGGCGCCGCGCGGAGGCTGGGCGGTTTCGGGGGTTCGTGCGGCCGCTGGGATTCGTCGCCCTCGGGCCCCGGCCGCCAGCCTCAAGCTTTGCCGAATCGGCCTTCCCGCTTTCAGCAATCGTGGCTGTCGTCGATCGGATGGTCAAGCGCATCGTGGAGTCGTGGCTGCCGCCGGCCGCCCACGCCTTCTCTTCTCCGTTAGCCCATTCCCGCACTGCCGGCGCCCCCCTTCCTCACAACTTTTCCCGTGCGCCCGTGCCGGCGCCGAACTACGCCCCACTGCAGCGGCATTGTCGCCAGCCTCATTGCCCTTCTGGCTTCTATCCAGCTCCGCGAAGTTCTGGCTGCGGCCGAACGAGTGTACTACCGCACAGGTCTCAGGGTTAGTGGATCAATCCCTGAACAGTGTTTTTTTTTAAAACCGGCAGGAGAAAAGTGGGTCAAACTATTGCACGGTCGACTGATTTTTTTTTAATCTCAGTTGAATTTTTGGACCGTTGGATTATCCATCTTCAACCTCCGCCTCCACCCGGCCTCCTCTCTCTCTCTCCCGACCGTCTCTCTCTCTGTCTCTCAACCGTCTCGCCTCGCCTTCCAAGCCTCCGACAGCACCGCCGTCGCCGGATCAGACCTCTCCTCTAACCTGATGGCCGACGTGGCTTCAACTCCGGCGGTGACGACACCCCCACCCATAACCTCTAACCTCGCGGCACCGGTGACTCCGCCTCGCCTCTGCCCGGTGCCGCCGCTCCGCGTCATCACCGGGCTCCGGCTCAGTGACCCTAATCTCGCGGCACCCGATGACTCCGCCTCGCCTCCGCCCGGCGCCGCCACTCCGCGTCGTCGCTGGGCTCCAGCTCGGCGACCCTAATCTCGCGGCACCCGATGACTTCGCCTCGTCTCCTCACGGCGTCGCCGCTTCGCGTCGTCGCCGGGCTCCGGCTTGGCGACCCTAACCTCGTCGGCCTTGCTCGCCTCTGCCTCGCCTCCGCCCGGCGCTGCCGCTCCGCGTCGTCGCCGGCTCACATTCGATTTGTTAAATTTTCAACGGAAATTTGTGCATTCCTGTGTTCAATACTACTTCAACATTTTCCTGAATTTTTCTCTTCTGTCAAAAATTTATCCCAAGTCAAAATTTCCCAGTTGAATACTGATCGCCGAGCCGATTACTTCAAAATTTATCCCTAGTCAAAATTTCCCAGCTGAGACCTGGAGGTGTAGTATCCCCTCATACCTTTGAATGTAGTGACACCGCCATCATTATCTTCACCAGGATTGCCGTCCATATAATAGTGAAGATGTTGAACACGCACGATGAGCTTGGAACATACAAAATATAGAGCACGGCAATTCCGGCAAATGAGGCAATGAAGGAGATAGTTGACAAGAACAATCCGAACAGGCCGCTGAAAAGCATAAAAGAGGTCATCTGTGTCAAGTCCAGATATAGATAGTTCTCAACAACAATTGACTTGAAGTAACTGGGACACTAATACACACCTAAACCAAACATTCGAGGATTCAAATAATTATGTACCATTGATTTGATCCAGGGTCTGGCATCCAACGGTTATTGCACCATGATATGAAGTGGAGCATGCTGATAAGCTGGAGAATGAGAAATATCCTGGAGATACCATCAAACATAAATTAACTATAACCTGTAATGCAACGTGAGTTTAGTAGCAACTTGAAAAGTTATGCGCTGAGGCTTGCAACTTTTCAAATCTCAGTACAATATATCAGAATCATAAAAATTACCAGGCACCCATTCGAGCAATTTCACCTGCAGAGGAATAGAATAGATTTCTTTCAGCCCACTAATGTTCAGGCTTATTTACTCATATTTACTTCTACAGATTCAGTTGAAAAACTGATTTTCGTGTCAAATATTTTCAATATTTTTCTTTCAGATAAAGAATTTGTGAGTTCCTGCGTTATCATTGCTGCGTAGTACTTCTTTGCTCCTCCTACTCGTTATTCAGAAAGGAAAAAACTTATTTTAAGTGGAAACCCAATAGATCTAAACATAATCATTCGAAGGAAAGCAAATTTTGCAATGTACGATTGCTGCACATCTATTGATACAACCATATCTTGCACTCTCTGCAGCTCTGTGGCACACCACCCAGTGAGCTGAGCAGTGAGCACCTTATGGATGATGAACTGATCATTAACTGCAGAAAAGAAACTTACCATATAGTTGGATGAAGATGTTAGGGATGATAAATGGGGTGATGATCGACAATGGCATACACAAGAAACTTCAGAACCCAGCATCCAGAATGCCACGAATTACGAACTTGATGGAGCTTGCGAGTTCCAAATGTTGTGGCAAACATCACCCAGAAAAATATCTGTCACACGATATAAGGAAGCGAACAAAAGGATCACAAACACCTTCATTGATGTCATTGATCATGCTTGTCCTTTTAGTTTTGTTCAGAACTGTGAAAAATAGTAACTTAAAACAGACTAGCTGCAGGTCAAGTCAAGAAAGAGAGATGTATGTTCTCAAAAGAAAGAGAGAGAGATGTATTTTCAGGGGACAAGCCTAGCCGTTGGGCACGTTACGAAGAACCACCCAAATCAATTGCAATTCAAGAACTCAGTCAGGTGCAACATAATCCATATCTCCTTGTTGAATCAAGGATACAAAGCAACCTAGGCTCACCCGAAGCACTCCTCCAGAGCGGAAGCACTTGGCGTCCCCTGCTCCACAAACCGGGACATCTGATGATCACAACAAATAGCACACCACCACTTTCAGAATGTGGCCATCCATAATTCATGGCAAGGCCTCAAGCTGCACATATGAAAAGTGGCAAACGCAGAGGATATGGATGGAAAGGAACCTACGGTGCAGGCCTTGGAGCACCTTGGACCCGTAGTCCCTGATGAACCAAGCCAGCAGGTTGGTGGCGAAGAATATGAACCCGTACGCGTACCGCGCCCTCAGCGACTGCCTCTTCCTCGCCTCGTACACGCCGTCTTTGTACAGTTCCGGGCCTTGTATCTTGATCATATCCCCGCTATCTAGTCCTGATGCCGTTGCTGCTCTCGACCAAAAAGTTTCTTCACTAGGCTCGACGCGAACTCTGAGCGGAATTAACAAGCCATAGCTAAGGTCAATGCCGTCCGGAACCCGCATGGGAAAGGAAGGGAAGAAGAGGAGAACTCACTGCCAGTGCTAGCTGCTGCTCCGAGGAGGGGGACGCTCCACGGCGGCGCAGAGCTGGTGCTTCTTCCCTCTGCTCTCTCAGCTCCGTTCGCTGCTTGCCGTGGTAATAACGACTCTCACTCAGGTCAGGCGGCCTTGGCTTCACCTCGCTCCATCGCGTGCTTCTTTAAAACGAGGCACAGTGGGCTCTGCCACCCTGGTACGGGCCGTCTGGACCGCCCGATGCCGAGGATCGCAGGGCTGTCGTGCACCGACGGGTAGACGACCGTTGGCCGCGGCGACGACGGAAAAGCACCTCAAATTTGTAGTCGCTGTGCCAGCGGCGGAGCCAAGATTTGGATATAAGGGGCCAAGCCAAATTGATAAAAAAAATTGTCCAATACGAAAAACTAACTATTATAATATTATAATAATATTATGCTTTCGCGGCATAAAAACATCATTACATTTGTATTAGTTTAAATTTTCCTCTACGATTGACAATAAGATCAAAAATATGACGTATAATTTCAAAACGATAAGAGTTGAGA
Organism: Stipa capillata; assembly: GCA_019208055.1. Taxonomy (NCBI): domain Eukaryota; kingdom Viridiplantae; phylum Streptophyta; class Magnoliopsida; order Poales; family Poaceae; genus Stipa; species Stipa capillata. Next base: position 111,550 of record JAGXJF010000477.1, on the reverse strand, counting down.
TAGATTAGTAATCGGTAGTGCAGGCAGCTAGTGCTAATCTTGGGTAGTTCGTTGGCTTGACCGCTTGAGGAGACGAGAATTAACGAGTACAGCTTCCTGGATCACCCGCTCGCAGCACCGGCGTCTCCGTGTGATTTATTTGAATCGACTGACTGCGACGTGAGGCCGCGAGCGGCGAGCAGGGAGGCTGGGAAGGCTGGGGCAGCAGCCGGCAGTGCTAATCGCGTACGTCGTATCATGTTAATTACAGAAAAGTTGATCAGGCCAAGGACTAAGCGGAGGAAACATCTAGTCGTGACAAGCTTTTCATAGGCCTTGTTGTTTTTCAGAATTTATTACGTGACTTTGACCTGGGGGGCTAGGTAGTAGTACGTGCACATTTTGTCGCTAATTTGCCTAGTACCTCGTATACTTCTCTCTGTTTTGGCGAAGTTTTGCTTGCCAAGATGTTGCCCGAACGAAACCAAAATCTCGTGTATCCAGGCCTCGTTTTGGTTCATTCATTTGGGCCCGTTATTATTATTGCTGCTGCTACGCGTTTCATGAGGTTTGGTGGAGAAATTAGTGCTCCAAAGAGCTTTTTGGGCTTCTGGAGATTTGAAATGGGAGAGGCCTTTTCGTGCTCGGGCACATACTGACACGACGGTTAGGTGAAATCACGTACTACCTCCTTTTGCTGTTGTTCTCGAAGCTTAATTATCAGCTGTGTGTTTGTCCTCTTCTTGGATCTTTGGATAAACTTGTTACCATGGTGAAATGCAGCTCAAATCCGTGTAATTTTGGGCTTGCCTTCGTCGAGTTTTATTAAGTAACCATGACAGGAGTGAAGTGGACGTGTCTCTGTATCAATTTCCTTTGCAAGGCTGGACACGCTGACACTGTGTAGGAATCAAATTTGATATGAATGACCTATCTGAACACTTGCGATGGATGTGCGAGCTCGAATTAACTGCAAGATCTAAATAATGTTTCAGGGGAGAACTCCCTATCTCAGACTCGATTTGTTGAGCAAGTTGAGCTTAACCGTGTTGGAACTTAGAGCACGTGCTACAAAATTCTGTAATACCCAGCCTGGTTTGAATTGGGCCCAACAGAGGCCCATGTATGTGTGTGCATAAGCGTGTGGATTGGTCTCACCTTGCTGATCTGGCTTGAGATTGACCAACGCATAAAGACAGAAGTTCCAAAGGCAATAACCATTTTGCAGGAGCTAATGCGTGTGACTGGTCTATCCAAAATAGGGTTAAGCAAGTCTAGGAACCTGCAAGACTACGACTAATAGGCTAAAGATGTTACACGTTTCAAATGTGATGCAGTTACAGACATGATTCCTGGTTGGGCCTAAAATGTTCTCTAGGCTTATTTATCAACAGCTAACTTTTGGTCCATGCTCTCTGTCCTGGGCTCGAGCCTTCTGTGTACATGTAAGCCCAGTATTGGCCCTCTGTATTCCTTAGCTTTGCCTCAGAAAAGTAATAAACAATTCCTAAATTAAGCAAGAACTGGTTTCTGTTAGCTAAAGGAGGAAAGGATCTTCACCGGTCTCTATATCTCCACGCACATATTCTTCAGTTTTGTCCTAAACAATGCCAAATGCATCGAAGCCAAATAAATCGTCTTACAAAAGAGAAAAATTATCAAAATGTGGACTGTTTCGCAGAAGCAACCATAGCTACGAGGAAATTAAAAGTTAAAACTCACCTACAACAGTACCAAAGGTTAAATTGAGATCCATCGGGGGAAGGCTAGGCCAAGGGATTTCAACATGGGGAGTAGATCATCATTTTCTAAGACAATGCATTCAAGAAGGACGACACGGCAAGAGGACGAGATGAGACGGTGACGCTTGAGGCAAAACCCTAACTTCATCTGCCAACACACATGAGGGCGCTCAGGATACATCTCTCGTAAACAATTGAAGCAAGACCTTGTGCATCTGAAAAAGACCTTGTGTTGTTTTCCATGGTTCGCTCGATAAAGAAAAGAAAAAGATACTATGATCTGTGAAAGAATTGTTTATGAGTACGCGAGTACTCAAATTATGAGCACTTAGATTTTAATATAAAGAAATTATATTGATGAAAAATTGAGTACTCTCAATATTTAAATTTTACCTTATAATACCACATGTATTGAAATTCGAGTACTAAAATAAAATAGAACTGTTAGCATAGCATAAACGAAGGGAACGACATCCGTGGCTGCTGGCTAGGAGCCTAGGAAAATGCAACTGTGCAAACTGAATCATCCATGGATAGACAGCGTGCTGAGACACTGTACGTATTCATCTGCGTCTCTCTCTGCTCCGCTGTACGTACGTGGAACGTGGATCGCATCACCTCTCTGTGACGCAACAGTGTTCTTATGCAGCAGCATTCGTTGTGGCTTGCTAGTGGCTGATGCGATGAGACCCAGCTCCGGCAGAAGGGTACTAACAGTAACAGAGCGCTGTTTTGTACTGGTGTTATCGTCGCTGCTGAGGCCTGCCTCTGATCCGGGACAAAAAAATGTCGCTCGCGGGAGGCCTATCACCATACGGCCCCCAGCCCAATAGTCCTGTTCCTTCTCTCACAAGGAAATTCAAGAAATGATGAAGTCTTTCGAAAAGGTGCAAGTTCGTCATGAGAACAGAAAGTGCAATGTAGAAGCTCATAACCTAGTTAAGCTTGATTTATCTTTCTCACCGGGTCGTTACTTTGGCTGCTGCAGCCACTGGACACCGGTTTTGTACCTGTGAACATTATTGAGTAATAAAGCGTCCGAAGTTTCCTAAAAAAATTCCATCGCTTCAGGCTAGTTTTTTTTCTACCAGGATTTTTTATATTTATTTTTTCTATTAAGCCTATAAGTGCACAACCAGCTCCATGTCTCTATCCCTGTGTAAACTCCCTATCAGATCTCAGAGCTGATTCTACAATCTTCACATTTTGCAGTGATATAAATATGGCAGAAAACAACGGGAAGAAACAAGATGGTATAGCCTATAGAGTCTTTGCCTGATCCCTCAGTTTTGCAAGGTAAACTCTGGAAACAAGCCTTTTCCGTTGGCACCATATCATCCATCTATACGGGTTCTGGGTAAAATTCAGGGAGATTGCACTGCAAAGTCTCCATATGTAAACAAGGATATACCACTCCTCTGAATAGGGGAAAGAAAGATTACCAGGTTAAAGCTGGTGAACAGTTTGATTCCAACACACCAAACTCTCAACCAGATTAGGCTAGAAAGTCAAAAAACATCTGCCCCGGCGCTTACTTAAACTAATACTGCTACACTTTGATATAACAAAAGGATGCTATCCAGAATATAAAATCTCAGACCTGAAGAATGTACAGGGCCGACAAGAGACACTCCTTAGTCATTACCTTGTCTTGGCTCATGCTGTCATCTTGTTGTACCAAAAAGATTCATCCTAGATTGCTTCATTAATTAATCCTGCTCTTAATCCGTTCAGATTGACATAGAGCTCAATACAACAGGATGCTAACCGACATCGGCATATATTATATTTATTGCCAATATATAGGGGGCAGTGCTCTGTTTCACCCTAAAGTCAAAGACACATGGACCTTGCAGTTTTTTCTGGTTCAGAGTTAGAAAATACTGACACCATATGCTCCTGGTGATGGTGCCATGTACTAATATGAGAGTTCTGGGCAACTATTTGTTCTACAGGACTTCTACAGAACTGCACAATTGGTATCATTTGGCCAATAGAGTTCTACAATCTTTAGTGCACTACAGGTATATGCTGAAGCAACTACATGGACATACAAGCTATGAAGATGCTGCAGAATTCTTTCAGCACAACAATTTTAAGAGCAGTTCTCATATGATAGAGCATACACAGAGCAATTGCTTCCTAGACATTTGACATTGGCATTGGGATACCTTACTGTGGAAAACAAATTGCGAGATCCACAGCTTCTCTGACTAGCTCCTCCAACACACCACTTGCAATCTGTTTTGTGATCTCATCCGCTTCTGATCTCATTGATTTCATCCAACCTCCTCCTTCCACCTCTTGCTGCACAATTCTTTCCAACATAGTTTGGGCATTGTCGTTCTCATGTGCCACAAACCTCCCCGCACCATAAAGCCATTCTCTCACATGACTCCATACTTCTTCCCCCAAATCTTGAGAGAATGTCTCCCACCATGCTCCGAAGCATGCTCTGCTCCATGGGTAGGTGCTCAGTAAGGCGTCCTGACCAGTCTCAACTAAGGCCATATTTACACAATCAAAAAGAAGCTTTTGGTTTGACCTTCGCTCCCTTGATTTAGCAGCCTCCTCCTTGCGGTCCAAGAACTTGTCACACAATCCAGGACCAAGAGGGCAATCAGGCAAATACCAACCTGTAAAAACCACACTCAACTGCACATTGCCTAATCCAGCAGATGATACTATCTTTTGTACAAGGGCATAACATTCTAATTCATCATCATCATCGTCTACATTGGAGAGCTTCAGAGAGCCAAGTAACGGCGAATAAGAGTTGGTATCCTCCCATGATAATGAGCAGGCAACAGACTCAACTGCAGGAGATCGTAAGGCAACTCCTAAAGATAACATAAGAGCAAGTACTTAGCATATAAACAATGAGAGCAACGGCAAGTTCAACAGTCAGAACAGGAGGCAAAACTTACTCTCATTGCACAAAGTGGCGCTTCTTGATGATACAGGTTCATAAGTATTGCTATTTTCAAATGATGCATCAAGAACAGAAGTAGGACTAGGCTGATCATGGGCACACATTAGGCCACCGTTAGATCTTAGTTCATCAATACATCCACTTGGACAGTCAAAAGATACAGGTACTTCCATTTTATCAACATCCTGCTACATTTCAACCAGTTATTGCAAGTAAGAAAACTGGAGAACGAAGCAATATTCTTTTGCATCAAAAATCCCCATACACATGGTCACAGTGGGAGACAAATATTGCGGTGGAGACCAATGCAGCCATATAAAAACAGATAGTAAGGCATAAAGGTGTAATTGAGATAAGTGCGTACTCTTGAAGAACAAATTGTTCGAATGGTGGAATTATCAGCTTTGTCCTTGCAAAATGCCATTTGATCATCAATATCAAGGTCATGATCAGTCTCTGGTCGCAAGTCGCCACGCAATGTGACTTCAACTCGCTTATCAGAGCTATCAGATGGGAGGGTGGTTTTCTCCTTTGTAAGCTTTTTACTTCTAGGGAAGAAAAAACTTGATACTTTCCCCTTGAATGATAATTTCCCTTTACTTGGCCTTGAATCCACCTCTGATGTTTTGCAGTGCTCAGAATTTGCTGACTGGGCATTCACCGTTATGTTATGAAACAACACTGATGACACCGGGAGAGATTTTGATCTTGCTAAATTCCTTGGAGAGCTCTCCACATTTTTATCTTCTCCTTGCATGGCCAACTCATTGTCTGTGCCACATGACCGGCTACTTGCAACAGAGTTTATCACAACAACAGCTTCTTCTTTCTTAGCTTCTTGAAGGGAGAGCATGTCACCCAAAGTTCTTGAGCTCCTTGGGAACTGCATTTGTTCTTGACTGATCTCATTATCTGATACCGTTGTCCATCTCTCTGAAAGCCGGTTTTTGGCCTCCTTGATCACAGATGACTCAGGTGAATGTGAATGAGATGCCCTACTATAAGTTGAGCCTGAGTAGGTAGTGCTATATCTTTTGATATAGTCCCATGAATGTCGCGACACTGGACTGACTACCTCCGAGTCACTTACGCTACCACCATCTTCATCAATGTAGTCAGCTTCTGACCTACTGAAAGAGGTCCCATCTCCACCATACCCATTTGAGTATACCGAAGATAGCAAAGACTCATCCCGCTGATGACGATCCTCTGGTAGGTATTGAGCCAAACCATGCAATACTTCTCCGTATCCTAGGGTGGATGCATCATCTTCTAAATCACCAAAAAAGTCTGTCCGCTCAGTCAGTTCAGACGGAGCTGCCTGGGGAGTTAACCTGACATGTTCTCTGCTAAGCTTCCCAGGGTTAGGCTTTAGTACCACTATCCTAGTTGGCTCTTCTTCTGAATGAGATCTATGGTGAGTCTTTCCCATCACAAAGTCATTTTTTTCATGAACTCGGTGTGTTCTGGTTTCTCTTACCTGTTTATTCTCAACAGATTTAATTGGTTTCAACACTGTAATGCGCTTTGTCTGAGATGGTGCCGGCATTGTGTGATGCCCATTCAGCTGATTCGAGAAAACAGATTTTGGTTCTTCAAGGAACTTCAAAAACAAATCCCTGTTTGAACTGAGAACCTCAAGAGCTTCTTGAAACTCCTTTGTATGAAGGAGATTCTCATCAGTGGCAAGGCGTTTTGCTTCCATGAACTTCTGTCGAACAACTTCCATCCTTATGTCGCTCTTGTTGGCAGAAGATCTTCCCCTAGGAAAAGTTTGGTCCTGAAGATGGTGTGTTCTTGATGGTTCTTCACAGACTGCGTAGAGATCCTTGAATTCAACTGTTTCCTTGGGGCTTATGTGCATGTCCTGCGTTCTCTTGTTGTAGCGGTGCTGCTCTTGATAATGTAGGGGCCTGTTTGTTGCTGCCAAGTTGTCATGTGAATGACTTTTCCTCAGATTTCTTGCGCCAGAATGTAATACTGGTTCTTGAGCAGGTAGATCATCTTCAAGCCCCATTAATCTGGCAACGACACTTGGTGACTTCCTCTTTGATTCCAATTCTTTGGACATCTCCTTTCCTAGTAGCATCTTCATGGGTGATGCATTTGATTTGTTGTTTGGACAGCTCCTGGTACTAGCTCCCTGCGACAAGATTCATATTAGAACAAAGAATAACCGACACAGGTTGTCTCACTTCCATCAAAGATGTAAGGGAAAACTTTGACCAGGACAAGTTAGCAGGGCACTATTATAAGTTACAACAAATGTAGAGTGGGGCACATGACATGATACTTACTAGTTTATCCTCTACACAAACTTTAGCAGGATCAACAGTTCTCTTGATATCTTGCCTGCTTCTGCGAACTGGAGAACCTGAAAGATCGAAGCTAAATCAAATACATAGTTTCATAATGACACAAAATTAACTTCTATGTCTGGTAAAAAAAATAAAATAAAAAGGAACACTGTAAATTTCGATCATTAGAACAGTATCTTGCAAAGAAATAGCAAGATTACTTTTTGAATATTTTCAAATCTAACAAGGGAAAAGATAAGCAAAACATGTCATCAGCTAGAGGGAAAATGCCTAACATTATGCAGAGGAATCATTGTCCGTACAACGCCAATGTCATTCCCCACACAAGGGAAGAGATTGACAACATTTCTGCCAGACAATCTGCAAAAATTCACACCCCACCCGCAGCAAGTAACATTTCTAGAAAAGTAGCATTTATCTCAAGTAATAGTGAAGTGAATGACAACTGAATCCGCATTGGAGAAGCAAAAATAATTGCAAATCACTTGCATTCAACAGCATTGGAAAGTAAACCAAAGTGGAAGGAATTTGTGTACCATCTCGGTGAGCCTGATCGGTGAGCGCCTTCGTGCTGGCCATCCTCGCGCTGAGGTTGAACAAGTTGATCGTTGCCTTCTCGGATCAAAAGCACTGCCTCACCATCGATGTAGATTGTGCAGTCCTGAAAAACATAGTTATGGCAAGAAATTAAGTGAAATTACACAAAGGACATGAAAGATTACCAACCATGCTTGTACCTGAGATACACAAATCCAATCAAGCTAACTAAATCTCAAGAGCATTACAGGCAGCTGGTACCGACAACTGGCGAGCCAACATAGCTAAGCATAGAGTGAAGAGTCTTGGGATGCTCCTAGCTAAATGAAGCCTTAAATTTGAACCTATGGGGCCTGAGGTCAAATGAGATTACTGTAGCAAGATGCTGTCCTTTCAGGAAAACTTCAACACACACATGCCTAAGGCTGGATTTTTGCAGGCCGGATTGGTGCAAGGAGAGCAGAGTTCATGGCCCTGTTCTTGTTTAAAACCAAAAGAAGGAAAAATGGCACGTCGAACGAGAAGACAAGATGGGGACTGATGAGCAACACCAGGAGGCAAGATGGAAAAGTAGAATGTAGCAGCCCACAGGAGGTAACATAATGCACGGTGCAATTGGATCGAAATAATTACAAATCCATGATCACCATCGAAAGGAATCTTACAGTTAGAAAGGCTTTTTAAGGCTGCACCTTTCTGTCAGACAAAAATAAGTAAGCACACCTTCACAGCTCACACGAGAGAGGGGTAAAAGGAGCTCGGTTTTGTACTCCATGGAACCAAAACTTGAGAGAAAAGCGACCTATTAACTTCAAAATGTTTTTTTAATCAAAAACACGTATTTCAAGAGAAGAAAACAGGGCGAGAAACTAGTGGAGATAGCTACAGAATTACGCAGTGAGAGCAACGAGACTGTGGGTGAAGGAATCTTCTTGCAGCAGCGCAGTATTTAAGGCCCCATTTTCCTTCCTCAGCAAATTCCATCGGTAGAGAGAGAGAGAGAGAGAGAGAGAGAGAGAGAGAGAGAGAGATTACGATAAAAGTGCAGGAAACGTACAGAGACAAGGTAGAAAACTACGAAGAATGAGATGAACGAGACGTATCGTATGCTCTCAAATGAGATGAACGGGACGTATCGTATGCTGAGAGCCAAACGAACCCTGATGCCGAAAGCAAAAGGGAAAGAGTGAAAACCGAAGAGGGCTTGCTTAAGTCTGCAGTTTTGGCAGGGGAGAAGGGGCCGAGAAACACCAAGAACTCGAAGCTTTCCACGCGGAATGCGGCTGAATTCCCCAATCCAATCCGGGAACCGAGAGGGAGCGAACAGCGGAGGCGGGGGAGTTCAGGGCCGACGCCGGATGGTGCAGGCGCGACGGAATCTTGCAGAGAGACCATTGCGAGCTAGCTGCAGGGAGCAGGCCCGAGACGCGCGTCGAAGCAATAAATTCTCGGGCTCGGGAGCGGAAAGGGACGGGGGGGGACTGGAAAAAGGTGGCGCCTTTTACGGCAGCATCGATGGGAATTTTGGTCCCGGGGATCATAAATTGGGCTCAGATCTTTACATTCCCTTCTGCACAGAGCCGGCCCCGAAATTCTCGAGTCGAATTCACCTACAATGCAAACCTAAGTACGCAGCTTGCCAAGAAAAAGGATCGCCTGAATCAAATGTAGCTCGCACTCTATGGCTGAGGCCGCACATCTGACACTCCAAAGCACACGAATTTTGCAGAGAAAGTTTAGTAAACCGGGACTGAAACCAGATAAGCAAGAAAAATAACTAACACAACAGGCAAGAAATCCTCAACGAGAAAAAGAAGAGTTAAAAAGAACGCTCATCTCGCGTATCCCGGGGAAAGGAGACAAGATAGGAGGCGAGAGAGAAGAACAGGAATCAGGGAGCGCGCACCTATGGCGAGGCGGCGTCGAGCGTTCGCCGGCGACGGGGACGGAGGAGCAGTGTGCAGTGGGAGCGCCACTGCTCAGTGACGCGATGGGAGGGAGGCAGGTGGGTGGAATTTACCCAGCTTTCTTAAACTGTTTCTTGTTTCGTTCTTCCTCTCTCCCTTTCGCGTTTCGCTTCGTTTGCTTCGGGCGCCCACCACTCTCCCGCCTCGTGGGTTGCATACGTTCGTGCGTTCGTGCGATAGAAAAAAGCGGTGACGATGAGTAGCGGATGAGGTTCGAAGAGTAACTGAACTGAAGAAGTGGCATGAATTATGGGACACTGCACAATATTTTTTTTCTTCGAGCACACCGCCGAGCTCTGCCTTGTTGTTAAATAGAAAAGGAATTGATCAATTAATAAAAAAAGAACCGTTTTTCAATCGGTATAAATGGACTCAATCTGCCTGCCTCGGTTAGCCCCGGAGCCTGCACACACTAACACCACGAAACAAACACAATAAACAAACACGGTCATCTAACACCTATAATTCAACAACTCCGACTGCCGCCAAAAAATCGCTCTGCTAGCCGCTGCCACCGCTACTATGAGGAGAGAGAGAGCAAATCTACTATGAGAGAAGCAAATCTAGAGCGCTCTCGCAGTGGCAAGAAAGCCAGCACACCACAAAAAACCCATGTCATTTGTGTTGCCCAACACATTGCCGGCCAACGGCATCGGGTGCCCTATCGCCTGCAGGACGCAAGTCCAATGCTTGTATCGTAACCGCACACACTCCTATGGCCCCTGCCTCGACTTCTAGCCGCTTCGCTGCGGCCTACGCAGGCCATCGACACACTCTTAGAGGCCTCCGTCCCGATATCCACCGCTCGCCCACGAGTTGCGTCGTCGTACGACCTGAACACCTGCAGCCCTAACCGCACAAGATGACCGCTCACAGATCGCGGCTACTGCATAAAACTTCCTAGGCTATAGCCCAGCACCCAAACCAAACAAACCCCACCGAGTCGAGTCGACTGGACCGATCACCTCATTGTACCTACAGCACAAGATCGTCATCCATGTTGTGCCAAGCTGCAGCCCTACTCCCTAGAACCGTAGCTACACCATTTTTCCGGGCCGTCGCCCTAGTGTTCATCGCATGGCCAGAGGACCAGCCATCGTCTGAGACCGTCGTTCCGACATCCACTGCCCTCAGACAGCACGACGATTTGAATGTGTTGTACAAATTTGTGGTTTTCATATTTTCAATTACTCTGGTCAAGCTGGTACTGGTACGTGTATTTGTTTTAAGTGTAAATGTAAATGTACGAGTTAATTATTCACCATAGCACCATGTACGTGCATTTCTTTCAAATGTAGGTACCCCATTTTATAACTATAGGCATCCCCTAAAATTATTTATCTCCACAATTCCACGTGGAATCTCCAAAAAAAATAAAGGTTGTTTTGACATATAGAGTGACGAGGATATAACTTTATATATATATAAATACATATAATTATACATTTATGCCAATCATGACATAATAAAGGATATGGAGTCGACCTGGTCAGACTCTCCAACCGGGGCGTTTCGCCGTCTAGCTTGGTCTACCACCTAGCTAGTCGAGCTCCAACGCTAGAAGCGGTATATAATCCCACGTACGTAGACCGGGCAAGTGACTAAGGGTGCGTTTGGTTCGTGGGATGAGGGTGGATGGGATAGGGATATTCACAAAAATGTGGATATCCCTCTGTTTGGTTGGAGGGATGGGATGGATATTCCCTCAATATGCTGGATGGAGAGACCCGGCTGCCGCGCTTCTCTAATTATGATCATTAGAAAACGATTAGTGATAATTAATAATTGTTAGTGATAATTAGCATATTTTATTATTGATTAGTATTTGTAACGGTAAGATTAGTGTTTAGTGTGCTGATTAATATATGATTAGTGGGTTGATTAGTATATAATCAATAACAATTAATATATTTTATTATTAATTAGTAAGTTTATGGCTAGTTTAGCGTTGGTAGGTATTTAGTGTGTTGTAGTATATAATTAATCATTATTAATAGAAATTAAGTAATCTAATGAAGTTAAATTGGCTCATCCCATCCAACTTTCATCCCTCTAACCAAACAAAAGATTGGTTCATCCCATCCATCCAACCAAACAAAAAAATGACTTGTCCCATCCACAAAAAACTGGATGGCCCTAACCCATCCCTCTTTGCCCTCCAACCAAACATACCCTAACTGCTCGATCATGACCATAGAAACCGTTCAAATAGTAGTTGTCTGCACGCCAACTAACATCTCTTCACGCCAATAAACTAAACTCCCGCCTCCTCGCACGCTATATAAGAGGTGCTAGAAGGAAAGCAGAGGGACACCCATTTCATCCTACGCTCATTTCACTCACATGTGGCACTGCTATCTCCTTTGTAATTCAATCCCAATAGTAAAATACACAAAACTAGAGTTATTATGCTCTACGAGTGAATTCCACCTTTTACTCCCTAAAGACGCACGGTTGACAGCAAATACTCTATTTTAAATTTTGATGTAAATGTACACGATTGAAAACTTTATTCCATATTTTACCATGTTTCCTCTTTTCCTCCGACCCACCTAATCTCTCAAAACAATAGCAACATCAGCGCTGCAATCGTAGCACAGTGTCCATACAACAAGTGGCGAAGGCCTCCTCAGACGAGCTCCTCCGCAAGTTCGCTGACCCGGAGGACTGCAAGCAGTAGGCGGAGTGCCACATAAACCTAACAAGCGGGTCCGAACTATTGGAGTAGGGGAAAGTGGCTAAATGGGATAAAAATATGGAATAAAGGATTTAATTAGATATAATTGTGTCAAAAAATTTAAATGAAGTATTCGTTGTCAATGGTGCATACTCATGGGATAGAAAGTGAAATTTACTCAAGTATAAAAGATAATAATAACTATTGAAGAATAATAGATTACCTATTACCTCTAGAGGAAATAGGTCACCGTGTATCAACTAGACCCTTAAATCAAAATAAAGGGATGATTCAGAATAATTTGGAAGCACTCTAGATGCGATCGATGTTTTGTGCCGTACACATATTCAAGCAGAACGAGCTGGATAGGTCATGTCATCAGCCGTGTCACGGTCTATATATGTCATGCCATCTATCATGCATGTGCATCTATACATGCATAGTTTTAGGGTAAAAACTAGATGCAATGATCGATCAATTCAATGAACTGATGTAACATTTGCTGGAACAAGACAATTCTGCTTCTGTTTCGTTCATCACCCATTGCTTCGGGATCAATTAAGCAGCGTGATTCGTTTGCTTGCAGGTCGATCTGACCTTGCCCTCTACTCTTCGCTTGATGAACTCGACCCTACAATAATTAGTATAAGACCAGAACCAGTGCAGGCGAACGAAATCTCACGAAGACAGACAGACAGGCAGCTGCGATATCTTGAATCTTGCGAATCAGATAATTAACATGATCCAGCAGCATATAACAACAATAACTACCGGGCCAAAAACGTCATTAGTTCCCAAGTGTACGAGCTCTATCGATCTCTGATTTTATGGTGGATCTGGGGAACGGTCGGGTGAGCAGGAGTACGCTACTGCGTCCATCGATCCGGCCGTTTGCATGCAGCCGGTTATTCGTACGGGTACGGCCGCGGATCAGCCGGAGATTCAGATTTCGGAGAAGGGATCGATCGAGCTGGCTCTTCATCAACTCGCCGCGCAGATCGACCGATCTAATTTGGTATCCCATCTAATTTAACACCGGCAGAAGAACAGTACACTGGGCGCATCCCGTTCCCATCTTCTGCGGCTTGCGGGGCTAGCTTGCCGATCCCCACTCCCCCCGTACATGCAACCGCTCTACCGGCACCGGCGAGACCACAAGCTCGACAGATAAACTATGGTCTGAGTTTAATTTATAACCATGAACTCTAATATCAATTAAAAGACATCATTTAGCTCTTAAAACCATTTACTTTATCTATACTTAAACCGGGGTAGTTTTGGCGGACATGGCTCCTGCGTTTATAATGTATAAGTAAACAAAAATCACTGAGTCGGCATCGTCACAATTACAAGGGAATTTAAATCAGGAAAATCAGGAAAACATAAAACGAGAAACAGGTCTTGATTTTATGATATTATAATGATTTCAATGATTTTTTTAGTTTCCAAATTTTCCCACCTTATTCTGATTTTCAAATTCTATGATTTCAAAGTTTTTAGATTTTTTTATTTTTATAAGCTTTTCAGAAATTTTTCCTCAATTTTTGGTATTTTATCTTTTTTTTTATAAATTTAGATGATGCTAACTCAGTAATTTGTGTCCATGTGGACATTATGTTAACAAAAAATTGACAACGTAAGGCACGTCCGCCAAAACCACCCGATTTGGATAAAAAGAGGTAAAGTAAACAGTTTTGAGTTCATAGATATCTTTTAACCGGTATTGGAAATCACGGTTGATATCATTTTTGAGCTATAGTTCAGGCTTAGTATGCACTTATCTCCAAGCTCGAGGGCGTTAGAGGCCTGGAGCTGCGTATGGCATATGGTCACGTGACACCAGGCCTCTCTTCTCTTTCTACTATGCCCGGCTGGCAGCGCAGCAGGATGCAGCAGGTACGTACTTTCCTGCCCGGGCGTCCAGCATAAATTTACTGTGCTGCTCCTGCTCCTCCTGAGGTTCGAGGTGAGTCAGATCATATGTGTACGTCTTCGCCTTGTTATGGTGTGAAAGATGAATCAAATCACCTTTGGCTTAATTTGTCCGTAAACGTCGATCGTTGAGGTTGGGTGTACGAAGACAGCAAGGGGTCGTGCGGACTGCACAAGTGGACATCAGATCGAATCACCGTGCTGCAAAGAAAATAGAGGTCGAGCTACCTTAACTAGCTAGAGATAACCAAGAAAATGGTATGATGATCCCGTGGGCGTGTGCTCCGGTTGTAAGAACAGACGTCTAAAAGTTACAAACAAAAATGTGAACGGATCTTAGATGCAGATCATTGTGGGTGATATGTGCTTGTAAGTCTAACGAAAGTACGTTCATTTTTATGCTAACTGTACACTTATACTTGTTGTATTAAACCTTTCTCCCTGGTCTTTTATCCAAGCACAAACGGACATATTTTTTCACTAAGATTACATAACCACATAATCTCATCATATACATCTGTAAAAAATTGAACTTGGAAAAGCTTGTTTTACTTTTTATTTTTAAGCTGGAAAATCTGCTCTCGTGGTACCCACACGGCCATACACTCTCCGGTCTCCCCTCATCGTTCAGTTCAAAACTTCTAAATCAGTTTTGCCCCTCTTTTTTCGCGTTTGACTTTCCTCGACTTCGAGTTACCATTCGAACTTCGAAGTACGTACCCAGTCCCCGAGTCAAAATGTTGAAAAAATGTCGAACTTCGAAGTATTTGGACTTCTCTTTTTGTTTGCTTGTCAGCCTGGCAAAAAAGACAGAGAGAAGTTTACAGCATAGTCTACAAGCCGGTCTCAAGTCAACCTAGCTAGTCCGAGCCACTGAGTCTAGAGCCACATGTGAGTATGAAATGCCCCACTGATTCGTGTAGAACAGACTGGTGTAGTAAGGAATCCATGAAACATTTCACGCAGAGCTGAACTAGCGTGCGGAAGACGGTCAGATGCAATACAGAACGGTAACGTCGTATGGCAGTATGACACACATCCAAAACTGGCTCGCAGAAACGCGTCAGAGATCCCTCAGAACTTCAGAAGCTATTTCAAGGCGTTCCAGTTGTCATCCAAAAGAAGAAAAACGGAATGGTGTAGTCTAGTCAAAGTTAATGGTTCATTCACCGTCACCCTCCCAAAAAATCATGGTTCATTCTGGGAAAATTCCAACGTTCCAAGATAGAGCCTGAGTAGTAACGAAGTCAAAATACCAACGTTCCAAAACAGAGCTGAGTAGTAACGAAGTCATTAGATCTGTTAGGAAACCGTCAAAGTGGCACCTTCGTAGGAGAGGTTTCCTCACTATTTTAACTAAGTGAGCTTTTATCTAAACCGCCTTAGGAGGGAGCTTTAGTCTATAAATAGGAACATTTGCCACCTTGTAAGTTGTTTTCTGAGAAGAGTAATAAAAAAAGAGAGAAAGATTGTGCCACTACACCTTATATCTCATTTACTTAATTGTATTTCTGTATGTGCATGCTCGTTCATCTTGTTCGTCTGTGATAATCGGATCGGACGCACGGCCAGTGGTTTCAAAACACGCTATTAGCACGAGGTGCTCCCCGAGTCTGACTGGTAGGCTCTCTTTACACGGTATTTGAAGGTAATAACAAGTGGATTGATTCTTGCATTTAATCTAGATTGTTTTTTCCGTATGATATTCTAGATTCAGTTCTTGAGTTTGGATGGAAAAATTCCGTGAAATAAAATTACACCTAGATCAATGTGTTGAGCAGATTAGTAATCGCCGACTAATATTGATGACATGATCTAGTTACAATGGAAGAACTGTTGATTGTCTTGTGAAATAGACGACGTGAATGTGTCTGTAGTATACACACGCGTTGTTCACCGCCAGGCTGCACACGCCTCGGCCGTGATTCCCCCGCATGGGAAGAAAGATCAATCACCTGCATGCATGGCCATATTTCCATTGGAATGGCATTGGTTGGTTGGTCCTCCTTTTGATTATTTTATGGGGCTGCTATAAATCAATATACCTATATTAGCTATCTATAGGTATAGGAGGTAGCAGTCAGATGTAACGATAGGATTACCAACAAATATGATTAGCTAAATTTAAGGAAAAACAACTTTGGTGAGTATAGGAAACAACTGTAGTGACCATAGAAAACATTTATTACGGTCGTTCATTCTATTAAAAAAATCTCTTTTTATTATGGCAACACGGAAACATTTGCGTAGTGTGAGTGACACATTTTACTAAATCTTGCACAACAAAATTATCGAACGAATATAATAATGGAACGTATACAATATAATCTTGGATTTTTTGGAAAACTTATGATTCAAATTGCTAGATTTTTGGCATCGTAGGCTCCTTCTGTTATGGCAACATGGAAACATTTACGTATTGAGAGGGATGAGAAAAAGACAGGTAGATTGTTTCCTTAAACAAAACGCTAAATTTTCGGCGAAACATTCACGTAGTGCGAGAAAATATTTTATTAAACCTTGCACAATAAAATTATCGAACTAATACAACAATAGAATGTATACAACACAATCCCAGATTTTTAGAAAACTTATGGTTCAAATCGCTAGATTTTTAGCATCGTGGACTCCTTCTGTTATAGCAATGTGGAAACATTTACGTAGTGAGAGGAGAACATTTTACTAAAATTTGCCCAATAAATTTATCAAACCAACACAAAAACTAATGTTTCGTTCATCCGGACTAATTTGTTTATGTTTCATTCATTCGAGTATTTTGTTTCCCATACGACAAAACTTTGTTTCATATATAACAATAATTTATTTCCATCATTGTCCGACTGCTTGACCTCACCATTGCAAGGGCCCAAGGAATCATTCGTCTTGGGCTACTTGTGCATCATCACCATTGGCGCCGAGCTCGCTCCATTTGGCGGCCCAAAGGGCGGAGACCCCGCTTCCCTTGTCGGAGTCGGCGCGAGGGCGTGGCGCCAGTCGCTGTGGATGACGTGGCGTTGAAGATCCCGACCACCTTCTCCATGGCGGCTGTCGGTGTTATGGGGCCCAGGGTCCCCTAAACCGCTGGCAAAGACCCAACTTAACGCCACGTCGCCAAGGACGTGGGAGTTAAGAAAAGGTGATCGGGGGCTCACCCCGAACACTGTTCCACTCGGCAGATCAAAGGGTGCCCCAAGTCGTCCCTAAAGGGCGCTTCCCGAAGGACCAAGGCGACATGTTCCCCGCCCAGAACGAAGCAAGCAGAAGTGCTCGGGGGATCACCCCGAGCACTCAAGCAGAAGTGCTCGGGGGTTCACCCCGAGCACCCAAGAGGAAGTGCTTAGGGGCTCACCCCGAGCACCCGAGAAGAGAAGCTCGGGGGCTCCCCGCGAGCTTCCGAGAAGAAGTGCTCGGGGGGCTCACCCCAAGCACCAAGGGCGGCCCGCCACCCGTCAGGGGCGCCGAGTACCTCGTCCAGATGATGGAGTGGCCTAGGAGGTGTGCTCGGGGGCCTCCGATCCCGGGAGCCCCGAGCACCCCTTGAGGGTCCCTCCTTATCCCGCGTGGCCCAACAGGCGCATTTATGCCTGTGTCGGGCGCATTGAATGCCTGTGTCGGGTGCATTTAATGCTTGTGTCGGGTGCATTAAATGCCCGTCTACACCAAATCCTTGCGGACCAAGGGCGGTGTCCTGACCGGTTCCCATCCCCCCAAGTGATAAGCCCTGTCAGCTATCAGTCTTGGAGGGAATGGAGAGCTCTGACACCCCTTTTTTACTTTAAGGGCGCGCCTCCGCACGCCCATACGCATGTCCTCTGCACCTGGTCTGTGGGGCCCGGTAGTTGCAGCATAGCTCGTGTTAGGAGACGTCGAGTCTTCATCTCCTGACACGCCCTCATCATGATGATCCGATTCCCAACCAGGGCGTGACCGGCACTGTTCCGCTACAGCAAATCTCAACCACCGACGTGGCTTGCCCATACCGGGTTTCTTCCGTGACAAGCTTCATGGGTGACCCCCGGATATATAAGGGGAGAGCCGCGGCCATGCAAAGAGAGAGATCGGATCAGAGTCTCTCTAGATCGGCTCTGAGAGGATTGAACCCTGAGATCTTTTCTTAGGCAAACACAACCTTAGACATACAAAACTCTAGAGGAAGAAGAACTGGCGCACCTGTGCTGCTAGTTCATTGTAATCTCTTCACATATTCTCAAATACACTAAAAGCAGAACGTAGGGTTTTACACGTAGAAGGTGGCCTGAACTTGGGTAAATCATCGTATCTTTCCTATTTTCATATCCTGTCAAGCTCTAATTCCGGCGTAGCTCCGTAGATCTGCGCCTCCCCGGCCGAATCCCAAAGGGGGGTCCTTCCGGACCAACGATACCGGCGTTTGTACGTCGACAGCGGCGCTCATTCGTCTGCACTCGTCCGGCGCCACCGTGCACTGGAACTGCTCTAAGAAGTGCTCTGGCATCAGCACATGCACCAACGCGGTGCCAAGGGACGCGGCCACGCCGCACTCACAGCGGAGTTGGCCGAGGTTGGCGAAGGTGCCGGCGAGCTTAGTGGCAACGAAGCTGTTGCTTGACGTGGCTGAGGAGGATGGCGCGGGCATGGAGTTGGTTGAGCTGGTGCGCAGAAGCGCACTGTGTGGCGAGGCAGACGAGGCAGTTCTCTTCCTCGGCATGGGCGCTCGACTGAGCGGTGGCATTGGGTTGGGACAAAACCGACAGGGTAGCAACATTGGGTTGGGATGAAACCCTAGCTGGGTTGGAGAATTTTATAGGAAAAGATGAACGGTTGGATGAATGGTGTAAGAATAAATGGCTGGATGAAATTCTCCACCAGCATGCCAAGCTGTAGAGTTTTCCTTACTTTATTCCTATGTATGCATGTATTCATTGGGCATCATACCTCCTGCATGAGGTAGCCACACCGACCAGCACGCCGGCTTGCGCATGGTGCCGCCGATGCATCCGCGTGATGCCCGCCACGCATGGCCATGCATAGCACGCACGAACACGTCCACCAGTAGGAGTCAGGACCATGCTCACCGTCGGCGCTCGTGTACCACGCGCATGCACGCTCTCCGGCTGCGCACCAACGCTAGGCCCGCACGTCCCTTGCAACGCGCTCGCCATCGGCTTCGCACAGTCCCGAACGGCATCGTCTCACGGCCTGCCCGCACGAGGACAAGCATGCCACAGCATAGGCTCCGCCCCGCATGGCGAGCATCGTGCCATCCGCGACACCAGTGCCCGCACGCGCTCCCGACTATAGCCGTGTCAGCCCCGCCGTCCCACCCGATGGCCACGAGCACGCGTCCGGCCGGCAAGCACAACATCGCCATGCTCCCAACGACCTCTTGCACGCTGCGAGCCTCACCGGCCGTGTGCCATCTTTCCTCCGTGCTCGCACACACAAGGACGCGCATGCTGCCGTCTCAGTCGTGCCTCGCACGGCGCACGCATCGGCTGACCACGCTCTCTGCGCACGCCACATGACACGCACGACGACCGCTTCCGTCCCGCACTTTTGTCATTGGCTCTGCATAGCCTAACCACGTCGGCCCTGTAAACAACACCCCTAGTGAACGTCACCTTGCATCGCCCTTGGCACCTCTCCTGGCACCGTTCCCAGACGAGTAGCGCCGCATCCTCTCGCATGCCACATGGCCTCGTGAACCATGCTCCGCTGGTCACTCATTATCCACCCTTGGCTCCGCTCGTTGCGCCACACCTGCATGTGTGCCGCTGCGCTTGCCGGCCTCCTCCTGCACTCAAGCCACCGCCAACGCGGCCACCTCCTTGGGCAGCTAGGTTTAAACCCTAACTGTGGCCTCCTCTAGTATGGGCCCGTCAAGCCCACTCATGGATGCAGCCCGGAAAAGAAAAGGAATAGAAAATTTGGGGAAAGAGGGAAGATGGGCCGCCATCCTATTAAGGAGCGTGCAACGAATCAGGCTAGACCAAATTGGTCCGGTCACGAGAAAATTGCGGGGATGCCCCTGAGTTTTTCGGTTATTACTCATAAAATTTTCTCTAAACTGAAAAATTGCGTAGAACCTCATGTATTTGTTAGAATTGGCTGAGCTAATATTCCAGAAGAATGGAGCCTCTGGAGTTAGAATCTCGGTCCAGATTTGCATCTGACATATGTCTAACTTTGTCATTATTTATTCTATGCTCTCTGAATATTATGTTTATTGTTTTTGATTAGTTGTAATTATGTGCATTTTCTTTTAATCTTCAGAAATTATGAGTAAATTTGTAATAATGCATAGAAAAAATACTGGAACCATCATAAGGGGTTTCATACCATTATTTGTAAACTATTCATACTTGTTTAGCCGTATTAAAATTCTGAATAATCACATGGATAATTTAGGATGCCTTGCTATGTCAGAAAAAAGGTTAGGATACTTGTTACCCAAGGGGACAATTATGTAATTTGAGCCCCCCCCACCCATTGGAAGCACTGCTAGAAAGCAGAAGTCTCTCTTATGTTCTATGCCAACACTTGAAGGTGAAATTGTAATTGTCAAGAAGGATAACTTTACGGTGTTGAGGCAGTGCATTTCTCAGGACAAGATTGGTACATGATGGAGAGAGACCCGGAGGTTCTATGACATACGCTCATAATGCATTTCCGCCAACCTGAATTGGTGTGGTCCATAGAGATACTGCTGAATTAGTGGAATAACATTCGCTTCCAAGGCTTTGCATATGTTGATGAACACAATCTTGTTATGGATTATCTCATTTCAAACTTTAAAATATGTGGCCATAAAGTCACAAGTGCAGAGATGATTGGAACCATTCTGCATGTGGAAAATATTAAAATGGCAATAAATTTATGTGCTAGAAAGTACATAACTTTTCTTGACTTGATGCATTCTCTACTTCTAGAAGAAGATATGAAAAAATTGGTCATGCAATCTAGGTCTTAATCTAACTCCCCAAAGAGCTATACTTAGAGATACAAATGTCCAATTTCATGGAGGATGTTGAGCGCAAGAAGTCACGATTTTGAAAGAAAACTCAGGACTATCATGCCCTATTGAAATCAGCAACTGACTTGCAGTAGAAGTGGTGTGAGAGGACACTGGGCTAGATATTGTAGGACCTCTAAACACATCATAGACCTCTATCAAAATTATGGCAGTAGCCAAATAGAGAAGGAAGCTCCCCTTTATGGATGTCACTGATGGTGTGCTAACAAAGGATGAAGCATCCACTTGATTGCCAGTTTGCATCCATGGTTTGAATTTTGAATAATGGCCATAAGCTCCACGAGAGAAAACTAAACTCTTATGTTGATGAATGTCCTGCATATTTATGAATCTTATCCAGTATTTGTTTTAATAACAAGTTATGAATTGTTCTATCTAAAGCCACATCTTTTCATATATTTCCTTTTGCTGAATAAGAAAACATGATAGATAAAGATAGAACATGTCACCCCACAAGTTTGAGGATCCAGACTTAACTTCCAGACCCTCCATGTGTATCTCCTCATCAGTCCAGGATCAAGCTGATGAACACAGGCGAATTGATATCACTGCACACATCACGAAACATTTTAGAAACATAAACAATTGAGTTATAGCAGCGATATAACTAAATAAAGTAACTAGGACTTATGTCCCTTACCACTCAGAAACACAGCGGAAAATAAAGCGTAGATGTCTCCATCTCAACCACAGGCAGTCGACGGAGGCCACGTGACCTAAACCTCAGCATTGACGTAGAAGATTCCTCATAGTCTTCATCGTCCTCATAGATATCTGAACACGTCTAACAAACAACATGCTCGATGAGTACTTCATGTACTCAGCAAGCCACCTGGCAGCAGATGGTCCTACACTACCTCAGAAAACCCCTTCACTGACGGGCACTAAAACCCCTTCACTGACGGGTACCCGGCCCGTCACTAACGTCGCGTCAGTGGAAGTCCAACTTTCACTGACGGGCACGAAGCCCGTCAGTAGATGTCAACTATTACTGACGGGCACAACTGGCCCGTCAGCAGAGATGTAGTTCAGGGCGTCCTGGCAGTTCCTTTCACTGACGGGCAATTATACCAAGCCCGTCAGCGATGATACATTTTCACTGACGTACACGTTTATGTGCCCGTCAGTAGATGTCAAATATTACTGACGGGCCCAACTTGCCCATCAGAAGAGATGTAGTTCAGGGCGCCTGGAAACATCCTGACAACCCATTTCACTGACGGGCGCTGTTACCTCGCCCGTCAGCGATTATTTATTTCCACTGACGTTCATGTTTATGTGCCCGTCAGTGAAAGTATGATCACACTTTTTTTTAAATTATTTTCTGGAAACGCAATATGAATAATATACAGCAATTAATATGTCAAATATTAAGCATATGTAACATTGAATATCAGAAATATGAATCACATATACCAAATTAATATCACAAATAGTAAATACACATATAAAAACAAGTTTACAACGAATTAAAACGATAAACAATTGCATTTAACAATGTTTATTCTCAGTAGCCCTAATAATCTACGTCTACGACGCTTCGCTAGTACTTGCAGGGCGGCGGGAAGGGGGTAACTGGACTCCCGCGTAGAAATCTCCGCTTGGCCGGATGACGTCGTTGTTGATGACGTACGCGAAAGTCTTCTGGATGCGGGCAAAGTCCTTCCTCCAGTCATACTTTTCCTCGGCCAGGTCGTGTATGAAGTTATTGAACTGCTCCCGGCTCCACTGAGGGTTCTGGGACATGACGAACGAGTCCATGTGAGCGCAGACGTAATACCCACATGTAACACTATTTTTCGGCTGTTGCCTGCAAGGGAAGTTGAATTTGTGGGTCAGCTTCTTGCTCTTGCTCTCTGCTCCTCCCCCCGCAAGTTGTATTCCCAAAAGGCGTCTTCCAGAACTTGCTTAATTCCTGAGAAGTCCCGGTTGGCACTTCTTTGGGAATCAAAATAGTATATGAATCTGGAAGGCTTGTCGATGATGATGAGGATCCAGCGGTCGCTGCGTAAAAGGTAACAAAGGAATATAAACAGACGGGGATACGTGATTAAGAACAGCAAACTAGGAACGCTAGTAAGTAACTTACGGGGGGTTGTATGGCATGAGCAAGAAGTCCTTATCCTTATGGTATATCAATGAGGCGGTGATATAATCTGTTAGGAGCTGCTTCGCTTCTCGTATATAGTACTCGTTCATGAGGACCGGATCGATTATTCCAAAAGCGCAACTGCGCAGACGCCTAGACTCTTGAGCTTGGTAAAGCGCCCATAGCCTGACGAGCATGGTGTCGAGCCGGAAGAGGTTGAACAACAGAAAGATATCTTCAAAATTGATGTCGAAGGTGTCATGATGTCTGTCCAGGAAGAAACCATAATCTTTAGGCACCTCGACCTTCAAGTGTTGCACATAATCATCCCGATTCCGTGCCCTCATGATGATCGTGTCATGGAGCATTTTCATCTGCGTGGGCAACCTCTGCACCTCATCATCTGGGAGCAAGGGCTCGC
Source organism: Stipa capillata (assembly GCA_019208055.1). Classification (NCBI taxonomy): domain Eukaryota; kingdom Viridiplantae; phylum Streptophyta; class Magnoliopsida; order Poales; family Poaceae; genus Stipa; species Stipa capillata. Next base: position 87,944 of record JAGXJF010000477.1, on the reverse strand, counting down.
CTGCCTCGTACACTATTCGTCGAGGAGGCTTCTTGATGGTTTCGGCAGATGTCTGGAAGGATAAGGCCTTCTTCTTGCTGTCTTTGCTTGCCTCCTTCGCAGCGGTGCCGCCCCGCCTGTGTGGTCTTTTTCTTTTCCTCTCCGGGTCCGGAGAGGAGGCCCTCTTGCCTCCCGTCAATGCTTCGCCCACCGCTGCATTGAGCGTGCTTGGAGATAGGATCTTCTTTTCCGCTGCGCTCGGGTCATGGCGATGCTTGGTGCGCTTCTCACGGGGCGGCGAGTCCTTCTTGGGTTGCTCCTCCTCCTGGGACGGAAGGATCGTCGTGTGCTGCTGCCCGCCAAGATCGACGTCGTCCCGATCATCGAACTCAGGCAGCGTCCTGCACACGCCGAGCGGAGACGGGCCGGCTCCGGCTGATGGAGAGGGGATCGTTGACATACCAGGAGATGACACCCCGATGATAGTTATCTGGCTCTTCGGCCACAGGATGTAGTACCCTTTGCAGTCTCCCAGCTTCGTGACATCCTCTTCAGGGGCGACAGGGACTGTGACGTCACTGAACTCGGCGACGACGCGGTCCACCTGCACCCTCGCCATGTGGGGAGGTACTGCAATGTTGTGGCATGTCGCGCCCTCCGCCGTTGGGAAGACTAGGCCGTGTGCAACCGTCTTCTTCACGCCAGGCAAAGGGATTGTGAGGTGGCATTTCGTGGGGTCCTGCGTAACAAACATTGTGTCGAATTAGAGCATTGTTATCTGCACAATTCTATTAATTAATTGATTCATGGTGGCGACGAAGCTTACAGCGATGTCTTCGACGGGACTTGGCGACTCGGGGGCATTGTCGGAGGCTGAGGCGCAGCTGCTCCATCCAGCAGGATAGGAGCCCTGATGTCCATGAGGATGGACAGGTGGCCGAGACGCATCGTAGCCTCTAGACGCTAAGAATTCTTGGGCCGCCTTCTTGCCAACCTCCTCGGCTGCCCTTATCATCTCCTGCATTAGAGATGTTTTCCTTCCTCTCCTCCTCTGGCGGGCAGCCTCGCGGTCCTGGGGAAACACTGCGTCCCAGATAGCGCCGCTCCCGACCCCCCGGACACGCCCTGTCTTCTCCTTCGTCCCTAGAGCCTGCGAGAGATGGTCTTCCCACCTCTGGCTCTGGACGGATTCCTGGGAGCTGGCGGGCTGCTGGGACAGCTGCCTCTGCAACATAAACGGCACAACGTACGGACCGTTAGCGAACTGGAAGCACAACAGCATATTCGAAGAAGACATCGGGTTAATCGAATTTACCAATCTTTCGGAGACCGCCTGGAGCTCAGGGTCCGTGATGATAGGATTCCCAGTGGCTGGGTCCGAAACTGTGTGCGCCCTCATCCAGATCTGGGCGCGTTCCTGCTCGATATCGGCGAAGGGAACCGGTTTCCCAGCCGCTATCAGCGCGGCGTCCTGTTTCTCCCAGATCGGTCTCTTCCCGGGAACACCTCGGCTGCCAAGGTGGTGGGGGAATTTGTTCTTCGCGCGTAGCTCCTTCGCCCGGCGACTCTTCTCCTTGAATTCGTCACTCTTCATGTCCGCAACGAACTCCTCCCAGTGCTCGAGTTCTACCTTTGGCCATTTCTGTTTGATTACAGAATCGAAATCGGCATCTAGCAGTTTCCTTGCTTCATATCGCCATGTCCTTAGCGCGGCACACATGATGCTGTCCGCTTTTCTTCGGACTCTTTCCTTGTCAGCCTCTGGGACAGCATACTTATCCCAGAGCTTGTCGAAGAGGACCCTTTTCTGGCCGTCCGTCATTTTCTTGAAGTCCTGGCAGGTGATCCTGACATGCTCGCAGACGATGCACCCGCACGTGTTGCTGAACGACTTCGCTGCCTTCTCAGGACTTGCAGGAACACCTGTCACGCCGACCCGGGTGACGACGAACGTCTCGTTCGTCAGTTGGTTCCCTCCTCTAGGGTTGTACCGTCTCTTCGGCTTCTCTGGTGCTGACGACGGCTCCGGCGCGTCAAGTTCCTCTGACCCTGACTCGCTTGATCGAGAAGCGTCTGACGAGCCAGACGCACTCTCTTCATCTCTCGCCGACTCAATGGCCGGAGGTACATTCTCCGTCTGGACGGCAGGTTCAATGGCCGACTCGGGGGCTGTTCGATCGGTTAGGAGCGGGGCGTCAATAGGGGCGGCCACGTTTAGGGGCGCCGCGATGTCATCATCTACGCGGGCTACTTCCCGGGTTGGTGACGATTCCATTTCCGATATATTAAGAAACTGAAACAAGCATATATTTTTGAGGACACAAAACTTCAGTAATTCTGGGAGAGAAGCAGCCAGTCATTTAGCATATCCTCAATTAATTTGAAAGAAATAATACACGGAGTAGCAATATAACACCCTGCTTATAAAAAAAGACGATGATGCCAGCAAACACCCGCGGCATGCAATTCGAACAAAAACAAATCCACTGATCAATCAAACCCACAAATATCAATGAGCACACACAATAATCTTCTCTTAGTTTAGCTCACAGCTTGCACAAGACTTCTCAGTGAATCCATCTCCCCGCCCATCCATACATTCGTGGAACAAAAAATAACATAATCACAACTCACAATATACATACAATGTATATACAATGTATATACAAAATCATCATTTGCAAACTTTCACAAGAGCAACAAGATTAAGCATACATAAAGAAACAAGTAATCATAGGCAGAAGATTCATATACATATATACATTTGAAAGCTTCATATACATGCAAACCCTAAACCCAACCCTAATCAAGCCCTATAGCCTAATCCATCACAAGCTAGATCTCCGACCCCTAGAAAACCACCCCAATCACAAAAACATTGCAAGATCTCCGATATTCTCTTCTACACAAAGATCCACATATTCATTTCATGCTGTAGCTCGTTCATTCATGAATTGAGCCCCTGTTAACTTAAAAAAAATTGCAAGGGCCGAGATAGAAGTGTATTCACCGGAGGGATGGAGGAGGGGGCCGGCGGTTGGGGGAGGAGGGGGCCGGCGGTTGGGGGGATGGAGGAGGGGGCGGGCGGCGGAGAAGCTTCCACGGTGGAGGAGGGAACCTCGGGCGGTGGCGTGGCCGGGGGCCTCGGGCGGCACCGGCTGCGTCGGCCTCGGTGCAGGGGCGGCGTCGGCGGCGGAGGACCGGAGGAGGGGAGGAGGACGGAGCGGACGGGGCGGACGGACGATGGAGCGGCGGCACGGACGGGGTTGGCGTCGGCGGCGCGGCAGCCTGGCGGCGGGGGCTCGGGTGCGCTCGCGGCTGGTTCAAAATGAACGCGCGGGCGGAGTGGTTGCCAATTTCACTAAGTCCCAGCTATATAGTACCAGAGAATCACTGACGGGCTCTAGATAAGTACCCGTCAGCGAAAGTGTAGGTGTCTCCACTGACGGGCACTAATTAATACACCCGTCAGTGTAAGTCCATCTCCACTGACGGGCGATGATTCCTAGCCCGTCAGTGTTGTTAAATTAGGGTTTCCAGTATGTTTTCACTGACAGCCGTGGGTTTGTTGCCCGTCAGCGCTCTTGAGTTAGGGTTTTTTCTTCAAGCTCACTTCTAATGCGTTATTAGGCTGCTTGGAGCCTTCTCGCTTAGTAAGCCGCCTTCGGCCCTTTCCTCCTTCTTACCCTGTTTGGTATTCGCTCACGGGTTTGTTTCCAAGTCCGAAACATATCCTCAATTAAGTATTTAATTCATTCATTGCTTTGTCTCCTTCCTTTCATTCGTTGCTTTGTCTTCGGTTCGTTCCAATAAGTTGACTAAGTGAATGGGAATTAAATATAACATGACTATTTCACCAGGTCCAAAACATATCCTCAGTTAAGTATTTAATTCATCAAAATAATAGTATTACACATTGAGATTCGTTCTGAATTGATCGGAAAGCTAGGTTTCGTCGTCTTCGACACGCTTCTCAATAGTACTTCTGATCTTCTTGGTGGTATACGTCAGGCCTTCGTCGTGGCTGCGTCTTATGTACGGGCACGCATCCTGCGAACTTTTGCGCCTCTTGCTCGTTCGATCATCAACATCTTCTTCTTCTGTGTCCGGATCGTCGAACTGGTCGTAGTCCTCTTCGTCAACACCCCGTCCTTTCTTCTCCCCTCTTCGTGCCAACGCATCAGCTTTGCCTCCTTCTTGTTACCGAATAAACGCTTCAGACGGGGGAGGACTGGAAGGTACCATACAACCTTTGCGGGGGCACCACTCATCACTTCTTACTCGTCATCGTCTTGGTTTCTGCCCCGCTTATATCGAGATGTGTTGCACACCGGACATTTGTCCAGCTCTCTATACTCCCTGCGATAAATAATGCAGTCGTTTCGGCAAGCGTGGAGTCTCTCTACATCCAATCCAAGTGGGCAGACCACCTTCTTGGCTTCCTCGGTGCTCGTAGGCAACACGTTCTCCTTTGGAAAAACCGTCGCGAGGTAAGCCAGTATCTCATCGAAGCTTGCGTCCGGACAGTTGTGGGCTGCCTTGATCCTTAGAAGTTCTAGCGTGACTGACAGACGCGTGTGCTCAGGATCGCAGGTGGGATACAGCGGTTTTGTCGAGTCTTCCATCAGTTTCGCAAACTTTGCGACCTCTCTTTCATCCTCGGGGTCTTCGACCACCTGGTCCGCCATGTGACTGTCCCTCAACATTTCAGCCAAATTGTTCCCCGCCTCCCCCGTCAAGTCGTCCCTACATTCCGAAATATGGTCTTCATCTACTTCTGCGTCTCCATGTCTGGCCTCTTCTTCTAAACATTCACGAGTAGCTAAAATTTCTGTCTCCTCCTCACCGTGACTTGTCCAACGTGTATAACCTTCCATGAAACCTTTAGTCAACAAGTGTAGCTGCAGCATGCCTCTCTCCCTGAACATTATCGTGTTCTTGCATACGGAACACGGACAACACATCTTGTTCGCACCCTTTTTCTCCCTATCTTCCTCGGCCACATCTAGAAACCCATTCAGAGTATTGACGAAACTCCGTGTTGCCCTTTCGCCGTACATCCAACTTCGATCCATCGATCCCTATAACAACAAACTGATTGAGTATAATCCAAATTAATAAAGTAATCACAAAATTTATTATTTTCTTTCATGTATTATATCGTACCAAATAGAAGTCGCTCGCTAGCCTTCGAAATAGGGTACGGAGAGGGAGGAGGAGAAGGGAGAAAATTAAGAAAGGGGAGGGAAGAGAGGAGGGAGGGAGGGAGGAGGGTTAAAAGAGCTAGATCTATCTAGATATAGATTGTGTATTTAGGGAGGAGAAGGGAGGGAGGGAGGGAGGAGGAGAGGGAGGGAGGGAGGAAGGAGAGGATTAATTAATGGAGGGAGGAGGAGAGGAAGGGAGGAGGAGAGGGAGGGAGGGAGGGAGGGAGGGAGGATCTAGATCTAGATCTAGATCTAGACCTAGATGAGGAGGGAGGGAGGAGAGGGAGGAGGAGGAGGAGCAGCAGCTGGTCGTCCGGAAGCAAAATCGCCGGAGCTGTGCAGCTGGCCGTGTTGAGGCGCGCGAGCTCACCGGCCAGCTGCCGGCGGCGAACAGTTTTAAAGAGTTCTAGTGTTATCACTGACGGGCACACTATACTACACCCGTCAGTGATAAGCATCCGAAACAATCACCGACCGGCAATCATGGGAGGCCTGTCAGTGCTAACGCCACCACCATTGACGGGCATTACTCATAAACCCGTCAGCAGAAGTACTTCTGCTGACGGGCTTCTATGGAAAGCCCGTCAGTGGTAACGCAACCACCACAGGTACTGCAATATTTTGTCCCACCTCGCCGAGCGAGCTGCGCGCGGACTTGTTTAAAAGGGCAGCTGCGCGTCGGTCCTTCGAAATCCTCACTACTGTCACTGATACTTCGAGCCTCGGCCGGTCCCTTGCGCGGCCTGGGCTCGTGGGCCTGGGCGCTGTGCTCGGGATAGGCCTGTGGCCGGTCCCCAGCTCGGCCTGGGCCCGTGGGCCTGGGTGCTGTGCTCGGGATAGGCTGGTGTGCCGAATTTTTTTTTCTGAAGTAAGGGCATTCACTGACGGGCACTACAATAGGACCCGTCAGCAGAAGTACTTTGGCTCCATAACCCTAGCTACCACCACTGACGGGCATTATTAATAAACCCGTCAGCAGAAGTACTTTGGCTCCATAACCCAAGCTACCACCACTGACGGGCCTCTATGGGATGCCCGTCAGTGGTAACGCTACCACCACAGGTACTGCAATGTTTTGTCCCATCTCGCCGAGCGAGCTGCGCGCGGACTTGTTTAAAAGGGCAGCTGCGCGTCGGTGGTTTGAAATCCTCACGACTGTCACTGATACTTCGAGCCTCGGCCGGTCCCTTGCGCGGCCTGGGCTCGTGGGCCTGGGCGCTGTGCTCGGGATAGGCCACTAGCCGGTCCTCTGCGCGGCCCGGGCCCGTGGGCCTGGGCGCTGTGCTCGGGATTGGCTCGTGTGCCGAATTTTTTTTCCGAGGTCAAGCCATTCACTGACGGGCAAAGGAATAAGACTCGTCAGTGACATTACGTGTCAGGGGAAAAGAGAGGGTGGACCACCCTTCTGACTTCTACTGACGGGCGCATGGTTGCCCGTCAGCGATATGTATACCTTTACGCACGGGTACTTTATAAAGTGCCCGTCAGTGAAAATTCGCGTCAGTGGAAAGACCAGTATGGCATTCCGTGCCCACTTTTACTGACGGGGCTTGTTTGTGCCCGTCAGTAGAAGTTGGACGCCTCCTCCAGAGCGTGACCATCGCTGACGGGGCCGTGTGCGCCCGTCAGGGATTGGTTTAATCAGCGACGGGTCTCTTTGTGCCCGTCAGTGATGATGGTGCAGAGAAAGTGTTTTCTGAGGTAGTGCTACCATACTACATACAAGGCTCCAAGGAACTCTCTATGGTTTATTTGCATAAAACAACTTTTAGTTGAATTACTATAATAGATTCGAAGGTAACATTTTGATATAAATCAGTTTTAATATCAGGGGTGTTTCTCATAAATGTGAGGGTCCACGACCAACACATGCGAGTAAGGCATCCGGCCTGAACTCATCCATAGGTTCCAACCACCTTTTCACATTTTCAGAACTGGGGTAGAGGGAATTAGCAAGGGGGAGAAAGACAGGTCCTTTTCATCAAGAATGAGTCTTGTGTCATCCGTGACCGTGGATACGGCTAATCGATTAGTTTTATTACTCTGCAGACTTTGTACACTTTACCCACATGACACGATCATCCCCTTATGCCAAGCTGCGCAGGCTTGTACACACGCCCATCGGTGTGTCGGCAAGGTGACTGTGACAAGGTCTTTTAGCTAGATCCCCCTAAGGTGTGACATGCCCACCGGGTCTAGCCCGGAGTTGAGAGTACATCCCCACACTCTGGTCCCCCCATCTGTGCCGAGGGTCCTCGTAGCTACGTCCACCCCTTTTGCGGTACGACAACATCGGCACCAAAGGCTGACTAACCTACTTGACCAAGCCAGCGCCCATATAGCATGTGGTTGTACTGTTGTCACAATTCTCCAACTTTAAGACTTCGGCCTTAAGCAATACGAACGACCAATAGTTCCTTTAAACCGGTCTTCTGCGGGTAGGACAACCATATGCTCCTTCAACATTGATTCAGCTGTCGCCCGCACCATTTTAGATGGTAAGTTTCACCCAGAGTAGAATTTGGCAGAATAGAGAGAGAAAAAACAACGGGCATCCGGTCCTAGCTCAGCGAGCTCAACAACAAGTTTTAATATCAAGGATCATCGATCCAAAGATCATTCCTCCGAAGAGGCAAGTCAAAACATCCTAAGGATATATTTAAGCATGGCTAAGCATTTCTCTACTTTATTCAGAAATAATAACATATTAATCTACTCAGGGTATCAAGAAAACGGCGACAAACGAAAAGGTAATGGTGTGTCAATCGACACGCTAGCTACTGGAATAAAATAGCATGCATGTTTATCAATAATAAAATATAATGACTTTGAAAATATAGGATCAACATGATCAAGAAGAGGGGGCATACCTTCGTTGACGGGTTGGTCTTCTTCTGCAGGAACTTGTTCTTATCCAACGTCGTTACTTTCTATTCGTCGCAATGGTAATAAAGTGCAAAGCAAATGAATATAACTCCAAATTAAATATCAAATAGAAATACTAGAAGAATAGGGCTAGCAAGGTCGGATAGGTGTCAAAGGATAAGGGTGAAGGGATAGGATTGTCGAAAGACAACTAGGAGGGTGTGAGATTATATATCTCAACCAGATAGAGTACATGTACTCGAAACATGGTCTTTCGGATCAGATCATTCTGAAAAAAGGATAGATTTACGGAGGATATGATTTGCATGTCAAATGACTCAAATTAATCCACATGCGAGATAGGGATAGATGTGCAACTAGGAACGTGATATGGTTGATGACAACAATAGCACAACCATATGATTAAATATGGAAACCCGACATACTAGTAAAATAAGCATAACCTATCGTACTAGTAGACAAGCAAGGGCCTGGCATACTAGTCGGTTAGAAAAGATAATAGATGAAATGACAATCTATATGAACTACCATGCAACATATAATTAGACATCATATAACAAACTAGATAGACTAGGCATGAAATAGAAATTAGGCAAAGCATAGCATAGCACCAAACATATAATCGTGCAGTTACAATTTAATAACAATCATTAATAATATAAACTGTGATTAAACTATATGACCAATTAACAACTAGCATCTACATCACATGCATCTACATCACATGCAATCTATGACATAACATAACTCTACTCATGCTATTGGGTGTATACAATGCAGCAATTAACCTACACATACTATACATAACAATAACAATATTTTAGTAAAGAATGATTATTAGCAACATATATGCATATATTATAATCGATACCTAAAGGTTAATCATGTATGTGTGAGTATACACCACTTTATGGAAGTGTAACATAAGATATCAAGCTATGCATACTAGTACATACATATTATATGTCCATCAACTATCATACGATATGATTAAATAATAAGAATTCAGAAAGGGATTATTATTCCAACATGTAGATTGTCAACAATATTAAGTCCAATTATATATACGTACATATAACTATATGTAACTACATGATTATGCAACATCAAATCATGATGAACATGTATAACTTAACTGTGTTTAAACAAATAATTAAAATATAAACAAGAGCATAATAATGTGCTAAACCAATTCACAACAAACTATTATCCAAAACATAGAATGATATATATATATATATATATATATACACACAACTTTATAAACACGGTGACGTGGTAATTCTAACATGCTTAGTAAACATTCATCACGTGTGGTTAAAGACATTACCATGCTAATGAGCAATCATGTGCCACGTGCAATAACAATCCGGTGTGTGCTAATAGGCATACATTATAAAAGGATTAACTAACATGGAGCAGGTCATATTAATATAAGTTTAGCAAAGATTATGCTTATAGTATTATAGGTTATTTGCAAATATTAAGTTTTGTTATACATATGCATCACACACTATATGTGTACACACATCTGATCATGCAACATGAACCTGGTTAAACATAAACAACTTTATTCATGATACAAACAAGATTAAACTAACATGTCGAACCAACTCATGTCTAATGGCTATTAAAATAGAACTATTTGTATATATGCATATTATATTCAATTATGTAAACATGTAACATGTTGCTATATGGACATAGATACACCTATTAATTAACTAAACATAATTGATCGACATGATAGAAACTCTTAAGCATGAACATCATATAAGTGGAAAGAAAGAAATATAAAACAATCATACATATAACTATATGAAACTAAAGGCTAACATAACATGTTATTTAATTTAGTAATCAAACAATAATGAAAATATTAGAGAAGAACATATGGTGATGCGGGTGATTTTGGATAGAAATTCATGATGGAAAAGAATGGAATAATGTGCCACAAGATGATAGGAGATTAACTATATGGGTGGTGGCGACATTGGCAACACGAAACAGTCGGAATTGGACATGGATTGGTTCTGGACAGACCGGAGGATTTTTGATGCTGCACGATGCTCGCTCAATGAAATTACAATCCACCAATTGGGTTAGAAACTAGACACACAGAAGTACAATTCTACCAAAGGGTTTTGGATAATTTTTACCGAGTCAACGGAAAAAGATCGGACAAGTTAGATGTTCTGCAGATTGAATCTGGACGTCCGCGGATAGCACGTCGGAGATGGATCAATTCCCGACAAACGGCTACATGGATGAAGGTGAAAATTTATAGAGATCTTCGTAGATATCTAAGGCACAACTTCACCAAAAGGATTCTTTAAAGACTCACCGGATCAACGGGGAAAGAGGTGATAATGCCGCTGTACCGTTCGCGCAGTCAAATCTACACACAAACAGCAGCACGAAGAAACTTGATTTCCTAGAGATTGGGCCGTTGGATTGCCTTCAAATTTTGTGGGGATGATCTTGACAATATCATCCATGATCTCACTGAACGGATCTTGGAAAGGAGGTCCGAGCCGACGAGGACGTCGTTCCAATCTAGATGCACGTGCAGAATAACTGGGTGCAAACAACATGTTAGTATTTAGAGATTTTCCAGTGATTGCACCGTTGGATCTTCATCAAATTTTGCAGAGAGTAGAGAGAAAGGTTATACACAATCTCACCGAAGGGATTTACCAAAAGAAGTTTGAGGCGACGGGAATTGGGAAAATACTGAGGCGATATCTGCTGTTCAGAAACTACACAGGAGGCAAAAAGGAGGTGGCGGCTGTTTGGAGGGTGTGGGGGCTAGGGTTTCATGGGAAAAGAGGGTGGGGGAGTGAGGAAGAAGAGGTGGAGAGGTGTGGGGGTTATAGGAGGGTGAGGGAAAGATATTTGGCTTCAATTCCGAATGGAAAAGGGTAGCGGCGCATTCTGCGTTATGCAACACTGGCCGGGGTGGCTACCCAAGGGAGGGATGAGGCGGCGGGGCACCGAGTGGAGATGGGCCAGGACGGCGTGGCCAAAGAGAGAAGGAGAAAACCAAAATAAAAAAAATAACCGAGCTTGATTAAATACCAAACGAACTCTGAAAGTTCTGAGAAAACTCTAGGAGACATATTCCAAATTGAAAAGCCAATCCAATTCAAGTTGGATTAATTTAAATTAACTCTGGTCTAATTTGTGAAATTCCAATTAACCTTTAATTAATTCGAGAATAAACAACAAAATTTTCTAGCTCTGACTTTTGATAAAAAGATTTTAAAAAGCTCTGAAAATCAGGATATTACAACAAGCAACTCTTGCCTAAAGCTGAATCATTTCATACATGCTCTTGGTATCCACTAAAGCCTAGAATTGAGCACGTTGATCCTTGAAAAGATCATTTAGGCTATTACCTTTGATATTCCACCCAATATACAAGTATTTCTCTAAGTAGAGATACACTATGCATCTAGCCCTTCATGCCAAAAGAAATTTGTATGCTAGACATATGATAGTAATACTTGCCCAGAAGCAAACATAATTTTGCAAATGGCTTGGCAAGGGGAGGAATATAGAAAGAAAGGTAAGAAATATGGAAACAAGATCTATTATAGGCATAGATTCCTTGACAACTTGTGTAGTGATTTTCTCTCTCTCCCGTCAACATAAATCATACACAATTTAAATAAGATGCAAACTATCAAAGTGAATGAAGAGAGTATATTCATGAGTTGTAAGTGATACTGCAGTTATCACGCTTTGAAAAGGTTTTGGACTACATGGAATTACAACAGATAAAGTTCACAGCTTATCTGTAGACCAACCTAATGCGCATCCATCCGCTTTCTAGGCTTGAAAGCCATAAAAGAGAAAGTAGGCACCCAAAAGGGGGAGGTGCGCCATTCGCCCATTAGCTATGGAGATATCTCTGGTATAAAGGTTAAATCTTTGCTATACAGAATAGCGTGTGTAACTCTGAGTAGAATTTTTTTAGAATTTGAATGACAACTCATAACATTTTATATCTAACCTCATCTCATTCGCTACTCACAAAATTTTCCACAATTGTAGTGACATAGCCTCGCAAGCTATGGATCAATAAATTCCACAATAGCGTATGTAGTTAAAGCAAACTATGTAGTTATATTGCTCCATATATAACTCGGCCCAAGTGGCTTTGTACAAAAATATCCCTTTCATGTGGGTATATTTGACAACATCATGGAGAGAATATGCATCTATGGTGAAATGATTTTGTGCAGAATAATAGCGCGAAATATGAGTACCAATAAAAGGCAAAAAGCTATACGAGGAACCGTGTTGATTCATGCAAACTAAACACATTGGTTGGTTAGCATTAGAAAACTAGGAACATGCTACCATGAAGCATAGCAAAAATATGCACTGTAATGCACCTAATTGTTGACACATATCCAGAGACATCTAGGGGCAAAACTTCAGTTACTCAAATTGCCTAGTACCTAAAGACGTCTAGAGAAAAACAATGTGAAAAGAAGAATACTTTGCCTATCTGCAATTAACAAATCAAATCAAAAATTGAAATTCTTCGAAACATAGTCTAAACCAAAGAAACATGCATCACAAAACCCTTTTGGTTAAGACATTGCAAAAACTCTACTCATCTCCAAAGTGAAAATAGGAGAAAAGTTGAGGGAATATTAATATCACTGTAAAAGGAAAGGTATAAGTTTACTGACGTCACCTATAGCACTTTGCCTATTGCCAGGTGTCGAAGTATCTAGTTGGGTCATATTTGAAGGCAATATGGGCATCAACACTCCCTATCTACATGAATAAGTATGGATGTGGAATCATAGGAGAAATAACTGAAAGTAGCATAATGTCATTGTAAGAAGACACAAATCCCTAAGTGAATATTCAGAGAAATGGTGGAAGTAAGTAAATGAGAATAAAAAATGAAATATGTTGTGACTCTGTTATGAGATACAGGTCATTAGATGCAAGGTATTGGAAACCTTGAGGCATTAGAAAGAAGGGGAAAACTTTATGAAACCTCTTATAAGCTGCAAGCTTTGCAAAGCTATCTTCCATGCAGAAGTAAGTTTGACAACAATGTTGTTACAGTGTAGAGGAACATCCATACATTATTCATGCATATGGAGGTGCGACACTAGTAGAGCAATACATGGATAATATAATCACTAGCCTTTGTCCTAAAACTGAGTAAATTTGGGTTTTGGACATATGATTAAATATTACTTGTAGCAATATAGAGTAATCCATTTAAAGCATATAAATGGTCCGCTTATACCTAAAATGTAAGTAGAGGTTGAATAATACATGGACCCAATGGATACATAGTCTCAAAAGTAGACTTAGACCCAACATGCATCAATAAGAATGTTAAAAAGCGCTTAACCTAATTTCCATTGATGGGAAATACTCTATGCTAGAGTGTACCCTATGACCATTTCATAAATTTTATAGAAATACACTACAAAATGTCGTGACCACGCTTTATGCTTGGCAAACCGAAGTACGGGCGATGTAGCTCATGAAGAGTTCAATCTCGATAATTAAGACACGTACCACATGGAGACATTGTATTTATGTCTAAGTGATCGGTGGGACAGCATCCCAAATAACATTGAAACATGCAATAAATATATGGTTTATGGATAGTTAATTGGCTTAGAAAGAGCATGAAGCCTGTGGGGCACTCATCTATCTTAACCCCTAAAATTATCTAAGCAGATAACGAAGCTCATATTGCACAACTAAGTATAGCTGTAATTGCATATTGATGACATGGATTGTTCCATGATATACCACTCACATCATTCCCGTATGAATTTAATGAAGTGAGATGGATATACCGAAACATCAAGATATAGCTTACCACAATTTATAGTAATAGTTGTGAAAGGCATTGATGACGTTGGATTTTGTGTGTAACCAGAATGTTATTCACGCAGTATTGCTCACGATGTTTCTTTTCAAAACATAAGGGTTAGAATATGAAAGTTCTAATTGAGACTATCTTGAGGAGGAGCAAATCCGTATGAACATGGCTTATCATGCTTTGAGCCATGCAAGTTTATATAATTGAGTCACTCCCAAAAATCAAGTATTGATATTGATAGTGTTCAAATTCTTTCTATTACCATTCTTGAAAGAAAGCGGACTGAAACACAACTTCCGAAGAAACTATTCAGGGAGAGCAAATCCTTGAATGGGAATATAACTAGAATGATACGTAGTAATGCAGAACACTACAAAAAGCATCATTCATAATTAATCAATAGCAAATTAATTAACCCAATAGTTGTACTATTTTCCCTTTAGTAATGTATTTTTCTCCAATTTTTTCTACTATATTTTTTGGAGTTTTGATGAGGCATAAACATTTCACGAAAGCGTCCAAGAGGAGTGTTAAGTAACTGCCAAAGTGGCACTCCTTTAGAGAAGGTTTCCCTACTACTTTGACTATATGGGCTCTTATTTAAACCTCCTAGTAGAGGGGCTCTAGCCTATAAATAGAGATGTTCACCATCTTGTAAGTTGTTGAGAAGAGTAACAAAGAGAAGAGAAAGATTATGCCCCTATATTTTATGTTTTATTTACTTATTGTATTTGTGTATGTGCTTGCTCGTTCATCGGTCGTCATCGAAATGGACTCGTTGGTGGTGGTTCTAAAACAAGATCTTGTCCTTTCCCCAGCATTTCTCATCTGCACAAGCAGTTGCAGAACGGTTTTTATCCACGGTGCCGTTAGTTGAGGTGTAACATTCAGCCATTCACCCTGGTACGAAGGTCTCATCATGCAAATGGGATTTTTAAGGACAGGGCAATGATGCACACGCAGCTCCTGCACATCACCTTGTTGCGCCCTAACTGCCAAATGTGGGGTGAGCCCCCACGCTCGTGCACGTTCTGGCGACGTAAAACCGTCGCCAGTTGCTGTCACCCGCATCGGATGCGGATGCTGAGTTGCTGACTCTCACTTGAAGCCGACGCGGTCTTGGATTTAGGTGCACGAGTCGGAAGAAACCTTGCGTACTATTGCTCTTCTTCGTCCAAACAGCACTTGCATCATAAAGAAATTGTAACGCCGCGATCGATATCACACGACAGCGGATAGCCCAACTTTATGTGGGACGGTTTGGAGAACGGAGGTTCAAGCATCTCATTCAGGTTACAGAGATTCTGACAACGAGCCGAGAACTTGATCGCCAGAATTTCCAAGCTGAGCACATATTCTCGGTGAATATTTAGGGTATTGCTGAAAAGATACGGGAGTACTCGGTATCCTTTTCATAGAGGTCCGGGAAAAATGCTCTGAAGCGTGTAGTGACCCAAACATGTTTGGACTCTGTAGCCTAGAAGAGCGAATCACTGAAAAATTAGGAAAATGATGTATATCTATAGTTTGATTTTTATTTTTTATAGGACGAATTTTCATAATAAAAGGATTATTTTCGTCTCCATCACACCAATTTTGTTACATGGAAACATCATATTGCATTGGTTCAAAAAATTTGTTGCATATGTTTTGGCAAAATGTTTCCACAAACATCTCATCCCTAGTCATGCCCAAAAAATTGACTAGGGTCTCAAATTGGACCGTTGCACGAAGATAATCATATATTGGATTGCAAAAGATCTCTGTAGTAAATCCTTACACATGGAACAGCAATTACCCCTACTATGAACATAACTGGCACTACTACCAATCAGCAAAATTGGGGCGGACAACATGGTATCAGTTAGCTCCTGCCTCCTATAAGCCAAAAGAGATGAGGAAACAAAGACGAAACTCACTGCCTTTGACGAGTTAAATTGAATGTTGAGTAGATCGGTTCAATGTGCAGCAATTGCCTCTCCTGAGATAACAGACATTCCGAAGTTTCGATGCTTGCCATCTGCCTTATTGATGAGCTTAAAATCTTTCAATGGAAGCTGGTTTATGAGAAGAGTCTCCAATTGGCATGCGACGCTCTTGCCAGGGACCACGATATATAATATCATGGCATCCTGCATACCTTCCTTGGATCTATGAGCACTAAGACGGCCCACAAGATCATCCGTCTGCAGGCACAGTGGAGTCAATATTTTATGCCCCTCAGACTCAAGAATAACATGAAGAAACTGAATAATACAGAAATATATTATCAGGGACGTACCTGTCCAATGTACAGCTTTTTGTCACGCCTGATAATTATATAGATGCTGGACCTGCCAACAGTTGAAGGTGGGGGTTGCTCCCTAGCACCCACGGCAACACAGACCACCTCAACCAATTCTGAGATGCTTCCTTTGTTGTAGAGATCCAACAGTTTATTCTTGCATATTGTGGTAACAATGCTCTCAACTTCCTTCTGCAGCAGTCCAAAGGCACCAGATGGAAGTTCTAGTCCATTTCTCAGAGAATCAGGCCTATCAATTAAGCCATTTACATTAGCGTTGGCAATGGAAGGCTCGTGGTGGACTGTTGATGATGTCTGCTTGTTGCTTCTGCTCATAGCCAAATATAGCTCCTCTGCTCTTTTAATTATCAATTCAGGCATACCTTCCTTCCTGGCTGTTTGAAAAGCAAGGCTTTCTCTACAGATACCATCCATCAATCTCCATGTTGGCTGAATGCACCCATCGTCCACTTCCGTTCCCATAGCTTTGAAATCAGTATTGCTGAGTGACAGAGGCAGGTCAAAAATGCCATGCAAATGAGTTGATATGATGCCTAGGCAGCCAACATCATCGAGTCTTTCGATGATGCTACCAGCTATACAGGTTCCTTTTGCAGTTTCTGTGCCCCTACATATTTCATCAATGAGAACAAGACTCCTACCAGTAGCTCTGCTAACTAAAGATCGTATCTCTGACATTTCAATCTGAAAAGGACATATTGTCAAAACAAAGGATTTGCCATGGTCATTAGAAAGTTTATTCTGCAAATCAATAATGACGCATATTTTTCTAGAATTAAGAAATTAACGGTCTATTATATG
This sequence comes from Stipa capillata, assembly GCA_019208055.1. Lineage (NCBI taxonomy): Eukaryota > Viridiplantae > Streptophyta > Magnoliopsida > Poales > Poaceae > Stipa > Stipa capillata. The sequence goes on along the minus strand of JAGXJF010000477.1, from coordinate 70,897 downwards.
CACAGAGAACCAAAAACAAATAGTGCTAGTACACTAGTACAGCAGCTAAATTCATACTTGAGTCAGAAGATGTCAAAACCAAAGTAAACCTAGTTCAACATAACATACGTAACAAGATCTAATTAACATGCTTAGCGAACACAACACACCAAAGTGATGGAAAAGGCAAGTCAGCTGGACGGATTTTATTATCAAAACCGTTTATGGTTTGAACATGCAGCACAAGGAAAAAAATTGACATTTTAGAATGGTGATAGCACCTGTGTTATTCTGAGAATACAACACACAGGTTACATGTAAAGAAATATGCAAAGCTACAAAATGGCACCTGAAATGAACTTTTCCCATCAGCGGGGCTATCATAGGCTTTCATATGCAGCATGATGGAATCGAAGTGGGGGATGACAGCTGAAGCAGCTGGCACCATCAGACCACATATTCCAAGCAATGCAGCAGCACAGACTGATCGCAACATGCTGGATTTACCTCCACCATTTGGGCCAGTCAGAATAAACACAGAGTGCATGTCAACATCGTTCAGTATTGCATTCCCTTGATTAGTATCAAGCCAGTAAGGAAAGAGTCTTAATAAATCCATTTCGCTTGAGCTTTCTTCTGTACTGTAATCCTGCATAAGTATATTCCACACTTAACTAATAAATATTGTAACAGGAAAATGTGTAAGCGGTACAGAAAGGAAATTGGAACACTCTTGTTCATCAGAAAGGAACATGTCATCTGGCAAATGTGTGACTGGTATAGTAAATTATACCCAAAGGTTTGGTCTTGATCCAACTAAACTATGTTTAACTCTTCTTCATCAAGACTTTACATCAAGGTTAAGTGTATCATTTTGTACCTGAAAATAACAATACTAACAGACCACAACGCAAATTTGGATCAGAAGAAAAATCCAGCTCAAGGATGATTTTGAGGCTGCTATTGATTGGTTGTCTGCATATCATGCTTGTTGATTGTTTTATGACACAAATACACACAAAAGGGAAACCTGCTGGCTACTGAACTACCTAGTAGTGTCAGTTAGGATTTTCAAACTCTTAACTAGTGTAAATGCTTGATGCTCGCGTCATGCATACACATTTTCTTATACTCAAACTGCATATTTAGTGTAAAATTTACTAGTTTTATTGAATGCTGACTAAAATTGTGTAGATGCAGATCTCCCACAGATTGAAGGTACATCTTCTTTTTGAGATTGCTACGGAGCATGGTAGGATAAAACCCCGGGGTTTTGGGCTTCAATGGGGTTGTGGGCTGGTAGTGGGCCATCACTCATATATTCTCAAACTTTATCTGCTATGCGTGTGCCATATGTGCTAATTGGGCTCCGAGTCATTGTCAAATTGTCGCCTAGGTGGCCATGGCTGGCCAGAGCGCAGTGACTACACCTATCAACATGCAATGTTAAAAGAGTGTTCCAACTGGGCACATGTGCATGCGTGAAAAATGAAACATGACTACTTAAATACAAAAACTCTTCCATGGAACGTAGAAAAAATTGTGGAACACAACTAGGTCAGCAAATGCAAGCAACTATTTCAATCTAAGCAAAGAAAAAGGCATTCTATCCTAATTCACCTACTTTGTTGGAGATAATTGTCCAGAATCAAAATAGAGTAACATGATCAAACATAGTACCTTAGATAAGGGATATATAGTAGGAAGCACCCAACCCCTTCTTAGGCCCTCACTGCTCAAGATCCCAGAACAATGCATGACATCAGATCATTGTGCATAGATGGATTGCCAAAACAGCAGTATTGTGAGCATACATAATTGATAATATTACGCCTCATAAAATGTCTATTGTACAGAATGCAAAGGTGTGAAATATTTACCGTTCCAATGCAAATGTCTTATACAGAAAGCAAACGGCTATTGTACACATATGTCATTAGGTCCCAGCAGATATCTTAAGGCAGATTTTCTCAACCGGGTGCAAATATAGGTTGCGAACACACCCAGGTGGTGATCAGAATTCTCGCAGATATCTAAACTGCATAACATAAAGAGATGCACACCTAATATCAAGTTAACTAGGAAACTGAACTTTGGCTACTGCCCAGTCACTGCAGATACCACACCAGGCCTTCATGCGAGACAACTGACCAGTTTAATTATTACCGAATTGTTACTTTGAAAATAGCGGAGCAGCCAGATTTATGTTTAAAATACTCCGTTTTTTTTTGGTAAAAGCCAACTCGGATGGCACTTTACCAGCCCCTGCCAGTAACCAGTCCGACAGTTGTTTGGTAAAGCTGCTTGGCCGCCAAACATTCGAATGTTGGTTAAGTACACACTAACAGGATAGCAAGAATGGATGAACTGTATCAGTGTATGTTATAGACTTACGAAAAGAGAAAGCAGACAAATAGTACAACACCCAATACGATGCTTCTAGAAGCAAGGCCAAAAGTAATCACCTAACATGACCAAAAAGTGCTTTTGTTATGATCAGCAATGTTGAGCAGAAGACAAGGATGTTAATCTTGTCCTGCAATTCACTTGAAAGACCTCTCAAGAGCTCAAGAACTTTATTTTTTGCACTATCACACGCTTCATGGTACCTGAAGAAACAATATAAGCACAATTTGAGTAAAAGTTATTACTGTGAGAACTGGAGTGTTCTACTGCAATTACCCCTTCTAGATTGTATTAAAACTAGCTTATCTTACGTTGCTTTTACTATTGTTCAAACTAAGCACTCAGTTCAACATAATAGTGGGTGGCATACAAATAGTTAAGAATTGCAACATTTTCAACATATACATATTTCATTAACATGGAGTAGTATTCCCGATCACCACTGCAAGGTTTCATTTTGCACTAGTGCAGTAACTTCTGATAGTGAGCTAATTGTAGGATGTTTAACAAAGCAATTGAGTGTGGCTGCCAGAGCAGTGAAGCATTTATTAAGCGGCGTTGCAAGATCAGCAAGTGGCTATCATCCTATTGGGTCAGTACCTGGTTAATGCATTCTCAACTTTGATTGTTGTAAACCATTCCTCCCCAACTTTTCTACCTTTTGAATCAATCGCAGGCTTTAGTTGTTTTATCTGTTGTTCACCAGGCGTGTTGGCCCACACATTTGGTGTGAATCGCTTCCCTTTAAACCAAACAGCTTCATGTTCTTTTGCATAACAGATTTCCCCTTTAGAACCTCCATTCGAGGACATCACAGATTTCACTCTTACAATAACTGGCAAAAAATCTTCAATGACCTGAAAACATTGAAATGCGTTAGTATGACCCAAGCCAAAGATGAGATCAAGGAAATGCAAATATCCCATTTTGATGTTGTCTCCTAAATATATCACAGCAACATATCCCATTTTGAAGACCACGGCTAGAGTTATAGATTTATTGCTGTTAACTCATATTCCATCAGCACTCACCAGTGACCAAAGGTCCACAACAGAGTATTTAGATGTGTCATAATACTGATATTTCTGGTAAAAGAACTAACAACAATATTGCCATGCAGATAAATGCAATAAATGTAGACGCCATCAAGGGTAATGGAAAGATTTTGACTCTGTCTTTTTGGCATAAAGCCTAATTTTATATAGAAAAACATTGCTTGAAACATACTGCTGTTGATAACGCCTCAGCAGCCACATCAACATTCGCAAACTCTTCTTCCGCATGTACCCTTTTCACACGCCCCTTCCAAGATGACTCCATATCATTAAAGAATTCCTTGGGAATATATTCCGACGAAGTTATTGCCTGATCACTTTCACCATCTAAAGAGATCACTTCAGATATACGTTGTGAAATAAAGCTACATTCTTTAATCTGCAAAAATATAAAAGAGATGTTCCGTATCAATAACAGGAAGCCGGGAGAAAGATGACCAATTCAGAAAGAAAATGAGTAGAAAGAGATCCTTGCAGAGTTAATCACTGTCTAGAAATTTGATATACATGAACATTACACACGTGCGGCTCATGTATATTGAACAAGACTCGTAGACAATGCTGCATTATGTGTGATATCCAAACTTCTATAAAACTATAAACATCACTTACTAGTATACCAGCTTCAACTTTCAAACCAGTAATCACCGAAGCAGGTTCGAGCAATTTGTCAAGGATAGCAGAAAGCTCAGGGTTTCTTTTCATGAACATAATCTCATCAAGGACATTTTTCATTCTACAAAATTCAATGTGATTAACCTCTTTTGACTCGAGCAATTTCACAAGCTGCAAAAACAAATTTGCTACATAAATGTAAGGCAAACAAATGAGCTGAAGTAGAAAAAGATAAAGTGAAAAGCAGATATGAAAAGGTCAAAATGGTACGAATTAGAATCATGAGCTAGCATATAGATTGATGAGCACCAGCTAACAGGCAATATCAAATCATGAAAAGAGAAGGAAAAAAAGTTCAAATAACAACTAAAAATCTAGGATACTTCCTTCCACATATCATGTCTTTATACGCGCTATGAAATGATCCATCAACATAAACCTTAGCACTAAGCTGATCTCCAATGCCATTTTGCAGAGCTCCTAGAAATCTACATATCTCTTCTTCTTGTGATGTAAAAGCTATATATCTCTTCTAGAGCAGGATTGTTTTTATATTATGCTTGAAATGTACTTTTAAGCAAAGATATGGCTAAAAAGAATAGACATGAAATTTTTTCCAAAATCTATTTTGAACTTGATTATATTTCCCCTAAAAATATTGCCAAATGATGCATTTTATTAAATTATAATTCAAAGGATCTAAAAATCCTCAGAATTATTCGCACTACCGATGTAAATCAGGTACTTAACACACACATCTGGCTAATTGACTACTCTAAATAAGTAATAAGTTACATGAGATCAAGACATCAAGCATGGTACTATAGTATATAACTGCTAGGGTCTTATTTTATCAAACATCAAATTCAATTCTGGAAAGAACATGCATGAAAGCAAATAATTCAAAGGATAACGAATGGTGCAATCGTTGCCATTTTGCTCTAAAATGTTACTCCCTCGGTTTTATTATAACTGTCCTCAGCCCACAACACGCACATACCAAGGTAACACTAAACCTAAGAAAGAGTTAATTAGAAATGATCATTCATACCCCTATTAAATGGCATGCTACAACCACTTCACATCTCCCAAATCATTAAAGTGGGGTAGAGAGCGGAAACATTGCATGAACTACGCTATTGATTTCCTCGATGAACAGTTATTTTGAAACAGAGACTCCTGAAGTCGGGGACAGCTGTAGTGAAACGGAGGGAGTAAAGAAGCAAACCTTTGCTGATGGTATGCAAGTAAATTCAGGAATCGAACAAGTTATGCTACCCATAAGCCTGCAAGCCTCTGCAACAGTAAGATTTACAGGGGTCATCATGTAGATCCGGAAAGCTATGTTTTCAAGTTGAGTTAAAATTCTAGCACATATTATCGCAAACAATACAAAATGGAAAATACAAAATGGAAAGTACAACCAAAGCAATTGTCATATCAAACATGAAGGCAAATGTCCATACTAGCCCCCTCAATTATCACAAATGTCCAGTGTACACCCTCAACTATGGAATTGGGCATCTGACCCCCTAAACTTTGAGAAACAGACCATTTTAAGCAATGGTGGTTTCTCAGGGTGGTTTGCCACAGTGGCACTGACGTGGATCTTTTCAACTATTTTAGGAGATGAGTAAGAAGAAGAAAAAAAAACTTTTGCCTCTATGCGTCGCTCCGCTGTTCACATCGATACAGCCACCTATCTATTTCCTTCCGTGCTTGAATGGCTGCCGGCAACCACAGCAAGACCACAGACTTGCTGGTGGTGGATCAGATCCTAGTGAACCTCATAATGCCACAGCCACCTGGAGGCATAGCAGCTGAACTATTCCCTGTTGGCTCTTGTGGCTGCACAGCAAAGAGGTAGCACAGTTGCCACGGTGCAGGCCAAACGCGACCACCAGCATCCCACGCTGCCTCCCAAGGGCTAATTCACGGAATCATTGAAGGAGATGATCGATATATGCTGATTGATCCATAAATGTGGATGGATGAAAGTATTCTTATAAGAGCATTAATTCCGTGTCCATGATGAAATCACCTAGAAGAAGCACATTGATAGATTGGTATGGCTATATGGTGATTGATCACATGTTTTGTAGGGTTTGATAGAGACACTATTAAGCATTATAAAGATATTGTGAAAGCAAACTAATTCATGCTACATTTTTTTTGACATTAAGGCAACCTTTATTGGATTATGTAATGGTTACATCGTCCACCAAAAGAGAGAAAATAAAATCTGGAGGATCATCCAACCACACATCCGGTGGATCACTCCTTGTTCTACTAGCTAACTCGTGGGCTACGATAGTTGCCTCACATGGACAATGTTCAAAAGTTGCCTTAAAAAAATTGCTAACAAGATAATAGCATTCTTCGTAAACTGCTGCAGCTGCTCCTCCATATCTTCCTCCAGCGAGCATGACATCTACTACCTCCACAAAATCTGAGTTAATCATCACTCGGTTACAACCAATGCTTAACTGATTCATGCTACTTAGTACACACTAAACCATAGTTATTTACAACAACTCCTGTTTCAAGGTTCACAAACTTATGTTTTAGAGGAGTACCCAAGCAAACCCCATCAAATAAATATTATCTACCACAGTGAGCTCAAAGTTTCAACTCTGAGAAATTGCAAAAACTGAATCCATCATGAAAGGATTATGGCTGTGCAACGATGAACAGACTTTTACCTTGAATTGCAGAAGCAACATCGAAAGATGGAGGATTAAGAAGAAGATCTCTAATATACCTACATATCATAAGAAAAGTTAACTCTCAATAACTAAAGCTAACACATACAAGCAATGAATTACCGATGTCATGCCCCCCAAGGCAAAATTATGGTATCTCATATAAATGTAGTCCCATGTGCTACAACATAATGCATAGTGTAGTGATAAAGTTCGAGGAAAAAGCAGTTGCTAAGGATGATATCTAGCCATTCTTAAATGACGTCTCTTACCATAGTCACTGGCTCACTGCCTTTAAATTTCACAACCAACATTGGTGGTAGGATTACAAAAGCAATTGTTACCTCCATTTGAAAATAGATATCATTTTAGCTAGTTTCACAAGATCAAAGAAACAGCAAATGCCCCAGTTCTTTATCTGCCCTACTAACTAGCCTTGAAAACAAATGAAGTCATTGCAAATAAGTGTGTTGTCACTTGGTTAGTGGGGGAGGCTATTTAGACCTATCAACTGGGCTATTCGAGGGGATTATGTCAACACCTAAATTCCTGCTAAAGTGACAAGTAAATTGAACTGGAGGTAGTACCTAACAAGATTCCATTACATGCCTATTGTGGAGATATTGACCAGGTTGAAAACTATCAGATGGTATCATTTAGTGCTCTATGGGGTGTTCGCTGGCATATTTATGCATATATAGGGCATAGACGGAATAAATAACAGTTCTTGCTTGGCTACTGCAAATTAGCTTCCTGCAAGTAATAGGCCAATTGTACACAATGGAACTGTCCAGAACCAATATAGGCATATAAGGAACTTCATGCACAAGTCTTGCATAAAACTTTTGGTGAGGTACCTCGATGACTAGCATAGGAAGAAATCATTACATAAATAGAACTGTTATTAGCTACTAGATGACCCAATAAACATAGATAAAGCAAGATTGAGCCTTCAAGTAAATTGTTATGTAGATGTGTGCAACAGTAAACAATATAATGCAGTTAATCTAACAAATAGCAATACTTACATAGATGGAAGTCCGCCACAGTTTGGAGGGAGCAGCATTTTTAGTAAACTGGGAATTCCCTCAGTTGGTATCACTCCTGTCATAGCTCATGAATTTCAAAAATAAGATTCATCCACTTTAGAAGGCTCTATAGAAATATCAATAATACCCAATAAAGCTTCTGCATACCGATTTGAGTAGCAGTTCCAAGATATAAAGGTTGAGGCCTTCCTTCCAACGAGACAGTGACGTTGCGAAAATTAGTTTTCTCATCCAGCCCATATATTTCCCTTACCTTGACAAATTAAAGATTTTGGCTGTAAGTGTGCGAACCAATGTCCAAAGCTTATTGAGAAGAATATAGAACAGCCAATGGCACAACAACAACTCTAGGAAAATCAGCAAGTCCAGTGCAACACTTGATCTCAAAATATGGATTAGACAGACAAAATGAATGATAGCCATGCATTCTCAACAATGAGATATCAACAAAAAGATACAGACCTTGCATAAAAGTTCCTCAATGGGAGACCCATCAAACCAATCAAAAGACTTTCCACTACATTCTCCCCACAAGAGCCCTCCCTCGCCGAATTCTCCCCAGCGTGATGTCCCTACACCATGAGCAAATGACAGGAAATATCTTACATAAACAGGTAGATTCAAAACTATATATAGATATCAAATACATCATCATTTAATCCTAATAACACATATCAACTATGCTCCACAAACTACAATGTTGTTATCATACGCAGAGTTTCTTGCATTGACAGCCCAGTGATACAGTACGGAAATCTTGGATTGCAACATTTCTAACAAACATTAATGTCTTCATAAATGTCGAAGGAGTGAACACCTAATTGGTTTTGAACCGTTGTTCAAGTAAGAAAGCACCGAGTCAGTTAACTGTAAATAAAAGAGGAAGAAGAAGATGCTATTCAGCATTCTCCATAAATAGTTATATTGCGAAGATATTGATGAACATTGACAGTACGAATGTATCAGACATGGTAAAAATGACAAGATCTGAATACAGCCAAGTTTTTTTAGTAACAACTTTAATTTCAAAATTGTATCTGTGATATATTCCAAAATAAACAGAAGATAATGATAACAGCATAAGTTACAACTTTCTGATTTCCAGGTTCCAGAAAAGTTGTGCCCAGATCAAACACAATAAGAATATGAGAGAAATAATTTGCTCTGGAATATAAATCCAAACCTGAGGAATTATTCCTCAAAGAACTGTGAAGGTATAGATGATGATAACGACATATGCGAAGCTTAGTGACTACAGCTTCCTCTGTTAGGCCCTCCTCAGCTGAATAAGTTTTCATCGTCTCTAGCACAGAAATCAAGCAATAGCCTTTTGCAGAGCGTGAAATCCCTGATGAATGAGAACATCAGGATGTACAATACTTCAATGCTGGAATCAGTGCAGAGTGGCTCGTGAAATTCATTGTTTAATAAATGGGGGAATGCAACAGTCAAGAACACACATAAATGATAAAATATCTTAAGACTTAAAAACATTAATAATCACATAATAGCTCACAGACAAACAAATAATTTTCATTGCACCGTGAATATTGTAGGTTTATATATCATAAGCTGTTACCTGAGCTCTCATCTAAGACGGACATTAAAAAAATTATATATAAAAAAGGTGATACTAATCGAAGAGCATCATTTCAAGATTTAAGGGTAATAACTAAGATATCGTACGACACTAATATCAGTTAATTGACTTGACCATTAACCAACCAAATTTCCTGCATGATGTCATTTACTAACAAACTCTCAACATAAACCAAGCAGCAAAAGTTTCATGGAACAAATATATAACCAGCTGGTTAGCAGAGTAGTTACAATGGCCCACAAAGCACAAAAATATACTTAGATAGAGTTATGAATTGAAATCTGGGAGTAAACATACCAACTACAGGCATTGGGTCAGGAAACTCAAGATCATGGTCTACTTCAGCTAGACCAAATACATAAGGACTGCCAGGATGCGCATGGCTGTAACAAAAGGCAAAAGTTAAGATAATGAACTGAACTAATTACCAAATTATCTAATGTAACAGGGTAGTTCCTACTATTAGATCCCATCCCAACCGCAGTACCATTGCAAGAAGAAAGAGACTCGAGAAGGATAAACACTAAATCACTAAATTAGGAAGCAATACATAAATGTTCATGTAGCACCAAATGTCAGAGAAGTTATGATGAAACATCTCAGTGAACATTGTAATTGTGAGGGGAGAAATAAAATATACTCGCTCCGGTCTTTGAAAACTTGACGTTTTGGACATTGACACGGTCTTCAAAATGTAACTTTGACCACTAATTTCTATTATAATATATTTGTAAAACCTAATAAATTATGATATTATAAAAGTACTTTTCAACACATATGATTCCCAAGAGTCCAATGTAAAAATATTTTCAAAAATATAGATAGTCAAAGCTTCTAGAGCTTGACTAGACCCTTGTCCAAAACGTAAGTTTTCAAAGACTGGAGGGAGTATTTCAATATTAACTATGAACAGGACTCAAATTGAAGTTGGGCCTTAAATATATGCACGGAATAATCAATCGATCAACAATATAAGATAGTAAACTTCTCAGACATCACCCACAGCCCACTATTAAATAACAAAGTTAGCAAAAGTTCTACAGTGCATTATATCATTATGCAATTACCCAGAAATAAATCGACCTTTCCGAGCACGAGCTTGAGTTGGGCCTTGAATTTCCTCAACTATGCACTGCAAGGCAATAGTAACAGACAACAATAATATACAACACCACTAAAAAAGGTCAGCACCAAGAAATTGAGCAATTAAATGCAACTACACATCCCTAACGTGATAGGTATATCAACAGGTGAAAGTCTGCGATATATTGTTAAGGTTACATAGCATGGTCTGGAACTGCCCATAAGTCGTAATTGAACAAACTGTGAGCATTACATCAGACACATTTGGCCAACATCATCAATCAAGCTCCCACAAAAAAAAACCAAGCCAAAAAAAAACATTCTTGCGTGATGCATAATCATGTGAGCTGTTCATGTACAGAAGCTCATTTTGCTTATCTGACAAGAAATTTCAGCCATGCCTGATCAGTTTCAGGGATGCAACCAATGCAAAACCACAGCATAAAATGCTACCAGGAGGACATCAGTATATCACCTACACAAAAACTAATAGCACCCTTCATCTGTTCTGCAAACACGCGATTTTTACCCCATTTAGGCTTGATGCAAAGGATAAAGAGTGCCAAACCCACTACCCCATGCAACTCCAAATAAGCATTATGCCATTTCCTGTAGTTCATTGAACTATAAGACTTATCCGAAATTCTGAACATTGGTTTTAGACCTTATAGTTACATCCATATTCCTACATTACAGCATACAACAGGTTTCAATGAATGCAATGTGTCAAGCAAATTAGTAATGAGTTGAAACCTTACCACAGAATAACCACACCGAGTCAAATCATCCAATGTTTGCCGCAAATTCTGCAAGGGAACATGCTCATGTTACACTATTCGCAACAGAACTGTAAGGTATGGACTCAATATGAACCATATCAACTCACGTTTACGACAAATTCTGCAAGGTAACTTGCTCGTGTGTCATACGATTCTCAACAGAACATTAAGTTATGAATTAAATATTAACCATATTGATTTCAAAGCTCAGTACGATGGTTCTCTAAACATATCCTAACTACATAGCATAAACAATTTTATGTAACAGCATACCATGATTGGACATCCAGCTTTTGGAATACTGTCAGAACGCAGGCCTCCAAATGGATTTAAGCCTGCATGCTCTACAAGAATGCAGGCATCAAACCCAATGGCTTCGTAGAATTCTCCTACCTGAATAAATGAAGCATCAAATTCCATAAACAGGCAACGAGCTTAAATGAGTTTCCCAGCTTGGTTGGGAGAGGAGAATCACGAGATAATGGAGAAAAATATAAAATATCTGAACGTTATTTTTCATAAAAATCCTCAAAGTGAATCCAGCTGGGTAAGTGGGAATCTAGATGGAGGGGCATGTAGTGAAACAAGCATATTTTTTAAACCAGACCGGTGATCAACCCGGCAACTGTCTTGGTTCAGCGTTTCGGCAGTCAGACCGCCGGTTCACTGGTCCAACCGGTGGTAGAACAAAAATAATAGAGATAATCAGGGTTAAGTAAGCCTATCTAGTATTTACCCTACAAAGGAGGCAAACCACGCTTCCCCAGCTGGTTATGTGGGCGTGCTAACTTGAAGTTCAAAGTTAGAATCCTAGAGCATGCAAAATATTTTTCGCGCGGGGAAGAGTGTGTTCGGTCCAACTAGTGCATAGTTTTGTGCGAAACCAGGGTTCGACCTTGTCGTGACCGGTTAAGATTGGTTCACATGTGTGACAGTCCTTGAACAAAACCAGACCGGACCAGGCACAAGTTCCTGTTTTTAGATTTAACCAGCAGTCCAATCCGGCTATTAAACTAGGGAAACAATTAGGACATTTATGTTTTGTGCATCACTCCTTAGTCCTTACAAACTGAATATTGATGACATGTGACACAACAAGGATTTATCAGCAATGCAAAAGGCACATTATCACATGTCATAGAGATCTCAAGATATAAGAAGCCTAGGGTTTTGATAACTTTTAACATTTTTTTCCCTTCGTCGAGGAATTTTATGGATTATAGCATTGAGTTTCTTGCACGGACCAGACCACCAAAAGCTTAACATATTGATGAAAGGTGCGCAATATACTTCAACATTCTCCCTCATGTCTAGGCTCTACTAGGCCTAAGATGTGGACTAAAAGTGGGTCAAAGTGGGCCGCAATTATTATTTTCTTAATATAGCGCCATCTAGGTATTGAACTCAAGACCTCTTGACTCTCCTACCATATCAATTTTCATGCACAAACCAATTCACCCAAAATCTTAAGACGATGAGAAAAGGTGGGCAATATACTTCAATATATAGTTCCATATTTCCCCCGAAAAAAATGATCGATTATGCAAATTTAAAAGAGGATAGAATAATATCATACTCTGCAAAGTAGGACTTCACGAGGAAACTTCGATTTGAATTGCAACATTTCCATGTTCAGGGTTCCATCCTTTAAGCTGCAAAGAGTCATGTCAAGTTGCCCAACATAATAACAAAGCAAATACCAAGGAAATGAACCTGATTTCATCGAAACAAAAATGAAATAAGCAAAAGAAAGCTAAATGCAATGGAATTTGTTATCAAAAAAACAATGGAAGGAAAACCATGCAAGGAATGTACTAATTTAAGAAGGTAATACAAAATCACACTAAAACTTCTCAGAGCTGGCCAGATTGCTTCATCTCAAAATTAAAACTACAAAATATGTTTTGACACAAAAGTTTTACCATGAGTGCTGTTACGTGTCTCAACTCAAAGAATATGGACATGTAAACTGTAAGATAAATAAGAGGGCTAAAAGAACCAAAGGGATGCACACAGGGGTTGGAAGGTAGTATTAACATCATGTTAACCTTGCAAAAGAAAGATTTTTTTACAAAAATAGCAATCATAACTTGTTTGACTATGACCAATGCATAATTACGTTAAGCATGTGTCAAGCATCTGCTTCACCTTCCGTTCCTTAGACTTGGATCCAACCCTAATATATTAGAATACACAAGTCTCTGGGTCAATTGCATAGATGATGGTTTCCTGCAGCTCTCCATTTTCTGGAAACATTAAACCGTAAAACAACAATAACATAACAGAAACATCAGCATCGGTACATGGAAGTAAGAAATGCCTCAGAACCAGAGATGCCAACTGCTTGCAAGCACCTCTTTCCACCACAGAATATGCGACAGCATGCCTTCATTGCAGATATCCCCCTGTTTGTTCACCTTCCTAGACACCATTGAAATGCCTCGTGAAACCTTCCTTGGTTTGGACCAAGACCTGTTGAATAGCCTGGAGTATACACAGTCATCGAGATTAACAAAGCAGTATAAATAGGCCAGATTGTATCCAACTTTGATTAAAAAGAAAACCAAAGCACTTCATTCTTCAATCTTCAGTGAAAATGAGTTCAGGTACATATGCAACAAATTCTTTGATCACTCCATTTCATGTATCAGTCAACGTTTATTCATCTGGAATTAATCCGACTCATAAAGGGTGCCATCCATTTGTATTGCTGAATTGTATCATAAAATGGTGTTACCTTGCCATAATTGAATTTTCAAGACATAAGTATTCAACATTACATTGCTCACTGGTCTCATCCCTAATAAGAATGCTCGCATGCAGTGCAGTGTGCACTACCACTTGCGTAACTGCATGCATTTAGTGAATATCACAGGAGCATCGTCTTGTTACGGCCTTCGGTTGGCTGTTCATAATTTTCAGCACTTGGACTTGATTTCTTATTTCAATCCCATCTTGCCACGTGAGCTTTAAACACAATGTAGCATATGTACAGCATAGCATGTATATACTGGAGAAAAGAATGAATGATGTATACATGTTAACCAATCATTTGGGATGTACTATGTATAACACAAATAGGCTACTTCGAAATGAGTTTTGGAATAGAGCTTCGTCAATTCATGTATGACCAATCAAGCACATTGGTGTTTATACCCAACAGGATCGCAAGTTCACAGCGTATCAATTTTTAAGCCAATAATCCCAACCTGCACACGGTTACTCTCCTCCGCATTGTCTAGTTGACACGGATTTCAAATAGATTTATCTAGATACATGGTACGTTTTAAAATATCCACGAAGTTACAAATTCTCAAAACATAGCCCCCCGCGGTGCGGGTAGCCGCACTCTAAACTCCACAACGGTGCCGATGTACCATGCTCCACAATGCCCATAGCAACGGAAAAATCAACAAACCCCCACACGTCACAAAGTATGTGGCGAGACGGGAGGAAGCTCACAGAACGGGAAGCGGGGAGCGGCGCGGGCGGCGGCCTCGGAGGAGCGAGTCTGCGAGGGGGAGCCACCGCGGCGTGGCGGCCACGATCGAGCTCGCGAGCAGCCGCTGCATGGCGACGGCGCGGAGTGGAGCTAGGGTTTTGCGGCCTCCCCGGCTCGCGGCTAGGAGAGAGAGGCCGAGAGGCGGGGGAGGAGGAAGTGTCGGGTTTTGGGGAGTGTCGGGGCGCGAGCAGCAGCCAGGAGGTGGTAATGGTCAGGGAGGGTTTTCTGTCGCGCTCTTCCCGGTGGGTCTGACTACTGGGGCCGGGGTCACGGGCTCACGGTACCTGGGCCCGCAGGCTGGAGGCAGCTTTTCGTGTTCTAACTTGGGCTGGCATATCTGGGGTTATCTCGGGTCGCGCGAGTCACCGTTGCGCTCGTGTCGCGCGCAGCCTAGTTAGTGGGCCGGCCCACCATACGGTCCACTTCTCTTTTCTTTTTTGACTTTTCCTCCTTCCAAACTTTCCAAAGCAATATGATAAATAATTTTTAATAAAATAGTATTTAGTAAAATAAATAAATATTTTAAATATTACTAACCCATAATATAAGAAAAACTAGGCCAAAAACTATAATCCTTTATGATTCTAATCTCTCAAGAATACATCCAATAGGCTCGACTAAACTAATCTATCCAACTGGGTCAAGTAAATTAACCAAGCAAGAGCATAACAACAGAAAAAAGAAAAATTAAGTCATTTAGGCCCCTCAACTATTGACTAAGTTTAATCTTAGTCCCTAAATTCTAGAAAAATTCATAAAAAAAAGTTCAAAAATTTCCAATGTTTTTCTAAAAAATTTTGGTTTGTTATATTTTCTCGATTCTTTTTGCTGACTTGGATGTCATGTGTGTGAACCCACTGCCACATCATCGGTCATGCCGCTTTGACTAGAGTCGGAGACCAAATATTTTTGGTATTGAAAGTTTCTGGGAGAATCTAGTTTTAATTACTAGACCCTCCCTGTATACATTCTCGTCAATCCAGGATCACGCTGACGGTACATAGGCGAAATGAATAACATTGCATGCATTCAAGGTTTGAATACGATATGACACATGGCTTACATAGTTCCATGTCTTAACGACATTATTACATCAGAGGAAACAGCGGAAATAAAAGCGAAGCGGCTCCATCCATGCCACAGGCAATTGACGGAAGCCACGCAACCTATTCTTCGGGATCATCATAGAAGAAGTCTTCATCCGCTCCTTTTTCAGCATACTCCTCTGCACACCACCACAAAAACATACACGGTGAGTACTTCGCATACTCAGCAAGCCACCTGGCGGTAGATGGTCCTACCATACTACATGCAAGGCTTCAAAGGAAGGCTTTATGGCTTAGTTGCGTAAAGCAATCTTTTAGTTGAAATATTAGGATAGATTCGAAGGCATTATTTTGATGTAAATCAGTTTTATTATCAGGGGTATTTTTCAGCGTGTGGTCCTCGACCAACACATTCGAGCAAGGAACTCCTGCCTTAGCTCGACCATAGGTTTCATCAGCAAAGGGGGTAGAGGGAAGTAGCAAGGGAGAGAGGGACATGTTCTTTTCATCAAGAATGAGTCATGTGCTGTCCATAACCGTGGACACGACTAATCGATTAATTTATTACTCTGCAGAGTTTGTACACTTTACCCACATGACACAATCTCGTCTTGTTGCCACTGACCGTCTGTGAGAGTCTAGTTTCAACTACTAGACCCCCTTGTATACATCCTCGTCAGTCCAGGATCACGCTGATGGTACACAGGCGAAATGAATAACATTGCATGTATTCAAAGTTTAAAACTTAGTTTGAATACGATATGCCACATGGCTTACAACGTTCCATGTCTTAATGACATTATTACATCAGAGAAAACAGCGGAAATAAAAGCGAAGCGGCTCCATCCGTGCCACAGGTAATTGACGGAAGCTACGCGACCTATTCTTCGGGATCATCATAGAAGAAGTCATCATCCGCTCCTTCTTGAGCATACTCCTCTGCACACCACCATAACAAAACATGCACGATGAGTACTTCGCGTACTCAGCAAGCCACCTGGCGGCAGATGGTCCTACCATACTACATGCAAGGCTTCAAAGGAAGGCTTTAGGGCTTAGTTGCGTAAAGTAAACTTTTAATTTGAATCACTGTAGTAGGTTTGAAGGCAGCATTTTGATATAAAACAGTTTTTAATAACAGGGGTATTTTCCAGCGTGTGGTCCTCAACCAACATATTCGAGCAAGGAACTTCCGCCTTAGCTCGACCATAGGTTTCATCAGCAAAGGGGTAGAGGGAAGTAGCAAGGGGGAGAGGGACAGGTCCTTTTCATCAAGAATGAGTCATCTGCTGTCCATAACCGTGGACACGGCTAATCGATTAGTTTATTACTCTGCAGAGTTTGTACACTTTACCCACATGACACGGTCATCCCCTTATGCCAAGCTGATCAGGCTTGTACACATGCTCATCGGTGTGTCGGCAGGGTGACCGTGACGAGGTCTTTTAGCTAGATCCCCCTAAGGTGTGACATGCCCACCGGGTCTGGCTCGGAGTCGAGAGTACATCCCCGCACCCCGATCCCCCCATCTGTGCCGAGGATCCTCGTAGCTATGTCCACCCCTTCTGTGGTACGGCAACATCGGCACCAAAGGCTAACTAACCTACTTGACCAAGCCATTGCCCATATAGTATGTGGTTGTACTGTTGTCACAATTATCCAACTTCAAGACTTCGGCCTTATTCGATACGGACGACTAATGGCTTCTTCATCTCACGAAGAACGACCATGGCTCCTTCATAACATGATCCAGCTGTCGCCCGCACATTTAGATGGTAAGTTTCACCCAGAGTAGAATAGGAAGAATAGAGATAGAGGGAATCATCGGGCATCTGGCCCTAGCTCAGCAAGCTCAACATCAAGTTTCAATTCGAGGATCATCGATCCGTAGATCATTCCTCCGTAGAGACAAAACAAAACAACCTACAGATAAATTTAAGCATGGATAAACATTTCTCTACTCTATTCAGAATAAAACCTATTCAGGGCGACAAGCGGAAAAGATAAAGGTGTGTCAATTGACACGCTAGCTACTGGATTAAAAATAGCATGCATGTTTGTAAATGACAAAGTATTAATGACTTTCAGAAATATAGGATCAAATATGATCAAGAAAAGGGGGCATGCCTTCGTGGTAGTACTCTCTTTCTTCAGCTACTTCGGTCACCAGGTCGGTCTCTTCACTCCCTATCATCACAACGCAACGAGCAAAGTAAATAAATACGGAATCCAATAAAGCATTCCGAAAAGCAACACGAAAGAGAAGCACGACGAAGGTAAGATACGTGTGGAATAGAATGATGGCGCGATAGCATCATCGCGACGAAGATAGAATGGGTCTCCTAGGATTAGCCATAACCATATATGGGTCTCCTAGGATTGGCCATAACCATATATACGTATAATATATATAGAAATAACATATAGCATATATCCCTTACTGGGTATTAGAATAGATATTCTTATATATACACACACAACATACACCTTAACATGCTAGTAATCATGATAAAAAGGTATGACCATTCACAATTAACCATAAATAAATATTTAGGTGAATCCTAAATATCTATAATGGTTAATAACAGTAAAGAATAAATTTATAACATATAACCACAATTACTCATGCATTTCTATTATTTTAAAGACTAGAAATAAACCACAAAGCTATTCTCTACCATTAGCATAAGATAACTAAACATGGATCATCATAGAATGTGTTAACAGTACCATAACAGTACCAAAAAAATGATTTAATAATAATATTAAATCTGAACATTATTTAATTAAAGCCATTTCTATCATTTCTAGTGTAACAATTATGTAGAAAATAATAATTAACATCAATAAATTATGCAAATGGGCTATCATGATATAATACCAATTTCAGAGACATTCATGTTTAAAAGTGTTCTGGAAATGTATTTTAAATAATTATAACTATTATTCTAAGCATGAAAACAACACTAAAAGCATGGTAAAACATTATTTAGTTATGCTAAATGGGTTCTCATAACTTGACACCATTCATAGAATATAACATGATTTATTGGGTACTGGACATGCATTTTTAATAGCTAAAACAGATTTATAAAGGCACTATTGCTAGCATTTTAAATATACATTTTAAATCAACCTAGAGCACATTCTGATTTTTATAGCTCAAACCATTGTAGGAAAAATGTTTTGGTCTACATAGTAAATTAGTTTGAAGGTTCTCTGATCCTAGGCAAAACTTGGATATAAATAACATAGAGCATTTCTATTTTTAATAATTAAAATAAAGCTTATTTTAATTCTAGGAAATTCTACACAAGTCTAAAATTATGAAAATGTACATAAGTACTCCTTAGCATACTAGTAATCTACAAAAAAATGACTTCAAAATAATCATCTAGCATCAAGTTATCCCAAAATTTGGTCAAATTTCATCTAAATTCGAATATAATTTAAAATCTAGCGGTTGGATAAAAAATCCGATCGTACCATTGGACTCCTGGGGTTCTAAGGGTTCCATTTTACTACTGAGATCAAGGATCAGGCATGGTTTAGATGTGTGCAAAAATTAGACAGAGGGTATGTGCAAGTGGTACTGTACATAGAGGTTTACTGTTCATGTGAGTACTGTAGCACACACTGTAGTAGAGAGCAATAGATCGATGGAACAAAATTGGCTGCACAAGATGGGTGAATAATGTGTGAAATTGGTAGAGGGGAAATGATCTAGAGGTTGGTGGGAGTCTACCTCGGAGAGGAATTGGAGAGAGGCTCACCGTGGGTGAAGAAATGGAGGAGAGAAGGAGTTCGCCGGAGTTGAGGAAGAAGTCGCGGTACGGTTGATGTAGTGAAAGAAGCTCCCGAATTCTTGCGGTAGAAGATGTGCGTCGGCGTGGGGAAGCTCCTAGTAGCAGCGCCTCGGTGTGGGGTGCGTCGTGGTCGTCGGAATTGCTTGCCGGAGTTGGAGAAGAAAGGGATGTGGAGAAGAAAATTTTTGGAGAGGAAGCAAAGGGAGAAAACATAGGGATGAGAGGGCTTTTTATAGGGGGAAAAGGGGAGAGAAAAGGGCACTGCACTAATGGCAATTAGTGGCCGGATTAATGGGGAGAGGAATCACCGGGATTAAGGAAAAAAAGGTCATACGAATAGGCCGCAGCGCTACGCGCGCCTGTGCGCACTCGGGCGCTCGTGCTGGCTGTTCAGGCATGCTGCGCACGGCAAGCAGCAGTGTAACACCCCAATTTTCCGAAACCTAAAATTTAGGGCTAACAAAAACTTTTTAGTTAATAATGCCAACCGAGAATACACCTAATTAAAAACTTTAGTTCAAATCGATGAAGCTAAATATCAGAACACGAAAACCCTTGCCCTATTTTCCATCGATCTCCGTTTTGTTGAAACCCTAGCACCCTGAACCCCGTCCGTCAACCCGGGCAACTCTGCTCAACACCTTGCCTTTGTACGTGTCCTCTCGTCCTTGCATCTCTGTCGCGACAGCCTGTGGCAACTAAAGCCGCTGTCACGCTCTTGCCACGGCAGCCGCCGTCAACCATTTTCTCCGCCGCGGCAAGACCTCTGCCATCGCCGTCGTTATCCTTCTCCGCCGCAGCAAGCCGCTCCTGCTGCGACAAGTTTCTACCGTCGCTACCATGCCTCTGCCACGGCAACTCCTTCCCTGCCACGGCAATGCCACACTGCCGTTCCCTTTCCGCCGCGGCAGCCGATTCCCACCGCGGCAAGTCCTTTCCCCTACCGCGGCAATACCGCGGCAATAGTTTCTCTGCCACGACAGCTCTCTCTCCGCCACAGACATATTGTCGGCATTCCTCCCCTCTAGCTAATCAGTGCCACCCTCCGGAACCCCGGTGCCACGCCCCGATCCCCATCTACCGATTTAATCTCGGACCCCTCTCGAAACCCTAATGCGACAACACCGTGCAACAGGACATTTGCAACCGTGGCACCTTGTCGTCAAATGGACCCGAGTCGAGATACAAAGGTTTCCAAGATTTCCCATACCTTGCGTCACCCTGTCGCGCCCCTAAAACCTAATTCCCTCCTTCCTGATTCGACGAAAAGGGCAAAACCCTAACGCATTACACGCGCCGTATACGCCACCGTATCGACGGTACCTCACCACCAACACGTACTAAGCCGACAATAAGACCTCATCTCGAGTTCTGTGATCCTGCCCCACCTTGCCACGCTCCGAAACCCTGGATCCGAGCTCCCGACTCCTTTCCTCCCGATTTAAATCTCAATCTCTCTAAAACCCTAACCCGTCGTTAACTCAGCCACAGTCCTAAACATATATGTGAGCATACCAGCAATATTCCCTCAAGTGTGTATGGACACACGCACTCTGAGAACTCTGCGTAACTTTGCATGCGCCATTTGAATTCTTGCCACCTTTTCTCTCTCCTAGAGTATATAAATCCTATATATATGCAAAAATCATCAAGTGTATGTGGGCACATACACCCCGAACCCTAATTCGTCTTTTCCGGTAAAATCCCTAACCACCCTGGTTATTTTCCTCTCCTTACCAAATGACATAAATATATCTTTTCCACCTTTACCAGATTACCGTACCGGGAGGAAAATATCTGTCCCAGTAATTTTTACCAAATAATCATTTACCATTTCACCGACTCATCCGTTTATCTCTGCTATAGCCAAAACCCTATTCCTATAATGCCCTACCCAATTCTCACCCCATTAATGCACTGATGTATTACTCCTTATTTCTTCCTTCCTGCGCTCCTTTTCCCCTGCTGATAATGTCGCTATTTAGCCAGCTCACCACCTACACAGCCGAAACCAGCAACGTAAATTAAATCTGTCAGCACGAGTAGTCCACTCCCTTCCCCTATTTAAATGCTGGTATGCATCCCCGAGCTGCTGCAGTTCTAAATACCTAACCCTGTTCCGCATGAGTGATCTATTCCGCAATTACTTGGTTCCATCACTTCCCAGCCTACACGAGCTGTCATGTCCTCGCCCTCTCTAATCAAATCAATGCATTTACTCTCCCTCATGCCTTATTCTGTCTTCTCCCATCACCTCTACAGCCCCTGCAGCACAAAACAAGCTGAGCTGCTCAAGTCAAATCGTGCTGTAGCAACCATGTGTGCCAGCTGCTTCCCCAGTCCATCGAATTGTCCACTCCTCTGCTCCTCTTTAATCCTGCCCCAGCTCAAGTCGTGTCACGAAGCCCTCCTGTCCCATCGTGGCATTAAATCAACCTGAGCAATCAATCCAGTCCTCTGTCTCTCCTCATGTGCTCTCGCTACTCTACTCTTAAGGGCCAGCTCGAGCTGCACCTGAGCTGACCTCCATTCTTCCCCAGGCAGCCAATCTGAGCAACCCCCTTCCTCCTCCTTCCTTTGCTCAAAGCTCTCTCTCCATCCCCTCTGTTGCTCTCCCCTGCCGGTGCTCCCAATCCGAGCTGTGCTTCCTCCCTCCCCAAGCCGCCATGAGCTCCGGCCTTGGACCTTCTTCCCCCTTACCGGCAGTCCCCTACTCTCCTGTTCCCCGAGCTGCCCTCAGGCTCCAGAGCCGCCGCCCCATCAGCAAGCCATCGAGCTTCCTCTGCCGCCCCCATTCTTCAACCCCGCCGCCGGCGGACCACCGGTCCTCCACCCGCTAACAACCGCCGGCGCGCCTCCATCCAACCGCCCTTCCCGAGCTCCTTGCACCGGTCCGGCCCCCAGCACCAACCAGCAGCCAAGCCGTCGCTCCGCTCGCTCCGGGAAGCCCTCACCTCGCCGCTCGCCGGGGAGCAGCTCCAGCCGTCGCTCCACCCTTGGCCCAAGATCTACCGGAGCGCGCCGCCGCCGTAGAGGCCTCTCCCCGCCGCTACGGAGCTCCATCCCCCGATCCGCCGCCCCTGTGCCTTGCAAATCCCGTCGCCGGTGAGCTAGCCGAGGCCGGCATCCCCCTTGCCGCCGACTCCCCTCGCCGTGCTCCCCTCTCCGCGCCGAGTCACTGCGCCGCCGACGTCCGCCCCGCTGCGGCCCCAAAGCCGCCGGATCCCCTTCCTCCTCCCCGCGCATCTGCCGCCCTTGCCGAGCCGTCCAAACCCCGGGGGCCTTCCACTGACCTCCTACCGCCGGCCGGTCTCTCTCCCTGGTCGCCCGAGCTGAGGCCGCCGCCGCTTACCCCTTCCTCTCCTTTCCTGTGCCACGGCAACAGATTGGCCGAGCTGCTCCGGTCCGTTTCCTCTGTGCTCCCTCTCCCTTGCTATTAAAGGAGATGTGTGCAGTGACCTGCCTTAGCCCATACACGCAAACCCCCATCTAATAATCTCTAACCGCTAATTAATTCACTAATTACTGGCAGTTAACCCTAAAATCACACCCGTTATAAAAAAATGGTCCAGTCCGAGCCGGCCATTTCCAACATTTGTAGTTCAAATAGAATTTTGAAGTTGAATCCTTTTTGATTAGAACCATGAGGAATAGACGTAGGGATTATTTTCTTTCTGTAGTTAGCACATGTGTTGTATATATAGATTCTGGAAAACCCTATCAAAATGTTACATACTCCCTAGGTGTTCTAAGTCCTCCGTAGCAATAGATAAGCTGAGCGACCAAACCTTTAGAATTGAAGACGTAAGGAACATGGCTTCCCTTCGCCCAAATAACCTCATGTTGTATAGCAGATGTTCAATTTCTATTCTTTTAAGTTTAAGTCCTGAACCCTCGGACTCCGCCATCAAATATCAATGAGCCTGGTAACTTGAAGGATTTGGATCAGCTTATAGCAAGAAGTTAGGATGACGTAGGGCATAGTCATATTCCAATATACTTGAAAAAGGTTCTAAAAGTCTAGGTTAGGGTTCCAGAATATCCGAAGTATGAAATGAAATATTTTAAGGAACTCTAGAGCTTCTATAACCTAAGGGAACTAGGGGTCCCTATCTCATACCATGCAGTAGTTGCCGAGGGACTCTTCTAAACCTAAGGTCCGAAACTCGAACAGTACCTTTTGAATCCTAGTTAATTAAATGAACCAAGTCATCTAAAAACCCTAAAGGCTTGAATAAGTTCACGTCCCCCGTAAACCCTAATCGACGATGCGCAGTGAGCTGATACTCCCCATTAAGATAGCATAGTGCCCCAACCCTAACTCTCTAAAACTACTTAAAATCAAGTGGCTAATCAAACGCGTCATGATTGCATGTGTTGATTTTCCGGTTCTATATTCGATTTTCTTGGTTTTTCCTCGTACCGCTGGTTCATTCGTCCTTTCCTCGACGTGTAGATACCGATGTTAGAGATATTGCGCAAAGGACACCGGACCAATGCCGTGTCAAGTTCAAGACCGAGCCCTGGACAACTTACCAGGCAAGCTATTTCCCACTTTGACCATGTCGAACCCTATATGTGCAAAGTATAATTATGTTGATTACGAAACATGCATGCTATATTTACCAATGATATTTTATGTAGTTAGCTATGCCGATAGCCGCATTTGAGCTAGGGTTGACTATCCGACTCCTTGTAACCCTAGTTGATTCGTCGATTGGTTTCCAACTGACGGAAGTTTAAGGTTATAGGCAATAGCCATTGCTTAGCCCTGCTATAGTTAAAACTAAAGTTTTGACTCAAACCTCCGGGTTCGGGAAACCAAAACCCGTGGATAACGTCTGTTATCCGCGGTGACTTTCAAAAGAAATGTTGCCAAAATTCAAAACAAAGTTGGAGATGATTTGGATTCGGGTAGGAAGTAAGGTGGTTTGAAGGAAGGCGAAGTAGCTGGAGGCTATTCGGTGCTTGCTGACGAACTGGAGTCCTACTCGAATCAGTTAAGGACCGAACCTAAAGTGCCGCTGAATCAGTTCCCCTACCGTACGTCCACATGTCCTTTATGGGAAGGACTTGACTCGGTAACCCGCCTAATATTAGGGTTCGGACCCGTGGGAAGTAAGAAGTATGTGCTAGGTAGGACGATGGGCCCCTAGAGAATTCTCACGACGCTATTTGCGACAAGATTCCTAAATGGTGAGGCCAAGGCGTGGGGATGAGGATTCGACACAAAGATGAGCGCTTCTCTGGTTGTGGTGTCAGGCTGCCTGGGCACAACCGGAGATGGGGTTAGTCTCATTTAGCGGGTCCGACTCTAGTATGAAAGCAGGCGAAAAGTCTCGTTGTAATAATCCTGGCAGTATACTAGCAAAGTACTCCCAGGGTGACCTACATCTTGTGGGTAAAGCCGTACCACCTCTGCAGAGGGTTTAAAAACTATTCGAATAGCCGCGTCCTCGGTCATGGACATGAACTGATAAGGCCACACACTGGTTAGACTGAGCTTTGGTTGCGAAAGCTGGGAAATGGGATTAAGGACGTGGGCATGATGTGTCCACAGATTTGGGCAATTTAGGCCATGTGTCGGTGGCAAGAAAATTGCCGAAGGAGTCCGCCGTATTGCCGGGAGGGACCGGAATACGGTCAGGTGTTGGAAAACCTAGTTATCGGGTAGGTGGAGCTATCCGGTAATAGGTCGAGAGATGTGTAGCGGTGTGTACCGCATGAGATGAGATGTGATGAGATGTGACGAGATGTGATGAGATGATTTCTTAAAGTGCTATAGATTTTAAAATGCTTTTACAATCTATTTATGTGTATTTAAAATAAGAACTTACATTTCCGCACAAATTGCAACTTAGGTTAGAGCTATTCCTTGAACTGTTCCCTGCATGAAATATAGCAGTATATTTCCTCCTGTGGGAATAGCTTGCGAGTACATTCAATGTACTCACCTGGCTTGTTGATGTGGCCAGACGAAGGAGACATCAATTCCGAAGATACGTATAGGAACGCGAAAGCTAGGGCGTAACCCCCAGTCAGTTGCTTGTCGGGTATGGCATGCTGATGGGCCACCTCTCCGTTGGATTTTCCGCTGCAAGTTTATAGCCATTGGGCTACAGGTATCAGATTATTGACCTTAACGGTCTATTTAATTATTTACGCATGTATGTCGATGATATACAGGTTAACTCGTGTGTATCGGCTACTGATCCAGGGACCGATACAGTAATCACGAGGGCTTACCCGGCCTAAAAACCGGGGGCGCCACAAGCAGCCGGCCGGCCTGGCCTTGCGTGGCCTGCTGGGCAGCCCAAGGGAGCAAGGGGGCGGCCCAAAGAAGCAAGGGGGAAGCCGGCCTGGCCTGGCCCAAGGGGAAAGTGTGCAGCCCGGGTGGGCTGGCCTGGTGGCCCAGGCGGAGAGGGGGGCGACCGGCCTGCTGGGCTGGCCCAGGAGGGAGGCGGCACCGGCCG
Organism: Stipa capillata; assembly: GCA_019208055.1. NCBI lineage: Eukaryota > Viridiplantae > Streptophyta > Magnoliopsida > Poales > Poaceae > Stipa > Stipa capillata. The sequence continues at coordinate 44,802 of JAGXJF010000477.1, read as the reverse complement.
GGTGGGCCGGCCCAAGAGGGGAGGCGGGAGGAGGAGGCAGGCCGGAGCGGGCTGGGCGGCGGGAGGGGCTGGGCTGTCGGCCCAGGCGGAGCCCAGGAGGGGAGGAAAATGGGCTTTTGGCCCAGGAGGTTTAGAAAAAGAATAAAAAATTGTTTTTCGAATACAATAAATGCAGGAATTTAAAACAGGCTTTTAAAAATACCAAATAGCTTCCAAAAATTCTCAGAAAATTCCAATAAATCAATTTGAGCATGGGGAACTCAATAAAAATACTTTTGGAGCAAATTTTCAAATGATGATCAAATTAAAAATCAAAAACACACTTATCACTCTCATATTAATTCAACAACTTGAATTAATTTGAAATAAGATCCAATTAAAGTACACATAAATATATTACATAGTTGCACATCCTCTTCTCTTTTAAAAAAAATTCAAGCCCGTCAAATTTAAGGATGTTACACCGTTGCCAGCATAGTACACACCCATCGGTGTACCGGCAGGGAGATTGTGATGAGGTCTTTTAGCTATATCCTCCTAAGGTGTGACATGCCCACCGGGTCTGACTCGGAGTCGAGAGTATGTCTCCGCACTCCGGTCCTCCCATCTGTGCCGAGGGTCCTCGTAGCTACATCCACCCCTTCTGTGGTACGGCAACATCGGCACCAAAGGCTGACTAACCTACTTGACTAAGCCAGTGCACATATAGCATGTGGTTGTACTGTTTTCACAATTCTCGGGTTCATGACTTCTACCTTATTTGATACGGACGACTAATGGCTTCTTCATCTCATGAAGAACGGCCATTGCTCCTTCATCACATGATCCAGCTGTCGCCCGCACCTTTTAGATGGTAAGTTTCACCTGGAGTAGAGTAGGAAGAAAAAGAGAGAGAAGGAAACATCGGGCATCCGGCCCTAGCTCAGCGCGCTTAATAACAAGTTTCAATTCAAGGATCATCGATCGTTGATCATTACTCCGAGGAGGCAATTCAAAAACAACCTACAGATGAATTTAAGCATGGCTAAGTATTTCTCTACTCTATTTAGATTTAAAAACCTATTATTCTACTCAGGGTTTTAAGTATTCAGGGCGACAAGCGAAAAAGGTAAAGGTGTGTCAATCGACACGCTAGCTACTGGATTAAAAACAACATGCATGTTTGTAAATGACAAAATATTAATGGCTTTCAGAAATATAGGATTAAATATGATCAAGAAAAGGGGCATGCCTTCGTGGTAGTACTCTTCTTCTTCTGCTGCTTCGGTCACCGGGTCGGTCTCTTCACTCCCTATCGTCGCAACGCAATGAGCAAATCAAATAAATAACCAACTCTAACAAAGCATCCCGAAAAGCAACACGAGAGAGAAGCAAGACGAATGTAAGATACAGTGGAAAGGAACAATGGCACGATAGCGTCATCGCGAAGAAGATAGAATATGTCTTATAGGATTGGCCATAACCATATATACATATAATATATAAATAACATAATATATATATATATATATATATATATATATATATATATATATATATATATATATATATCCCCTACCGGGTATTTTATACAAACATACACAACATACACCCTAACATGCTATTTATCATAACAAAAGGTACAACCAATTCATGAGTAACCACAAATAAATATTTAGGTAAATTCCTAAATATTTATAATGGTTAACAACAGTAAGAATAAATTAATAACATATAACCATATTTACACATGCTTTTCTATTATTTCAAAGACTAGAAATTAATCACAAAGCTATTTCCTACCATTAGCATAAGCTAACTAAGCATGGATCAACTTAGGGTTTATCTACAGTACCAAAACAGTACTAAAAATAATTTAATATTAATATTAAATCTGGACATTAATTAATTAAGGCAATTACTAGCATTTCTAATATAACAATTATGTAGAAAATAATAATTAACATTAATAAATCTTACTATTGAATTCTCATGATGTAACACCAATTCCAGAGATATTTCATGGTTGAAAGTGTTCTGGAATTATATTTTAAGTAATTAAAACTATTATTCCAAACATGAAATCTACTCTAAAAGCGTGGTAAAATATTATTTAATTATGCTAAATGGGTTCTCATGACTTGACACCATTATGATAATATAACATGATTTATTGGATACTGGACATGTATTTTTAATAGCTAAAACAGATTTATAAAGGCACTATTGCTAAAAACAGGATTTAAATATACATTTTAAATGGATCTAGAACACATCCTTATTTTTATAGCTAAAATCATTGCAGGAAAAATGTTTTGGTTCACATGGTAAATTAGTTTTAAGGTTCTCTGATACTAGGCAAAAATTGGATATAAATAATAGAGAGCATTTATATTTTTAATAACTAAAATAAAGCTTATTTTAATTCTAGAAAATTCTACACAAGTCCAAAAATTATGAAAATTTACAGAGGTGCTCCTTAGAATACTAGTGATTTACTGGAAATAAATAATTTCAAAATAATCAACCAGTACAAAGTTAGCTCAAATTTTGGTCGAATTTCAACCAAATTCGAATGATATTTAAAATCTATCGATCGGATTAAAAATCCGATCGCACCAGTGAACTCGTGGGGTTCTAAGGGTTCCATTTTATTACTAAGATCAAAGATCTGGCATGGTTCAGATGGGTGCAAAAATTGGACAGAGGGTATGTGCATGAGGTACTGTACATCTGTACCATTCTATTATATTTGAGTTGGTGATGGTGTCATATTTTAGGTTCCTGTTTTACCCCTCTAACAACTCTCTAACAAAGTGTTAACAAACTAACAATACATTCCTTTTTTCTCTCAGCTTTTCTCAGCAGCTATTAACAAACTAACAACTGTCCACGTCAATTCTGATCGAAGTCCACGTGCATTCCTTCGTCTTCCGTCGGCCGTCGTCCGTCGTCCTACATCTCCCGCATCCACATCAGACTCCAATCTACTCCACCTCTGAGCCCTTCACGTTCTTGCCCTTCTGCCATCTCTACAAACTAGACCCACCGCCATCTCTCCTTTTCTCCTCCACCGCACAAACTCAGCTCCATCAGCATGGGGGATTCCCAAACTCCACCCACCCCGCGCCCCCTTGCCCTTCTCCTCGTGCTCTCACTCTCCCCAACCACCTCCCTCCTCCTCCTCGAATGGACGCCACGGGCGGCAGCACCGTCGTGATGTCATGGCTGGAGATGCTCACGCCGTTCGACCTCTCCCGCCTCTAATCCACGCTCTCCTCTCACCCGCTCACGTCGCTCACCCCGCACCATCTTTCTCCTCCTCCGGTGGCCACCACGGGCCGGGCGTTGCCGCCGCCGCCTCTCATCCCACCCTCACAACAGACGCGCCACTGCCGCCGGGCATCTCGGCGTCCGCGCCACCTACAAATTGGCGACTCCCCCTTCTTCATCTCTTTTTTCCCTCATGCATTGCCACGTCTCCCCTGCTCAAGCCGCCGCCGCTTCCAATGGCGTTGTCGCACGAAATCGATGGAATGTCACCGCCTCCATGCAATTCCTCTCGCCAAGAGCTGTGCTGCGACCCAAGGAAGATGAAGGCTGATCAATTTTGATCCCTGGGAGCTGTATCGCCGGAATTAGTGCATCTCCCCAAAGTCTAGCTGATGACCACCCGATCTCCCTCCACGGTGAGCTCCTCGCAGATTTCTCCTCGCCAGTGACGACTGGAGCTCCGCCGGGTCTGCGTGCCCTCCACGCGCAACGCTCTGCCACTACCGTGCCAACCTCATCGAGATCGGAGGGTGCGGGGAAGGAGGTGGCGGCATTGGGTGGGCAGGCGCTGCAGCCACTCGCGCCCTTGCTGCCTCAGGAGAGGAAGAGGGGCCTCTCCCTTCACGCTGAACAAGGAGATTGACGAGGAATTCATCACCATCCGCTGTACGCGCCCACTGCGTTGGCCCAAGAAGCACCCGCACAGCGTGCAGCGCCAGCTCGATGTAAGCATCAAAGCCAGTGCCACGGAGATCCCCTCGGCTGGGGGTTCATTCTCGTGCCCCCACGTCAAGCTCGGCGACATGGCGGTCTTACTCGCCGCCGGGAACATACTGCTGGAGGCTGTCGTGGGGGGCCGCCGGTTTAGGCCGATCGTGGATGTCCTATCTCACCGCACTCCTCGGACGCCACAGTGACGCGCTCTGCATCCACATCCCGGAGCTCATCCAGGGATTCAATATGCTCGACCCATTGCCGTCGTCGTCCTGATCACCACCTCCATGCTGGCCATGTCCGATGCAGGCCTCACGTCCACCATCAACTCGCTAGCGTCCATGGTGGGCATCATCACCATTGCCTTCATCATGGGCGTGGGGTTCGTCCACTTCGACTCCAGCAACCTCGCGCCCTCCTTCTTCCCCTTCGGTGTTTAATTCTGGTTGGTTTTTTTTGGAACTGCAGATGTTGTACTCGGGATTGTCGCTCGCGGACATGAACTTGGACTCATACAAGATCACCGAGGTAAGATAGCTTTCAATTCGTTTGGTCGTGTGCTCTTCCCCAAACTTGGTTCTTTTCTTCATGTGCAATGTCCTCTTGCAGGGGTGATCGGTGCTGTGGTGAAGCTGCAAATGGGAGGAACTCTTCAAATGTTCCCATCTTTTTCTTTCTTCCTGTGATGGCCAACATGCCCATCCGATCCCGTCTGGCTGCTACCATTTGGACTCCATCGCCTAAAAAGATAACTCCCATCACCGTACACATGTAGGCCAGGTTCTCAATTACCTCAGTCCATTGTTATCTTCTTTGCAATGGCCTTTTGCACACCACCTGTTTGATGAAATGGACAAATGATCTTTTTTGTTGATGTAAATCATCCTTACGTAATGGACGGATTAGTAGGCTTGGGCATAAACATGGTGGCTTATTGCTGCCTCCCTCTCTCTTGAAAGCTACTTTGCAGCAATATTTTCTTTGCTCTTGAAATGTATGAGTTTTGTGTTGAAGAAATTTTGATTGTTTAGGTTATGTTTTAACTCCAGTGGCTCGGTCTGGTATTATTTCAGCCTGTAGGTTCCAATGGGAAGTTTAATTTGTGAATCATTTTTTCACAGAAGGCCTGCTGCAGAGGTATAAAACTTCTCTTCTCTGCTTGTTGTTGCTATATAGGTTGTAAGTTTGCTTTGTTCAAATCGCTAGCGGTCAAAAGAATAGGTAATATTGTTTTGTTGATATCATGGATACACTTATTAGTGTTGTATAAGAATACAATTTGACCACTGAACACATAACAACCATTATGGATGGACTTCTACTATATGTAGAGAGAGAAGAATTTGAAGTTGAAATAGAGTGAACTACAGATCAGTTAGGTCCGGGCCTTATAGATTTCCATAAGAATTTTTGTAGGGCAATGATTTGTGCATATTGGATGAGAATTAGTAGCTAACATGTAGGTGCCAACAAAGAATTTGTTGTAGAGTATCCCTCTCCATGATTCTCCATTTTAGATATTCAAGTTTTCATTTCTGATGCATCGTTTCAGGATTTGCAAAGAAGGTTTTTGTGCTGCAGTTCAAGTGAGATCATGGTTTACATGGCTAAGCTTTTTTCCTCCATGACTGCTCATATAAAGATTCTACTTTTCTTGAAGCATCTTTCTCTCGGAATAACATTTATTCATGTTCCTTTTTGTAGTCAACCTTGAGGCCTTATGCTGCCTCCTTTGATCATAACACTCTTTCAGCAAAGAGGTATATAACTTAGTTGACATGTTACCGTGGCTTCCACAGTTAGTATGAGTGTGTAATTTTCCTTGACATATAATTTGTAATGCACTTTTAGGCCTACGGAGGAGAAAAAGATTGGCATTTCAGCTCTCAAAACATATGATCCTTGCTCATTTGTCCACACCAAACATAATTTGTTTTACCTTGCGGTTTTCTCTCAGTTTCGTGTTATATGCACGTATACTGTTATAGGACTATAGAAGTAGAGCTTCAGACTTAACTATATCTCTATCTTGGGGTGATGGAGGAGAGGTATGGGGCGTTGAAGGAGCTAGGGACGGGCAACTTCGGGGTCGCGAGGCTGGTCAGGGACAAGCACAGCAAGGAGCTCATCACCGTCAAGTATATCAAAAGGGGCAAGAATGTTCATGGATTTCCGTTTCCTTTTTTATTTGCACTCAGTTTTTTGGGGTTTGGTCATCGAGGGTTCGTAATCTGATTGGTTGCATTGCGGTTCTTGATGATGATGATGGTGGAGTGCTTCCTCTGAATCATGTGTGCAGATATTTGTTTGTTGGGTGGATGATTTTTGAGGTTTGTTTGTGTGCGTGCAGATTAATGAGAATGTGTAGAGGGAGATCATCAGTCACCGGTCGCTCTGGCACCCTAACATCATACGGTTTAAGGTGTGTGTTGGCAGGAGTCCATTCATGGGGGTTTCCGTTTGGGAGGTGCTGTTGGTAAGAACTTTTTTTATGTGTAGTGGATAAGAATAATGTATTACCCATAGGAACACGGAATTGTGGTCCAACAACTAAATAGCTAAACTCAGTTCTCTGGATACAGGTCATTTTTCTTATAATTTGTCAAAATTAACAGTGTGCTGATTAGCGAAACAAAAATATTACTTAAAGTTCCTTGTATCCATTCTGTGTAGTTACATGATAATAGAAATTCAAACAACTACTAAGTTTGCTTCATGTATAAGTTCTAACATTTGTTGTTGTTGTTCTTCCGTTTATTCATGTCCCAAAATACCTGGGAATGCATTTGATGACATTCTCTTATATTTGCAAACATGTACTGACATATTTTGGAACACAAAAGATTGATGAACGCTTAAATAACTACATTGTTTCTTAATGCAATAGTTTCTTAGTGCTAATCAGTCCCAGTGATGTTTCCTTACTAGCGTCTAAAATCTACAATGGCATAGTATGGGGAACGTGAAATTAGCTAAAAATGTCAGTCGTACTAGAATATTAGAAGCAATGTCATTTGTTGACAAAAGGAAATGACGCACCTGAGCTATTTTTCGTAACACTGCTATCCAAATATAACTTGTGTTTCCCTTTATACTCCAATATTTTAGCACTAAGCTGATCCAGGTCACAAGATACTATGTAACATGTTGAGCCTATTTAACTTACTGAAAGTAGATTGACAAGGATCCTGAAGTTACTTTACATGACTATCCTTGTTATATTTCCAAAGAATTTTCAGGTAGCAATTAAATGTGATCCATGATGGTTTATTGAAAGCTTGCTACCTGCTTTTCATGTTTCTTAAAAAGGGCATACATGCTGGTGTTTGAAAATTTGAATAATATATATATTCTTTTAAAAAGTGGGGATAACTTGCTTGTGTTAAATTGGGCTAATATGCTTATACCTACTATAATATCATCAATTTACTTTAGTGGTGCCAAATTGCATTCATGCACCTATATGCTATAAGCGCAAATCTCATAAGTGGCTTGCTACAATTTTTGGGCTCTCTTGTTAGCTCTTGGTGACATGTTTAGTCTATCAAACTGCTCAATCTTGTTTTCAGCATTCTACCCATCAATCTCTGCAACGCATGTACTATACTGTAAAGCTTTTTATGATATGTATAAGTGGATTAAAGGAATGTGAGTTCCTAAGTCTGGCTCGGTTTCTCTCTTTTGTTCTTGGTTATGGAAAAGCGAATTATTATTTTCTCCAAATGTATGTCTTTTGTTACGTGCGGACTCTAGACTTGAGCAAACTGTGATAATCAGCATTATACCATTCTGTCATATGTGTTCTTATTTTCTTGTTATTACAAGTGGAAGAAAACAATATTTTTTCCCTTGTCTGATAAGAATTTCATAACCATGAGCGGACGGAAGATGTTAGAGTTGTTCTTCGGACCTTCACACCTAAAGTTCCAATTTTCTGTATTTTGTTGCAACACATGGACACTTATAGAACCAAAGCTAACTCTGTAGCTCTCCTAGGTAATTGCTCAAGTGTCTGCATTTGTTGATCTAAGGTGTATGCAGCTATGTTGTTCTGCTATATAGACAAACAACCTTTCCAGCTGCTTTTTTGATATATCAATCAGTGGGTCTCAAAATAGTTACTTAGTATTAGTCCTGCTGATATGTTTACCTTAATGCATGACAATGCCTTCTTTATCATGGACTGAAACTCTGTTCACGTAATTACAAAATTTTATTCTCTTGATCACTTGAATTTTACATTGAGTCTACCCATTTCAGATATTTATATTCCTAAATATTCATATGGTTTTGTAATAGCACAATTCGTTTCAGTTCTCATTTTACTGGTGTATGTGTGAGCACAGGCCCTTCGAGGTAATACATCATGTCGGTCATGCACCTAGATGCTCTATTATCCAACTAGGGACAAGGACTATAGCTGGTTGACTGATGCCAATGTGTTCTTCCTTGCTATGTTGAATCGATAATGTAGACATATTAGGTGGCAAGCTTTTTTAATGTTGTTATGTGTAGCCCAAAGTGCTTACTCAACGTTCCATTGCTCAGCAACTATACCTAGCAAGTTTCGTTGCAACATTTTTAACGTTACTTTGTATAATTTAAGGCACACACTTAGCATTCTATTGCGTTAAGGTTTACTCAAGATGTATATATGCATGCTTTTCTGAATTGGTGCATGTATTTAGACATTGATTTTGCCATGTTGATAGTCATGTTGCTCACATGAACGTCGCATCCTTGTAGGTTCGACGGATAAAGCTGATGCTCTGAAGAAAATGGTTCAAATTAGCAACCTCAACCCACTTCTTACAGCATATCATCTTAAGCAGCTATCATGGTGCTTAGATGCTGAAAGGTCGATCCTTTCATCAAAATCTTAAATTTTTATTTCCTTACTTGATGTGGAAGTGGAACCATGCAAGTTATCCCAATCCGAAGTAGCTCTTGTGATGAGATGACAAACTAAACTTGTTCTGTTGGCTTGCTTTGCTGCACTTTCTGGAGAAAGAGGGAAGATTTTTGATATACCTATATTTTGCTTAGAGTTTTGTGGCAAAGTGGTATAATGTGCTGTGATCTACTACTACTGTATGTATAATTTGAAGGTTTTGGGATATGCTATTACTTGAGATGGTTTGTTCAGCAGTATTGCATATACTGTTATCCTGTATATGTTTCTTTATGATTCCTTGCCGATAGGTTTAGTCAAGTGCTCTGGCATTTCTGGTAAACTTAGCTATTATTATATAGGAAACCCAACCAGTGCTATGCCAAATCGATTTACAGGTACATGCTTATCGGGTCTAGCATTTCATAGGCGGTGTTCTGGTTTGTGGGCGTGCTTGTGATGTGTGTTTGGGCGATTTGCAAGGGTTTCCTACCTGCAGGCATTCAGACAATGTTTGATGAGCTTGAGCTGATGTGTTCTCTAAAGTATAATTGTTATCTAGGGTCAATTCATGCATCTATACTTCTGTATTTCTGTAGTGGAATGTCTCTGTTACGCAAAATGCAATTTTCTAACTGCTATAAGGTTGCCTACTTGCCTTCATGTATGGAAATTTAGCCTCCTGTTAGGCTCTCGATGGAATGAATTTGCGTCCGTGCTTGATGAGCTAGATCTTCTTTGTACCACTGAATAAATGGATAGATATTTACTTTCCCTGCTTATATTATGTTTTTAGGATATAGCTGATTATGGTTGTTCAAACTGATTTTAGTTGCTTGAAAGAGCTCTTGAAGCAGCTGGAGATGATTTGGATTCCGCAATAAAGAGTTTGAAGGAGCTGCACTTGGAGTCGACTCAGGCTATCTTATCAGCTACAGGTTGGAAATCTAAAAATGCGGAGTGGGGAGTGGGGACTATGAGAGAGGAGTCACGAAGAAGGAGGAGCACAGAGTGCAGCGCTTGGCTGAAGACAGGAAAAATACGATGAGGATTAACTGTCCAACCAAACAAAAATTGTGAATGAACAATGGCATGTTTTAGGATCTCAATTGTGTGGTAGTGTTTGATGTTGCATATTCTTTTTCCCCTATGATTAGAAATTTATTGAGGAATTCCAATTCGTGGGTGCATGTGCTGGAAGAGGAGGAACACAACGGTCGGAGACAGAGCCAATTGGGATGCCGTAGCTGGTCTTTGATGATACTACTGAATGGTGTTGTAAGGCAAAGCAGTATATTTTGTTGTGGATTTATGGTTTTGGTCAGAACATGATATGTTGTTATACTATTTGAGATTCCGTTGCAACGCACGGGAACCCTACTAGCACTACAGTAACATAAGGGTTTACTGTAGCATGTACTGTAGCAGAGGGTTTTTTAGAGGAAATCAATTCATGGTTGCATAAGATGGATGATCTATAGTCGAAATTGGTTGAGGGGATTTGTTCTAAAGGTTGTTGGCAGTCTACTTCGGAGAGGGATTGGAGAGGGACTCACTGAGGGTGAAGAAACGGAGGAGAGAAGAGTTCGCCGGAGTTGGGGAAGAAGCTCGCGGTACGGGTGACGTAGTGGACGAAGCTCGTGTACGCTTGCGGTAGAAGATGCGCGTCGATGTGAGGAAGTTCCTAGTAGCAGCGCCTCGGTGTGGGGTGCGTCGTGGTCGCCGGAATTCCTCGCCGGAGTTGTCGCCGGAGTTGGAGAAGAAAAAGAGGTGGAAAAGAAAATTTTGGAATGGAAGCAAAGGAATAAAACTTGGGGAAGAGGGGGCCTTTTATAGAGGAGAAACAAGGGAGAGGAGAGGTCAGGAGGGGAGAAGAAAAGATGCACTAATGCTTGTAATTACCAGAGAAACTGAAAACGGAAAAGAGAAAAAAAACGAAACGACAGCCACGGCGGCGCTCACGCGAGCTGATCGGCTGCTCGGCCGAGGCAGCGCACGGCACGCGCGCGTGAAGGCCAGGCGCGGCTGCTGACCTGCTGGGCTGCCTGGCACTGGCCCAGCTGAGCGGCCTGGCAAGGCCCAGCCGGCGGCCTGGCAGCCGGCCCAGGCGGGGAGGCGAGGCAGGCCTTGGCCGATCTGCTGGGCCCAGGCAGGGGGCGGCTTGGGCCGGCCCATGGCGGGGAAGAGGGGAGGCGGCCGGGTGGGCCGGGCGAGGCAGGCTGGGCCACCTCAATAAAAATATTTTTGGAGTAAATTTTCAAATGATGATCCACTGAAAATTCAAAAACAACACTTATTGCTCTCAAATTAATTCATAGTCTTGAATTAATTTGAAATAAATTCTAAATAAAATACATATAAATATATTACATAGTTGCACATCCTCTTCTCTTAAAAAAAAATTCAAGCCCACAAAATCTAGGATGTTACAGTTTCAATGTTAAATCGCCTAATTTTGGAGTCTAGGGACCAAAACTGAACTCAACCAATAGTTGAAGAACCAAAATTGTACCTTTTTAGAATCAAATGGGCTGGAAAAGGACAACACAACCTACTGGCTTGTACTACCACGTCGATCGCCAACGACGGTGTAGGTCGGTCTTAAAGGTAGCACGTCATAGAATCAAAACAAAGCAACAAGGACAATGCTCATCGACAATAGATCCGATGGAAGACCACCGGGAATCAATAAGTTCAAAAAATGGCTCATTGTCACTGCTGGCCATTGCAGCGCCATCACGGGCAGTCCGAAGAGGAGGTGGCCCACCATGTCACTGCTATGACACACGATTACAGGAAGAGGTTGTGTCGGATCTGACATACGACGTGAGGAGGCGCTGGAGTTAAGTAGGGAAGCAACCCAATGGGGTCAGCTACAACCGAAGAAGGGACCACGGGAGGTGGGGGGAGGGGGCGATGTAGGGGCGGGCAGAGATAGGTGGATGAAATGGAAAGGATAGGGAAGTTGAGGCAGCAGTGAGAAAGACCGGAAGGTTGGATGGAGGAGTGAAGAGGCAGGAAATAGAGTTTGCGAAGTTGGTTGCGTTGCACGGCGCGACTAAGCCAGGCACATTCCAGTCGGCTCAGCACAGACTAGCAAGGATGCACGAACATTTTGGGCGGGACGAACGGAACATGGCGCCACAAAGCCCGGGACGCAGAAAAAACTGGTGCGGCCGGTGACTCGAGTCACGGCGCGCATGACAACCCACGTCGCTCCGTGTTCCCTACGGTTCCACCTACAGCGATATTCTATAAGTCGCGTCGGTGCGTGTAATACGACACGAAAATACCCCATTTTCTATGCGGTCTAAGCATTCACGGGGTGCATTCGGAGAACCTACGGGAATATATATCAGCATCACCCTGGACGTTTAGGTGTGCACGGCAGGGGAATGTATTAGTCCTGTTGGTGGGCTCTCTGCCGCACGAGGACAAAGGACCCCTAGCGATAAATGAAGTTTCCTTAAGCTCATGGTTGTTTGATCGTTGCTCTAATGCGTAAATCAAACTCATTCAGCCGTGTGTATGTGTGTGGTTAGTGGTTACAAGGTAGATGCACTCAGAAAACATAGAGAGTTAGAGACTGCCTGGTGCGCAGTCGATTTTGTGGTCCGTCTATTTTATATATATCTAAAGTCGGACGTTGTTCGACTTGTTTGTACATCTGTGTTTTGTGGTGTTTGTACATCGGTGGGCTCGCAGGACCTTGCACAGGCTCAGCTGGTCACACAACACATTAACATCTAGTCAAGACGTAAGGCTGAGGCGGCGGGGATTCGATTCAGCCGGCCTGCTCTAGCGAGTGAGCCTTCCGACGGGCTGGATTCATGCTTATTGACTGAATATATTGTGTCACATGTAATGTATCAAATCGAAATGATAAAAAAGATAAGAGATCTTCAGTTTCCAATCACAACTTCATTTGTAAGAAAATATATGGCAACGGAAGCACTTAACCCGAACATTAGAAAAATACGATTTGCTACTCGTCAGTTGTATGAAAAATCCTTATTTTTCAGTGGACCAAATTACACATCATCGAGCTTAAAGTTAAAAAGAATTATGTACAACTACCCAATTGCACAATATAAATCTAAAATTACATGCAATTTTATAAATATACAACTACCCAACTAACGCTAGACTTCAGAATGTGTAATTATCCAATTGCACATTTTAAACTTAAAGTTGGATAAAATTTTAAGAATGTCCAATTTCCCCCTTACGTTGGATTAAAATCTTGTGGTTCACAACATCGATTCAAATTTGATGAAATCTCAATCGGTTAAGCCTTAAACACTTCCAAAGAAACAAATACAAAATTTCCCGAGAGAAAAAAAAAGAACTAGTGAACCTTAACATAAAAACAAAAAAATACGGAAATTTTTCTAAAAAGTATATAACACAAAGTATGGGACTGGTGAACCCTAACTGAACACAAAAGAACCAACAGCCAAAGTTGCAGAAAATATATTTGTGCAACTTTTATATAACTAAACTGCAACTTGTTACTAATGTAACAGATTAACCAAAATTGCTCGAACAGCCACTGACCAAATTTATGAAATGGGCGAAGAAACAAATAACAAAGGAAAAAATTTCATTCTAAACCCTGAACTATGGGGCTTGGTCTGACTTGAACCTTGAACTACGAAATCATCCATCTTAAATCTTGAACTTTTTAAAACCGTTTAACTTGAACGTTAGCCCAGTTTTGGATAGTGGCACTGCATTTCTGGGTTTCTAAAAACTTACACAAATTCATGGACATAGGAAATACTATGAAATGTGAATCTAGAAAAAATCATCCAAAAATATCACTATTCAAGTCATGTAAATAATGACAAGAAATAAACATATTCCACATGTCTTTTTTGTACATAACATAAGTGTCATATTTTGGGATGAATTTTAAACGTCTGGTTACGTAGCATTCTCTACTTTCATGAATTTTCAAAACTTTCTGAAACATTGGAGGTACAAAACCACCCTAAAAACGGGGCTAAGGCTTGGGCGGCAGTTTTGTCTCCCAAGGTTCCAAAAAAACTGAAACAATTCATTGGTGTGGGACATGAAAACTGGCAAAGTTCATCAAACAGTATGATTATTTGTGTTTCCTAAAAAAGATAAGAGATAAATATTTTTTTTATTTTTACACAGGACACAAATATTCCTACTTTTGGATGATTTTTTACGGGCTATCTTGTAGCATTCTTGACACCCATTAACTTTTTCAAATTTTTTGAAAAGCTCAAACTGCGAAGCAACTATCCAAAACCAGGGTAGCATTCAAGTTAAATGGTTTTAGAAAGTTTAGGATTTAATATGATGGTTTCATAGTATAAGGTCTAAATCGAACCATACTTCAAGATTCAAAATGAACTTTTAAAAAATGATTATACAATTAATCAGCACAAAGCCCGTCACTAAAAGACCACCCAGAAACCCACCAGGCCACTAATGCACAAGTAAACTAGACATGACACCAGGAATCAACCATGAAGAACACGTCGTGGAGCCGATTGGACAATGGATAAAATCGACCACGACTTCACGAAAAAGTAGGCAGCTGTGAAGTAGCAATGCCGGCAAAATATACCACCAAGGAGGTACACGTACGTGCCCTCTAAGCACACTGCACACTCCAGTCTATTTTCGTCTTGTTTCGACATCATGCATCAACAAAACACTTTCCACTGCAAGTTTCACGGAGAACAGGCAATAACGACCGCAAGCCTATTTAGAAACAAGGGACACATCTAGTGCAAAAACGAACATCCACAAATGTATATCTCCTCGTATTCGAGGTCAGGGAGGCAGCATGCATCCGATACCTGTATTTTAGAACTGTGCTAAGAACGATCCCAATTCATCCGAACATCCTCCTGAATATATATGAAATTTTAAGAAGCAAAAATCCTCTTTCCAAGAAGCAAAACTAGATCGTGGGCCCTGCAGCATCATTCCTCACAACCCCACTATCACAAAATCCAGTGCTCAGTCAGACAGTCGCGCACCGATTGCTCAAGTCAAGATATGCCCTTGATTGCTTAGGTATGTAGCTTCGCAGATTTGCAAATCTACACCCTCCCGTCCATTCCATCGAAAAGACCCGACCACATTCCTTTCACCAGCGGCAACTGCGCCACGAACGCTTGCCATGGAGGGTACCCGACGCCGCTGCCGCGGACGCGCCCGTCCATCCTGAGCGAGAGGTACCTGCGCACAAGATCCGTGGGCGTAGTACAGGGTAAGAAGTGGCAAATCGATTATGAGAATTCAACCTGAAGGGCTGAAAGATTCAGCTAAATATTCAGAGTTTCAGACGAGTTTGCACTTTGCAGTACGACTCATCAGTACTCACACAGGGGAATCGAGTGTGACATTGGCCAGCTTCTTCTGCTCATCCAACCATCTGCAATAGGTAGAAGTAGCAATCAGCATAAGATAATTTCGCCATTGTTTTCTCTTCATGTGAGTGCGTAAATTAGCTCATGGGTGTGTGTGATAAGCTCAGCTTGAGTTGATTTATACTTGGCCCATTCTGAAGTGTAAACCGGCGTAAGCTGCCAGAGTCTCCTGCTCTTCTTGCCCATCTCGTCGCCGTCACCCTCCTCTTCCCCGTCGCTCTCGTCGAATTCCAGCGCTGGCCTGTTCCCGTCCGTCGGGAAGGGCAGCACCAGCACGCCCCTCTCCATGAGATCCTTCAAGAACGGCTTGCTCCGGCGGAACGACTCGGCGACGAACTCGGCGGGGCCGGCGACGATGACGAGCCGCGCGCTGCCCCTCAGCTCGTTCAGGGGCACGACCCTGCCGCCCTCGCCGACGCGGACCTTGAGCCTGGACAGGTTCTCCTCCCGCGTGAGCCTAGCCACCTGGGCGTCGCTGGCCTTGCGGTCGCGCGAGTAGAGGAACGCGAAGAGCGCCACCGCCGCGACGTCGATGCCCAGGCCCTTGAGGGTCTCCGCGGCGCCGGCCGCCCTCGCGGGGTTCCCCAGCGCCGGGATGAGCTGCGTGAGCGCGATGAGGCTACCGAGGCCCCCGCTGGCCATGAACGCAAGGTAGAAGAACATCCGCACCGACCGGAAGGGGGACAGCACCTCGCTCCTTATCTTGGCCATGGAGCTGCTGCTGCTGCTGCTGCAAGAACGTACGAGGCGCTTTGCCGGATGAAGGCGGGTCCAGAGCAAAGAACCGTTCTGTTGCCAAACAGAAAGAAGAAGATTGGGGCGGCTACCTTACCTCGTTGCCCGGAGCGGAGGAAGGAGGACGAGGAGAGGGCTTGTTTGCGGCGGAGCAGCGGATGCCGCGGCGTGCTCTGCTGCTACAGGGAGAGCAGGCCGGTGGGTTCCGAGGAATCGGCGGCAGGAAGAGGAGAGGGGTGGAGAGGGAGACGGTGGGAGGGGAGGGGAGAGGCGGCACCGCCATCTTGGAGCTGCAGGTTTGCTCGCGCTGCCTGCCTGCAGCGTGCAGAACTGCAGACCAGAGCTTCTCGCTGAGCGCTTGCTACGGAGGGTAGGATTTCCCTTTTTACTCTTTCCTCTTCTTTTTTTGGGTTTTGTTTTCTAACTGCCACTTTATTTGTGGCGGCAATCGCAACAGCAACGGAGGCAAAGAGAGAGGCCCCGGCTTGGCCTTGTACTCAGCGGCATCCACTCTGCTGTACCAGGCATCAGTTTTGCTAGGCTCTTTTTTCTTTTTCTTTTTGAAATGGGTAGCTTCCTTCATTCATTCAGGGATTATTTATTACATATAATGGTCCTCATGACATCAAGTGACTCATTAAACCAACAGAAACCTGCATCATGTTTTGCATACTTCACCAGAACATGAGCTGCCTCATTACAAGATTGGCTGACATGAATGAAAACACAAGATGTAAACTTTGGAGCTCTACTCTTAATATCGAAAACAATAGCACCTGTATGAGATTTATCATTTGCTGTGATGTTGACCTTGCCGATCAAATTGGAACAATCAGATGCCACAACAATCTTCTGGAACCCAGCTTCTTCAGCAAACACTAAAGCATGGCGCAATGCAATAGCCTCCCCCAGTTCCGGTTCTACAATATGTTCGACATAACAACTGCTTGCAGCTAGAACCTGGCCTAGGTGATTTCGGATAACCACACCAACGCCCACGCGCTGAGTCTGGGGAAATATTGCTGCATCAACGTTGATCAAAGCCGACCCAACCGGCGGCGGAGACCACTTCTTAACTGACTTCTGGTCCTCACGCCTTGTGGAGATAGTCGACCTCGAGTCATTCATTTGAATAAAATCAATATAAGCTTTAATCTTTCCAACCACACGAGAAGGATGAGGCACCTTTTCTCCATTCCTTATATGATTTCTATTTTCCCAAATGTGCCAAATGGCGACAGCTAGAATCATTGAATGGAAATCTGAAGCGCCAGATATCCAATCCAATAACCATTGTTGCATGTGGACAAAGCTTCTCAGATTTAGAGAAAAGTCAAATGATTCTTTTAGCTCTGCCCAAATTTCTTTAACGTAATGACAAAGAAAAAAACAATGTTCAACTGTTTCCTTCCTGCTACAAATTATGCAGTCATACCTTGTTGGGATTGAGCGGATGTGGAGTTGATCTCCTGTAGGAAGACAATTCTGAGCAATCCTCCACAAGACAATTTTCATTCTTCCTGGGCATTGAATTCTCCATCGGTTTTTCCATAGTTTCTCCATAGTCCCATGTTCAGAGGATGACCCTTTGTTTGCTGAGATTCTATTTCTCCAGAACAACTGTGTTCTTGCAAGGTTATACCCAGACCGAACTGTTTTGCTAGGCTCTAGTTGTGCCTGTATCAGTGATTTGCTTTTGCCTGGATATCGGAATGCAAATTAACTGGTTCTACCGCCAGTACCCAAACAAATTCCAAATATTTAGTGTTATTTGATGTTTTGAGGCAGAACAAAATTATCCAAACGAAATTTACAAATACATGGCTGCAGAAAGATCATGGTTACATTATCGAAAAACTGGAAAGTTGATGCAGTAATCTGTATGCAGATTTCTAGCACACAAGCTGAACAAGTCCAAATATTTGGTGTTATCTGAGTTCCTAATACAGAGGAACTTATCCAAATGAAATTGACAGGAACTGGGACTGCAGAAAGATTATGGTTACACAGTCTCAAAAACTGGACAGTTGATGAAGTAATCTGTATCCAAATTTCTAGCACAAGCTGATATTCACTCTGATTTCAGAAGTTTATGAAGACTACGCCGTATTGTACGCAACCTTGAGCTTCTTCAGCTGCTCCTCGAGCATCGGGTGACACTTCTCGAACGACAATGTTCTCAGGGAGATCGGCAAGCCCTTCCCCGGCAACGACTGAATCTTTGGACAGTTGAATATCCGTAGGAACTGGAGAGAGGACAGCGTGTGCAATTCTTCAGGGAGTGCAAGAAGATTTCCACAGTCCTGAAACAACAGTTCTTGCACTGATGGAAAGCACCGCGACAACTTGTTATGGGCACCTTGTACAATCACTGAATCAGTGGACTGGTAGATAACAAGAGTTTTAAGAGCAGGTACCAAACTTCTCATTATCAGGCTAAGAAGAGAGGTGCTGCTGATGGTTATGCATTCTAGCTTTTGCAGGCCCTGGCCTTCGCAGATATCAAGAAACATCGAGGGATCAAGCTCCGTCAAACTAGGACAATTCACAATATGCAGATTGATGAGTGATGGTAGGCAATGCAACCCACCCAAGGATTGCAGGCTACTGCAGTTATCGACATACATCCCTTGGAGAGATCGCAGCTGAGAGACTATTTCTGTTGGAAGGGATAGTAAATTCGGGCAATTGTATAATATCAAGGATATGAGAGAAGGCAGATTATGCAAGCAGGTTGGAATTGATCCGTCAACACAACCACATGACCTCATAAGTAATTCCTCCATAGATGGTGGCAAGGTCAATTTCCTTGTCAGTGGAAGCTCTGGGCAATTTTGTATGTCCAATGTGCGAAGAGAAGTGAAGCCCTGAAATCTTTCCACAGGGACCAATGCTAGTTTTGGGCAGTTCATAACAGTTATTTCATTAATTCCCTGCAGGCTCTGTATCTGTAGGCACTCCTCAAGACTCCTCAAGTTTCTGCATCGTATGATGCGCAACCTCCTGAGGGAAGAAGGGAGGCTGGTTATCTCCATTAGAAAATGGCAGTTTGAGAGAATGAGTTCATGCAAGCAACAAAGATTTCCAGCTTGCAGCCAAGATGGAGTTCGGATGCCACCGTAGTACTTCAATTTCAAACTGGCAACGTTGGGATGAGGCTGAAGTGATTCAACAATCATGCTTTCTTTTGAACATTCAGCATTGCTGAATTCTGCATTACCAACCTCACTTGAAGACCATTCCAAAATCAACCGTTGAAGGTGTGCTTTTGTGTTTATCTTGGCTTTTACAGCATCATCCTTCACAACATTCTCAAGATTCCTAACATGTAAAATTTCAGTGAGCTGTGACATGTCCTTCAATTCTGCGATTCTGTGCCCTTGTCCTTTTGGAACTTCAAATACAAAAGAGCTCTGGAGTGATTTCAAATTACTAAGATTGCTCATCACAGAAGTAATCGGATCATTCATGTAACATTTCCGCAGATTGGTTAATCTAGTCAAGCCCTTGGGATGGTTCTCCAGAGGGACGTTATGTGCATTCAGAACTTGAAGATTGCTAAGTTGGCAAAATGAATCAGGCAACCATTTGACCTTCGTGTAAGAGATATCAAAATACCGGAGAAGTTTCAGATTACCAACATTCCTAGGGAGCTCTTTGATCACACACTCCCGTAGCACCAGCAAGCGGATATTACTCAGTTTGTCAAACAAATTATTAAGTGAATAACTCAATTCTTGCCCAAACATACCGAAAATCAAAAGCGACCGCAGCTTCGTGTATCTACCCAATTCGACAAACTTGCTCAGTTCAAGATGCTTGGCACACACTGATAGATGGCGAACAGTGGAAGGGATTTTCGGAATGCATTTTTCAGCAACCAGACAAAAACATTCATCCACAGAGAGCGATTGTGCTAGATCACACATCAGGTCATGCATGACGTAACATAAGTCACTGAACATGTATTGCTGAAAAAAAGACCTGCTGACCAATTCTTTCAAGCATCTGTTCCCAATACCATCTTGAGGTGAGATGAAGCCTTCTGCAGTCCACATGTCAATCAAAGTCTCCTTCCGGAAGACATGCCCTTTCGGAAATATTGCGCAGAACGTGAAGCATTGTTTGAGGTGTGCCGGGAGGTACTGGTAGCTCAGTCGGAGGGCCGGGAGAATGCCTCCTGCACCCTGCTCAAGCTCCCACAATCCACTGGCCATGACTGTGCTCCAATGCTTTGCGCCCATGTCAGAGCTCAGCATCCCTCCGACAGTCCTGCCAGCAAGAGGGGAGCCCTTGAGCTTGTGGGCAATCTTCCTGCCAATGACCACCAATTCAGGATGGCCTGCAGGGTCCTCATCACCGAATGCATATTGCTTGAACAGCTCCCAGTAAGCCTCATCCGGTAACCCATTGAGACATAACAGCTCTGCCGCTCCGGCTGCATCCGCAACCTTGCAAGAGCGACTGGTCACCAAGATGACACTTCCAGGATGCCCATACTTCAGTGGCGCAACGAGCGTCTGCCACTCCTGACTGTCCTCACACCAGGCATTATCAAGGACAAGAAGGAACATCTTGGACCTGACCAAATTCCTGACAACACCCTGAAGTGAGTCCAAATTGCCAAGACGAGGTTGCGCCGCCGCTCCCTTGGTCGCCGACTCTATGATCTCCTCCGTCGCCAGCGTCACATCCAGCGATTCCGGCAGGCATACCCACATTCTCATATCGAAGTGGTCCTGTACCCTCTGGTCATTGTACACAACCTGCGCAAGAGTAGTCTTCCCCACGCCGCCCATGCCAAGAATCGCCAACACGGCCACGCCGTCATGGTTCTTCCGCCGCTTCGCGTCGCTGCCGTCATCGCCCGAATTATGGACACGGACTGACTTCAGCAGTAGACGGACCACATCTTCCCGCTCTCTGTCCCTGCCAAGAACCACGGGCCTCCCGACGAACGAGCTTGTCTCCCGGAAAGCGCGCCGCGGAGTCGCCTTGCCGGGCGCGTCCAGCGCAGCGATGGCCCGCTCCAGGTCGGTGGACGCGTACTCGAGCCGAGACCTGACGCCTCTCACTCTATCCGGCGTGCCGGTGATCAGCCCCCACAGGAGATTGCGCACGGAAGGGAAGAGCCTCTCGCTTGCCTGCTTCTCGCGCGTGGCGAGGTCGTCCGCGAGGTCTTCGGCGTCGTAGGCGGCGTCCTTGAGCCGGGCAAGAAGATCGGCGACCCCGGGGTTGTCGAACCGCCACTGCTCGGCTCGCTCAACCAGCGCGTGCACGCGGGACAGCATGGAGCGCAGCCTGTCTATGTCGTCGCCGAGACCGGCGTGGGCGCCCCACGCGCCGGCGGTGGCCGACAAGCCGGTGGATAGGAGCCAATCCATGGCAACTCCTCCAATAGTTTGTGCACAAATTAGGCAGATGGACTCAGGAAAAAGTCGTGGAGAAGGGAGACAATGAAAGGGGAAAAGCGGGGGGCAGCTTTCATCCGGTACAGTGGAAGTCGGAGCGTGCGCATACAGAGAAAATGCATTTTTAGTCTGGCGTGCGGGCTCAATACCAAAAATAGCCTCCGTTTAGAGATGAAGTCAAAAAAAAATCAGACGTGAACACTCAAACGTCGACACGTGTCACCTGTCGCATGCCTCCCGTGAGTCTGGCCTGCGGTAGGTGGCCTCCCGCGAGTCTGATCTGCGGTAGGAGTCACGTGTCCTGACTTTTTTGGCTTTATCTCCAAACGGGGGCTATTTTTGGCATTGAGCTCACAGGAGGGCTAAAAGTGTATTTTATCCGTGCGCATATAGGGACGTCAACTCCGTGTTCCCTAAATGAAGTAAATGTGAAACTCTCCCTGTCAGTAATCTGTAGGGTCGGCTAGCCGTCTATTCATCTGGTCTACATAATCTTTTCTATCCATTTTTTCATTTATGATTAAACTCTAACCTTCTAGTTCTAGCCGCCGTCGATCTCCACGAGAGCATGCTGTTCATTGTCGTCCTTCTCCACCGACAACCCCACAGCTCTCCCAAACTCTGACTACCATCACCCGAGCTTGCCACAGCCGAATTCGGCAGCGGTAGCTGATGGGTAGGCCGGTTTTGGGTAAGAGGACCTCAGGATGGTGCATCTTCAACCGGCGGACACACGCCGAATTAGGACTTGGCGCGGCCACGTTCGCAAGATTTAGCGGTGACAATCGTTGGGTATGTCGGATCCGACTGAGATGACCCCTATGGTTTGGTGGTGGTGTCCTAGCGAGCGTCAAAGGACATGACATCCACCTCTATGACGGAGGGAGTAGCTGGATCCCTTGCCGTCCGGAACGATGCCATCATCGCCTCCCCTGCTGTCGGGGCATGGACAAATTTTATGTTACCATCTTATAATTTTTTTTGTTGTAGGTAGAGGTAGATGACATTACATATACATAAAGATTTTACTTTCTAGGTTTCTGTTGTAATAGTGTTTCGTTGTTGTCGTGGTTCAAGTTGTAATCACGTAAAACATTTGTTTCCATGGTCGTTCGAAACATCGTCATACAGATTTTTTTCAGCGGACATAATTTTTTTCGTAAGACGAAAAAATTATTTTCATCTCACGGAAAAACTGTTCCCATAGTACCTAAAAGTATTTCCATTACACAAAAAGTTTCGATAACACGAATAAAAGATGTTTCCATTGCCTGAAAAAAATGCATTTGTGGCACGAAAAAATGTTTTCATCACAAAAAAATGTTGCACGGTGTGGAAAAAAAAAGAAATAATTTATAAGATTTATTAGTTGGTAACAAACCATGATTTATGATATCTTTTTTCTATACATCCGAAATTTGTTTTCTTAAAAATTGGATGCATGCCGTATGTTGTATGCAAATCATTGTTGGATTGGTTTTATAGATTTATTGTACAGGTATAAAAACATATTTTCATCATATAAAATTATGTTTTCATGAATTGTACCAGGTGCCCCATCTAACCACATATATTAATCAATATGTACGGTGAAAATAGTCTGATTCTTTGTTAGTATCGGTAATCAGATGTCTAGCCTCCGTCATATGAAATATGGAATTTCTTGATGAACTGTTTCTGTAAAAATCTCGCGGAGTTCGTGCTTTCTAAATAAGCCTTAATATTTTCAGTCATGTGGAGTAGAAAGCGTGAGCACAAGAGAATTGAGCCGTCTCCAGTGAGAGAGAGAGTGAAAGTTATATGGGTGAAATGAGGTGATGCCTTTGGTTTGGCACAAGAATATAGCCGAAAATGACAAGTTTCATTGCAGTGAAGTTATATATTTTTTTAAAAGGAAAAATTATACGTTAATATATTTTTTCTCGAGAGTATAAGACAAACACACATAACTAGTGTTCTCTACATACGATTAAAAGAATATTGAGAGCTCCACTTATTACACTAGACATGGACACTTGAAACGCACATCTCTGTGCACACCAATTAAATACAACACACATTGCCAATTATACGGATTGTACACACGTGAAGAGCGATCACCCTTACTCTAATCACTAAGCCATAGGCCCATTGGTAACACAACTTTGAGAAGCATAGAAATGACGAGTTAAAGCATTGTACAAGATGTGATGATGAGTGTATAAGTGTGTGTTAACTGCGATGAGACAAGTTAAACGCAACAACTGAAAATCTTTTTATGATGTTTCTAAAGATGGCAGATGCCTAAGATCGCATCGTTTCTCTTGTGACTGACCGAATGAATCAATTTTGACTTGTTGGATTTACATATTTTTGTTACTTAATATTTTTATCAAGTGACAGTTCTTTCGCGTTTCGGATTAGAGGGACACCTAGACCCTGAACCCCCCCTCTTTCTCCCATTCTCACCACGATGCGTTGCCGCTGCCACTACCTCTACTCTATGCGTGTCTCTCCCTGCTTGCCTCCACCTCCTCCATCTCTCCTTACTGCAGCCTCGTCTCATGTCCGTGCCGTTTTTCTCTTCTCCGTTGGCTACCATAGTTGGATCTGCCACCGTCTGCTCCACCTCCTAACCACAACACTTACCACCTTCTTCTCCTCCTTCACGTCGACCTGCTTGTCGGTTCAGCCCAATTAGCGGTCCTCCGCCACCCACCGCCAGCAAGGCTACCACGTTAGTGCACGCCGCTCCCCCGGTGATCCCTCTAAGTTGGGCACAATGGTTAATTACGTGGGATGGGTGAAGGTGAAACGGATGGCGCTATCTCAACATAGGTAGGAGTGGTTGTATCAGGTGGTGTTGTGAGAAATCTAGTTGGTTTCCTTGGAGCCTAATATGCTTCCTATTCAGGTGTCTCGGATTTGCTAATTATTGAGGCTCTGGAATGCAAGATGGAGTTCGTTACTCTCACGAGCGAGGTTTTGCTCAGGTAACTATGGGAACAAATTACCAATCATTCTTTCCAGGAGAGGACCGCAAATAATGTTGCTCATTGCTGTGGTAAGTTTGTTTATACTCAAGGGGATATAACAAAATTATGGTTGTTGTGTTATGGGTCAATGCCTCAACCGGGTGGCCATCTCTCGTATATATAAGCAACGATTAGATTGTGGGGGTTACAAGATGATTAGGATACCGACTCCTACAATCAAGAATATACGATATGATGGTTACCAACTATACATGATCTACCGGATACATGAAAACATCTTAACATCTCCCGTCAATCACAAGTCACGGAGATTGAGATTGCTTCGGAAGGACTCACGTTGTTGAAATGGAAGCAGTTTAGTGAAATTGTTAGCCACTTGATCTTGCGACGGGATGAACCAGATATCAAGAACATAGCAAGCACTCGTTCCCTAACAAATTGAAAATCCACCTCGATATACTTGGTGCGTGCATGAAACATCGGATTGGT
This sequence comes from Stipa capillata, assembly GCA_019208055.1. NCBI lineage: Eukaryota > Viridiplantae > Streptophyta > Magnoliopsida > Poales > Poaceae > Stipa > Stipa capillata. The sequence continues at coordinate 19,922 of JAGXJF010000477.1, read as the reverse complement.
AGACAAGTACCTAGTAGCAAGATTGTCACATCATAGGCAAACAGCTTGTGACTGAAAGATACCAAGTTCCCCAAGCAGTGACTGAACACAAACAATCTCCACCATAGCATTACTTAGGGCCTCGTACTCAGCTTCAGTGCTAGACCAGAAAACAATTGCCTGTTTACAAGCACTCCAAGAGATCAAGTTAGAACCAAAGAAACTGCAAACCCATCGGTAGAGTACCGATCATCAGGACATCCTGCCCAATTAGGGTCAAAAAGGGCACTCACCAAGGAAGAAGAATGTCGGATGGCCAAACCGGTGGATGCAGTTTGGTGCAAATATCAAAGTATCCACTTGACCACCATCTAGTGAACCGAAGTGGGAGCATGCAAGAACTAACACACCTTGTTGACCGAGAAGGCAATGTCAGGCCTAGTGAGGACAAGGTACCAGAGGGCACCAATAGTCCTATGGTACATGGTCGCATCAGCCGAACTGAGAGGATTTCCAAGGGTGAGAGATAGCTTCTCGGTATGAACCATAGGGGTAGTGACGCCTTTGCACGTCAACATCCCAACTCGACAAAGAAGATCACCAACATACTTCTTTTGAGATAGAAGAACACCATCACATGACTTGGTGACCTCGATGAGAGAAGAACACCATCACATGACTTCGTGACCTCAATGCCAAGAAAATAATGTAAATCACCAAGATCTTTGAAGGCAAAGGCATCTTGTAGCTGTCAAATAAGAGACCAGATGGCAGCTAAAGAGGAGCTTGTCACAATAATATGATCAACATAGATGAGAATATATGTCACCGTGGCACCTTGTCAAAAAATAAAAAGTGGCATATCCGCTTGCGAGGGAACAAAGCCAATCTCTTGAACTTTGGAGCTCAACTAGGCATACCATGTGCGAGGCACCTCTTTGAATCCATATAAGGCCTTGTGAAGCTTGCAGGCAAGATGAGGTTGCAGCAGATCAGAATATCCAGGGGGTTGGTGCATATATACGTCCTCTTCCTGGACACCTTGTACAGACGCATTCTAAATACCCAATTCATGCAAGCTCCATCCACGAGACAACTATGGAAAGAAAACTGAATATTAGCACGTTTAACAACTGAGATGCACGTATCTTCATAATCAATGTTGTACCTTTGTTTAAATCCCTTCGCCACTAGGCGAGCTTTATAACGATCAACACTTCCATCTGCCTTGTGTCTAACCTTGTAGACCCATTTAAAGTCAATGATGTTTTGTCCACGAGCAACGGGAACAAGATTCCATATGCCATTTGGTGAATGCCAGCCACCTCCAGATTCATGGCCTGCGCCATTTGGTATCACCAACTACCTCCTGTAGGTTGTCTGGCTCAACCAAGGCAGGGTTGCACCACCGAACCGTAGCCGCAAAAAATCAGGCTGGACAACAATAGAACTAGTTAGCTTATTAGGCATATGATCATCTCGACTACCCTGGCTAGAGAGAGGTAGGAGGAGAATGATTTCAGAGAATTCGAGGGCTGGCCATGTGGGAGAGGTTAGCAAAGGGAAAATCACTTTCATCAAATGTGACTCGTGTGAGATGTACACACGGCTAGTGTCAGGATCGAGGCATTTATACCCTTTATGGAGCGCACTATAGCCAATAAAGATACATTGCCGAGAGCGAAATTGAAGCTTTCAAGCATTGTATGCACGCAAGTGAGGCGTATGCACGCAAGTGAGGCCAACAAGCATGGCCAAAAAAATTGAGAAAATCATAGTCACATTTGATGCCAACTAATTTTTCCAAATGAGTGGAATTTTGAATGACTGGACTAGGGAAATGATTAATGAGATAAAACTAGCTGTGCTAAACACCTCATCCCAAGATTTGAAAGGAATGCTAGAGTGAGCTAACAAAGATAGGCTGGATTCAACAATGTGCTGATGTTGATGGGTATGTGGACAAGAAACACGATGAGCAATGTCGTGTTGGTTAAAAAGGAGTGAAGTTTTTGATATTCGCCACCCCAATCCAATTGGATATAAATAATTTTCTTGCCAAGTTGTTGCTCAATTAGAGATTGAAATTGAGCGAAAATGCAGAGAACATCACCTTTGCTTTTAAGAGGATAAAACCGGACAAACTTGCTAAATCATCGACAAAGCTTACATAATATTTAAAAGGAAAAATTATATTTTTCATCTCTCAACTATTGCCTGAGTGCACTTTACACCCCTTAACTTCAAAACTAGACAAATCTAACCCTTAACTCTCAAAACCGGATAGAACATCCCCTCACGGCGGTTTTGACCAGTCAAAAGTGGTTTCAGGTGATACGGCGTCGACGTGGCTGCCCCATCAACTCCACGTCATTCAAAAGGTTATGAAATTTTTAGAATTTTGATTTTCTCTCAAGTCCCTTTTCTCGAAAAATTCCAAATTTTCTCGAAATTTTCAAAGACGACAAATTTTTGGATTTTTTTATTTTGAAACTTTTGGAATTTTTTTAGATTTCAAAATCAGAAAAATGATGTTTTCCCCTCTAAAATCTCATGATATTTTCTACTTTTTTTAATTTCCTAACATTTTGGATGACATGAAGGTGATGTGGCAGCCACTTCGGCGCCACATCACCTTTAACCACTTTTGACTGGTCAAAATTACTATGAGGGGGGTATTCTATCCGGTTTTAAGAGTTGAATGTTAGATTTATCTGGTTTTGAGGTTAAGGGGTGTAATGTGCACTCGGCCAATAGTTGAGGTGTGAAAAATACACTTTTTCCTACTTAAAACCATCAAGAGAAGTGATGGTTGACCCACATACATCGGAATAAATGAGTTCTAAAGAAGATAATGAGATTTCATGCAAATTTTTATAGGGTAACTAATGACTCTTAGCATGTTGACCGGCATCACACACTAAGAAATTGTTCAAAGACTTGGAACATGAACAATTATTAAAACTAATGACGTGACGAACTGTGGACAAAGCAGGATGACCTAAACGTTGATGCCATCTTTCTCGGCTGAGTGTGGCGGAGGAGTAGACATGCTTGGATGCTACAGGTGCAAGACTTGATGTGAGAGGATAGAGGCCACCTCTACAGTCCCCGCGAAGAACCATTTTCTTTGTTGCCCGATCCTTGACAAGGAAAAAATCAAGATGATACTCAAGGAAAAAAATTCATTATCAGAGATTAAGGGATGAAAAGAAACTAGGTTTTTCTTGGCAGTGGGAACATGAAGAATATTTTGAAGGGATAAATCTCTCGTCGGGGTATTAATCATACCTGATGCGTTGGCAGTGTGCACCTGGTCATGTTCTTGATACTTGTTGCAAAAAATCAGCTCGTCAAGTTGCCTAGTGATGTGGTCGGTGGTGCCGGTGTCAGTGTACTAGTTGGGGTTGACATTGTATGAGTTCGTGTTGGTGTAGGTAGCGACTCGATCATCATCGACTTGAATGGAGTGGTTGAAGCGTCGGCAACATCTCAGAGCTATGAGAGCCACTTTGTTGCAGACTTGACAAGTGGGCCGTGGCCCACCACCGTCGCCATCTTTCTTCTAGTTGCTGCTGCCGTCTTGGTTCCCCTTGCCCTTGTACTGCGGTGCGTGGCTGTTGCTGTGCCCTCCACCATTGTTGGATTATCCTCCTTGGGGCCCGCCGTTGTGTCCATCCCCCTTGCCACGGGAGGACAAATTGGCAGCATGAACACCAAGCTGGTATGCCTGGTTTTGCTGCTCAAGGTGGGTCTCAAAGTTGTCGAGGAGTAGAACTCGTTAAGACGGATTGTCTCGCGTGCTGTGGTTGACGACAACAGCGGGTTGTACTCCGGTCCTATCCCACACAGGACATACGATACAAGCTCATCATCCTCAATAGGGCTGCTTCGGCAAGTGCTTTAATGTGGGAGAAATACTCCACCGTACTTAGATCATTCTTCTTGGTAGTGGAGAGTTGTACGCGGACTTGAATCACCAGCGCCTTGAACTAAGAGGAACACTCCAATGCCGTCCAGATCTCCGCCATCGATGTCAGGCCAATGACCCACGCCAGCACATCCGGCTCAATGGAGCCGAGCAGGGTGTGCTAACAGTCTGTTGGTCCAATAGAACCTAGGTCTTGTAGCCGGCACCTACGACCTCCTTCCTAACGGGCTTCCCGTTGACGGTTTGGCTCACGATCTCCATCTGCAGTGGTGTGGGATTGGAGCTGTCTACAAAGCTGAGCAGATCATGCCCGCAGAAGATGGCCATGTGTTGCGCCTTCCAAAGGAGATAATTATCCCTCTAGTGCTTGGTGAAGTTCTAGGTTTTGAAGTCGGCGAACGAGACCGGCGTCGCAACAGATGAGCTGGAGGTCACCATGGGAGAAGAGTAGATGGGATGTTATTGTGGAAAAGAAAAGCTCCGATACCATGTAACAAAACTATGGTTTTGGTGTTATGGCCAATACTTCAACCGGGTGGCCATCTCTCAGATTATCAACTATACAGGATCTACCGGATATGGCTATACAGGGAAATATCTTTACAAGGCTCTGCCCCTAGTTTTCTATTGACGGCCTTCGTGCTGATAGTTTTAATAAAGCTCGGTGCTTCCAGAAAGAAAAAAAGAAACCGTTGTAGAGGAGAAGGGAAATCGAGAGAAATTGCTTATGTGATTCGATCGGCTAGTTTCAGTCCAGCCTGGTCCAGTTGGGGAACTTTTTTTTAAATATTATTTTTTAAACTAAAAATTTGAGATATGTAGGTCTCATCTCGGAAATTTCAAAAGTAGTGCCCTGTCCTCCCACCATCGGACGACAGGGGTCCAATCGTCCACGCACCCAACGACAAGCCTCCAATCGTCCGCGCGCCCAACGACAAGCCCCACCGCCCAACAATTACACGCCGAAAGCGCGGGATTCCCGGGTCCCAGGGGCCTGTCGTCCGGCCGTTGGACGACAGGAGCTTGTCCTCCAACGGTGCAACGACAGGGGCTTTATTCCCCGCCAGTTACGCGCCCGTGACTCCTCCCCTTTTTCGGCTGCTACGCCTCCATATCAGTCACCAGAGCCCGAGCGAGCGCAGCAGAAGAGAAAGAACAGAGGAGAGGAAGGAGAGAAAGAAGAGGGGAGAGGAAGAAGGAGGAGAAGGAAGAGAAGGAGAGGAAGAAGGAGGGAAGGAAGAGAGGAGAGGAAGAAGGAGGGAAGGAAGAGAGGAGAGGAAGAAGGAGAGGAAGGAGGGAAGGAGAAGGAGAGAAGAGGAGGTGAGTTCGCGGGAGTACGGTAAAATTTCTGTAGTTTTTATTAGTTACGTATTAGTTTGAATTTTATTAGTTTAGCACGTATTAGTTCGTAATAATATATATTATTTAGGTTGTTTAGTACGAATTAATTTGTAATTTTCATATATTATTTAGGTTGTTTAGTACGAATTAATTTGTAATTTTCATATATTATTTAGGTTGTTTAGTACGAATTAATTTGTATTTTCCATATATTATTTATGTTAGTTCGTAATAACATATATTATTTAGGTTATTTATGGGGATTATGTAAGTTAAATTTCGTAGTTCAATTAGGTCTGTGAAGGTTAAATTGATTAGACGATGGGAAAAAAATGTGGTTAAAGTAGGTCGAACTATTTAGTTATACTATTAGAGGCGTAGAATATTAGTACGTAGTTAGGTTAATTATTAGATGTTCGTGCTCATCGTTACATTCGATCGTGCTAAAAGTTCTATCCCGATTTGTCGGTCGATAACCCTGGTGTGTTCCGGATCACCCTTGTACACGCTGTAAGCGTGTACTCGACCTACATTTAGCACGAAAGAATTTAGCGGTCGCGCGACGTAATAGAACTACATGTTAAACTAGGTCGAACTATTTAGTTATACTATTAGAGACGTAGAATATTAGTACGTAGTTAGGTTAATTATTAGCTGTTCGTGCTCATCGTTAGATTCGATTGTGCTAAAAGTTCTATCCCGATTTGTCGGTCGATAACCCTGGTGTGTTCTGGATCACCCTTGTACACGCTGTAAGCGTGTACTCGACCTACATTTAGCACGAAAGAATTTAGCGGTCGTGTGACGTAGTAGAACTACATGTTTTACTTAGTACGTGACGAAGATGTCAATTTTTCTTACGGCAGGTATGTCAGACTTAGTTAACATGACGGTGTACTATGGTCCTGGGGTTGTTCGATCAAATCAGAGTGGGGTTGATCTGAGTGAATTCAGCCATGTCGATTTGTCTATTTCCGATCCGGAAAGGTTGAACTTCAAGGAAGCCAATCATTGGCTTACACGTACCTTCTCGATGGATCCTGCAGTATATGCTGTGACCATTCAGGCAGTGTTTACCAAGTCCTGCAGGGATATTAAATGGGACTTGTTACCGATCGAGAGTAGTAGAGACTGGAGATCGTGGTTGCGGGTTTGCAAAGCTAGGCAAAGTCCTCCGGTCGCACTGGTGCAAGCCATCCTGAAGGGTGCCGGGTCAGAAGGCGGTGGTGCGTACGAAGCGGAGCAGAACAATGCAGAACCACAGGTGGACGAGGTAGTTCAATCCGCTTGGGAAGGTGGGCAAGCTGGGCAGAGCAGTGAACCGGCAGAAGTTGGTCCCACGGGGCAGGCGGATGAAGAAGAGGATTTGGAGACCATGCAGGAGATAATGGAACAGGAAGATGAAGATGGCTTGGTCGAAGATATTGACGAAGGTAGCGGTGAGGAAGATAACATTCATGAGTCCCCGATTCCGAGTGCATGGAATCAAGAACTTCTTGGAGGCATGACTGTCGATGATGGCCATGATTCTGCTTGGGAATATAATAAGAACCAGATCCAAATTGGTTCGATGTATGCTACCAAGAAAGAATTGAAACACGTCATCACGCAATGGGCCATGTCCACGCAGAGGATATTCAGGACTGACACATCTTCCCCAAGTAATTTAACCTTAACATGTACGGCTAATGGCTGTGAAAGCAAGGTGCACGTCCATGTGCCCAAGTATGAAGTGAATTGGGTCGTGACCAACGTCGTGCCGCACACTTGCATCAGAAGCAATGTCCTAGCACGCCACCCCAATCTGACATCCACTCTCATCGCAGAACTGATGTACAGCGAGATAGTGGAGAAGAAAGACATGGAAGCAAAGCACATACAAGTTGCAGTAAAGAACAGGTACAAGTACGAAATCCCATACGGGAAGGCTTGGAGGGCTAAGCAGAAGGTCATGGAGATGCGCTTCGGCACTTTCTATGACTCGTACGACAACCTCCCCCGTCTGCTTTATACACTCCTCCTCCGGAACCCCGGGACACATGTTGACATACTGCACTCAGTGAACCCCCACTTTCCAGGCTATAAAGTGTTGAACAGAGCATTCTTCTCTTTCGGTGCATGCATTGAAGCTTTCAGGTATTGTCGTCCAGTGATGTGCGTGGATGGGATATTTCTGACAGACAAGTACAAGGGGCAGATCCTGACGGCTATTGGTGTGGACGGTAACAATCAGATCCTCCCATTGGCGATGGCATTCGTGGAGGATGAGAACTTCTTGAGCTGGTTATGGTTCTTCAGGCAGCTTAAACATGGAGTAGTGAAGAATCGGGAGAACGTATGTGTCATTCACGACAGGCACCCTGGCATACTAAAAGCCGTGAAGACACTCCAGGAACCAGAGGATGATGAAGAACAACCTTGGCCGGACCTGCAAAGCCGTTGGTGCATGCGGCATCTTGGGGCTAATTTTTTTAGCCAGTTTAGGAGCAAGAGGCTGATGAATCTGTTTAAGAGGCTGTGCAAGCAGAACCAGGAGAGGAAGTATAAAACTTTGTGGCGGAAGCTCGATGAGTTCACTAAGAGCGAGATTATTAATCGCAAGAAAAAAAATTTGGTGCTTAGCCCAGAAGAAGAGCCACAGGAGCTTTCTGCTATTCCAGCAATTGACCCTCCAGGTACGAGGAGGAGGAAGGCGAAACAAATAAAGAGTTTCTCTCAGTGGATAGAGAAAGAGCCGCCTGCGATGTGGTCTTTGCTTCACGACACTCATGGAGCTAGGTACGGCATCATGACGACCAACCTTGCGGAGGTGTACAATTTTGTGCTTAGAGGGCAGCGGGGTTTACCTCTAACTGCTATCGTGGAGGGTGCGATGCATGGCATCGTGAGGTACTTTCAAGAGAGGTACAGAAATGCTGCACTGCATATGAACCTTTTTCCTGCGACCCCGTATTGTGCGAAGATCATGAAGTACATGGAGGATAAGATTCAAAAGGGATTAGGGCACACAGTCTACAGCATGGGGAATCTTGAAAGGAGGTACGAGATATGTCTAAGGGATAAATCTGGTTTTGGGGCTGCGAACGAGACGAAGACCCATGAGGTTATAATTGGAATGGAAGGCACGCCCACTTGCAATTGCACATGCAACAAACCGAAGCTGCTACACCTGCCCTGCTCTCATGTGCTGGCTGCATGTGGCCAAATAGGGATGGACTCAATCTCGTTCGTGTCACCGTACTATCTAAAGCAGTCTGTACTCCATACTTGGAGCGGCGAGATAAGTGGATTCCGTGCGGTTGGCAACTTCAACAAAGTAGACGAGGCTCAAAGGGAATACATCCCAGATGTAAGACTTCTCCGGGTAAGACGAGGTCGACGACAGGTTCGTCGTATTCGTAACGACATGGACCAATCGGAGGTCGGTGGTCCAACTAGGCAGTGCATGCATTACTCAAGGTATGGGCATAGGATGAAATACTGTCCTGAATTACGGAAGCAAGGCCAAGGGGATACTGCAGGTGGCGCTAGCACATCGGCGCCTGGAAGCGCAGGAGGAGAAAGTTGAAATGCTATTTAAGAATTTGTAATTTGAACTTAGTATTTCCTATAAGTTTGTATTTCCTGTATGTTTGTATTTCCTGTAACTTTGTATTTCCTATAAGTTTGTAATTGCTGTATGAACCCTTAAGTTTGTAAGTTTGTAATTGCTGTATGAACCCTTAAGTTTGTAAGTTCATATTTGTATGATTCTATAAGTTCATATTTGTATGATTTCACAAGTTCATATTTGCACGATTTCACAAATTCATATTTGTATGATTACATTATTACCGCAGGTATGGCGTCGTATCGTCTTCTGGACCCTACGGTTGACGCACGACACCGGGGGAGGCTACTGGAGGCAGGCGAAAAGCTCCCCGTGCTCATCACTCGCACGCCTCAGGAGGATTGGATGATACACCCAGACTGGGTTGACAGGTAATTACGTACGTTATTCGAACTAATCATTATTAGGTAACTAAATTTATTGTTTCGTACTTGTTTCACAGGTTGGCTTGGGCGGGTCTCCTACCCCTGGCACGCATGGTTGAGGCTACTGCGGCAGAGTGGCGGCTCATGCCGCAACATGAAGATGATGAGGAGCCACGAGAGCAGTACACTGAGCAGTCCCGTCGTTTTTGTTACGACCGGTCACTCGTCACCTGCTTAGTGGACCGTTGGAGGCCTGAGACCCACACACTTCACTTTCCTTGGGGAGAGATGGCGCCTACTCTCCAGGACGTCTCGTTCTTGCTGGGCCTACCGTTGGCTGGAGCCACAGTAGGTCCGTTGGAGCCTCCAGTAGATTGGTACGAGGACATAGTCTTCCGTTTTGCCGGTGTTGCTCAGGGGGTCGGGGAGTTGGTCCGAGATGGAAACGGGCCTAAGTGGCGGTGGTTGCGCAACTTTCAGGTACATCCTCTTGCCTTTATTATTCAATGCGAACGTACTTTTCAAAATTTTATAACCTTACCTGATGTCATGTTTTCCATGTAGATCGCCACGCTAGGTTACCCTGCTGTCACGCTTACGGAGCAGCAGGTTGACCGTTGTCTAGAGGCGTACGTCCTGTGGCTCTTCGACAAGGTGATGTTCACGTCCAATCACGTGGACACTGTGGACGCTCGCTACATCGGAATAGCGCGTGAGATCGTGGATGCACGTTGCCGCGAGGACATAGTTCAGAGGAGTTGGGGTTCAGCCGTCCTGGCCGCTACTTTGAGAGCCATGTGCAATGCTTGCAGCAGGCGCGCCGAGAATTCGGCGGTACTAGGTGGCCCACTGCTGTTGCAGCTTTGGTCGTACGAGCGTTTCCCGATCGGACGGCCAGACGTGCAGTTCGAGGTACCGTACGACGGTAGGGAGTACCATGGGGATCTCATCGACAGGCCTACTTTTGGGACACTTTGGACACGGAGACGGGTAAGTTTTATACAAAATATAGTTTCTTACTAAAATACTAAATTTGTTCATTCTTATTAATTATTTCAATTCCCGACAGGTACGATATGCTAGCGAACAGGTCAGGAACTGCTACCCAGCCTTCACATCGCAGTTCGATACGTTGCACCCTAGTCAGGTGATATGGGAGCCGTACAGTGCCGAGGCGTTGACGCGACGAGCGCCTGCCGGGATTTCAGCCTTGTGTACTAGAGACGTCGACTACTGGATGACGAAGTCTTTCGTAGTGTTCGACATCACTGTGGAGGTAACTGCTGTGCACCGAGTGATGCGGCAATTCGGCAAGCGCCAGGTGTGTCCTCCCCCAGCACCGCCCACGCTTCAGCCTCACATCCACAGGTAAGAGCATACATACAAGGTTTTACTGTCGGATAGTACTACCGTGATATGTTTTGTTCACTTCGCACGAATGATCACGAAATGTAGGTACAACCGCAAGGGTGGAAACAAGACGGCATCAACTTGGGCACGAAACCTCGCACCGTTTGTCGAACGGTGGACGACGGCATCTGCAGATGGCTGGCAGGAGGACACGGCCTTCGACCAAGCCGAGTACGATGTGTACCTCGAGTGGTACCGCTCCGGTACGAGGTTGTTCTACGTACCGCGTGCCGACCCAGATGAGATGCTGCAGGGCCGCACGTCAGATTACTGCCCGGCTGCTTCTGTTGTTGGCATCAGGCACCATGCGGTAAGTGCCACGATTTTCTTTGTTTCGTATGTAATATCAGAAACACGAGTATGGAGGAACTAATAATTCATTTCGTATTTGCAGGCGCAGTTGACGCTTGATGCCCAGGAGGAGGTTGCCGCACTTATTAACCGGCTTGACATGGGGGTTCAGATGAGTCAGTCCGATCATCGATCCGCATGGGAGCGTCTCAATGGCAAGCTCCGGAAGATCTTCGAGACTTTGACGTGCGCGCGCGCTTCAGACGTCGTGGCTGGACGGTCTAGTCGTCATGCGCACCGTCCCGCACGGCACTCCTCGTCGTGGCATCAGCAGCCACAGTCCAGACCCCAGCCATCGCCACCTCTCCCCACGCAGGCGGGAGGCTCGGCGTGGCATGGGCAGCCACAGTTTACACCCCAGCCATCGCCACCTCTCCCCACGCAGGCGGGAGGCTCGGCGTGGCATCAGCAGCCACAGTTTACACCCCAACCATCGCCACCTCTCCCCACGCAGGCGGGAGGCTCGGCGTGGCATCAGCAGCCACAGTTTCAGCCATCGCCACCTCTCCCCACGCAGGCGGGAGGCTCGGCGTGGCATCAGCAGCCACAGTTTCAGCCATCGCCACCTCTCCCCACGCAGGCGGGAGGCTCGTCGTGGCAACAGCGGCCACAGTGGACCTCGCAGGCAGCACCACCTTTCCCGACGCAGGCAGGTGGCTCATACCCAAGCTATCCACAGTCTGTCATGGTCCACACTACAGGTAAAGCCGTATTACTAATATGGTCATACTAATTTTTTTGGATTATATTACTTAATTCGAGTGTTTACTTTAGGTGACACGGTTCCCGTTTTGGCGTTCGGGGGTTCACTAGATACTGTTGTTGACTACGGCGACGTGTGGAGCCAAGCGGACGCTTCAGGGGTTGTTCCTCACTTCCCGGGATTTCAGACTCCACCGCCACCACCCACGCAGGTCACACAGTCGCCGCCTCGTCGTTCGGATGAGCCGATTTACGGCAGGGGTCACCGTCAGCCACATCCGGTACAGCCCTTGACACTGTCGGGCCGTCGCAAGAGAGCACGTCCTCGTACTCGTAGAGCCGCCGCACCAGCCGCACCACAGGGAGGCCCAGGAGGACCTGACCAGGGAGACGAGCAGGGCTAGTTTTTTTAGCCGGACACTAGCACTATTTTCTTTTGTATTTTGACTATCTTTAGTTGTACTGAATGGCATGGAACACTTTCATTATTTCGAAAGCCGCACTGCGTGAGGTACTGTATGCAACAGAGGAGACTTAAAGCCGTGATATAGGGGAGCAGTGGAGCGTACACAGGGGAGGGAATATAAAGAACGGAGGTGACAGGGGCGTAGGTGGACAGGGAGGGGACTGAGGGAGGTGACAGGGGCGTAGGGTGGACAGGAGGGCGACTGAGGGGACTTAAAAGAGCGTAGGGGTAGCGTAGGAGGGCCCTGTCGTCCCACGGTCGGACGACTGGGGCTTGTCCTTCCACCGTCGGACGACAGGGGGGCCCCGCTGCCGCGTTGGTAATTTTGGCGCTTAATCGCTGCCACGGCGGACAATTGGCGCTTAATCGCTGCCACGGCGGACAACACAGGCTTGTCATCCGATGGTGGAAGGATTGGAGCCCAGTCGTCCGATGGTGGGAGGACAGGGCACTACTTTTGAAATTTCCGAAATGAAACCTACATATCTCGAATTTTTAGTTTAAAAAATAATATTTAAAAAAAAAGGTCCCCAGTTTGGGCCGTGGACGCGTGCCCAACTGCCCATTACGGACACGATCTCTCCGTCTTCACATCCTCTGCGTCTTCTCCAACTCTGACTCCAACACTGTCTCCTACTCTCCTCCTCGTCCTCCACAGCCGTCGCTGTCCTGGCGTACTTCTCTCTGCCTCGCCTATGTACGTACGTTTCACCTTCTTCGCGCGCGGGCACCGAACAATCTAATTGATATATCCTCGATCTCTGGACTCCGGCCTTGATGGCCCTCCGTCGTGCTTCCGCTAGAATGAAGGGTACGTCCTGGCGTTGTGCAGATGACGATGATGATCACTTGGATAAGTGCATCACGAATCTCCAAGAGCGGAGCATGATAAACCACGTCGACGTGCTGGAGGGCTCCGTACCTATCCAAGAGGTCAACTACATACCGGTGCCTCAGTGCCTCACCATCTTCGCCTGCTGCTGCGCCTTTCTCGAGAAGGGCTCCGCCACGCACGCCAGCCTCGCCTACCGCGCCATCGTCCTCCTCGCCCTGACCCTCGGTAGCGCCGGCACCGACTGCTCCAAGTTCAAGGGGATCTTCGAAAAAGTGCTCCCCGTCCTAGAGAACACGACGCGGGCGTCGTCCGACACGGCGATCCTGGTAGCCGCTCTCCATTGCCTCGCCGCCGTCACCTTCGCCGGCGCGCGTCGCCATCCTGGGCGTGACCAACCCAAGGCCAGCCCCCAAGCTCGCCAGGGCCGAGAGGTGGATCAGCCCTAAGGTCCTGGATGCCGCTGTGTCCGCGTGGGCGTTTCTCCTCACCACCCTCGGCAAACTTGAGTACTTACCCGCACGAGCCTGGGAAGAGACCGTGATCCCGTTCTACGTCCTAGCCAAGCTCCTCCAGACTGACGACCCTGCCGTCCGGATGGCCGCCGGCGAGGCGCTGGCCATGTGCACCGAGCTCAACCTGACGCAGCACGCCTCGCCCAAGGACATGCAAGAACTCGAGGTCAGAGTGTCCGACCTCGCCGCCGACGCAAGCGGCCGATGTGTGGACGACAAGCTCACGGAACGACAGGTCCTGTTCCTGCAGATCGCCGCCATCATGAAGCGCTGCGAGTGCCCGGACCCGAAGGAGCCGATGCCGACTTCGTCTACCGGGCGGGGCGTGCTCAAGGTATCGACGTGGGCGAGGCTGGTCCGGCTCAACTTCCTGAAGCGGTTCCTTGGCAAAGCCTTCCACAAGCACATCCAGGACAGGACAACCCACTCTTCCGGGAGGAGGACTCCACAGTCGCCGCTGACGAGTCCGATGAACTTGTGGAAATTAGTGGAGTTTATGTGTCGTGGTATGAGTCCAGTTCAGTCATAGTAGGAGTTGGTAACTTGGGATCAGTTAGCTAGCAGGTATAGATGTGTTAGAAGTGAGCAAAGTATCCGTGTTGTGTATTAGTCTGAGTAGGTTTGAGTACGTTGAGTCCTACTCAGGGCTCACAAAATTTCGGTGATTTCAGTGGGTACCAAAATATTTACATTCAATCAAAAAAATTTAGTGACACGTGAATTCAAGTCAGATTCAAACATAATTAAATTTTTTTGTCAAATTTAGTCCAATGTTAGTTGAATTTCTTTAGCTAACGAATGAATAGTAGTATTCCTCCTAACTAAATTCAGCAGCACCATGGTGAGCTCTCAACTATACGTATACTGCTAATAAACTTAGGCATAGCAGGGGATCGAAACTTTCAGCAAGCAAGATGCTCTTGTCTCGTGTATTTGCATATGACCTATCTGTTATGATAAGCAAGACAACAAGTAGGGGTTTGCACCAGGGCGACTCACTTTTCCATATGCTCCTCATCCTAGCCAACGACCCGTTCCAACACATCTTGCACCGAGCATAGGACCTCAAGATTATGCGCCCCCTCGGGGCACGGCCAGTCCGCTTCAGGGTCTCCCTCTACACGGCCGAGATTGGAATCTTCGTCAACCCAGACATGGGTGAGCTGGCCCCGGTCCGTGAGATTCTTCACAGTTTTGGCCAGGCAAGCGGCCTCGAAACCAACCTCGACAAATCGGAGGTGTTCCCGATTCGATGTGAAGATGTCGACGTTCAAGGAGTCCTAGTGACCTTCCCAGCTAGGCACGGCTCCTTCCCGTGCACATACCTTGGTCTTCCGCTGCACATACGTCGTCTTTGAAGGGTCAACTCTCAGTTGCTCATTGACAAGTTGGGTTCAAGGCTGTCGAGATGAAAGGGCAAGCACCTGAGCAAGGTTGGAGAGGTGGTGCTAACCAAATCGGTGCTCTTGGCATGGCCACATGCCATCTCTCGGTGTTCTCGGCTTCTCGCTGCCTAAATGGATGATTAAGAGGCTAGACAAAATAAGGTGAGGCTTTATTTGGCAATCTAAAGAGACCGTCAACTAGCCGCAAGGCCGCTCCTTGGTGAACTGGAGCACGGTCTGTCGTCCATTAACCCTTGGCAGTCTAGGGTCTAGGGATTCCGGGCCTCGACAAATTTGGGTGGGCTCTCTTTCTACAGTGGCCCTGGTTCCGTTGAACTGACACGACCAGACCGTGGCAGAGCTCGGTCCTCCCATGTAGTGAGGCGGACCTACAACTTTTTAGGGCATCCACGATTATCATTGTCAGCGACAGGTCTAAATGTCTTCTAACACGAATGCTGCCTAGGCGGTGGGGCTGCTCTCAAATCACGCATGCCGATGCTCTTCCTCATTGCAGCAAGGAAGAATCACACAGTCTAAAAGGAGCTCCAGGGTTCAAACTAGATTCGTGCCCTTCAAACCATCAGCTCAGCGGATCATTTGGAGTTCTTTGTGCTCTAGGCCAAGCTCTAGGCCATCAACCTCGGGCCCTCCACTCCAAACTCGATCTCCTGGAGATGGACAGCTACGGGCTCCTACTCGACCAATTCTGCTTATGAGGCCCAGTTCAAAGAATCACTTACGCCGTTCAGGGTTGACAAGATTTGAAGGTCTGACGCAGAGCCAAAGTGTAGATTTTTCTATTGGCTAGTGGTACATGGAAAGATCCTCATCGCGGAGAAAATTGCGGTGAGAGGATAGCCTCATGACCCTATTTGCAAGCTATGCAGCGTCCACCTGACACTGTCCGGCATCTCGACAGTGATTGCTCATTCACACAGGCTGTTTGGAGTTTGATTCCCAATGGAACAGGGTTTCGGCGGCCTCGCCGCCCACCAACTCTGGACATGTCCATCAATGGCTGGTGGGATGAGAACAAGAGAGACCGGATAAATCAGAGAAAATAAAGTTTAGCGGTCTCCTGGTGTACGCCATGTAGGGAACATAAAAAGAGAGGAACCGTCCTGTTTTCTAGAACAAGGCTTTTGTCAGCTGACGACGAGGTGGCCCTCTTGGTTCAGGAGGAGATCGAACAATGGTGTCTTGCTTTTGGTCGTAATAGCATTGACCTCCACTCCAGTCGCCGACGCCTCTCTGAGTAGTTAGCTCTTTTTCGCTCCTGTTTGGGCTTTCTGGCCGTCTTGTCAATATTTTGACTCTCTTCAATCTATACGAGCGAAAGAGCGTCTGACTTTTCCTTAAGAAAAGCAACCTTCTCCTGCGAGTCCTTCAAAAGGTTATCCCGAGTTTTTTCCACAGCCTTTGATCGGCAGCCGTAGAGAATCTTGATACTGTAACGGTTCTGTAATGTTCTCGTGTAGCCTGTGGTGTCCTGACTAGGCAACTTGGCGAGGGGAAGATAGCTATGGGCTGAGGTGCTTACAGTACTCTCCAATCTCTTCCAAACTCCAAGCGTCTTATCTGTCAGGATTACTGGATTAGTGAGAGAGAGATATGGTTATCACAAAAAAAAGTGAAACTTAAAAACATCAAACATGAAGAGGAACATCAAAAGCACATAAGAAATGTACATCGTCGCTTATTCGACTTCTAGCACAATTTTGCTATATATGCATGGAAAGTCAGATGCTTGATTTCTAATAATAATAATAATAAATATATCATATGTAGAGCATATAATATTCTATGAAGATGTAAAATTTTAATTCAAACATAATGCCGCTGGGTAGGTATGTGACGATGACTAGTAGATAACTACTGTGTGTGATAACCGTATCTGTATACAAATGGAGTATCCTACTTACCCAGGAAGGAGTGTACCCCGGAGAACGACTCTACGTCGATAAAGAAATCATCCGTAGGTATCCGAGACTCCTTAAACTAGGCAATCAATCCTGACGTTTAAAGAAAATAGAATCCTATTCGAAGATGTGTCCATATCCCTTACGATGTGGCGTAACCTCTATAAAAGGACTCCGAAGGTCTCCGGAGAAGACAAGCTTCATTGAATAGACAAGTCACTTTAGATTACACAAGCCTTTGAAGATCAATCGTCTTCGAGCAAGTAGTAGAGAAGATCGTCCTCGACAACCACCTCGGACTAGTTATAGATCCCATCTACGACGAGACACCCCCTCTTGTACCTTATCTCGAGATTAATATATACCAACATGACGTAGGGCTATTATCCTAAGAGAGGTTTGAACCTATATAAATCGTCTTGCCGGAATGATCCCCTATCTCTTTTCTCTCTCTCTTCCACGAACTTCGTAAGATCGGCGGTTTACCGATTATCGATAGTATGAAAGTAGAAATTCGGCATGAATAGTGTGGGATTTTCAGCATCCGTCACTATTTGTATAATTCGTAATTTTCAAATGTGATTGAGTTTGATTTTAAAATTTTATTAGATTCGCTATCCCTTCCTCTATAGTTGTTTGTAAAGAAAATTTTAGAACTTCTGCACATAGTTTATACGGAGTTTTCATGGAGGGTGGTTTCCGTGTGATATTATTATTTTCCTTGAAACCTTTAATTTCAAAATAATTCAAATTCAATTTCATGCAACTAAAGTTTGATTTGGATTTGCTCATTATGAATTTTTTTCTCGTTTGGGCATTGAGCCAAGCACAGAGCGAGCCGAGCTCGAGTGTTTTTTAGGGGAAAAAAACTATAGCAAGTCTAGGTGAGAGTGCTTTCATAATAGCGACCCCCCCCCCGGGGGGAAGAAATATATTATATTCTTTAGAAAGCCAAAACATATGTTTGGACATATGCTTATTTGGATTCAAAATTATGTTTGGAATACCCTGCAAAGAAAAGAGATTATGTTGGGACCTGGCTTTGGGCCATGACCAGATCCTCGTGCAACCTTGGAAGATGGGAGTGCTCGCACGAGTCTTAAGCTGCATGCTTAGATCTTGGACAATACGGCCGACTCCACGCCACGGGAAAGCCCGCGGCACGAAGAAGCCCCCGCGAGCCCCGCGCGCACGTCGGCCGCGAACCTCTCCATGGCGCGTGGCGGCAGGCACATCGGCACGGTGATCCCGCCGCCCCTCGCGGGCATGTGGAACGTGGCCAGAGTCGTCGTGGCGGGCCCACCGAACACCGGCCGGCCCCACCCGACGTCCAACTCGTGCAGCTTCGACTTGGTCAGGTCCGTCACCAGGTACGTCCGCGCCGTCGTGAACCGCGGCCGCCCGCGCAGCACCAGCGTGTCGGCCACCGACTGCGCGTAATCGTCGGCCGTGATCCGTGCCTTCGCGGCCGCGATCATCTCCACGGCGCGGCCCAGGGGGCCCGAGCAGAGCTCGCCAGCCGTCATCCGCGCCACGCCGAAGGTGAGCGCGTTCCCGTAGAACCCCTCGGGGAGCGGCCGGTGGTGGCGCTTCCCGCGGGTGTTCATGACGAACATGAACCGCACCTCGTCGCTGGGCTCGTACCCGAGCGCGACGGTCCGGCAACGCCACGTGAACGCCGACAGGAGCAGGAACCGGGAGCACCTGGACCTCAACCGCGGCGGGAGCTGCTCCCTCAGCGAGGCCATCTCCTCGCGACCGAAGAGGAACGCCCGGTGCACGAGCTTGTCGCCTGGACGGAGCTTGTCGTTGGCCGCGTCGGCCGCGAGCTCGTACTCGGGGTGGTGGTAGATGGCACGCGGGGGATCGCGCGCGTCGAGCAGCTCCCTCGCCCACACTGGCCGCACGCTGGGCGCCTCCATGCCGCGCGCGAGCTCGCCCACGGCTTGCAAGAACTGCGTGACTCCCGCGGCGTCCACGAGGTTATGGCAGATTTGCATGCCGAGCACGAAACCTCCACACCTCAACCTCGTCAGCTGCATGCATGTCACGTAGTACAAAACACAAACTGCTCAATAAGTATGCATGCACCACAATTTCATGAAGCGTAATAAACACAACATTGCCCATGCCTTACCTGAACGTAGAATAGTGGCCGGTTGGTGACGACAGCCGAGTTGCTCTCTGGCAAGCACAGTAGCTCGCCGGCGCAAGGGACCGGAGGACACAGCGTGTCCCCAAACTCGTGCAACGCGACGTCGGCATCGGCCTCCACGAACCATACCCCCTCACCTGTGCAGTCCACCACGAGCTTCCTGCCGGGCAGCTCCCTGATCCTCCCGGCGATGGGGTAGTAGTGCACGAGCGCCGCGGCCAGCGCCTCACGTATGATCCGGGCCGGGTCGGCGCGTGACGGGCAGCCCCGGTAGAAGTAGATGGCGGAGCGGTAGAACCGGAAGCTCTCCTGGTCGTCAATGTCTGAGAGCCGCTTGAGCTCGTGCGGCGTCGGCCCGGCCGGCGCGACGAGCTGGGACTCACCTCGGCGCGCCACGAAAGCCAGGGACGCGGCCATAGTTGGAGCACCTGGCCGATGCGCGCTGCTCTCTTGGCCGTGGAAACGGTGCATACTCGTAGCCGTATCGTATGCATCAATGCATCTAGGATTGCTGTGTACTATATAGGAGCGAGGTGAGGAGGCCGGTTACGTTGTGAGGAATCAATCCAGCATGAGGGTCCCATAAGAACGAATAGATGGCAACCATGACGTACGATTTGAATTGACCACAAGCATGCGTTCAGCTTGTTTGACAGCGTGACTCGTGAGTCTCCGTAGTTTGGTGCTGAATGCGGTCTCGAAAGGCTGGGTTGCTCTTTCTCGGTTCGAGCGTGCGTTAATTAACGTAATCGAGACGACTTTCACGTCCTTTCTTAGCTAGATCGTGTATCTTTTTTCTCCGTTGTAAAGCTCATCACCAGGTCTCGGTATGCTACAGCACGAATCGTGTTATCGGCACTTTGAGACGTACTCCGGTGCAGCAGTCATCACCAACGCCCAAAGTCAGCCTTTTGAAAGGTTCCAGCTCCAGCTCCCAATGCGGGCGGGCAGAACATTG